>SEMN01000058.1:1202500-1806835 GCA_005408345.1 Macquaria australasica | reverse complement strand
TTTATTTTCTTAAACAAACTACTTAACATGGATAGATACTGCATTTCCCCCTCACATTCTGTGAAGATTAGCCAAAGGTAAAGTGCAATATCTGCATTTTATAGCTACCATGTAGGTTCTATGACAATCCTTTTTTGGATAAAATATAATAAAATAATCAGCCTAAAAGTAAATAAAATGAAGGCATTACAACTTTTTTATCTGTTACTGAATTTGACTCAGTTTTACTGAGTTTACCCTGAAAAAAACAAACTGTTTTCTCACTTCACTGCCCCCGTGGTTACGTCTTTGCAGGGCAGTTATATGTTTGCTCTGTTTTTGTGCCAGTTTTAGCAGAGCATTTCTGTTTTCTCCTGCGACATGTAATTCCTCTCCAGCTGACATTATTACATTTATCTTGTGTTGCCTGGTGGTATTGTCCAGGAGATGGGGCCAGAGTTCTCCAATGCTGCTTACTTTCCATCTCCCATGTTCTTCCACCCAGAGCTTTCAAGTCACATGGACTTTTGTTGCATCTTTGTAGAAATCCTGATATTATTTTTTCCTCTATAGGAAGTACTATAGGTTCTTTACTCTCAGACTGAGCACTGTTAAAATCAAGATCATTCAGGAGCCAGATTTTATGCTGAATCTACAGTTCAAATAGCTGTTTATCACCAAGCTGCCTCACCACCATCTGCCCCAGCTTGAGATGTTATCAGTGGTTCTTTTGTGCTTTGCTTGCATGGCTATCTGTCTGTCAGCCTCACTTACAGTATTTTTGTCTGACCGTGATGCACTGGGAGCTTCTATTTGTCATGACAAAGCGGATTATGGGCTGGTGATGTGTGTGACAGCAGCAGAGGCGGCCTGAGTGAACAGGCTCTGTTTAATATGAGTAATGCCTCCTCGGACCGAGCAGGAACTAGTGTGATGTTTGGAGGTTTAGAGCGTTGCCAAAATCTCCCCCCTATGAACTCATTGCCATGGTAACCGGGACATGTGGTGCATGGCAGGCAGATATCAGCCGTGCTCAGTGATCCTGGTATCATCCTCTGTATACGTGCATACATTTACACATTTTTACTCTTTATGGGGGGACACTTTTAAAGAAGCAGCATTAAATAAATATAGTATAACCAGTCTTTTACTGAACAGTATTTCTTCCCCCTGTATTTAATACTGAGGATTACATTTGCAAGGTGTCATTTGCTATTTTTATGACACAGTCCTCAAGCTGGGGAGTCAAAAAGGAGAAGCAGTTCTGGGGAGGTTGATGAGCAGGATGTGATGGAGGACTGGTGGTGGGATAGCAAACGTCTGGTGTGAGAGGAGACGCTGCTGGTTTCTGTTATGGGGTTTTGATGGATGGTTTGTAAGCAGGCGGGCGTGCAGCTTATCACCGAGCCCCGGCAGTGCAGCCATCAAGAGAGAAAGAGATCCCTATGTGCTCCCGCTGGGTCAGGGAAGAGCTACTAATCTGTCAACTCCAAAGCCGAACATTTTAGGTGCACTTGTAGTATCTATAGTAACGTTTATTTAAATTTAACGTTTTTGATATAATGAGCATTAAGAGGAAAATATTGCTGTAGTAGCTTAGTTTGGATTTTGTTAGAACTTTACTGTATAAACTAGAAAAGGTGTGCTTGCAGCTGAAAATTAGCAGTTGAAACGTCTAAAATAGCTGAAATACTAAAAGAAGTTGAAGCGGCTTACAAAATACAACTAGTGAAAGAAGTTGGAATGGCAGTTAAAATAGAAGTGCTGAAATAGGTTCAATACTGACAGAAGCTGAAGTGGCAGTCAAAATTCAATTAGTCTTATATAAATAGTAAGCTGGAATGGCAGTGTAATCACTGATAGCAAATGAACTCTTATGAACAATAAGAGATGAAAGCAGTGGAACTGTTATTGACAAATAACGCTGAAAGCATTTGAATCGTCTGTTGAAGAGTTGTAGTTATTTCATCCAGTGTTTTTTTTTTTTTTAAATGTATGCCTGAACATCTGCTGAGCCTCTGTGCCAAGCCCGAGGATTAGTGCATGTCCCCAAAACACGGGATCATATTTGGCCGAGACTGTTGCCAATTACAGTTTTTAAAACACTGAGTGGTCGCTGTTATCTGCTTAAACTCTCATTCATGTCTAGATCTCTGTTAAACTGAAACATCCTCAAAATTAAATGGATGATATGCTTTTATCTAATGTGTGGAAATATAGAAACGTAGTCATTTTCATGCAAAAAACAACTTTGATTCTTGAGAAATAACATATAAACTCCATCTGTATCTAATGGATCAAATGTGAGAGGTCAGAGATTTGTGTTGCACTGTGGCCGTTCCACTTCCTCATATGAGTATCTAACACAGAAGATGGCTACTAAAAAAAGATTCCTACTACCAGCTAAATATACCACCTAATACTTCAATGTGCTTGATACTGAGTGTATATGTTTATGATGTGACAGCGTGGGGGACAGCAAAGCATTGCATGAAGAGCGGCGTCAACATGGAAAGTGGGAGTACTTCAGGTGCTGTATCTGAATGTGTACAAATGTGTTGGGGTTTTTTTTGACAGTAACTGGTGTTGGGAAAGTGTGTGGTTGCTTCAGACGGGAATCTTTCTTTTCACTGTTTACTTCTGCTTTTTCTGATGAAGGGGACCACTGGGCACCTATAAAGGGCCATGGAAAAAGCTCACACACCAGCTCTCTGGTGGAGGTGGTGCTGCTTGAGGAGTTACTGTGGCATGATCCAAGTGCTTTATTCGAGGCTTTCTCTAGGTGATGTGAAAACCCGAGTCTGTTTCTTTGTTGTATCTCTGTGGACTGTGCGCTAAATCTTCACACAGCAGTGCAAAGAACAGTGGCTCCACAGACATGTGAACTGATCTGAAAAGTATGTGGATAAAGAGGAAGGTATGAAATAAACTGAAAGCTGTGTCATGATGGTTCCTCAATTTTTACCCAGTCCAGGATTGCATATGTCTTCCCTAGAGGACAGAAACCCTGCAAAATCACTTGTGAGTAGTATTTGATGGATTTAAGGAGAGGAGGGGATGTTTTCAGGATTAGAATGAAAGGTTAGTGGGTGAATTGAACTCTCTTATGTAAGAATGTGTGTGCATATGAACACATGTGGCAGGTCTATACTGTTTCTTATCAGAGGAAACGTGTGCTGGGCTGCGCCTCTCTCTTCATGGGCCCCCCAGCAGTTGTGTCTTAATCTCAGGTCCGTTCCTCACAGATCCTTCCTGACGTAGTGCCAGCAGGCTTTGCACCTCATTGTTTTTGCAGGTTCTTTGACCTCCGTGCAACCTCCACCCCCCTGAAGATCCTCTGTGTGTGTGTATGAGTGTGTGTAATTGAGAGTGGAGAAAGACCTAAAAGGCAGTCGGATACCTGTGGCCTGCTCCTTCTCAGGCTGCTAAGGTGGAAAGCAGAGAGAAGATGTTGTTACTCATTCACTCAGAAGGGATATTTCCTAGTATGGCTGTCATGGAAAAGTCTCAATATAACCATACACATTAGTTCCACCTCCTACTGTGCAGCGTCAGTTGTAGTTTCAGATATAAACATGAAAGGCTACACATCACTGCCTCTTGGCCTCTGTCCACAAGGATTAGACTCAACTGCTCCAGAGCTTATGTGAATTATAAGTGACCCTTTAAAATCTGCTTGTATTCAGTTTAATCCTTCTCTGCTGGTAAGAAACACCAGGGGGAAATTATTTATGTCCAGCCACGAGGACTGAAAATATGTGCTGCAGCAACTTCAAAGGGATTGTTTAGCATTTTGGGAAATCCAAATCTTATTTGCTTTCTTGCAGAGATTTAGATTTAGATTGATACCACTCTCATGTCTGTACAGTAAAAATAAAGTTAATTTTAGCAGCTGGTTAGTGTGGTGGAAATTGTGTATTTCCTTTGGAGAAGTGAGCAAATAAAATGAAGATTCAACAAGCCGTTGTCTTTTGTATATTTAATTAAGAAAAGAATGAAACAATCAGATGAAATAGTAAATAAGAATAAAAGAGGTAAATGAAAGGGGGGTGCAGGCGAGCAAACAGAGTCAATCCAATTCAGCTGAAGGACAGAGATCATACACCAAAATGCATATGAAGCGTCTGACAAAGAAGGAAAGCTGCTGTCACATACTTATAACCTCACAATACACAGACAGACATATCAGAGTACAGAATCACCTCTAACAAAGATAGTCTGTCTCCAGCTAAGTTTTCCTGCCCAAGGCTGGAAACCCAGGGCAGACTGTTCCCCAGACTGCAGCTGTCTTTTCCCCTGATTACAAACAATTTGTCCTCCCGCTGTAACCAACCAAGATACCAGTGTACCTAAAACAGAGATGACCTAAAACAGAAATGATCTGAGTGTACAGAATTAAGACTGATTAACAGGAAAAAACAAGTTATCACACTAGACATATATATATATATATATATATATATATATATATATATATATATATATATATATATATATATATATATATATATATATATATATATATATATATATATATATATGGGACATAAATTTAATTACACTAAACATATCTAATAATAAAGGAAAAGAGAAATTTTGCCCTTACAGTTAGCTTAGCACAAAGATTGGAAGCAAGGGGAAATAAGAAGCTTTACCAAAATGTCAAACTATTCCTTTGAATAGTTATAGTATAGATATGGTACACACGAAAAAATCACTGGGTCGAAAATTTTAATTGAATCAAAATTCAATATAGCATAGATGCTAATATATGCTTGGTTAACTTTACCCAGTACCAATCAAACCCAAGACAAGGGGGTGTTTTGACCCAGTGTTAGTCTTATTGTTATATATCTGTTGGGTCATTTACCCAGAATAAAATATGGTACAGTTGCTGTTATAATCTACTTTAGTTCTTTTTAACTTACATGTGTATACTTTGCAGTTTTTGATGCCACATGCACATCGTTTTGTAGAACTAACAAAAGAGTTGTGACAGTTTTAAGGTAAAACTTGCATTTTAAACTGGGTCAAAATGACCTTATATTAGTTTTGGTAAAGAACCCAACAGTCATATAAAAACAACCCATTGATTGGTTTGATTGGTGACCCAGTTGGTTTTTTACCCATGGGTACTTGGTAAAGTTAACCTAGTAATGCATCAGTGCTATATATTTTTGACCCAGGGATTTTTTGTGTGTAGTTTATTAGTTAAATCTGGTTTGGTTTATGAGAAAAATATGAAATGCAGCATGTGTCTGATGTTAAGCACAGTCACACTTAACTGTTTCAATCACATGATCTTTTTTAAGTTGTTGCTGCAATGTCTCTGTCACAGGGTCAGGGGTGACTTGGTGGTGATCTTCCTTATCGGTGAAAAATATTAGCTATCACAAATCTCTCCCTCTTGTGCTTTACACTGAATTATACACACTGTAACATCTTTCACCTTCTCGCTGTTTTTCTGTGTCTGTATTGGCTTGAGTGCTATTCTGCAGCATTTTTCAGCCACTGAAAAGGTTTAGCAATCAGCACTTTGATGTGTGGGCCTTCAAAGCAACGTCTGACACCTAGCAGAGCCACAAAGAGGACAAATCTGCATTCTGCAGGTGCAGGTGCAGTAGTCACAAAAAGATACAGGATTATTTTGGTGTCAAAGGGAACAGTCCACAAAATCGTGTCAAATACAAACCACATCAAGAAAGAAGAGCAGAGGGCACAAGTAGGGAAATTACAGACAAACCGTGTTTGGGGCTGACAAATGCTGCTGACTAGCATCTAACTAAATATGAGCCATGTTTGTAACGGTGTTTGCAGTAATTCTGCTGAGTTGTTAATATTTTCTTTCTACCTTCTTTCTGTGTTTCAGGGTTGGTGTGGACCCAGATCAAGACCTGCAGCCCTCTGGAGACAGCTTCCAGGTCTTACAGGGGGTGAGGATCTCGCTCAGAACTCATTTGTTTTAGCTTTAAGTCAGTGCTGCTCTCCCTGCTGAAACACTCCTGCTTCTGCAATCTTATGTTGACGCGGAGCACAGTCAGCAAATCTGAAGACACGCAAATAGCTCAGTTTGTCAAGAGAAATGGAGGCGAATATGCTGAACGAGACAGCGGAAGCAGAGCAGCACCATTAGCTGTGGTGTGTGCAATATGCTTTAACTTACTTTTCATTTTTCACTCATGATGATGAATCTTGACTATTCTGTTAAGCTGCAGCCACTGTGACACTGTAGTTAGAATATTAATAGAGCGCTGTGATCTGTGCTGGTGTGTGCAGGTCACCATGGAGCTAGAATGTGTTGTTAGTTACACTGATGACCAGTTTGTCATAGACTTATTATAATATTTACGCGTTTCAAACACTTATATATAGTGTATATGTTAAAACATTCATATACAGTATATATACATGTATTTTAGATATATTGAAATATACAGGGTTCAGGCTTATTCACAGTTAGCTTGTCCATGACCAAGACTTTTTAGGATCAATCCCATATATGAACTAATTTTCAGATACAAATTCTGGAAAACATGGCATTTATCTATGAGATCATGATGGGGATTTACCATTATAACTCTGTATATACTGTATATACTTGGATCATCAGTACAGTACCAACAGCATGCACTTTCAAGATCAAAAACCTAACCAAATTTGCACGCAACATCACTTTCAGTCTAACTACCTACACTCATAATACCTCACTGTATAACAATGGTGGTTCCAGATCTTTTTACGCAGCTAATCTTGAATACGAGAATATATGGATTTTCCCATGTGTTTCTCCAGGATGGCACCCAGGCTGAAGGACAAAGTAAAACCAAACAGGAGAGTGCGTGGCTCTTCAGACTGTGGTACACCTTTGATCACAAGTATCCTTTCTGTGCCCTGCTTTACAGAACCAAAGATAACGTGTGTTTCATTTGCTTTTAGGGTAACACAAGGTAATTCATTATTTGAACTAGCTCTCTGTGGTAATATCAGGTTTCATATCCAGTCAGGATGATTGTCAAGGGCCTATTTTCCCTTTGTACAATGTATAGCCATCAAAGTCGCAATCACAATGGGTGTCTTTGTTGGATCATCCTTGAATATGGGATGAGAATAACACAATTGAATCTATAAAATGCTTGCTGTCCCTGCTCATACTGGCTGCAAAAACAGACTAAAGTAAATGTGTTTAGCAACTTATCCTCCCACTTACTCCCTCTCTGCTGAACACTTGCCTCCCCCGGGTGGCTGATTTTGTAGCTGCTTTTGAGCGCAGCAGCTGTGTTTTACAGTGGAGACTTTCTCCCTGGTGACTTGTGCTAGACGCACCTGAAGCAAGCAGGGTGGATTTGTCTGTCCCAGCACTGCAAAGGGTGAGGTAAACATACATGACGCACGGCTGTGGTGTGGGGAGTTTAGTGTCTTTATTTCTGTTTAGCGGCCTGCACAGTGGACTGCTGTTTTCAACTGTTTGATATCTGTTCTAGCATACATGTTTTGACAGGGAGCAGACTGTCTCGCTCTCCAAAGGGAGTGGTGACCTAACCAGTTAAACAAGGCATTGGATTTTCCCAGAGTGCAATACAGCCTGGCTAATTACAAAAAAGAGGCGGCGGAGCCCGCTGGTTCACTCTCTACTGCACTGCTGCCAAGCATCACAAAATTGCTTTGCCGTCAGCTGCTCACAGAATCCCATTCAAATTTCAGCTCCAAATATATCCTGCTGGCAGCCCATCCTCAACATTATTAAGCTATAAATCATCATTTGAAATGTTTTTATGGTGGGTTACTGGAAGAACTTCTTGTAGGAAATGACTGGCCGCAAGGTCTGTTTTTATCAAAGTAGACAGCTTGTTTAAACTGGACTTAGCTTCTGCAAACTATTGCTTTCTAAATAAAGGGTCTATAAGCTGTGAATAATGGATTTATTTATGGTGAATTATTTATTTACTAATAATTCATTTGCTAAAATGAAAATCCTTCTCCAGCATGATACTTTTGTCCAGACCAGCATTGTGTCTTTAATTAATCAGAAAGACCCAATAATTGATTGTTTGATCACTTACCTTCTGGGAAAAGGCTGCAGGACATCAGGGCCAAAATCCATTTATAAACAGCTTACTAACATTTACAACTGCAGACTTGGGGAAAAAAAGTGATGTGTCAAGTGTCATGCCAAGCTAGCCAAAAAGACAAAGCAAGTGTCACGCTGGACTTTTGTGCTGGGTTTTGGGTTGCCAGGTTGTGGGACATTTTTCACAACCTGGCAACCCAAAAGTTGTTGCATTAGCATTGTATTAGTTACAGCTTATAAATCCTTTATGAAGGGTGCTTTATTAGAAAGTGGTACAGATATGGGATATAAACTGTATTCATCCAGACTTTGCTTACTGATAATACTTGTTGAGCTCTTTGGGTCATTTTCCTTAATAACTGCCCAGTTACCTTAAGCCCATTCTGACACACAGCGGTCCGCCTCTCACCTCCACTCTGCCCGCCTACTGTGGGCCGCTGGCGAGCTGTCTGACCAGCCCCCAGGCATACGAGGTGAGTGTCCACACGCGCTAAAAAACAGTATGCAAGCAGCAAATACACAGCGACAGTTCTACATGGCCAGTGATCTGTGAAAAATGCATGTCCACACTGTAGAAACAGGAGAAAGTCTTTCACTGCATGTTGTCCAGTCAGAGGATTTAAAGGAATAGTTGGACATTTTGGGAAATACACTTTACCACTCCCATGTCTGTACAGTAAATATAAAGCCAGCTTGGCACAAAGACTGGAAACGGTGAAACAACTAGCCTGTTCCTGTCCAGTGTTAACAAAATACAGCCTACCAAAGCTCACTTATAAACCTGTCATATCATGTTTGTTCAATTCATACAAAGACAGGAGTGTTGATGGGTTTTGTTACCTTTGGACAGAGCCGAGCTTGCTGTTTCCCTCTCTTTTCAGTCTTTATGCTAAGCTAAGCTCTCCGGCAGCTGTCTGTAGCCTCATATTTAGCATAGAGACATGAGTGGTATCAGTCTTAACTCTCTGCAAGAAAGTGAATAATTTCCCAAAATGTCTGACTTTTCCTTTAAAGACCTGGTGAAATGACAAATACATTCTCCAAGTTCTAATCCTGCATCCCTGTGTTCATTTATCTCCTGTTATATGGTAAATATGTCCCCAAAAATCATTTTTGAGTGTTTTTTTTATATCAAATCCCTCTCTTTTCTCTTCCTGTAAAAATATTACTCTCTTGAACTCGGGGGCAGTTACTTAAATATTTCCAATCAAATCTTATTTTGGTGTGACTAGCTAATAGCATCATATAAAACACACTTGACTGTTAGCTAGCAGCTAGCTAGCAGAGCAACATCATAGTAGAGGGTGTGTTAGTTTTCAGCTGGAAAAAACGTAGTTTACATTTCCAAAGAATGTGGTTATGGTCTAATTTATTCTTATCATGTATTCTTCTTGAAGAGTCTGAGACATTTTTCTACAGGCAGTGATAGCCTACTTAAACGTACTTTTTAACTGTGAAAATATGTTTTGGTGCTGCTAAAGTAAAAAAGCTTGATTTTAGATATTTTTCAAATGAGCTATAACCAAAGCATTCTGTGAATCACTGGAAGGTGGTAGTTTTCCTTTCCTTCTCTATGTTCAGGCCTGGTGCCTCAGGAAGGCGCTCTGTGAATACTGAAGGTTTTTCTCTCAGGAGAATTGTAATATCGTCAAAGTATTCTCGGCCAGTAAACGCACAAAGCAGCGAGGCGAGAGAGAAAATGGACAGTCAAGAAGCCTTTTTGCATTCAAGAGGCATAAAAGACCCTTTTCAGCGCCACCTCAATGATAATCACTGTTCTGAAAGACACTGCGCTCTGATATTTTAAACACAGAAACACCCATTGACGGAACGGTCACACTTGAATCCACTCTGGCAAATTCTCCTTTTCATTTCATGTGAAATACTTTCACGTGGAGGCTTTTGGCTATTATACCCTCCTTTCTCAGTAACCCAAAGAGCCCGTCACTGTTGGGTTACAAAATCTAAATTGCATTTCTTTACTGCAAAGTAGATATAGATTGTCTGTCATTTAAATCTAATTCTCTGAAAGTTTAGTTCTTAAGCTCTGCATCCATAAATGTTTTCCTCTCCTGGTTTGTTGCTGTTGGTTTGCCAGTGTTGGGCTACCTGCCAGGCGAGCCATGAATTTAGGTGGCTGTTCATATAATCAGGACTGTCCAGGGCTCGGTGTTGCCAAGCGGGGAGAGACGGGATTAAATAAAGCTCCTTGTCTGGTTCCACTTCGGTTATGGATATTATGAAATTGGGAGGGAATAAAATGCTCCACAAAAAGGAGAATTTTGTTTCCCATTGACCTCCATTTGTATAACATTTAAAATATGGTTGTAAAATATACTTTTCAGGCTAGATGGCTTAGAAACGACACATTTAACAATTAACTGTTTAATTGTGTACTATAAATGAAAGACCCCAAGGCTTTGAAAAGACAAAATCAGCAGTGTATTAGTCCATCTCTCAATACTTTCCGACTGTCTGTGATGCTCAGCCCCAAGCCCATTGGTTCCCAGTTTCATTTTCTAAAAAGACTAAACAATTTCCTGAAACAGCTGTAGGTTTTAGCAAACGTTACTCAAACAGGAGTAGGAGTGCATTTGTTGGGGCCTAAGTTCAGCTGCGGATTAATAAAAAAACATATTTGGTGCTCTAGTGAGTATAGATGGCAGCAGGACAGTGTATGAGATCAACTCAAAATAAACTACAGTGCCCACATTCGTGTTAACAAGAGAACATGTCACCCAGTGCAATGCTATGGCTCATTGATGTGTTTTAATAACAATGGAGGTCTATGGTTTTGGCTACACAAGCAATACGTGTTAGGATCAATTCATTGGTGGTTTTGTCCTTTTTGAAGGATGTGTTAACAGTAAGAAAAATGTAGTATATCACCAGATTTATTCTTTAAATTGCTTATTTCTTCACAATTTTACGTTGGCTTCTTGATATTCATTTATAATTAATCTAATTATGTTTATTTTCACTTCTTCTTCATATAATAGTTGTGTCACTATTTTAATTAGAAAGTAGCCATTCCCTTTTTAACTACATAAAAAGGCCCAATGGATTTATTAGGATTTTTTTCCCATTTACCCTCCCTCCCAGATTATTACTGGAGAGCAAATGTTATGCAATTTCTTCTTCTTCTTTTTTTGTTTTGTTTGATCCCTTCATCTGAGTAATCCCTGTTGACCCGACGTTAACTCATCCTGTTCTCCCCGGGGACATGGGCGGACTATTGATTGTCAGCCAGTCAATGAAAGCTGTGAGAACCTCATGCTACAGTTTTAGAGCTATCCATTACTAACCCAGAATGCAATGTGTGCTTTTAAATTGGGTGTCTAACCTCTCTAACAATTCAAGTCCATTTCACAACTGTCAGTACATAAAGGTCTAGTTCACTGGTTGGGGTGCGTGTTATTGTGCAGCCTGTGGTTTCCTGTGTTTCTTTGTTTTAACTTCACTTTAACAGTTGCTGCAGTACAGGCCACTAAGTGAAAGTCTCCTCCCTTCCCTTCTGTAAATCCATAGTGTCCCTTATGAGCCTTTGCACTGTTAATGTCAGTCTGTTCACCTGTTCACACCACATGCTCCCACTCTATGTCCCACATCTGTGTGTGTGTCACCCTCGTGTTCTCCACCCCTCCCCTCATGTTCCACTGTGGATGCGTTTTTAGAACCACGAGCAGCTGAGGGACCATGACTCCGACCTAATCCGTAACGACGGCGACCTGACCTTCATGTTCGGTGACACTGCCATAACAGCCAACGGGGCGTCCAGCGGGCGGGGGGATGCAGCCGGAGGGTCAGGCTGGAGCGCGAATGGCAAAAGGAGCGGCAGCACCTCAGAGGAGGCGCTGGAGCGCGAGCTGGACTCCCGTGAGCAGGAGCTGCTGAGCCGCGGCACACGCCTGGTTTTCCCCATCGAGGATCATGTCTGACCCTCCCTTCCTTCCCTTCCTTCCCTGCCTGAACCATCAACCTCCCTGACCTGACCCCCAGACCGCACCGCCCTCAGCTCTCTCCACATCCTTCGGGCAGAGCGTCCAGTCCTTCAGAGATAAAACAGAGTGGAGATATGGGAGTAGACAAGAGAGGAGGGTTCAGAGTGACTCTGAGCTCCCTCCAGGAGCAGAGCTCAAGGAGCATTTCATCCTCATTACACAACTGGAGTTTATTCTCCAGGAGACATGTGTCTTCTAGCGCTTCAGGAGATGCTGAACTCTCCATGTTATACTGTGATTCAGTTTTACTGATTGTTTCCTCTGCATAAACAGGAGGGAAACCTTTATACAGGATATGAGGACAAAGAAAATCCTCATGCGAGATTCAGTCTGCACTTTTGAACATGTGACACTGTGTGTGTTCAGCTGGAGTGGAGAAGTAGAGAAATTAAAAAATTGCCTGGCAGCCCTCTCTGTCATCATGTGATCTCACCAGTTTGTCTTCATAGCACACCAGTGAGCACTGAGGAAATGCTTCTTTGCCATCAAACCCTATTTGTATGCTGGAATGAGGCTACACTAACTTGAATAGCTTATAAATGAAGTTCTCTGGTAATGTGTACCAGTTCTCTGAAGCTGCTAATAGTCCAGTGTTTGGGGTGTTTGTGAGGATGTCCTTTGTCTCATACAAAAGCATCTGTGTGGAGGAGATTGTGGCATGTGAGGAGCACAGAGAGGGACAGTGAATGTTTCCCTCTCAGCCACCACAACCTGTCATGGGTGAAGTAACAGGGTTGGAGAATGTGAGCGTGTAAATAGCTACAATGCTGAGCTTTGTTCCTCTTAAGTGGGACTGCTTCTTTCAGTGCATTACATCCCCTGACTATTACAAATAGCACCTGTGTATCTTGTCTTTGAGCTGGTCTGGATCTTTGTCTGTGTTCTGGGCTGGTTTTCACAACAATTACGTGAATAAGGAACAAAAGTGTTTTGATGCTAATTATATACTTTCTTATGAGATAATGCTGATTTCCCAGAACTTTAAAACTGGCATGAGATGTTCACTCAAATACAGCTGAAGAGAAATTTCAACACTATAAAATAAAGGGCAGTCCTTTATCACGATTAGGAATCCTTTGCAAAAGTTCTATATTGTCTACCTATTTTAAAAATATTTAATATTATCAGATGCATCCATTTATGTTGGGCTGCTACTAACAGTTATTTTCATTATCGATTAATCTGCAGATGGTTTTCTCGATTAATTTATTAGAAAATGATTTCTTAGTGCCCATGGACATGTTGAAATTGCTTGTTTTGTCCGATCAATAGTCCAAAATCCAAAAATATTCAGTTAACCATTATAAATTGTATATAAAACAAAGAACAGCAGTGAATCCTCGCACTGGAGAAGCTGGAACCAATGAATGTTTGACATTTTGGCTTGAAAAATGACTTATTTTTTGTCGATTGACTAATGAAGTAATTGACTAATTGTTTCAGCTCTACATTTAAGCGACATTTAGTTAGTATTATGACAACGTGTGTGTGTAGGTTTGCATGAAGTCCATGCAGGAGCATTGCAACGCAGCATAAGAAAGGCTGCAAAGTAGTTACTCAAACTCTACCATTAATACGATTTAAACAACTTTAAACTTAAGTGTTAACATTATCAGACAAGTGAAACTTAGAATCCCAAATAAAGAAGAGCAGCAACTGATACTAAACACTGACCATCAGAGATTAATAAAGAAAGTGGTGGCACATAACCTCACCGAGCAGTACTCACCCTTTACCTGCATCAACAGTGTTTATACCCTTAAACAAAAGTGTTTACACCATATTAACCTCAAATGCCTGTAGAAAATTATGGCACTTAAACAGAATGATGATGAGCTGGTCTCATAAATCACAGGTAATTTACAGGATATTTTGTAAATCTGGTGTCTCACCTGTTGTTCCTAAACCTTAGTTCCTGGCTTCACTGTAATATTTATTAACAGACATAAATTCCTGATTTGTGTTGTCCTATTCTTTTTTGAGGCCTTGAGTTTGAGTTCACTTTTGTCAGCATACATTTTTATTTAGCAAAAAAAGCCCTCCCTAATCACTAGACTGATTTTGTACTGTAGAACATCATGCAATGCTTTTGAACATCTTATGGATATGATTTTGTTAAAGCAATAGTTCGACATCTTTGGAAATACGCTTTGTGTGCTTCAAATATGCATCATTTTGGGAACTTTCTGGCGGAGAGTTAAGATGATAAATCAAACACCTTTCTCATATCTGTCTGTTAAATATGAAGCTGCACCCAGTTAGCTTAGCTTAGCACAGAGACCGGAAACAGGGGGGGACCAGCTAGCCTAGCTCAGTCCGAGGGTAACGAATTCCACCTACCAGAACCTACAAAGCTAGATAATTAACACATTATATCTAGCAAAAACCAAGTGTAAAAACTAAACAAAAATTGCCAGGGGGTTATGGTCTGGAGTATTTCAGATAGGCTACTATTAGGCGGATTTTGTTACCTTTGAAAGGAGCCAGGCTAGCTGACCCTGTCTCCAGTCTTTGTGCTAAGCTGACCGGCTGCTAGCTATAGCTTCATATTTACCATAAAGCGGTATCGGTCTTCTTACCTAACTCTCTGCCAGGAAGCCAATAAGCATATGAACTATTGCTTTAAACTCATTGTGCAGCTACAAGACTGCACTTATACGTTATTTGGCAGCCACTGCACAGAAATAATCTAGAGACTTCCCTAAACTTTGATTACAAGAAACCTGATCACCTGTTTTTCTGAGAAAGCAGTCCACTGATAATAATTGGCAACACATGTTCTCTTTAGCTGTCTTAACAATAAAATGATGTGAACCAGTGTATGCAGTTTCTGTTTTGGTACCAAAATAATGTATGTTGTCTCAACATTAGATAGATTCTTGTGTTCACAGCAGGTGTGACATAAAATATAGCTTACAGTATACAGTATGACATCATTTCGCCTGTGGCCCAGTTCCTCCCAGCTACACAGAGCAGTTTAAAATGAGAGAACTGGTTTGAAACTCATCTCCAACATGCAAATCCTCGATACGGGACAGTGACTTTGGGCCGAATTTCACTTGCTGTGTTAGTCTCTGTCAGCTGACATTTTCCACAGCAGACCACTGAACCATGTTTACCTACAGGTGTATTTGCATCACTCCACGTGAACTATAGAAATGTTTAATTATTTATACTGCATCAATTACTCTTTGGTGACCTTCTAACCACAGTTCCTCACTGTGTGTAGTGAACCCTTGGGATATCCTCCTATGCAGCATGATTATGAGGGGAAATATTTGGTCATTTGCATATTTGCAAGATGTTACATTGAGCTCTTATCCAATAAATGTAAATAGTAGCATATTAACTGGCAGATTTTTCTGGGTTTACAGAGCTGTACCCAGGCCCTTCAGGCTGGTGGAGCAGCTGGTTGAACCAACAAGTCTCTCCGGGAGTAGGAGGTTTTTCTGTTCTTTCTTTTTTCCACGCCCTGACACATTTTGTGTTCCCTTTACCACGTCTAGACATCTGACCCGTTCTCCGTTTTTAAATTCACCACACAGTGCGTGTCGCCTTTTGTTTTCTCCTTCGACTGCACACAGTGGCTGCTGCATTTATGCATGAGTACACAAAGGCAGGTGTGAAAGGCACGACTGTGGAAGTTGAATCTGAGGCTTTCATACGAAGGAGAAACCCCACACAAGTTTTATGGCTCACTGGAGAACTCCAGGAGGAAATGAATCTAGTTATGTAAGCTGTTGCCAAGCTGTATGTACTGTGGGTCATTTAAATTCAAGCTGGAGTGAGAAGTAATGTGAAGCTGTGCTCTCCGTCTAACGTCTCCTTTCACAGTCTGATGATAGCGAAGCTTGTTTGTATCTGGGGCATTGAAATAATCATTTATTGGCCATTTTGTGTGAACAAACCATTGCTGTTAGACTTAGACTGATGCTCACACCATCTCCTCTGTGATATGGAAAGGTTACACAGCCTCAAGATACACTGTCTACATACAGTATAACTTACAGGAGATGTCTCTGGATTGTGCAAAACAGACAAAACTGTGTTTGTGATCATATCTGTGAGACTTATAATTCCTGCTGTATCAACTAACATTAGTGCAGAAAAAGACAAAACAAGAAGTCTCATTTGTCGACATGTCCAGGACAAACTGACCCCAGAGTTTTTCTTTGAGACGTGGGAGCACTTTATGGACAGCAAAACATCATGGCCGACTTAACTGGTGGCTGCAGGCAAATAAATGAGCAGAGTTTGGCACTTTACCTCAAGCAGAGGACACTCGCGGGACTCTTATATAACCTTCATGTGCACTCTATCTCCAGACTGTTGTGCTGTCAGTTGTCTTGCTGGCTATATTTACATGCTCTCTGTACCTGAGAAATATGAGATGTAGCTCAATTGTCAATATGTGCACCTGTTGTTTCTAGATGCAACTGGCTGCCTGGTTCTACTTACCATGGTTTGCATGTAAACATGTTAATAAAAATCGTCAAATTATGAGCCGCCCAGTTGTGTTCATTTTGGTCTAAGAAGCCATCAAAGCATCACACTCCCACTGACTTGCACACTACTTCCGTGCCTTTTTGCTCACCTGTAAATCAAAAATGGTTTACGTTACACTTAACGATCATATATTGACACATGCCTAACTTAATGCTTAAAACCTCATTTAAGAGTTACTTATTGCATTAAAGTCTATGGAGACACATTCAGGCTCATTGTAGTTATTAATGAGCTATAACTCAGCCAGTACATTAAGGTTAATGAGTCTTCATGTGATTATGAAGTCATCCAAAAATCATGACAATCAGCACTAATGTGCACAGCAATCACACACATTTTCTTGAGGAGACGCTCCTCTAGTTTTTACTAACTCTTTATTAAAGTCACTTTAAATAGTCTTAGTTGGTTATTTCTTTCTTTGACAAGAGAACTTCTTCAGGGATTTCACCCAGAGCAATTATTACAGAACCAACTTCTAAAGTTGAACACATGGACGCTGGTAAACATTTTACCCCTCCTCAACTCATCCTTAACCAGAGGGGTGTCACAGCATTTTACAATATTTTAAACAAAAACTAAAAACAGTAAGAACAATAAGAATCACTACCGTCTGTTGTGTTTGTGAAAACTTGCTAAAAAGTTCATTGCCAGAGGACAGAGGCAGTTCTCCAAGACACGACTGTGGGATATTAGAAAATTTCACACCCATGTGAGTGTTTTGTCAGTGGGGCGCTGCAGCTGTCTGGATTCCTGAGGGGCCGGGGGTGGAACAATAGTTCCTCAGTCTGGCCTCTTTTCCAGAAAATACTGTCGTTTCTTCTTTCAAATCGTCTACATTGGCATTGTTAGTGAGCCAACTGCAGTTAATGCACGAGATTACTGCCACGCTTAGTCAAAGACTGGACGGAGAAGTCACGCAGGTGAGAGCCAACCTGACGCTGCCACCCTGGATCCCGCCGCTCGTCTCCCAAGAAGGACCCATCTCGGGCTCTTTATGGCCCTCGCCTGCGGGGGATTTGCGGAGGGATTAGTGCTACTAAAAGGACAGAAGGATAGAGGCAGGCCAGAGTACGGGCAGCACAAACCAGCCTCACCTCTCTCTTTTTGTTTATTTCCTCTCCCACATATTCTTTATCCGCATTGACCCTGCTGGTGTTAAACAGGTAAAACTGTAAAAATAAGCTGCCGTCTCCCCATTTCAAATTCATCTGTCTGTGACTGGCTGCTCTTTCCACTTGGATTTTCTCCAGTTCATCGACCCGGCTCGGCCGAGGGAAAACAACCCAAGAGCCATGCTTGCGAGCTCCCAGTGGACCACATTCCAGCTGCTTGTTTTGTTATTCCACCTTTTGCCCTCGAATACCAGGCCCCTGGAAGAGAAAAAAAAATTAGCCGAGGATTAAAATAAAACCCTTAAGTTATGACACAGCCGCACACTGAAGCAGATACAGAGCATAAGGACCGCAACACTTTCAGTAGGATTGGTAATGTTCATGGCCCCCATCAATAGCTCTATCAAGTGCTAGAGTCAGGGTGGAGGCGGTGAGACGTGGGGGCTTCCACTGCCTCCACCCTGTTTCTGCTCCATGCTGACGGCTTGCAGGCAGCCCAGCTCTAAAGGGTCTGCTTGTGAGAGCTGGTGGTGACAGGCCGGTGGTAACCCTGGGAGCTCTATCCCGTCACGGACAGCCGTACACAATGATCCCCTTCTTGACAGCAGAGTCTGAGGTCCAGTGACTTGCTGCCAGCCCCCCGCTATCCATGAGAGGACCCAGCATTGCCAGGGAGAAAACAATGAGGCCTCTATCAAGCAGCAGATCACTCTGTCATTAAGGAGGGAGGAACATGTCTGTGACTGTCTCAGTTTGATAACTATAAAAATCAGTTACAGTGTCACTGTATGTCACAATGACTACATTTATCAGAAACGGAATTTAACATGTTACTTATTACTTAATAAAAAGGGAAAGCTCAGTGTTAAAAACGCATCGGCAACACTGTGACACATTAGGTTATGAGTGTCCAGCAGAGCTGTTATCTACAACACCAAAGCAGAGTCCATTATTATCTGAGCAACACAGTCATTAGATAATATGAGGTGGGGCTGTAATGAGAGCAATTAAAAATCACCACAGTCAACTGGTGGACTTCAGTAAAAACATATTCAATCAAATAAAATTAAAGGCTCCCTCCAGACATGCTTTATGGCATATAGAAATTCTTACAGCATGTGTGCACTGGAGACTTCAAGTTTCAACATGACACCTGTTTAAGTTGCATGTTGGACCATGACTGGCTTCCAAACCACGTTGTGATGTCACAACATCATGCACATACCTGCAGGTCTTACGGAGAAACCTCCCCTCTCCAGCAGATAAAAATGAAAACACCCTTTTGGTATCAAACTCTGCATATACATCACTCTGCACGGTGAAGTTCAAAAATCCAAGTGAAGTAATGATAAGCAAAACAGAGGGGGATCAAATCAAACCCTATTGCCTGCCTATGGCTGCAGTGTCTAATGAATAAGAATGTGATACTCTGCTGATATTGACGCTCTGTTTTCAATCTGCCTCACTCAGAGGGACGTCAAAGGTCAGGGATCAGCCACAGAGCACAGCACAGGACCTGACGGATGGTTTCTGTTAAACCACCAACTTCCTGTGTTCACAGCAGTATAGGTTTTAAAACATGAAGAGTGCTTTCCATCAAAGAAACTCCTGTGTTTTGTTGTGTAACTGACAAACACTCTGCTGATTTCAACCCTCATTCACTCTTGAATTAAACCCCTTTGTGTGACCTCACCATACCTTAACCCATCGATTCCTGGTGGCACATCCTCATGTTGTTTTGTCCATGCTGTTTTTCTTATACCCCAGCTGCCTCATGACTTCGCTGCAGTAGGCCTCCACCTGGTTTATCTGCTCAACATTAAGTCGCTCCCTCCACGCATATATAGCCTCTTTTGCATCCCTGGACGATATGAGGAACGGCTTGTCTGAGGAATACCCCTGGCCGTGCGTCATGTTCAGCGCAAACTTCTCCAGGGCAGGGAAGGTGGAGAGGTTGGCGAAGCGGTAGAGCCTCTGGAGCTCCTCCATGGGGTGCAGGACCAGGTCCTCGTAGCGGGTGCGGACGTAGTTCCTCCTCAGCCAGGGAGGCGCGTTCATCACCAGCATCATGTCACTGAGCCAGTTGTCACAGATGAGCTCCATGGCGCTGGAGACGTAACTCTCAGCCCGGTTCATCCTGTTGCTCGGCACCAGCAGCCGCTTGTACTTGTCGGTCTGCTTCTTACTCCTCAGCACCTGGATGCTCTCCTTCACCAGGGCCTGTTTGGACTTCAAGCGGGAGTTGTGCACGGCCCTCGGGTCTCTGAAGAGCTGAATGATCTGGAGGTTTATCGCCGGGTCTTTCATCAAAGGAACCAGCGTGCTCATGTCCAAAACACGGACTCCTTTGATCACCATCACCGGGTACTTTTTACACTCCCTCTCCAGCTCCCTAATGTCCAGCTTTTGACACTTTGCGCACTGGTCCTCTTTCACCAGCCCAATTTCGTGCCGCTTGTGCGCATCACACAGCGGCTCCGAGCATATCACCTTGTTCATTTTCCAGCCGAATATGAACGAAGTGGTGACATTTTGCGAGCCGGCGTAAAGTTTGAGGACGGAGAAGTCGCAACGGTACAGGGCGTTCATCATGTCCCGCACTGCGCCCTGGAGACTGCCCGCATCCCCCGGGTACAGAGTCTGCCATATGTGCCACATCGGCTCGTACAGGTAAAACACATCTGGGTGCTGGTTGAACAACTCCCCCAAAAACGAGGAGCCAGTCCTCCAGGTGGCATGCAAGTAGATGTGTATCCGAGACTGGCTCCGGTTGACGGCGTGCTCCGTCGCGTCGCTGCCGTTAAGTTTGTAGCCGTTTTCCCACAGCAACGCCACTGTGTTCTCCAGATCTGGGCATCTGGGTTGTTGCTGCGGCAGTCCATGTCCCGCGTGCTCAACGGATTTATCTCGGTAATCTAACACGTACGGGATTAGCAGAAGTAAACCTGAATATACCAGGATCAAAATCAAGTATTTCTTATGTAGCCTCCTCTTCATTTCCTTTCGCCGGAGGGGCTGGGTAGCTTCTTCTCTGAAGGGTCGGCGCAGCGCTTTATGAGCACCGAGGTCTCCACAGTGAAGTTAAGTGTGTGCGGTTGGAGGGAGCGTGTGTGTTGGGGGGGGGGGTATTAACCACGCCCCATTAAAGACAAAATACCAGATTGTTTCTCCTTCCTTTTCACGCATACGCAGTCGGTAACACGCCGTAATAAAGCCGTTACAAAACCTTTACAAAACGTGTAGTTTGTACTTTTTTAATGTGCAAAGGTCATAAAAATACGTAGGATACCGCGCGAGTAGGAACGCCGTTATATTGACTCACAGAGCCTTTGAGGAAAGAGGTTCCAGTATAATAATATAATATAATATAATATAATATAATATAATATAATATAATATATTCCATATTCCAGCGGCTGCTACGTATCGTGATCTTGCCGGAGTGAAATGCATTATGGAAGATTAGTGAGAAATTAGTGCTCTCGTTTAATAGTGTATTTAGCCGGTGTTGTGTTCTTATCACTAGGCGTTGGACGTTTTTGCTGCCCAAACTGGCAGTTTTAAACATGAACCTTTCATGACAATTAAAACAGGCACATTTGTTACCCTCATTTTGAGGTCGCGCATGCGTACTCGCCATCGTTTGTTGTTGGAGGCAAACGCTGCGCGGTACTGAGGGAACCAGTGGAGAAGCAGCCGAAGCCGTCGTTTCTTTGCAGCAAATGGCATTATCTAGTTAACATTGTCTTTTCCGTGCTGGCACTTCAGCTTGCAGAACCACCAGGTCAGCAGCAAGCCTGACAGATAGCTAAGCTACATGTAGATGCTCGTAACGTCAACACCAACATGGCGCACTGGACCACCTTCGAAAAGGACACCGAGAGAGAAACGAAGAAGTTGATACGACGTATCAGCGGGGTCGAGGATGAGGAGGACCAGAATTTTCAGCTGGCACTGAAATTTGCCTGGTCCAATTTCAGGTGACTTGGCCTTTGACAGGATGGGAGCTGGCTTGTGAGACAGCTGCCAACATGTAACCAAACGGCGATGCTAGTAATGGTCTCGTTTCTCGACAGGTTCCATCGTTACTTGGACGTGGACAGCCATAAAGTCCAGCGCAGTATAAGTGGGTGAGTGAGTCTGTGGTGCTAGTTGCTCTTCTTTTACAGGGACATAACAGCTATTCCAGGAGCCACATTGATGTATGATTGAAAGATGATCACATGACAATAACGCAACGAGCTACCTGGGTTGTGTTGTGTTGTGTTGTGTTGTGTTGTGTTGTGGTATGTTGTGTTGTGTTGTGTCGTGTTGTGTTATGTTGTGGTATGTTGTGTTGTGTTGTGTTGTGTTGTGGTATGTTGTGTTGTGTTGTGTTGTGTTGTGGTATGTTGTGGTATGTTGTGTTGTGTTGTGTTGTGGTATGTTGTGTTGTGTTGTGTTGTGTTGTGGTATGTTGTGTTGTGTTGTGTTGTGGTATGTTGTGTTGTGTTGTGTTGTATTATGTTGTGTTATGTTATGTCGTGTCGTGTTGTGTTGTGTTATGTTGTGTTGGAGAAAACAGGTCTTGCCGTTATATCAAATGAGTAATTTGCATCACTGCTGTCGACGTCTTCAAAGTCTTCTGTTTAACTTCTGCAGTACTTCATTCACCAAGAGCTTGACATAGTGGTTGTTTTAAATAGTATTCATTATCTTTTTAATTGAAGATGAGAGGCCAATAACTTAATGAGTCAATAAGTAAAATCTATCCCTGGATGTTTCATTTTTAAAATTCACTTAAAAAGCCTCCCCAAGCTCATTGATCTGATTTGTTTTTCCATTTCCCCTTATATTGCGTCACAGGTCTTTTGCATGACACTGTCATGCATACATAATCTGCTGTGTTTTCCAGAATCTATGAAAAGCTCATGGTCCACTCAGACGTGAGTAAAGCAGAAAGCTGGATGAGTCTGAATGAAGAGTTCCTGAACTCACCTTTACCTAATACAGATGGAACAAAGGTATGGCATAGACATGGGCTGACAGAAAATGAGCTCATTAGTGGAGTGAGGGTCTATGACCTAACACTGCCCTCAAGACAAATCCCAGATACAGTGCTGCAGGGATGACGTATTTTTGTAGGCCAACCCTGAAGTTAGCATCACCACGGTTCCCTCGACAAAAAAGCCAATGGGATTTTTTCATTGGATTTTGGATTATTGCAGAAATTAAACAAAAGTTTATGATACACGTTTTGTTCAGCAAGATAATCTTCACAAACAAACGCCACTTTTTATGATTTTTGAAGCGTTAAATGCAATCGCCAGAAGTAAAAAGCTAACGTTAGGCTATTAACCAACTACTTCACGGTCACATGACTTCAACATCACCACCACTGAGCTTCCAACTTGTAATTTGATTTTGTGCGCTCACCTCTTCTACAAACGCCTTTCAGAAAGTTTGAGTTAGAATAGTTTGCAAGAGCGCGAGTATAAACACAACGAGGCTGTTTAATGTCTCCGACAACCTCTGTAGTCTCATTTAGCCACTCGTTAGCAACCGCCTTTTTAAAGACAAAATTCATGAGTGGGGTGTTTACTGACCTTATTTCCGGCATCTAACCAAAAACCCATTCAAGAAACCCAAAGACTTCGAGACGAAGGAACCGGAAGTGCAAAAAAGCTGACTCATTTCTGGGTTTTAGGACTCATTCCTGCAGCACTCTATAGATCATTTTCCTCCCGGCCCATGTTTCCTCAGGATAAAAGCCACAGCATCCTGATAATAGATATGACAAATTACACAGCATACACTACAGTTTTCATGTTTTTTTCTGCAGACTGATGTACACTACAGCATACTGTCGCTGCTGCTCTACTTATCGGGGTCCCCCTCAAACACAGACTTTACTGAGAGACCCAGGGTAAGGGAGGCCGGTGAGTTGATGTTCCACGGATACTTAGTTTCACTTGGGAAACTTTAAAATAGTTTCAAAACGCTTATGTGTCCACGTTAATCATTATCACTTCATCTTGTGTCTGCAGAACAAAAGGACAACTTTGACTGGGCTAAGTACCTGATGGAGGGTGAGGACATAGACACTGGGCCATACCCAGATACCCCTGTGAGTAAATCACAACCAAACCCACTCTTTATGGACATGAATGACCACAATACGTGCAGCTGAATATTGATCAAAGGCCCTGCACACCATCACAGATGTCTTCAGTGATTTTGGCTGATAACACCTCTTCTCAGGCTGAAGTTGAAAAGAACTATTCTGAGGTCACAACACTTCATGTACCAATTAGAATCATAAAGCTGTAACAGTATTAACTGCAGAGTGAGGGAGATGTCTGCCAGGCACAGTCTATACAGGGCCACCCAGTCCTGAGAGGAGGTCCAGTTAGCCAGTATAACTGACATACCTGTATTGGTGTACCATGGGTCTGTAGGAGCTGTAAAGTACGCAGTCCAGTAGAGATAAAGCAGTCCCCCATCTAGTTCAGATAGATTTCTATCTAAATCAGTCTTGTCTGGTTTTTAGGAGTGGTCTGAGGAGGAGAGCGAGGACGAGGACAGCCAGCAGCCTATCAGCAGGGAAGACTCTGGGATCCAGTTGGACAGAACGCCCCAGGAAGACCAGGACAACGCCAACAAGACAGTTCCAGTTACATGGACAGGTGCAAACGAATCACAATAATGGAAAATAGATAATGGAAACCTTTTATAATTATGGAATAATGTGAAGCTGAGACAGGACCAATGCAAGCGTCTGTGTGTCTACATTGAAGCTCTTTTTGAATAAGAAAATAATTCCAGTTTGTGTCTTTCCAGTGGGTGAGCCTGACGCCCGGACCTGGCTTGAACAGCATGTAGTGACACCGTACTGGGTGGCTCATGCTCCTCGGTTTCCTCACAGCTTGCATTTACACTCCAACTTGCTCAATGTGTGGTAAGACTCCAAACCGTTATGTAGGACTTTACTTTAGAATATAAAATGAATGCACTGATTCACTTTTTTTACTATAACACAACAGTGTTAGGGACACTTTTGTAGAAATATTGACATCAATATAAGCTTTATGGAACTATGACAAGTATTTGGGCCAAATTTACCATGCCTAGATTTCAAGAATAAAGTCATAATATTTCACAAAAAAGATTATATTGTAAGAATATAACAGTGTTGTATGTTATCAGGAGATTGAGTAGATTAGATTACATGTGCATTGCTTGACTGTCCACCGACTGTCCTGTATTTGTGAGTTGAAATGATGTTTACCCTCAGCTTCTCTCTTCTCAGGGATCAGCACTTGTATAACACTGATCCATTGTATCTGCTAGAAGAAAAGGCCTTTGTCACAGAGACCCAAGTAATACGGGAGACATTGTGGTAAGATGTAATGATGCTATGGTGCGTGACTGTGCTCATTGTACAAACTAACAAAGCAACTGATCTCCTGCTTTCTCACAAGTTTGATCTTTTATTATCTTGTAGGTTCCCAAAACATTTGAGTCCTTGTTGGATTTAAGAGAAAAAGTTTCTTTTCATATACAGGCTCATATTAACATCTTGATTTTGTGTCGTCATAAACTTTAGCTGTATGACTGTTATGTTGCAGGCTTTTCTCTGGGGTGAAGAAACACTTTATCTTCCAACACCATGATGGAAAAGTGTCAGTAAGGAACAACGTGGTGGTGACTCATCTGACCAGTGTAAGTTGAAAATCTGAAGATTTGCTTGTATTATATCTTAATAAATGTATCTTCTGTCCGCTGTAGGAAACACAGTCTCTTCTCTCTCTGTGTTGCAGAACTGTCTACGCTCTGTACTGGAGCATATTGCTGTGTACGGGCAGGCGGTGTTCAGGCTGCAGAGGTTCATAGACGAGGTGACGGGGTACAGCTCGGAGCCTTGCCCACCAGGCTCCGGTTCCTCCTACAGCTCCAAGAAGGGCTCTGAGCCTCCCTTCAGGACCTACCAGGCCTTTGTGTGGGCACTCAACAAGTACTTTACCAGCTTCAAAGAGGAGCTGACCACAATTGAGCGAGAGCTCATATGCAATGGCAAGTGCAAGTTTAGGGGGTTGAAATCATTGGGTAGACCTTGATATGATACTATAGCTCTACATTACCCTGTAATACTAGCATAAGATAATGCTGGTATCATAATACAGGTGATCTTGTAAAACTAGATGAAACAATTTGTGCCGTGGTGCGTAGAATCTTAGCCTTTTGAATACACACATGTATGTGGCATCATGTAAATGGATCAGCCTCAGTATTGCAAAATACATAATATATAATTGCAAGGTATCAATATCCACAGTAGGGATGGGAACTGATACGATTTTTTTGATACCAATGCAATTATCAATTCTGCTTATCTGTCTGATTCTACCAATTCCCTTATTGATTCATGATCAATTTTCTGTGTGGGAACAAAAGTAGGCATTCACAGGTTTCCAGCGTCAACAGGGAGCTGATGGGCGAGTCGAACTGGCTGTAGCCTGAGAGCTAGCTGTAACAATAGTCTGTCATCATCTAAAATGGATGAAATGATTTAATGAAATATTTGTACAGCATTTGTTTTCATGTAGGTTTTCTTAGTCAAAGAAAAAACCTGCTAAACCTGCCTGCGTGGCACTAATGTTATCATAACACGGCTCGGTTGGGAACCAGTGGCACTCATGCGTAGAGTGTCAAATACGTGTCATTCCTGGAATTTAAGCCCGTGCTGCGAAGAAAGATGAAATGAGCAGTACGTACGCTTTGGACCGTTTCTTCCTCACCGCCACGACTCCTTGTTGTTGCAAGTTTACAGCAGCATAGACGCATGAGTTTGACATCATGGTTTTGCAATGCGCAACTGTCATAAAAACATGCCGGCATCGATAAAAGGAATTGACAAGCTCGGAGGCATATGATTCTGATGGATCAGACAGTTTGGAACCGGTTCTCAATTCCCATCCCTAATTCACAGTGAGATGAGCGGGTACGAGGGGGGTAGAGACTAAACCAGAATATTTTTGTGTCATAAACTGCTGTATTTTAATAAGGTGGTGGATAGTTTTGCATAAACTCTGGTGAGGAAGAAATGCCTGTTTTAATGTAAGATAGCTCACACTGTTACTGTGTCTTCATGGCTCTTTAATGAATATGCTATCTTTAAAGTTATGCTAACATTACTTGCTTGAGGAGGCTTCTGTCCTACTAACCCATGCTGCCTTTTGATGTATTTAGACCCAGTCACACAGTTCATTCTCACTACACAGAGCTAACTTTGTGTCATCTCGGTTAGCATTGTCACTCATACTAGCTGCCATTTTCTGATATTACGTATGTCACATTAGCTAGCTGCAGCCGACAGACATCTGTCAACATGAGGTGTGCCCTCAAAAAACCATTTTCTGGTTTTCAGCAAGTTGCTTCATTTCTACATGTCCATGTTTAAGCTATTATGACATTGTTGCAACACATTTTCCAACCACCTGCTGCGCTCCATACAGTATTGCTGTTAATTTCTTATGTCGTTCTTAAGTTTGATGTGTTGTCCTCTTTTGCAGATGAGACGGTGACCCTGTCCGCTGTTCTCGAGCGACTCAACCCTCACTTGGCGCAGATCAAAGTGCTGCACAAAGTCTTCTGTACTGGGGTCGCCGAAGTCCCCCCTGAGACCCCGAATGTTGTGCGGGCCTCTCACTTGCTCAACACCTTGTACAAAGCCATCATTGAGTATGACAGTGTCGGGGAAGCATCAGAGCAAGCGGTGAGTATTAAGCTCAGTTAGGCAGAATTCATGGATCTGAACAAGGAAACAATCTGTATGTATGATCATTCCTGTGTGTCCTTTTCCCTTACTAGGTGGCCTTGTTATTTTCGCTGTGGACAGAGACAGTCAGACCATATCTGGAGATTGTGGATGAATGGATTGTTCACGGCCACCTGTTTGACCCTGCCAAAGAGTTCATCATCCAGAGGTATGTAGCAGAGATTGCTACTATTCCAATGTGACTTTCAAACCTAACATTTTGGTGGCTACACTACAGTAACTGACAGAGGTATTTGATTGGCTACTTTGGTTGCTCAGGAACAAGGATGTCCCAGTGAACCACAGGGACTTCTGGTACGCCACCTATACGCTGTACAGCGTGTCCGAGACGGTGGAGAATGAGGAGAAGCTGAACGACGCAGCCAGCGGAAGCTCCGGAGGGGATCAGGGCTCCAGCAACAGGCAGCTCACCATGGTGTCCTTCCTCAAACCTGTGCTCAAGCAGATCATCATGGCGGGGAAGTCCATGCAGCTTCTCAGAAATCTGGACTGCAAGGAGACTGAAAAGTCTGACAGATCCTCCAGAGGTCAGTGTTTGCTTTTCTGTACCTGTGCACCTTAACTAGTTGAAGTTTCAGGATTTTTTTACTTAACAGAGCCGAGTTGCTGCATGTTTTTGAACAATGTCAATATTTTGCATTGCAGATGCAGAGAGGAAGAGTTTATACACACTGTTTCTGGAGTCAGTGCAGTCACGCCTCTGCAGCCAAGAGGGGTCGCCCACAGACACAGTAACTGACCAACAGGCCACTAGGAGGAGTCTTATAAAGATGCAGTCCATCATTGCACAGCACCTGGAGATCGAAGACGTCCATGATCCGTTGTTGGCCATCAACTTTGCCAGGTAAGCAGCTACCACTACATTCAAATTACTCTTCAGACTACTAGACTCACTTTTGTTCTGCTGAGAAATAAACAATGGAGCAAATTAAAATGCTAGAATGTGAAAACTAAAAAGACTTATGTAATCTACAGCTGTTATCCTTCAAGAATAAAGCTTATTCTGTCATTCTTATTATATATATATATATATTGCAACTGCTGGTTTTGTAATCTCTCAAATGCTACTGTACAAAGATAACTAGATTTTAAAGCCATTATATTTTAGTTGGCCCAGACTTGCGTTGGTGAATTGGGAGAGTTTTAAAATCTAAAGTAATTCTGGTCTGTGTGTCCCCCCCGTCAGGCTCTACTTGGAGCAGAGTGACTTCCACGAGTGTTTCTCCGGAGGTGATTTCATCGTGGACCGCTCATCTCAGTCCGTCACCTGCCAGACATTTGAGCTCACCCTGCGTTCTTGCCTCTACCCCCACATTGAGAGGAGGTACATTGAGTGCTGCGGGAACCTTATGAAGACTTTGAAAAAAGACTACAAGTAAGCATCACTCTTGGGATTATATGAGTGAGGAGTTTTCTCGCATATAGAGCATTTGAGTTCCTTGATGTCTCCACAGGCTGCTGGAGTACCTCCAAGCTATGAGGAACTACTTCCTGCTGGAAGCTGGAGACACCATGTATGACTTTTACACGGCCATCTTTGACAAGGTGCAGGAGAAGGAGAGCTGGCAGCAGCTCTCTTTTCTCAACGTTCAGCTGCAGGAGGCAGTTGGACAGCGCCACCCTGAGGACAGCAGCAGGTACTACATGTATTTATTGGTGAAGGATCAGATCAGGATTGAAGCTGTGTTACGATAATTAGGAGGATCATTTCTCAATAATTTCCCCCATCATTTCATATTTTATAGGTTGTCAGTCTTCTTGGAGACCATCGACCCTGCCAGAAAAAAACATCCTGTGAATAATCTAGAAGTGCTTACCCTGAGTTACAAGGTAAGCAGTGTGAATGTATTTGCTTAAAGTTTTGGTCATGCTTTTTGAACCTGCCATGTGGACATTTACTTATTGTACCCTCCACAGGTTCCCTGGCCTGTTGACATTGTGATCAGCTCTGAGTGTCAGAAGATCTACAATCAAGTGTTTCTCCTCCTGCTGCAGATCAAATGGGCCAAATACAGTTTGGACACGCTTCGATTCAGTGGTATGAGTTGTGGCACTTTAAAATCAGCACAATATACTACATTCTCCAAAATAAAGCTCTGTTAATTGATTATGTATGAAAACAACTTGATCATGAATATCCTCAGGTTAAGGAGAATCTCCCCAGTATATTTTCATAGTGTTATTTCTAATATGTGAAATGTGTTTGTTTCTGATAGATTTCACAGATGTCACTAAGAAACTGGAGGGAGCCCTGGCTGAGGAAGTAAAGGTCAAAGAGCCTATAAATCAACAGATTCACCGAATGTGTCTGCTGCGGGTCAAACTGATGCACTTTGTCAACAGCCTTCACAACTACATCACAACCAGGGTGAGACGACTCATGGAACAGACCTTTTCACAGCAGACATTTAAACTAGAAACATCACAGGTGTCACTAATAACACTATTAATGCACAATACCAGAACCCTGCCACCAAAGCAGCTAATTGGAATCCGGCCATCATTCATTTTATTATTTACACTTGTGCTTTTCCTACTTTGACATGTCAAAATGTCTCCTTTGAAAAAGGCTCATTACACCTGCTTGTGCATATAAGTATTTACAAATCAAAAGAATAAGATTTTGTATTACCAGTATAAAACTGTTATTATAGGACCATACATGCGGTTTCAAATGTTTTCACCCATAATTTACAAATAATGTGTATGTTACATTACTCACCGGCCACTTTTTGAAGCATATCATTCTGCAGGTACGATATGCTGCAGGTAAAATAAGAGACTGTTTTCAAAAGTCATTGGTGGTGCATTTAAAGACAGCAAGAAAGTATGCACATTTGATTAGAACCACTTGTATGGTCCTTTTAAATTAATAATTTGCATACAATCTTAAGTCTGTCTGCATTGTCTCTTGGCAGATTCTGCACAGCACGGGACTGGAGTTTCAGCACCAAGTACAGGAAGCAAAGGACCTGGACCAGCTGATCAAGATCCATTACAGATATTTGGCCACCATTCATGACCGGTGCCTACTGAGGGAGAAGGTAAACAGCACTCACAGGGAGTAGGTTTATCTGAAAAATCTGGTTGAGGTCAGGTAATGTGAACTATACACAATACTTGAATGATATTTGCCATCCTGGAGCAAAACAGTGAACGTCTACTAGCTCCAGCAGTGCTTTTCCTTAGCTGAAGCTGCATTCCAACCTCACTGCGGAGGCAGGGGCCAAAGAAAGGAGTTTACTGTTGGGGATCAATAAATCAAATCACATCACTCACCTGTGAAATCTTTGTATTATATCATCTTGTTGTGTTGTTATGTTCCCTGTTGAGGCTGAGGCAGCTGGGCAGGGCGAGTTTCCGACATGCATTTATGACACTTGATGTATCCGCTGTTGTCCAATCCTGTCGTGTTTTCTCAGGTCAGTTTTGTGAAAGAGGCAATAATGAAGGTTCTCAATCTAGTCCTCATCTTCTCTGACCGATGGCAAGCTGGCTTTGGAGCCTGGAAGTAAGAGCTTTCATATAAACTGCAGGGAAATAAAAGCTGTAACTTACAGTGTATTTTGGTTTTGTGTCTAAAGTAACAACAAGCAGTACACACATTCACACATCACATTTAATGTAGTTATATTTCTGGTGAAATTGTTTAAAGATTACAAGGGGTTCACATACTTATGTATGTTGTGTCTCAGAAGTACCAACCACCAAACCCCAGATCTGTGCTGCTGTAGCTTTCTTGACAAGCCCGTTTGTGTCTAAATATTGTGTTTATCTTTTGCTTTCAGGATCGAGTCCATTGATAAAATGGAATCGGATTTCAAAAACTGTCACATGTTCCTTGTGACAATACTCAATAAGGCTGTATGTCGTGGCTCCTTCCCTCATTGTAAGTAAAACACTGATCCTTTTGTTGAATTGATACAGGCCTCTGATTTTCAGTAAACTACATGTTATATTGATGCTAGTAGATTATTTACACCTTATGCATAGATAGATAGGAGTAATCAACAAGAAGTAATCAGACTTTCTTTGCTTTTCCTCCTTGTACAGTGGAGTCTCTGGCCCTCTCTCTGATGGCAGGGTTTGAGCAGTGCTGAGGAACCCTGCATGTGTTGATGTGATGGACTGAACTCCACTGTTTGGTTCTCCGACTCATTACTGTCTGTTCTCTGACTGCTGTCATTGTCCATTATGATGTGATGTCACTATCTGCTCTGACTGTTGGAGACGGACTTGGACTATGTGATGTTGGAGGATTATTGGTGTCTTTAGGGCCACAAGCGAACATACAACAGCTTTTATATTTAAAAAATTCTAACTTTTTGTAAATGTGTTTTCTATGAGCTGTTATGTTGATTGTTAATAATGTGTACATATGAAGCACAATAAATCTTGCACAATGCTGTAGGTAAATGCCATGTTGTAATTCAACATAATGTTTAACATTGCTTTATAATAAAAGTTTATTAATATTAGCATTGACAATGTAATCAATTCCGAGTTGATAGTAATGCAAAATAACTTCAGATTGTTTCACTAGTTTGATATTCTTTAATGCAGCTTTGAAATTCAGCTCTTGGTTTATAAATTATCATATCCCAAGGTATTGCAGTTGATACATATACAAGACAGTCCTTGTACAGAAACAATTGGTACACAACTGAATACATTTGTTAAAGGTCACGGGAATATCACGACAATGTGGGTTCGAGTTTTGACTTTTAGGTCAAGAGTAGCCTATATGTATATTTAGTTCAAGATAATTTTAGCAGAATGAAATTTCACTTGGTGTGCATTATCTGGATAAAACACAAGTACACTACATATCTATGGTAAAGTAAATGTAAGAGTATTGCTTAGTGAGGTACTGTAAGTAGTGGAACCTAAATGACAACAGTATTAACCTCACTTATTTATAGCCAATGAGCGTCCATTTATGACTGTAGCAACCACCACTGCTAGAGATCTCTGGCCCATTGCTCTGTAAGAGCCTGACAAAGTTGCTGGCCATTGGCAGTGTGGTCAATGTGTGGTGTAACCTACTGTAAGCTGTGATTTAAAGGCTTTTTAAAAGTGAACTGTCTAGGCATTGTTCCAATTGGGCCTCATTAGGTAAAAAGTGTACTTAATGACTTGTCATAGTAGCAAATTGCTATGCCTCATTGCACAAGCTGCATTGCTATATGGCTTAAAATTGACAACATTAGGTAAATGCACACAACCTAGAATTGATTCCTTCCAGACAATGTTGCCTTTCTTTTTTTCATTCACTATGTATGGTATAAGAAGGAGATTAGACTTATCCTATTAGCCTAATTTATCTTAGAGTTCAATAAGGGTGGCTACTAAGTGGCTCAGTGGTTAGCACTGATGTCTGATAGGCACCAAGAAGGTTCTGTGTAATCAGCTGTATAATGTTTAAAGTTTGCATTTTTTAATTGTGTCGGTGTGGGTTTCCTGAATGCTCAGATTTTCTCCCAAAGACTGGGTGTAAATATGTCTGCCAGGGTGTACTGGGATATGCTCTAGCTCTGAACAGAATAAGTTTGTTGGAACATAAATGGATGGATTTATTATTTTAAAAAAGGGAAGAACTGTTATTCTTTATTATGTATGAGTAGTTATTTTTACTAAAGACATTTCTTAAGGGCCACTTTAATTTTTATATATTTTACTTTCAAGTGCCCATGTTCTTATGTTTTCTACTTTATTTTGTGGTTTTAGTTTTTTATTATGATTTCCTGTATACACATATACGTTGTTCTTTAAACCTGTTTTATCTCTTCTGAAAATAAAATAATTACTAGGTTATTGAAAGTGGCAGTGGTTGTAACTCACTATTAGTAACCAGAAAGTTATATTAATACCTGTGCCCAATAGTGGACTGTATTAGGTGGGTGTGTGCTTGAAAATTGCTATTACACTAAATTATACAAAATGAAAACTTGGTAACATTGCATGCCTAGATGAATAATACTTATAGTTCCATTAGTATCTACTAATGAGGAGATAAATGGCGAATACCTAATAGGTCTCTAGTAGTAGATAAATTAGTTAAAATATATTATATTTTATAATCTAACCTAGTAAAATTAAATTAGAGCTATACCTTGCAGTGTGGAAAAAATGCTATTATGGAAAGTTGTTTTTAAATTTTAACATACAAGATTTAATTATTTATTTTGGAAAGACTCAATTCAAGAATTTTGTACAGGAAGTCAAACCCATGCCCACGCTGTGCGTAGCGGGTTGTGTTGAGTGTTTTTGGCACTAATCACCCTCCATACCCTCGGGCAGCTTCTTATTGTACATTCCTTCGACTTTACCTTTCATCCTCCGCGTCCCTGCCCTGGTGGAGGAGGTTAGCACCGCAACTCTGAGCGGAGTTTCCTGTTGAGTTTCCCTGTTTGAGGGACAGGAACTCCCTGCTCGGCTTCTCTTCTCCGCCCATGATAATAACACCGACCGAGGAGAGATTCCTCTGGCCGACGACAGAAGAAAAACTTGGCTTTAAGACTCCCAACATTCCGGTTAAATGGCGCTGTAGTCCGGTTTATACACGCTCAGGTTTTCCTTGCTAACCAACAACTCCGGGTGAGTAGGAATGACTGATCGCGAAGTTCGTTTCAGTGAGTGTGTATTTTCAGTAAGTTGACTAACCCACGGTGGGAAAAAAAGTTGAGCGGCATTGCGTTGGGTGTAGCCTTCCTAACACCGCTACGTTAAAGTTGCCCGTAAAACACAGACACTTATTTCAAATGGACTTCAGGGTTATTAACTTGAAGAGGTTCACAGCTTGTTGCAATGCAAAGCCATTTTCCTGGCTCACAGGCCCGAGCTGTGACTAATCTCAGGCCACGGCTCGGAGCAGGGATACAGCCATTACCACAGTTACATGTTGGAGGCAGGACTTCCAGGACTTTTTCGCACCAAACGCTCATTATTATGAAAAGTTTTCTCGCTCTGCACTTTATTTTAGAAGGATTTATCACTAAATGTGATTTGGAGTGGTTATGTGTCCGCCAGGTGGGATAGAAGTTACTATTAAAAAAAGTCAAAGTTACAGCCTACACTATGAATTGGGCTAACTAACTGTCAGCGTGTGTACAATGTGAAACTGAATGATTCTTTATTTGTCTGGGGATCCCTTTCTTTTTCTCTTCTGTTTGTTCATATGCGAGTTACTGTAGTAGGACTGATGTTGTGTTCAGGAACCAGACCGTATTCCCCACCCTCCTGATGTTGCGTTCACTGCCCAGCCATGCATTCCAAATACCAGTTCAGTCAGCATTTTCAAACATTTGAAAATCGCCATATAAATATCTGGGGAAATATCTTTTTAGTTATGACATGTCTCATATTCTTGTACGAGTTTATATTGTCACTGTAGAGGACAACTGCTGTGTTGAGTGTCCATCAAACCTGGAAACTTGTGGTCCTATATTGAGATGAGCAGTCTTTCACTTAATTCCTTGCTGCTGCACTGCTTCTAGTCTTTTATCAGTGTTAGCTCGGAGGACTCAAGGGAAGGGAGGAAGGGTGGTGAGGCATGAAGATACTGTAGGTAAAACCACATCTGTTATAGTTATGGTGAAAGCGGTGTTGTTTTTGTCTCCCTGTGGTTGAATTTCTTCAACGATGCTGTAAAGGCAATTGAGTATAATACACCTCAAGTGACATATATATACTCAGTATACTGAATATAGTACAGCAGTGAAGCCACTGAAACTGACTGGTGGTTTTACATTTATCACTGTTGTCCTGTATTGGTCACTTTTGAGAGAATGTAGATTTGTTAAAGCTCTTAAGAAGGCTAAAATACTCTTGACTGGTTTTGCATAACTAACTACATGTTTGGAGATCCTTGAAAGGTCTTCTGTATTTTACTGAATAGGCTTGAAATTCAAGACATTTCTATTGTTGGACCATATCTTTCAGTTTTTGTTTCAGTTATTTGTTTTTGTGTCCCTTGTAGACCAAGAAAATTCTGTCCAGTTCAAGATAAGACTTTCTGGTCAGCACTTGATGTATGCACCACTGAGCAGTCAGGTAGTATTGTGAACCTTAATATTTTGGAGAAGCGAAGTCATTTATTTGCACTGACATACGGAAAAACTGAGATACTTGAGATTCATTTTGCATTGATAAATGGTGACTGTGGTGTGATATCCTGCAAAATAAGTGTCAAAGTGGGGTTTTTCACACCTCAATCTAGAGAAGCTTCTACAACTTCCTTCAGAGTGGCACTGTTGTGATGTGACTAGCTGATGAAGTCACATGAAGTCGCTTTCATTGCGAGTGTTTTGTGTTTTGTGTTTGCCTTCTTTGAGGGAATGCCCAAGGTATATGCTCTGCAGGGCATAGATTGCAGCTGTTGCATCTGTTTCTCACTTTAGAGGAATATAGTGCCCCCCCCCCATCTTCTGTGAAAGTGTGACCTGCTGGTATTTGTTTTTAGCAGAGCTTGCTAAAGTGTCAAATGTTTCATCTGATCTATCGGGCATGAGATGATGGCATCTGAACCATACTGTACCACAGATGCATGTTTCTGCTGCTGTTTGCATACAGTAACTAGCTTAAAAGGTCAGTTCACACAAATAGCAAAAAAGATACTTTCACTTACTGGTAAGGGGTATCCAGCCATGCATATAGTGTGAGTTTTACCTGCAGAGGTTTTGAAATAGGGCTTATCTGTCTTAAACATTTCTGCTGCCACTCTTGTGGTGCTCACAGCATAGAAAAGTGACATTTGAAAAACTCAGCTGCGACTTGTCTTAAGGAATAATGTCCTGATCAGTCTAGATCAGTGGCTCCCAACCTTTTTTTGTCTGGTGCACCCCTACAGGCCTGTCAGATGAACTCAAGTGTGTGTTCATTTGAATTGATTTTAAAATGGTTGTTATTTAACACTATTGACCTTATAAAAGTGGATTTTGTTACAGTAATGTTTTCATACAATTTATCTGTCAAAGGTCATTAGACAGCTGGATGTTTCACACATTTACCCATTACTTATAGCTATATCAACTGTTTATCAGTTACTTTTAGCTAACTATTTCAACTGTTTTTCATTTTAGCTAACTATTTCAGCGGTTTATCCATTACTTGTAGCTTTTTCAATCATGTATTCATTACTTTTATCGAACTGTTTCAACCATGCTTTTAGGTAAGTGTTTCAACCTCTGCTCGCTTGCTAACTAGTTTTCACACACTCTCAATTGCAACATGGTGAATATGAATATGTGGATATATTTTTTTAATCAAATGCTACTTAATATGTTTTTCCAAATTAGTCGAGCTAGAATCTTTGTACCTCTTGGCAAATACAGAAGCACACCCCCCTGGGGTATAAGTATCCCTGGTTGGGAATTACTGGTGTAACCCACAGACCTCACTGCAATCTGTTTTCATAATGGCTATTTCTTTGGCAGAAAGTAGTCTCTCCTATTTTTTCACTAATTTGAGTTCTTTTTGTTTATTTCTTGACACCATATGTCTCTTGGTTGATGCTTTTATTTTATCTTGTCCCATGAAGTCCTTTTTGTGATCTCAAAAAGAGCTAAGAAGCTTAAGTGAACTATTACTGGCGTTATTATTACTGTAGTGCTTGTGTTTGCCCTCTGCTTGGCACACCTAGTTTACCTACTTGAGGCTGGTTTTAAGCTCCTTACTGTGCAATTATGGATGGAGCCCTACAAACACATGGTGTGCAACTTCAGCAGTGGGCGTAATGGCCAACAACCTGGCAGGCTAAATGAACGCTTTAAGAGGCATGACTTTTCTAATGTGTTCCTTGTCTGCCTCTTATAAGAGGAGACAGCTCTAGATGCTGCAGTCTTAACAGGAACTGTGCACTAAAGCAAAAGCCACCAAGCTTCCTTATTTTCGAATAATGGACATTGTTTTTCTCCAAAGTTAATTTTGACCAATAGGCTCAACAATAGTTGTACTTGCTGTGGTAAGCTACTTCATGTTTTTTTTTATTTTCTCTAAATGTCCTTATGAACAGTTTGTAAATACAAACATGCACTTTTGAAATGCCTTTTTATTGGTTACTTTCAGTTTCTTGGACATCAGTTTAAGTGTTCAGTGTCAGTACTTCCCTGTCTTGAAGTGGACCGTGCATCACATGCTCTCATTGTCTGTGGTTCATGCTTCCCTGTTTTGTCACTAAGATGACTGATCTGTAGTCTGTTCTGCTGCTTACTTGGCTGTTTGCAGTTCAGTTAGGCAAACTAAAAAAAGACGCTTGGCTGAATCATTAATGAGACAAGTTCTGAAAACTGCTTTACATAGATAACACTTCCCATCTGACTTCCTCCTCTTTCAAAAACCGTATTTCGCAACTAACCATACCTATTTTTACTCCCTAAACAGTTGAATAACATTTGTTATTGTGTTGTATACTTTGGCATTGTAACTCTAATTCCATAAGCAGTCTAAAAATGTTCACTTACTGATTACTTGTTACATTACTTGCAGTGCAGTCTGTAAGTATTGGTAGTACAATTTTTGTTTTGTTGGCTCTCTCCTCCCACACATCTGCTCTGAAATAAAACAATAACTATGGGGTTGAAGGGCTGACTTTCAGTTTTGATTTGAGTGTGTTAACACAATATTGGGTGAACGGTGAACTGAATATCAAAAAGGGATACAATTCCTGTACTTTTCACCCAATACAGACATGAACATCCTCAAATGCTCTTAAACCTGAAAGTCGACACTTGAAACTCAGTCATTGTGTCATTTTAAGTTCATTTTACTGGAGTACAGAGCTGCAACAATAGAAAATGTGTCATATTCTAAATTTAGGAACAGATTTGCCTTGTTTATACATTTATGAGGTGACAAATCAATTTTGTCAGGGCTGTGATGCTACTTTTCAGAGCATTAGCGAGGGAATTGAAGTGAAATCAAACCACTTCTTTAGTCTAAGTCCTAAAGATACTCAGTAGATCCCCAATAGACCTGATAGCGCTTTAAAAAAGATTGAATGGTACTACAAATCTGTAGTAATTAAACCTAATTTACCAAGAAGTGCCCTTCAGATATCTCAAAAAGTAACTAATTTGATCATACAATATTTAAAAGAGTATTTGTGGCCTGTGAAGATACTTTTTTTATGTAATCTCATTAATGCAAGGAAGTTTTAAAGCTACCTTAACAACCAACCAACCAACATCTTTGTCTATGCCTCATTTCTGTAATCAAAAGAGCAGCTGCCTTTTGTAATCTGATGCTGTTGACGGTGGTCACTGTGGACATGCTTTGTAGAAATCTTTGTGGAATGCATGCCTGGGCTTGCATTAGCCATCCACATCCTCTGCACGACTTCCATAATGGCTGCATAATGAATGATGAAAATATTTTGATGAAAAAAATGAACTCATAGTACAGGGAGGTGAGGTCACAGGTCCTCTTCTAGCTTGCCTCTGGTCCAGTAGCATCTCTTAAGTCAATTTATTTGTTTGATCAGCCTTCCTGAAAAGGTGAAACATGATGCTTCTACTTCTATCCACAAGATAAAATGGTGATTATTTTGTTAGCATTCAACAGCCCACACATCCCATGAGTTAGAGGGGTGGGACTTGAGAGGGTGGGTTCTGTGTTTGCCATAACAATTTCCAAACTGACATTTTTTCTCAGCTGACATCCCAAGCAAGTAATCTGACCAAGACGATTTCATGAGAAGTTGTTCAAACCAAGCCGACAGTGAGCATTACTCTCAGCCATCCAGTTGGTGAACATCTTATAAGGGCTGGCAAAGACATAAACGTGGCTGTGTCAATGTGTGTCATATGAGCCCTTAAAATTTCAGTATCCTGCAGGTGTGTTTTACTTATATGGACCCTCTCCTCTTTGTGCTCTGTGCTGTACTTCCATCTGCAGAGCAGGAGGTTGGCGACCTCCTCTGACCCTGGCTTTTGTGTTGGTGGTTCGTCGCTGTGGATTGTTTGACTCACTGTCGATTCTGATTGCAATAGGTTTTTTGATTGTTCAGTGTCAGTGACGTCCGAAAGCCAGCAGTCAACAGCAGCGTGAGAATGCAAACCAAAGCATACCACACCACCTACTAATACAGTACTAATCTGCATTTGATTTAATTTTGTTTAATACATGCATTATGTTCTCAGTAGCTGTTGAGGAATGGGAGAATGTGTAAAACTGCAGCATCTAACTGCTGAATTTGAAAGAAAGGCAAATAGTAGCATGTTACAGAAAGCAAAATTAGTGTAATTTCAATTACACTGTTTTTGCAATAATGTTCTGTTATCAGGGATTCCCCTAAAGAACAAAACAATGACTCTGCACCATCACACTCTGAAATAGCACCATCATTCCACATCTAAATCTAGCCTGTTCAATGCATGTTATCAATTTTATAGTACCGGTATACAAATTGATCATGCGTAGCCAGGACATCTGGGGAAACCCCTGTCAAATTCACGTTAACTACATGGAATTGTTTCATTACACACATGTCTGTACATGCACTAAGCGCAAGTAAATGTTCAGGACAGGTTTGTAAAATGTGTATACAAGAAAAAAGGTGGCAAGATAAATGATGAGCAAATGCCAAATTAATTAGGTCAAGTTGTTTTTAGCAGTGCAAAGGCCATGATTCAGCGCTGGCCTTGTTGGTTGATATTTGGGCAGGAAGCAATGTGCAGCCTGGTAGCTGTTCGTACAAAGGGGAACCTAAAGCACTCTGTGAAGCTGCTTTGAAGGGAGTGTTGAGAGCCAAAGGTGCTCTGTCTGCAGCTGCTTCAGCTTACTACTTAGCTGGGGATTGTGGGATTTTTAGGATGAAGTTCAGTTTAGCTTTCCTAGCCCATCCTCCGATATGCTGCTGCCTCCACTCTGTCCAGCGACTCCAGCATTTTAACCCCTCCTCCTCCTCCTCCTCCTCCAGAAAAGGTTTCCCTCTGACCCCTTCCACTGTGACTTGTGTTGTCAAACCAAAACTATAACAAAAAAAAAGCATACACCAAAAATGAGGCCACAGTGCAGCAAGTCTGGTCTGTCTGTCATTTGATATTGCTGGTGCATAACGGCTGCATTGTGTTTGATAAGAGCCATACGTGCTGCTTTTCTTTACAAACGTTGTAAACATGATTCTTGTTGTCCTTTTCAGCATCATGGCGTCCACAGTGACTTTAGAGGATGCCCTCTCCAACGTGGACCTGCTGGAGGAGCTGCCGCTCCCGGACCAGCAGCCATGCATCGAGCCCCTCCCCTCCTCAGTCATGTTTCAGGTCAGTGCTGACGGCCGCGTTTTGCCACTGTCCAAATCACTAATCTTCTGTGTAGTCTGATAAGGCTCACTTCCTCTGCAGCCTGCATATATTTTATGATAATCCTTTGACAAGTCAGAGACATAGTTCCTCTTACTAACTTATTTACTAACTTAATCATTTTGATATATGTACACATTTACAACTGATAGCAAATATTTAAAGAGTTGTTCCAATTCTGAACAAATTCGGCACCATGACAACAGTAAGACTTTCTTCATCTTTTTCCCCCCATCCAAAAACCCATAACTCTAACCACCTCCCTCATTCAAATTCAATTCATGGGAAACTTACTTGTAGCATTCATACTAGCCTTTTTGAATATTGTGTTTTTGCCTGTTGTGCCTGACTAGTATCAGTTTTTGTCAACATCATTTCCCATCTTCCCACAGCCCAACTTCAACACCAACTTTGAGGACCGCAATGCATTCGTCACCGGCATCGCTAGATACATTGAGCAGGCCACCGTCCACTCCAGCATGGTACAGTAGCGGGGTCACACCTCTGGGAAATCACTTATCAATGCTTCATTTTTAGTGTCGGTTCTCTCTCACCTCAGTAATGACTTGGTGGGAAAAGTAAATACACCAGAATGGGGTCAAAGGATCTGGATCTGGTAAGGGACTTGCCTGTCCCACCAGAGCATTTGGTATTGTCTAGCAGGCAGCTCCTAGGATCCAGGCCCAGAAGCAAATGGCCCGGGGACAAACGGATTCTTTGGACCATCTCTTAACAGGAATAAAAGGGCTTTGTGTCTAATTAGTGAGGGATAATTGCTCAGAGTCTGAATCAAACAGCACTTTGTATGGAGGCTTCCCATTGGGAATAAAGGATTTACAAAATAAGCAGTGGTGCATGCATGTTTTATTCCTGATGGAAAATGTGAGCCAGTTTGAATTATTATTTTTAGATGATGATATGGTGATCTTCAGTTTTCGATGTGACTGATTGGATTTGTTTGTTGAATCAGAACGAGATGTTGGAGGAGGGGCAGGAGTACGCCATCATGCTCTACACCTGGAGGAGCTGCTCACGTGCAATACCACAGGTAATCACTGTGTGCCTGGTAACACTGTGTGCTCTCATGGCTTACATATATCATCATATGGAGAGCTGAAACGATTACTCAATTAATCTATTGACAGAAAATTTAATTGCAACTATTTTGAAAATCTATTTATCATTTTTCAAACACAAATTACACATATTTGCTGGTTCCAGCTTCTAAAATTTGAGGATTTGCAGATTATCTTTGTTTTATATTACTGTAAACTGAATATCTTTGGGTTTTTGACAAAATACACAATTTGAATATGCCACTTTTAGCTCTGGGAAATTGTGATAGGCATTTATATCCCAATTCTCTGACATGTTATAGACTAAACTGTTAATCCAGAAAATAATCTCCAGATTAGTTGATAATGAAAATAATTGTTAGTTGCAGCCCTAATCTAAAGCTTCACGAGGTTTCACTTTGTTTCACTTTTCACTGTTTGTCTTTTAACCTCTTAGGTGAAATGCAACGAACAGCCCAACAGAGTGGAGATCTATGAGAAGACAGTGGAGGTCCTGGAGCCGGAAGTCACCAAGCTGATGAATTTCATGTACTTCCAGGTAATTTACGTTCTCCATTCAGCAGGGTTCTCCTTGGCTGTCCGCTATATCTAACCTAATCATTTCCCTCCTCTTTCTCTCCTCCAGCGTACAGCAATTGACCGTTTCTGCGGAGAAGTCCGTCGCCTCTGTCACACCGAGCGCAGGAAAGACTTTGTCTCCGAGGCGTACCTGCTAACCCTCGGGAAGTTCATCAACATGTTCGCCGTGCTGGATGAGCTGAAGAACATGAAATGCAGCGTCAAGAACGACCACTCTGCCTACAAACGGTATTCAGGAAGACTGAAACGTTACACTGCATGCATTCACACGCCCGATCACCACAGCAGACCCTAGATGGCAGCATCACTCAGCATCCATGAAGACCATTCTGTGTTCTTATTTTTTTTTACCTCACTGCATGAACAGTACGTGTTAGACCAGGGGTTTTCTGTCTGACACTGTGAGCCCCTCCACCCCACCCCTTTGATTTTGTCCAGGTTTTCCACACAGGGAAAATGGTAAATATCTGTATATGAATGGATAGAAGAGAGTGTCAGTGTTGCAGGTATATAACAGTAATGTCAAAAACTATTGATAGTGCAACATGACAAATGTTAACATGGATTTTGTAATTTATATTATTATTCTTTGTCTTACATCGATTTCCTGCTCTCAGTTTTCTAACTACAGTTCCCATAATTTGGGGGATATAAACAGGAAGTAGAACACAACTCGAGACAAGTACAAATACAGGCATTTTTATTAATGCCTGTATTTGTTTACATTAAAATGAAACTAAAGTATCTATTATCAGTTCCTGTTCTCAATGTTCCCATGGATGTACAGACAGCTATCACTGGATTACTTTAACACTGAAGAAAACTTAAAAACGTGATGAATCTCAGACAAGTTCTGAGCTATAAGGACCGTCTTTTTTTCTATGATTTCTAAGTGGTTTATTTGCGAAGGACGAAGTGTCTGCTTGGTGTGAATGTTTAAATTAAAATCAAATCTGTTTCTTGCCTTCGCCCAGAGCTGCCCAGTTCCTCCGGAAAATGTCCGAGCCTTCATCCATCCAGGAATCTCAGAACTTGTCCATGTTCCTGGCAAACCACAACAAAATCACTCAGGTTGGTCCGATATGCCTCAAACTGTTGGTTGAACATTACCACGATTTAATAATTTTGACTTGAAAGGAGAAGTTCTTAGCAGCTGTGTTGCTGCTGTTTTCTTGAGCTTATTTCAGGGTTTCCAGGCAGGTCTGGAACATCTGCAAAAACACATGGCATTTAATATGTCGATTTCAAAGCTATAGAATGTTTAGGAATTGCACAAACAGTAGATAAAAGAAAATGTTTTAAGAATAATGCTGTAGAGACCCAGTGTTTGCAGCTTTGTCAGGAATAATGCCAAAGCCACAGACTGATAGGCTCCAATTTTCTCACCTTGCTATTATCAGAATGTACATCCTGTTAAGCAAAGAGACGATGCTTTTAAGGCTAAGTAAGTAAAAGAGGAAAGCACTGAGAGTTACATGAATTTACTGTGGGATTAATAGCATTATTGAGTATTAAATCATCTATTCTGTACTGTCTGCCAGTCTTTGCAGCAGCAGCTGGAAGTGATTAATGGATACGAGGAGCTGCTGGCAGACATCGTCAACCTGTGTGTCGATTACTACGAGAACAAGATGTACCTCACTCCCAGCGAGAAGCACATGCTGCTCAAAGTAAGTAAAGCCCTGCACCTGCAGCAGTGGATTGGTTAACGATTGCTTCCGTCATCCCCCTCATCCTATATATATATATATATATATATATATATATATATATATATAAAAATAAATAAAACCACTGCTCCACTTCCTAGGTAATGGGGTTTGGCTTGTACCTCATGGATGGAAACAGCAGCAACATCTACAAACTAGATGCCAAGAAGAGAATCAACCTGACCAAGATCGACAAGTTTTTCAAGGTATGGAAGTGTATACGTGTGGTAAATATAGACACGTGAACATGTTTTGTCATGTTGTATTGTACTTCACTTTATTTATTTACATTTTTCAAAATAAAGTTGAACCAAAGAATACAATACAACGAATAATGAAGCTATACAGATGAAGGATGCAAAATGCAGCTAGGGAAGTCAGCCAGCCTAAAAAAGAAGGGAACAAAAAGGGAAAAAGAGAGAGAGAAAAATTTAGCTCCACACCAAATGTCCACGTTTCTCAAGCCACTATTGTTTTTTGTGCACAGTATAATTTCCAGGCAATAGGGTCTTTGATCATAATTACTGCTTATTTTGTATGAATCTGTAGTAACCCCAGGGTGCACCTAATGTTTGGTGGCCATGAAGTGGCAGGTGGCTCTATAAAATCATTCCCCTCACTATTAGGTGTTGCTTCTACATTGTCCTTTCTGACAGTATTACTGATTAAGCTGTTTGTGTACCCACTCTAACAGTATGTATTTCTGAGCTTCAAGTAAGGAAATGTATGTACAAATCAAGCTTAACACATCAGGTAAGAATTTCAGGAGGTCCTACATAACATGCCTTCATATTCATCCTTTACATTTTCCCAGAGTTTAATAAGGACAAAAAAACAAACAACTGGCCAAAAAGAGTGTCTTTTTTTAGTTTTACATTGTTAACAATGGCCTGTAAATGTGAATAATAATTATAATATAAGATATAGCAGCAACTAACGATTCTTTTCATTATTGATTATCTGCCAATAATTTTCTTGATTGATCAACAAAATGTCAGGAAATAGTGAAAAATGACCGTCACAAAACGCAAAATATATTATATTAAATATATATAAAATTTACAATGATTTAAAAGAGAGAAAACAGCTAATATTCACGTTTGAGTAGCTGAAACAAGGGAATGTTTGGTATTTTTGCTTAAACAATTAAATAGTTGCCGATTTTTTTTTTTTTTTTGTCGATCAACTAATTGATTAATTGACTAATCATTTCAGCTCTGATATACATTTTAATCTCATTGCACATTATCCTAAATGCTTGATTTACAGCAGAGTATTTCTTTGAAATTATTGTAAAGTGACACGAGAAAATGACTGAAAATAAGCTGCTTTTACATATTATGATTAGGGATGATTTGAATATTTGTCAGTATTTTCATTTGGACTTTTTCACTTACTCAGTCGATGAATTTGTCTGCTTTGGCAACCACTTTTCCACTGTGGGTTGTTTGCACCCTTCTTTTCGTTCATTTGTACCTTTCAGTGAGATAATCGTTTAGTTCTGGGCTTCCACTGTTTAATATGGTATTAATAATGCAAATCTGTGTGTTGGTGTTCACAGCAACTCCAGGTGGTCCCTCTGTTTGGTGACATGCAGATTGAGTTGTCCCGCTACATCAAGACCAGTGCTCACTTTGAAGAAAACAAATCCAGGTGAGAGGACAACACACTTTCTTTTATATGATCAGAAAGTGTCTATGAGAGAGGGTCATTGACAGAAAAACCGTTTACCTTGTCAAACTGATGTTTAGGAATTGAAATGCCATAAATGTAGAGTGAATCAAGAGTAGTACAAGTGTGGAGTGTGAAGATGTAAAGAGTGGTGTTCAGTTAAAGGTTGTTCCTGCTGACAGGGTAAGGTCAGGGTTTTTCTCTGCTTGTCTGTTTTTTGATCTCATGCCTCCTGCAGTTGTAACACTGGGAAAGCTCATTTCATCGTTCCCACCATTTCATTTGCAATAAATAATTCAATAACTTTCTGCTGTTGAGGTGGAATTTGGGGCATTATGATGTGGAGCTACTGACATTTAAAATCTTTAAAAACATGCTCAATCCAGAGTTATTTGGACATTCATTAAAATCTTCAAACACTCCGGCACGAAAACAAATTGAACGATCTCATACAGCAGTGGTGCTGTCAAGTTGCTGCGGTAAGGACTCAGCCTTAACGGTATGTGCTCTAACAGGTCAGCTACTGGGGCGTCCTATCAGTCCACCACTTTGGTCCTGACTGAAATCTATCAACAACTATTAGATGGATCGCTTTGAAATTGTCAGGATGTTCATCAGTATGAGTTGTAATAACTTATTGTTAAGAATAGTTACTCAAATAGAAGTGAAGATTTTTTGACAATAAGAAAGATATAGAATATCACCGGCCTTATTCTTTAAATATTGTGTTTTCCTGGTCTTAAAGGCCACATTACAGTTAAGTGATACTAATTCTGGCTGTTGTACCTTAGTGAATGGTGAATGCTTCTAACTGCTCAGCCATCACATCATCTTAACTAAAAATGTTTTTCTCTGAGATGCACTGATATATTGGTATACTGTGTGTGCTGTTGTCACTGCTGTTGCTGTTGAATGTTTCCTTTCATTTTTCAACGTGATTGTCTTTCAATACGACTGTCAAATAAGTAACAATGAAAGCATAGTTGTCTTTTGTTCCACTTCACACCTTAAAAAATAAGCCTTGTGTTTTGTTTATCTCTTTGTATGTCTTTCTTCTTCCCTGTATTCATCACTCTTCTCTTCTCTCTCTTGCCCCCCCTTAGGTGGACTTGCACGTCTATATCCAGCAGCCCCCAGTACAACATCTGTGAGCAGATGATTCAGATCCGCGATGATCATATGCGCTTCATCTCGGAGCTGGCTCGCTATAGCAACAGCGAGGTTAGTATGGAATTCCATAGGGCTTGAAGTGAGACACTCATGTACTCAGCTGGTGACGTTTGGTGTTACGTTGCCTTTGAGGCGAGCACACACTGATACTGCTGAAGAGTGGATCGGTACATTAAATGCATACGTTCACTTCTACCTCAAATGTGACCCATTTAAAAAGTACAGTATGTCCGCCACTTGGCTGTTTTGACAGTCTCCTTTAAGAGGGACATTTGAATTCCCAGCGGTGATGTAACAAGCTTTTCAGCACGTCTTGTCCCAGTGAATTTTCAGGAGTCACTACTCAGTGTGGTTCAGATGGAAATTTAACTGACTGACATGTGGATCAAAATTGCTGATGTACTGAGGACAGAAATGTTGGGAATGGGAAAATAAATGTAATGATCACCTCCTATATGGTGCAATTTTCTGCTGGGTTTTTTCTACTCCGTACATGTCATTAAGTCACTGGACAGTTCTTACCAATTTTTGAAAATTAACTCTTAACTCTTCTCACTAACCTGTGCTGTAAGTGAGTCAGGATTTTAAGCCATGGGCACATTCGGTTCGGTGTGTGTGTTAAAGTGTCCATTTGTGACCATGTAGGTGGTGACCGGATCAGGACGTCAGGAAGCCCAAAAGACCGATTCTGAGTACAGGAAGCTGTTTGACTTGGCCCTGCAGGGCATGCAGCTGCTCTCCCAGTGGAGTGCTCACGTCATGGAAGTGGTGAGGAAGCACAAATTGTACAGAAGAAAATGTATGGAATGAATAATTCCTGTTGAGATATAGTTGAGACTGTATTGGTGGCTTTTTATTTCCTGTGTAAATTCTTTGACAGTGCATAGAGTCGCAGATCAACATGTTAAATATTATTCTGGTAGTGGCTTTAATGGATAGCACATGATTGATTTATGGTTGGTGTTGATTTTTGTTTTGGTCTGGTCACATCTTTTAAAATCTCTGACTCTGACTTTCCCCACAGTACTCCTGGAAACTGGTTCATCCAACTGACAAGTACTCCAACAAGGAGTGCCCTGACAATGCTGAGGAGTATGAGAGAGCCACCAGATACAACTACACAAGCGAGGAGAAGTTTGCTCTTGTGGAGGTCAGTCACGACTTCCTCACATACATGTGTTTTTTTTTTTGTGTGTTTTTTGGACTACTGGCAGTCTTGTCACTGATTTAAAACGTTGTGCTTTCGGCAGGTGATGGCAATGATAAAGGGACTGCAGGTGTTGATGGGACGCATGGAGAGCGTGTTCAACCACGCGATCCGTCACACCATCTACTCGGCTCTGCAGGACTTTGCTCAAGTCACGCTGCGCGACCCCCTGCGGCAGGCCATCAAGAAGAAGAAAAATGTCATCCAGAGGTATGGATCACACAAAATGATTCAAGTGATCACGTTCACATTTCAACACCCATACATATATCATTGTGTTAATAATATCACCCAAAAGTTATCATGTATGTATGAATTATTCTATCTCCGTCCCTGTGGAATGCTAACAAAAACGTTGTACTTGTACTCCTTGATTAAGCTGTGACTCAGTAGGACTACTGGCCAGTGAACCAAATAAAGGCAGACTTGAGAGAATTTTGCAGGAGTGGCTTATTTTGCAATAGTTACTAAAACAACAACATGTGTTTCAGACATATTGAGCTTACAAGTGGATACCTGAGACTTGGATTATGCAACACAAGTAGTTTTTATGGCTCAGAAAGTGGCACCACTTTTCACAGCTCCTTCATCAGTGAAGGACGTGAGTATAAAAGTAAATAATCTCTTGTCTGGCTTTCCAGCCTCTGGGGATGTGTTTTAAAGCTGCTATGCTCAATATTTTTATAATAACAATGGCTCAATTAACTACCTGTAATGTGAAATGTGATGAATTTACAGATTACTTGACAGTTTCTCTCAGCTCTATGGAGCTTTGTAGCATCTTTGAGATCGTTGTTTTGACTTTCTGACCCGCAACCTTACTGTTTTGGTTCACTCTCATAGCGTCGTTTTCGGCCGCAGCAGGCAGCCGTTTTCAAGGGAAAAGTTCTAAGAGCCCCCTCACTGTATGCTAACTTCCTAGCACCAAACGGCAGACAGATAAAGTTAGCAACTAGCTAACTAACATAGTGGAGCGTTTAGAAGCTAAAGAGCCAGATATTTCCCTCAGGAGCTGGTGGAGACCAAAAACAGAGCTAAAACGAAAGTGAATATTGCACTTACATTTGTTAGGTGGACAAAAACACAACTCCAAATGAATGCTAATGTTTGACATATCAACTCAAAAGGTGATATGTCACCATTGTGTTTACAACTTGTTTCTGCTGCCCCCAAGTGTCCAAAAAATGAGTTAGGTATTGCAGGTTTCATTAATAGAAATATTCAAATATATTACTTTTAAGACCATTGCCATGAATGTACGAAGGCTGAACTTTAAGATTTAGCTGTTTTCATAACCATATTTGTGTATGAAGTATAGTCATTTTAGATCTGATGGTGAATCTGTTTTCTTGCAGATGTCCCTGAATGCTCCAGTAAACTCATGTGCAGCTGCTCCTTTAGAGATCTCTGAACCCTACTGAGTTGCTAAGGCACTCCAGCAAATTGGTCACAGCTACAATATTTTCTGTGTACTTTATCACATTCATAATTCACCAGGGAAGCTGTATGCCGCAATTGCAGTGTGTGTAACAGTTTCCACAGACTCCCTAGCCAATGGTTGATGGGAAAACTCACGTCGGTTTTTGATTTGTCGTCTCACTGCAGCGTCCTCCAGGCCATCCGGAAGACGGTGTGCGACTGGGAGACCGGCCGGGAGCCACACAACGACCCCGCCCTGCGTGGAGAAAAAGATCCCAAGGGTGGCTTTGACATCAAGGTCCCTCGCCGTGCAGTGGGGCCCTCCAGCACACAGGTCTCACCTCCGGGCCTCTTTCTTTAACACACCTCGCTTTAACCTTTCCTCTCGTTATCCTTTCCCACACCTCCAAGGTCTTACACGCTGTGACCCAGGCTGCTGTAAGTCCACATTAATCAGGCTTTGCAGCTCACAGTGCCCCTCTAGCACTTCAGATTTGAGCTCAGGTTTGCAACATATCATGTCAAAGATGAATCACTCCTGGATAAGGAGATAATATGAGCTCAGAAGATCTCAGGCAGGGTTGCTCTGCCTCCTAAACCAGCCTGTTCTGTATTCTGTATTGTTCTCTCTTCACTTCCTGTAGATGGCATTTTCAACTCATGAAATGCAGATTTTTATACATTTGGTAAGAAATGTCAATATTTACTATCATTTAGTTTACAGCTCAAAAAGCATGTTTAAGTGTGCACTACCTCTTTAATAAGCCTTACTACTCAGAGTACACTCGTGCTGCTCTGTTTAGACCCATACATTACAGTTCTGAATAGTAATCATCTGTGCAATTATGTTATGCATCGCACATATTGTCATTTTGTAGTAGCGTCTCTTATGTTGCATAAACCAAGCAGATTTATCGGCTTAGAGCTCAGTTCCAAGAACTAATCTGTGTTCCAGGTGCAGGACTATAAATCTCAGCTAAACAACCTTCTGTGTTTATCTCCCTGGAATCAACAGATTTCAACTCTAGCGTTTTTGAGTAGTAAATTACAGAGATGAAAATAGGTCTAAGGAAATGCTGCCCACTGGGGTGAACTCAAGCGTATTTTGAGAGATAATCAAAAGGAAAATGTACTGCAGCGTCCCTGATGCTGCCGCTTTGCTATGGTGGAAAGACCAGACAGAAACAAGAGGGAAATTCACATTTGAGTAAATTTTCTTTTTAATGAGATACTATTTTGTGACATGTAGGAGGCAACACAGAGAGAGGAGCTTTTCTACAAGCCCATCCACCTATATTGAGATGAGAATACAAGTATTTGAAGGATGTGTGGTGCCACCAAGGTCACCACCAGGGTGCTAACACTAATAAGATTTCACTTCCATCGTTTCTCTTTTTTTCCCCAGTTAATCATTTACTGTGGCTTTTCGCTCTGCTACTGTTCTTTATATGCAGCTCTACATGGTGAGGACTATGCTGGAGTCTCTTGTTGCAGACAAAAGTGGCTCTAAGAAGACTCTGCGCAGCAGTCTGGAAGGCCCCACCATCCTGGACATTGAGAAGTTTCACCGCGAGTCCTTCTTTTACACCCATCTGCTGAACTTCAGTGGTAAGAAAGAAGAACAGCATGACCCCTTAACTCTTCAGAGCCCCTTGCATGCTCTATAGCTGCTGTTAGATGGAGGCTCTCTAATAAAACCTGTTTCTATACTCTTCTTCTATGCAGAGACCTTGCAGCAGTGTTGTGACCTCTCCCAGCTCTGGTTCAGGGAGTTCTTCCTGGAGCTCACAATGGGCCGCAGGATCCAGTTCCCCATCGAGATGTCTATGCCCTGGATCCTCACCGACCACATCCTGGAGACAAAGGAAGCATCCATGATGGAGTAAGGATGGCGTACAGTATCTTTTTGTTTTCGGTGACAAAGATAATAGTGATTGTGTGTTGGGCTCTGAGCGCTGCCACAATGCGGGTGACCTACACTCAGTACTGTGCCTGAAAGCATCCTGTGTAGACACAGATGGGACAGTGAAGCTGCTGCTGCTAACGTGCTGCTTTTGCTCCCAATCCAACAAAATTTCCTCCTATAATGGTTTAGACATCCAGACATTTTAGTTGTGTGTATTTCAGGGAGCTTTTCTTTAGTTTCTATCAGCTCTGCACAATTATCTAAATTAGCATGTGAATCATCCATCAAGCAGTGGAAACTATTGTGTAATTTTGGGTTAATGACACTTTTGGATATTGAGAAGCAGCAACAATGGGTTTAAAAATGCCAATGTCCAGAAATGGCACCACTGTTTGTTTTCTTTATGGGACAAACAAGTTCCATGGTGTAATTTGATGGTTGGAAGTACTAAGATGCCTCACTGTGCCTTTGTCTTGTCAAAATTAAAGCACAACATTTTGTTCTGGTTCTTTGAGATTATTTAATGGCATGACTGGCCAGAGGCATTCAGCAGCGTCACTGTTTATTTTCTTATCTCGTGTTTTCAAAAAGGACCCTGGGTAAAAATCCTAAAAAAATTGGGATTAACCGTAAATGTTGTCATGTCTGTTTTAAATCTTTGCTGCAGGATTATGTTGATACGAGGCAGGTTTTACATAATCCATTAAGCACATCAACCGGCATGAATCATAAGTGCTGTAATTCTTCAACTATTAACCCAAAATTGCTAAAAAAAAAAAAATAATAAAAAAAAAGAGTCTGCATTTCAACCATAAAGATATTTAATACTGACAGTAATCGTTTTATGGAACCCATATAAATTTGGATTTCTGTCTCAATATTTATGAAGCTGACTGTACAGAAACACTACTTGTGTCTGAAAAGACTAAAAAGAGTCATCAGGACTGGATTTATCTGGTTTGACAGATATAATGGTTGTTTTACTTTCTGCACTTTTTGTATCTCACTACATTTCCATAACTATATGAACCAAACTGGAGGCTTTGCTGTTTCTTTCTATCAGCCTTCCTTCTTTTTAACAAGTTGCCATATTCCAGTATCTGCCTGTATTCATATTGCTGAATAAATTCATAGTGTAACACTTGTAGGGGGGGCATTTTCTTCACTCTTGAATCCAAATGAAGGCACTTTGGAATTAAACTTTCTGCTTTAATCCCCTCCAGGTATGTGCTGTATCCCCTGGATTTGTACAACGACAGTGCGCACTACGCCCTGACCAAATTCAAGAAGCAGTTCCTCTATGACGAAATAGAGGCTGAGGTAATGAAATATTTGGTGTGTGTACTGGATGCTTTGATGCGATGGAGAAACAACAACACAGAAATTTACCTTTCCATAAGAGTTGTGTGTAAACAAATTCCATGCATCTGTTTGGCACATCTGTTCTCAGTCGCCTGTCCACTGTATGTGGTATTATTACAGTGCATTTCTAGTCATTATGTGACAGCTTATACAAATGGAACTAATGTAACAAAAAGCTTTGTTAGTGTGTATGTACAGTACATGCTGTTGGAATAACAACAAAGAGTTGACAAGGTATGACAGTTGTCGAAGAAAAAAGGACTACAGGCCTACATATCAGCATTGTTCATGTCAACTCTTAATAGAAAAGAGTTGAAAATGTATATAAAGATTAGGAACACGCTGTGGGTTGTGTCTTTTTTTTGTCATGTTACCAAAACCAATGAAAATGGCTTTTTTTCCCCTACCGAGCCGCTACCGAAACACCATGTTTTATTCATTCTATTCCCTAGTACTAACCAAAACATTGTGCTAAATTAATTTAAATGTTTTTGCAAGAGCAACATTTTAAAATTGTGAACAGCAGTGTTTTATGGTAGATAGTCTCTTCCCCGTTAAGATGGTCGTCACAGATTGAAACATACATTTTCATTTGAACCTCTTTTGTTATTTCAGGTGAACTTGTGCTTCGATCAGTTTGTCTACAAGCTGGCTGATCAGATATTTGCCTACTACAAGATTCTAGCAGGAAGGTAGGTGAATTGTCCGTATGTGCTTCTTTATTCCTTTTTCACACTGTTCCATTTGTATGTATTTGGATGTAAGGGTTTATTACTGTACCACAGGGGGTACTTCAGCAGTTGCCAGGGGTTACATGTAAAGAGTGTGGAGTAGCTCAACTAATTTAAAATCTAACTAAAAATCTAAATATTTGCAGTGGATATATAAAAAACCATCCAAACAGAACCGTCCAAATAGGTGTAATACTGATCTTTAGTAAATTTATTGTCACAACAATCAGTAAGCTACTGCACACAGTACAAACCTCCCACCAACCACAGTCAGTTATAACATCCTAAAGCTAACTGTTGCCACTGAGAGTTCATGAAAACTAGTTAGCAAGCTAGCAGAGAAGTTTAAATAGTTAGCTAAAAGTAATGCATTAATTGTTGCCAAGTGTTAGTAGTAGGAATGCAAACTTGACGAAAACAACCTGAACATGACGTGTGGTGCTGATGAAGAGGTAATTGAGTTAATCTGATAGGAATGTGGGGGTACGTCAGACACTAGTTTATATCATGCAATCCCACTTTTATGGAAACACCCTGTGTCTCTGTTTATTTGAATCCCTCAGTCTTCTGCTTGACAAACGTTTGAGAACCGACTGCAAGAACCAAGGGGCCAACATTCCCTGGCCGGCCTCCAACCGCTACGAGACGCTGCTGAAGCAACGCCACGTCCAGGTATATGCTGTGCCAGTCACGCATTTGGACCGCTCTGCACTGCCACCTTCATTATTTTGGCGTCATGTTGTGTCTGCCTCACTAATTGATTGTGAATCTCAGCTTCTAGGCCGCTCCATCGATCTGAACAGGCTCATCACTCAGAGGGTTTCAGCTGCTCTTTACAAGTCCCTAGAGCTGGCCATCAACCGCTTCGAGAGCGAGGACCTCACCTCAATCATGGTATGTTCATTTGAATCTTTTTGAATGACTAACATCCTCTTTTTTTTTTCTATGTATGAGTATTTTTGTGTTTGCTGCTATTATTTTACTATGCGTGTCAGTGTAAAGTTGTGGACTATTTTTCTGTGTCTTACTCGTTAAAGGAACTGGAAGGACTTCTGGACATCAATCGCATGACGCACAAGCTCCTCAGTAAGTTCTTGACTCTGGACAGCTTGGACGCCATGTTCCGCGAGGCCAACCACAACGTGTCGGCCCCCTACGGCCGGATAACGCTGCACGTCTTCTGGGAGCTCAATTATGACTTCTTGCCCAACTACTGCTACAACGGCTCCACCAACAGGTGTGTTAGTTTGGGTCACTGTCTGAGTCACAATCAACTGTTGCTGTCATTAAGACGCCTGTCCTTTCTGGATTTAGAGAGTACTGGTGGTAAACTACTTAGCTAATGAACTGTTTAAAAGAGATATAGTACAAAATAGCTATCAAGCCAAATGTTTTTCAAAACATGAATTCCTGCCAGCATGCTGTCATCATAGTAGTTACATCAGTCATTAATTACATAGTACACAGGTGGCACACAGTGACAGTGTCAGCTTGTAAATCACCTGTTCAGGCTCAGACAATCATTTCAAAATGAAAATAAACATAAAATATGGTCAGAATGATAAACCCAGAGTGAAACACATAAATGTAAATACAACTAGCATCACTAGTAGCAAGGCTGGATTACCAAGGTGGGCAACTGCCCCAGGGCCTCAGACCTCCAGGGGCCAAAAAAGCCCCAGGTTCACTCCATATATAACTGGGTGTATGTAATTTGATTATTTGCATTAATTTGTTCAGGCATTTGCACCACTAAAGTGCAGTAAGACAGATCCCTCATTGCCTAATCTTGTGGCCCTGGTCTTGATCAGAAGCCCTGTGTCTAGTTTTAAAAACGTAATTATTTTAGTTTATATTGTGTTTATATTAATTGCTCATATGCATATATACAGTATATATATTCCTAAATAAAGTTGTTTTTAGTGTTTAGTGTGTAAAATGTCAGAAAGTAGTGAAAAATGGGCATCACAATTCCCCAAAGCCCAAGTTAACATAAATTAATTGCACTGTCCGACCAAAAGACACCCAAAGACACTGAGTTTAGTATCACAGACACGAAGAAAACCAGCAGATATTCACATTTTAGAAGCTGGAACCAGTGAACATGACTTGAAAAAATGACTTACAGTTTCCTTTTTATAGTTTTCTGTTGATCAACTTCTCAATTAATCGTTTCAGCTCTAGAGTACTTGTTGATTTCTGCATGTCTGGGGAAATAATGAAGCTACCATGTACAGTGAGGGTCAATAGGGGCTCAACAACAACAGGTTAATCTGGGTAGTGAGTATTGGCAAATAGTCAAAACCTTCTGTCTGCCTTAAGTCTGAACATTTTGGGGAGCTACTGTAAATACAGCAAAATAAAGCTTTGTTTGTTTTAGCCCTGATGTTATTAAGAGGTCTGCAACCCGGCAACAAAGCTCCAGTGGACCACAGTAGAAAAGCAACTAATAAAGATCCCAGTTAGATATACTGTATCACTATTTGCTTATTTGCTGCTTATATGGAATCAGATCCCTGATTGCAGCAGACTGTTGTATGTACTACACAAGATCCCAGCCAGAGGAGAAACCTTATAATATGTGGATGAGAAGGAGGCATTCTCAGTGGGGGTCTTTTCAAATAAGCAGCAACAGCCTCCATATAGTCTGTAAACAAACACACATTTTGAAGTTGTCTGTTGTGTAAGCCACAAATATTTCATGTTAAATGTTTGGTTTGTACATATTTTATTTGCTGCTGTTTGCTTATTTGTATCTCTGATGATAAAGCTGTTTCTGCAACACAATACTGCTGCAAGGTTATCTACAGCAGGACTGGGGGAGGCAACCCATACGTGTGTGTGTGTGTGTGTCTGTGTGTCTGTGTGTGTCTGTGTGTGTGTGTGTCTAAACCTCCTGCCATCCCTTATTATGTGCATTATAGACTGATGTTGGTAGCAATACATGTTTGATGAATCTCTATCTGTGTGTTCAGGTTTGTGCGCACCATCCTGCCCTTCTCTCAGGAGTTCCAGAGGGACAAACCACCCAACGCTCAGCCCCAGTACTTGTACGGATCAAAGGTCAGTATGCCACAGAGAAAGCATTGTCCTTTCAATTCATTTTCTTGGATTCCATGTGGAGGAGATTTTTATTAACTTCTGGCATGACTGGCTGTGTATGACCTCTCCTGAGTCCACATGTTGAAGCCAAACATTCACAACATGTTAGTAATATATACCTGAAGATTACAAGTGGAAAAGCATCATTATGGGAAACAATGTGTGTGAAATATCTGACATGTGCGAGGTAAACAGGAAAAAAATGTAGGTGTTTGTATGCAGAAACCTAAATTTATATCACAAGAACACTTTGATCAAATAGTCCTTCATGAACTTTTTATTTACATGAGAAACATTAAATGGAACAAATTATATAGACAGGATAAATCAAGTGTTGCATTAGCAAAACATTTATCATTAGAGTAGCAAAGCAAAATTTTGTTTTAAATGGTTCCTGTGAAAACATTCTTATTTCACTTTAACACAAATAGGATTTTATGGAGCCCGGGAGGTGTCGTGGAGAAAAAAAACTTATTTGTACTCGATTTAATAATTTGTGCACAGATTACTTAATTTGTGCTCTCAATGAATGTTGCACGAACTTTTAAATTGAGAGCACGAATTATTAAATTGAGAGCACGAGAGAGCACGAATTAGTAAATCGAGAGCACGAATTAGTAAATCGAGAGCACGAATTAGTAAATTGAGAGCACGAATTAATAATTTGAGAGCACGAATTAGTAAATCGAGAGCACGAATTAATAATATGAGAGCACGAATTAATAATTTGAGAGCACGAATTAGTAAATCGAGAGCACGAATTAATAATATGAGAGCACGAGTTAGTAAATCGAGAGCACGAATTAGTAGATCGAGAGCATGAATTAGTAAATCGAGAGCATGAATTAGTAAATCGAGAGCACGAATTAGTAAATCGAGAGCACGAATTAATAATATGAGAGCACGAGTTAGTAAATCGAGAGCACGAATTAATATATCGAGAGCACGAATTAGTAGATCGAGAGCACGAATTAGTAAATCGAGAGCACGAGTTAGTAAATCGAGAGCACGAGTTAGTAAATTGAGAGCACGAGTTAGTAAATTGAGAGCACGAGTTAGTAAATCGAGAGCACGAGTTAGTAAATCGAGAGCACAAATTCATAATTCGAGAGCACGAATGATTAAATCGAGAGCATGAATTAGTAATTCAAGAGCACAGATTAGTTGGGGTTTTTTCCTCCATAGGATTTCATCAGTGGATAAAAATACTCAGTGACAATTCAGTCTGGGCAGAACAATGCTGTGATGACCTCAATCCAGTTGATTCATACTGGCTCAGTGCCAGACAGCTTAGCGAGCACCCTCAGCTCATGGTCCTGGGTAATTATGTGGCCACTGGTCTGCGCTGAGAGGAGGGGGGGTTGTATGATGGTGGCATGTTTGGCGCTGTCCTCGCTGCTGCTTCTGGGAGTGTAGAGGCGTCCAGATCCAGACATGTCTTGGCGGGTTGAGTTGGTCACCACATGGCAGTTGTCTGCGGCCTGACTGGGGATGGAGCAGATGGTATGGAGACATCCCCACAACAGGATGCCAGCGATGACCAGGAGCAAGATGCAGCAGGTCAGCCAGACGCCCATGGCGAGCTCCCAGCCAGCTCTGTCGTGACCTTCGCTGCTGTCACTCAGAGTGCTGAACACCTGGCACTGGTCCCGCACCGGATTGGCTGCCTGACACGTCACACACAAGAAGTAGGCGGTCTGGGGGAGGAGGTTGGCCAGGTGTGTGCTGGTCTGACTGACGGGGATGCGTTCCTCGTGCATGAAACTCTTGCGCTTGTAGCCCATCAGCAGGCTGTTCCAGTTTGGGTCATACATGACGCTGTAGAAGGTGTCCAGGCAGCTGGGGGACGACGGCCAGCTCACTCTGGCTGAGGTGGCGGAGATGTTGTAGACCGCAATCCCCATGATGCCAGGCTGTTCCTGTAGTCCTCCTGTTTGTCTTCCTCTAGAGCTGAGTTGATATGAAGTATTTCCTCAGTTATTACAGTCTCACAATGTAAAACCTAACTGGAAAAGAGAGATAACATAAACACAGAGTAAGACACTGACAGATTACTGTAAGTTGTGTCCCCACAATTTCTGATTTTTGTGCTTCTCACTTAGGAGGTTATATATTGAGCCTCCATCACTGACAAGCAGCCATTAAATCAGCAAATAGCTATGAAAATAGCAGGCGTGTTGGTAATGTGTTGCTTGTTTGGTGTGATTACAGACTGTTTTGACCACTTTGATTACAGCACCTTTTCTGTCATAATTTCAAAAATATAATGTAATATGTAATATAAATGCAGAGTCAATAAAAAAAATCTAAGCACATCCTCCCTGTACATTGCGCTCACAGTGCATAGTGTTAAACAAAATTAATGAAAAATCTCATGGCCACCTACCCATCCCACAACCTCATCATACAAAGTATAAAAATGAAAGAACAATATCAGAGGATAATAAGCATTGTATAAAGGATTATCTGGAACAAAGTGCAGTGGTGGGAGGGAGGTGAGCGTATGCACAGATGTTCAGCAAATTACATAATGCAGAATAATTTAGAGGCTCATCTGTGTTGTTGAGTCACCTGTTACAGGACAGGTGAAATCTGACAACCTTGAGCAGTTAAAACCCACTGGTCAGGTTTGAATAGTATGGCCAATGGCTTTAGCTTTGATTTGAGCATTATTTGCAATATTTATTGAAACATAGCTTTTTTTCTTATAGAATACAAAATAATAGCATGGTCTTGACCTAAAACAGATGTCAGGAGGTGGCAGTAGAAGCATTTCAGGTGTTAAAATTGCCCAAAATGGAAGGGAAGCACCATTCTCAGGAAAGCCCAAATTTGATCTTCAGTGTTGAATTATTTTTTATTATTTACATGGAACCAAATGTGAAATATATAATTAACTGCAAGTGTTCAAGCCTCCTTCGGTTTGAACTAACGAAGAGAGGGTGTGGTGCTCATTGGGAACAAAGCACATTCAAAGTACGTGGTCTAGTTATGTTATTTTTGCTCAATACTCTGAATTTTATGGGCTTTTCTAAATAAGCCATCATAAAACTTATCGAAGCAGTAACATTTTCAGACACAGAAAATCTCACAAGAGTTATAGGTTTTAAGAGAGAGAGATAAGCCTTTATTGTCCCACAGCGGGGAAATTTTTAGCGTTCCAGCGGCCAGCAAAAGTGTCATATATATATATTATATATATATATATATATATATATATATATATATATATATATATATATATACACAATAAAAATAAATAGAAAAATAGTCCTATACACAGTATAGACAGAAATAAATAATAGAGTGACTGAGTGCAGTTGTAAGTATGAACAAATAGATAAGATAAAAATATTGCACATATATAATATACATGTATATGAAAAATATTTCACAGCAACATATGAAGTAGATAACATCATGAATACAATATATGTATGAAGATAATGCACAGCAGCAGATGAAGTATAGTAGCAAATAGTCTGCACACTGACAGTCAAGTGTAGATTACCGGGAGTTGTACTGACAGCAGCAGGCAGGAAGGACCTACGATACCTCTCCTTCAGACACCGCAGGTGGAGTCAGTTTTAGAATATTTTTTGTCATTTTAAAATTTAAGTCAAGCCAGCAAGCTTACATCTGACTTTTTTAGTACACGTCACTGTGGAGATACTTCTATTTTTACACCAATATAATTCAGTTAATTGCATCTTTTCATACGTTTTTCTGTTGCATCAGCTGTAACCCATAGCAACAAACATACTTGTCTATATTGTAATGAGCCATGTTAAGAAAATCATTAGTGGTCATCCATTCAAAGCATGATAGAAGGGGAGACTTACCAGAAAAACGCTGCCAGCACGTGTTGAACATACCATATCTGTCGTGCCTGAGGTGTTGGTTTTGGTTAGACTATCCTGTGGTCCTGCTATTCAGTCATTTTAGCATCTGTTCCTCTGTCACTGTATCAAGAGCTCTGACGCTGGGTGCTGCTGTGGCGGTTTTCAGCCTCAGGAGTGGACCAGAGATTGGTGTGTCCTTGTCTCCGCTGCTGCCACACTAGTGAGAGTGCTGCTGGATTAGAGCAGCAGCAGCAGCAGCTTCAACTCTGCCGACAGGAGAGAGAGTTAGATGTTAGAAAAGAGCACATTGTGTATAAGCAGTTCAACATCCAAATGGGTCTCTATGTAATTTCCTTTTTTATGTGGTTGTAAATGTGGCTGGTCGTTGCTTGTGTCCAGTTCCAATTTTTTGCTATTTCATCTACAGACGTCGTAGTGATATTGATCATTAATTTCCCTCTGACCAGCACTTTTATCCATCTTGAAAATCTAATCTGGCAGGGTATTTGGGGGGGGGGGGTACAGTTGGTTGATCCATCTGTCCAACCGTTAATTCCGCAGCAAAGTCTCTCAACAACTGCTGGCCAGATTGTCATGAAATTTACTGTGGATATTCTTGGTCCCCAGAGGATGATTCCTTAATTTTGCTAGCGACCCCCTGACAGTGGCTTTCTCATCGAGCAGATACTTTCATTTGTACACAAAAATATCATAATCTAACAGGCAGATTGTAGTGCATTTATCCTTTGCATCTTCAGCACTCTAGAGCTTTCCTCTAGCGCCACCCTCAGGCTCAAATCTTAACTCACATCAAAGATGTCTCATAATCTGCCAGGCAGGTTGCCATTCCTTTTATTGGTGATCTCATGTTGGACAACTAGTGTTCTCTAAGGATGGCAAGTTTGGTTGACTGAAATATTTCAAACAACTATTGGATGGATTGCCATGAACTTTTGTACAGACATTTGCGGTCCCCAGAGGATAAATTCTGATGACTTTGGTGATCCCCTGCTTTTTCTTCTAGCGCTGCCAGCCGGTCAGTTTTCCTTAATTGGGTGAAATATCTCACCTGTACCTGATAGATTTGCTCTAAATTTTATACAGACATTCATGGTGCCCAGAAGATGAACCCTTATGACTTTGGTGACCCTGACTTTTCATCTAGCACCATCATCAGGTCTAAATTATTATTTGTCCAATACTTTGGTTTATGACCAATTGATGGGAACGTTCCCATCAGCCTCAGCTGTACTTTGTGTTTAGTATGTTTGTATGCTAACATTTAGCATGCTAAAAGTGGATGTTAACATGCTAACATTTGCTAACAAGATGTTGAACATGGTAAACATTATACCTGCTAAAGATCAGCATGTTAGTTAGCATTGTCATTGGGTGTATGTAAGCATGCTGATGCTCATTTAGCCCAAATCACCACTGTGCCTATGTACTCTTCAGCCTTACAGAGCCGCTAGCATGGCTGTAGACGTCTTCTTATTGATTGTCCCATGTGGAACAATCTTTACCGTTTTAGCCCCACTAGTGGTAAGAATCTCAAAATTGTCTGGATGTTGTATATCCTTTCCGAATATGTATTTATGTATTGTGGGTTTTTTTGAACATTGCAGCCTCTGGGTTCTAACCAGCATTAGACTTTATTTGTTTAATTTAAACTGTTGATGTGCGTCTTCGATGTTGTTGTGTTGAAAGTGTTCACTGTGACAAAGTGCCTCTGACTCTGCCCTTCTATAGCCACAAATACACTCACAAGAGCCAAATTTACCTTCAGTACCCATTTTTAATGACGGAGAGGATACTAGTTATATCAGTGGCTTTAGTAGATGCATCCTGGATGATGGAAGCATACAATGCTTATTCAAATGATGACGTAAGTTCTGAGTTTAACCTTTTCTCATCCTCACCTGCCTTTCCTCTGAATATAGACCTTAAACCTGGCGTACAGCAGCATATTTAGCTCCTACAGGAACTTCGTGGGTCCCCCACACATCAAGGTCATGTGCAGACTGCTGGGCTACCAGGGCATCGCTGTGGTGATGGAGGAACTGCTGAAGGTCGTCAAAAGCCTGGTGAGTCAGACATTAAGCAGTAACTGTGTGTGGGAGGTATAATTTCAGTGCTGGAAGTTCCTGCTGTTACAAAACGAAGGATCACTGTGAGGAGAGGGGTTAAAGGAGGTTGCTTTCTTTGTTAGTTGTGAATGAGACTGATGTCATCATATACTAAATAAACAGTAAAAAAGGGGATCTGTTCTTCGTCATTTCCTCTTAACTGAATATCATATAATATATATTATATATAATAAAACTGTATACTCTGCTGCTTAATGCTCTCCTTCTCTCGTATAGCTTCAGGGCACCATAATGCAGTATGTGAAGACCCTGATGGAGGTGATGCCCAAGATCTGCCGACTTCCTCGCCATGAGTACGGTTCTCCAGGTAAATGACCATGTGGACCAATCAATTGGCCCTTTTAAAACTCATGCATTCATTTTCATTGGTAAAAGACAGAAAGTCCTCTACTATGCACATATTTGCATTTTATTGAATTTCCTTGGAGAACGTGGCAATCATTCATTTTAATCTTAAGGGATTTAAATGATCCCTTTGAAAATGAAAATACCTTGTCTAGCCTTGCCTTTCATTTTGACATTGTTATTTCAAATTAGTTTCCTTATCCCACAGAAATCTTTTATTTCTAAATAACCACAGTCTGAAACTGAAAAAGAATTGGTCACAAAAATGTCACTTGGATGCTGTGAGTCAGGAGGGAACGACTCTGTTGAAAGAACCAAGCGGTGCAACTACCAAGAATGAGCTATTTTTAAAGCTGTAATTGAAGCTTTCAAATGCAAGGGGAACTAGTCACATTGTGAATTACATCAACTCTTGTGAGAACACCTTCTTCAGCAAATAATCTACTTGTTTTGCTTATATTGTTTTCTCCTTTTTCACATAAATGCAGGGGAACAGAGTTAGGAACGAAACACACTGAGTACCCACATTATACACAGACCTGTAAATGTGAGACATCTGAGAAAATAAGGTGGGAGAGGACATATTTAAGCTGTATTTCTTTTCAGGTATCCTGGAATTCTTTCACCACCAGCTGAAGGACATCGTTGAGTACGCTGAGCTCAAGACAGTGTGTTTCCAGAACCTGAGGGAAGTGGGCAACGCCATGCTGTTCTGTCTGCTGAGCGAGCAGAGTCTGGTACAGCTCTTAGTTGGAACAAACATAATTGAGTTTCGCTTTATTCAGGACACAATTCAGATGTGTTTTCATACCTTTGTACATGTACATGTCAGTGTTTTGACTTTCACTGTATCTTTCTCCCAGTCACAAGAAGAAGTTTGTGATTTGCTGCACGCTGCACCTTTTCAGAACATTCTTCCGAGAGTCCACGTCAAAGGTAAATGCATGAGATAACATATCGTTTATTTACAAGTGGAGAGTTAAAGGATAAGGCTGGTGTTACTGAACTAGTTTATACAACGTGCTGTCTGTCCATGTCGGAAGGCAAAAGCGTTTTTAACAGTAGCTGTATCGAATGGCCACGCTCGAAGTCTGGTGTGAAACGCTGGCAGTCATTTAGAGAAGTGAAACATCACAATCATTTAAATATGGGGGTAATGGCTGATGTTTTAAGACAGCATTTACTGCAAGGCACCCATAGTGTGTCACGCGTTTATACACAGCCAGAGTGACAGAAAAGGTTGTGTAACGAATTAAAAAAGAGCGAGAGAAAGAAGTTCCAACACTGGCTACTTTGTCACACAGCTCACAGATCACGGTGCAAAGTGCGTGTGAAAGTCTGATTATCGGTTACAGAAATTGTCAGAAGTGTGTGTGTGTGGGGCGGGGTTGTAGGTTTCCGAGAGGTATCCGACAAGCAGTTCTGATGAAGCTTACTGGCAGCTGAATTTTTTTTTTTGTCAACAAATCCCACTTAAAGACGCAAGACTGCATCTACAATCGCTCCCCATTTACTATATAGTGCACTATATTTACTGTCTGCCATTTGTGGTAAATCCATGCTCCATATAGTGCCCTCAAAAATCCACATAATGGAACAGTAGTGCCCATGGCATATACACTACTTTCTGCTAACAATCCCACAGTGTATTGCCACACAAAACACATAAAATAACAATGATTCATAAGTGCCTGAAATCTCAATTTACTGCTCACTACTGAGTAAACTATTGAGTGTCTATTATGAAAGAGGGCAGTAAATGAGTGAATGAGGATATGATTTTAGACATAGCCCAAAGTCAGTAATTGGTTAGTCAATAACACACCTTCTGACTTCCATACCCTGTGGTTCTCAGCTCTAAGCCCATTGGTTTCTACTAAAGACGTGTATCTGTCCACTGGTTTTTATTAAAAGTCACTCAAACAGGAGGAAATAGTGTATTTATTGGGGACTGTTTCTACCCGCGGATTAATACAAATTTGGTGCTCTAGTGAGTGCTTACGGCATGATGTTGTATCTACCATTGACTTAAAATAAACTACAGTGTGTGTGTGTTCATCATAATATGAGGAACATGTCGCTTAGTGCAACAGGTCATTGTGTGTTTTTGGACAACAATGGAGCTCTGTGGCACATAGAAATAAGCTATGTCAGGGTTTGGATACACAGACAATACTTTGATTTGTTGACAATAAGAAAAATATAGAATATCACCAGACTTATCCTACTACACTTTTCTTTTCCTCACTATGTGCAGAGGGGGAGCGCCTTGACGCCAAGATGAAGCGCTTGGAAGCCAAATACACAGCACTGCATTTGGTCCCACTGATAGAGCGCCTTGGCACCCCACAGGTACGGCCAATCCACAAAATGCCATGACAGGAAGCTGTCATTATTGTGTTCACTGCAGAATCAGCTTTGTTATATCATGTTTCAAGTGAAAGATATTGATCAAATGATCTGTTGAACATCACAGTCTGCAGTTTTTTTCTGACGACAATCCTTCACTTCTCTTTCAGCAAATTGCCATTGCTCGAGAGGGCGACCTCCTGACCAAAGAGAGGCTGTGCTGCGGTCTGTCCATGTTCGAGGTCATCCTCACACGCGTGCGAGGCTTCCTGGACGACCCCATCTGGCGTGGACCGCTGCCCAGTAACGGCGTGATGCATGTGGACGAGTGTGTGGAGTTCCACCGTCTCTGGAGTGCCATGCAGTTTGTGTACTGCATCCCTGTGGGAGCCCATGAGTTCACAGTGGAGTGAGTGCAGCAGTACACACATCTGCACCGTGTGCTCTCACCACACGTGATTGTTAAAGCGCCGCATCTGAATTCACGCACCCCCTATTCCTGTTTTCCAGGCAGTGCTTTGGAGACGGCCTCCACTGGGCTGGCTGCATGATCATCGCCCTCCTGGGACAGCACAGACGCTTTGACATCCTCGACTTCAGCTACCACCTGCTCAAGGTGCAGAAGCACGACGGCAAGGATGAGGTCATCAAGAGTGTGGTGAGTTGGAGAGCCGAGGATGAGCAAGACTGTCATATGCATTGGCAGTTCATCACATGACATGCTTAACATGGCGCAGCAGTCATATAATTGTCATATTTCTTTGATTTTTATGTTTATATTTTTAAAATGTCATAAAACTGGGGACAGCAAATTGAAACAATTAGTGCAGTGCTTTGTTTATCACATCATATCAGCTGTATCACATTATTTTGAACCATTCCATTTAATATATTGTATCAGTTCTGTACCTGGGTCGACCAGCTTTTTTGTTTGTATCATACTATTGCACTAATATGAATCTGATAAACAAGTACTTTATTTGTGGAATGATTCTATATACCACTTTCATATCTGTATGCTTAATATGAAGCTACAGCCAGGAGACGGTTAGCTTAGCATAAAGACCGGAGGCATGAGTCTCGCGGTGCACCCATCCAAGAAATAGTCTGACACACAACCCCCCGGTAAAAATTGACATTTTACTCAGGTTTTTATTAGCGAGCTTTAGAGGTGCTGGTAGGTGGATTTTATTACATTTGAACAGAGCCAGCTTAGCTGTTTCCCCATTTTCAGTCTTTTTGCCAAGGTAAGCTAACCGGCTGCTGTCTGTAGCTTCATATTAAGCATACAGACATGTCAAAACTGTTCCTTTTTAGGGCCAGAATTCATATGAATCATCATAGGAGACTGACTAGCCCCAGAGAGAAAATTGTTTGCTTGTTTTCTTTTCCTTTTTCTGTACATAATTTACTGCTGATTTACCAAAACATGTAGTGGCCCTGAGAGCTCAACGCACTGCAACTGAAGAAAACATCTTTATCAATTTGACAACACATGCACAGCATTTAGAAAGTGTGCTCCAAATATAGACAACACAACCAAATACACAAGAAGTGTTTCCAGAGGACAGTAAAAAGTGACGAACACAGCTTGGACACGCTTGTTGTTGCCATAGTTTGTGACACATCATTCATTTATGTTTGTTGTGGATTTCTGATTTCTGCTACTACTCTGCGCATTTGCTGAAAGTGATGAAGAGGTTTTCTTAATTTGCTTGTTTTTTTTTTCCTCTCAGGGCCACCGTAAAAACATGACTAAATGATTTATTAAGTGGAACAACCTGTTTCTTCAGTCATATTCTCTGCTTCCCTTTAGCCATTGAAGAAGATGGTCGACAGAATCCGCAAGTTCCAAGTCCTGAACAACGAGATTTTCGCCATCCTGAACAAGTACCTGAAGTCTGGAGATGGAGAGAACATGCCGGTCGAACACGTCCGATGCTTCCAACCACCGATACACCAGTCACTTGCCAGCAGCTGAGGTGCTGCTGCCACTGTCGATACTGTGGACCAGCGTGAAGTTCCAAACACTGTTAGCATTACCAGACTATCCACAAATATTCCTCCACATTTACTTTAGGTCTTTAGTAGCAAAGGACCATTAAATGTAAGGAAGTTGGGCCACATTTTTTTGTCAAATGATTTTTTTTTTTTTTTGTATTCACTTGTGCCTTATAAGAAATGAATAGATATTTCCCCTTTTTGGTTGAACTACTCTTGTTTTGTACTTGCAGAAAGCTGTAGATCAGGGAAGGGAAATTAGTTTTATCAGATGTGTATTTAAGGGTTTGCAGTGGTGGAATGTTAAGGGTGAATAGCAGCCTATTTTAAGAGGGGGTGAAGGTAAATTTGTATTTTCTATATTGTTGAACATGCATGCTAAACATTTTAAAAAGGAAATTGAAAAGTAACATAGCTCATACTCAAGTTAAGCATTTATTCACTGTGCCTTGTGTGTCAAATGTTTTAATCATTTTAATTCAATAAATATGTAACAAATCTGTTGGTTCATCTCAGGAGCTTTTCATGTAAACAAAAAAAGTTCAGAACGACTTCCAACAAATATTGTTGTTACTTTCAAGTATCACGAAAACTCAAATCATAGTGACTGTCCTTTTAAATGTCATTGTCAGCAAGACCTCATAGAATATATATTTAAACTTTTATCCTTTTGATTTATAGAAAGTAAGTCAGTGCATGAATATGCATGTACATATAACAAAACATTTCTTTAAAAAACTCATATTTACAGCGCTACAGAGGAATGAAATTAAGTTCTAACTGTAACTAAATATGACCAGGTCATACTCTGAGAAAAGTAAGGCAAATTAAAACATTAAATACAATCCACTGGTCTGTCCAAGTCACTTTCCCCATACAGCTGATTGTCTTATTGTTTTCATATATCATAACAATGCCAGTTAGTGAGTCAGTCGGGGGCTGAAAAAAGTTCCTTAATGATCCAATGAGGAGGTCATTGCTCCATTTCTTCTAGACACACTATCAAAAGGCAGGCCCATTTCTCTGTCCTCAATGTCCTGAGTGGACTCATTGTGTAGCAGTTCATAGGTGCTGTGTGGCGCCATGCCGTTGGCTGCGGGAAAGGCCCGCTCTTCCTTCCTCATGGACACGGCGAGAGTAGCCAAGCTAACGCTAACGTCTTTGAAGGCATGGAGCAAGAAGATGCCCACGATGATCGTGAGGAAGCCGCTGAGGGTGCCGATCACGTCGTCTGTGCCCATGTGCTCCCACTCCTTGAAGAGGATGGCGGAGCAGGAGAGCACCGATGTGGTGAAGAACACGTAGTAGATGGGAGTCACCAGGGAGGTGTTGAATATGTCCAGGGCCTTGTTCAAGTAATTGATCTGTGTGCTCACACAGGCCACCAGGCCCAAAAGCAAGATCCATGCCAGCGGGTTTCTCACAACGTTTTTCCCGGCGATTGCTTCCTTGATGGCAATACCCAGTCCTTTGACACAGGACACCGATAGTGCCCCGATTACTGAGCAGATGGTGATGTAGACAAGGATACTGGTCTGACCATGACGGGGACCCACAACAAATATGAAGATGACCCCCACGATGATGACAAGAGTGGCAAAGACTACAAACCCTGGGAAAAAGGGAACAAGAGGGTGTTAATTTGGACCAAAATAAGCACCATCCTGATATGGAACAGCTGGATTTCATGTATTTTGCTTCAGTCTATTAAAAGTTTTGTTATGAAGTGAGTAGGAGGTAAACCTCAGTAAAACAAACATTTCTGGACATGGCCTCTGATGTTCAATTTGTTCTGTACCTGGGTCGACCAGCTTCCTGGCCATGTGCTCGAGGCTGCTGATCTCCTCCTCTTGCGGAGCGTGGATTACCATGGTGGTGGAGCCCAGTATGCTGAGCAGGCAGCCGAGCTTCCCGTGCAGATTTAACCGCTCCGTCAGGAAGTATGACGACAGCACCGCACTGCAATGACATTTACGGTCAGCCACAGTGACTCCACTCCACAAATCCATTTACAAACATAAAAGGAAAAAGTCAATTTGGACAAGGTTTAAGTGTCCAAGTTGTGCAGTGAGTCATCTGTACCTGACAAGCACACTGAGGGCTCCCAGTGGGGTGACCAGAGTCGCAGGAGCAAAGGCATATGCTGCGAAGTTGGCTGCTTCACCAGCTCCCACTATAAAGGATAAAGACATCCATTTAACTCCCAAATATGAAAAGGATAACTATGTTGTTGTTGCAACAATATTAAGTACAAAGACACCCTTCCATGTAAGCAAGGTTTGGTCATTTGCAGGTCAAAAGACATCAAGGAGGTTCAAACTGGGTTAAAGTTGGTTGAAATGCTTTTTCATCTAGGCTAGGTATAATGGTTTAACAGCATTCCAGTGACATATTTCAATGGACAGTGAGGAAATGTAGTCATTTAAAAAGGTCCTGAAGAAACAACAGTTACATGTAATCTTGACGTCTGAAAAACAAGTTTTCAGCCAACTTTAACCCAGTTTTAATCTCAGCATCTAAACATCATTTAACCTGCGAATCACCAGATCCATGCTAACTGGGCTCTTATCTAATTACATTTTTAACTGCAGGAGTGGCATTACTTACTTGATAGTAAACCAGCCCACCATAGCCATTCTTTTAGATATGCATGACCACCCTGGCCTGAAGAGCAAAAAAATAAATATTTTAGAAACCTGTGATTCCACTCGTTTAAACAACATTTGCATCTGCATTATGTAATCATCACTACTACAAGTCAGACAGCTGCACTGGATCTGAGCTGGAGGTCAAGTGAAATGCTGACGTTAATGATTACTAGGTGTTAGTTGAGTGCTGATTACTCATACACACACGCATGTATACAAACACCAACACACACCCAGCAGAGGTGAGCAAAACCTGAAATGTAGGGAAGGTGTAATCAGGTGTGGTAACGGGCTGTCCCCACTGGTTTGGCTACTTAGCTGGCTTTCGGTGTTGCACAACTGGAGCAGGGAGTGCCTTAACTCAGCTGATATAGCTGGGCAACTTGTTCCTTGGCGTTAGGTTGTGATGTGCATTAAATACTCTTAAAAGGCCAGTACCTGCCCGCATCGATCCCTTCTTCGCCAGCCTCAGAAGTCCTTTCTTCTTGAGGATAAAACTGCCTCCGATGAAGATGCTGGAGCTGATGGCCAATCCCAGACCGATGTAAAAATCATACTTCCCCCTGTCCTGACCCATAGTGAGGCTGGATGCGTTGACGCGGTCCGTCACATTTACGACCAAACAATGCAGATGCTGACCAAAAGTGCAGTTGTGGCCAGCCCAGACACCTGAGAGCAGAGACAACAAAGCGTTCATCAGCTGCTGGAAAAAGTCAAACAGTGAGGTCTTTGACATTATTTTGACAGCAGCGACCTACCGTTTCCACAGGCGACGTTACAAACCATAATCTGATGTGAGGGAAGAGTCCATCAGAGTGACAGCAGGTTTAGGACTACCTAGTTTCACTGCCGGCTGGTCCCACACAAACACACAGAAGTGACCGATAGCCAAACGGGTGTCTGGGTGTTGTACGGACAAACTCTTGAGCAACTCAGCCAGCTGCTTTGTCAATATCCTTATTTCAGGACACGGGAATCCAGGAAGTGACTCGCCATTAGGTTAACGTTAACCTGGGCACGCTAGGTGCAGCTCGTTGACCAGCTAGCGCGAACTCGCCCTTTACAGCCTATTTTATAATTACCCAGCTATTGAATGTTAGTACACTATTCCAAGTGGCAGCAACACTATGGTGGAGGTTACATTTAGATCATTTTACGAGTATTTAATTGCTAGTATATCCTCGTTAGCCATGTTAGCTTACATTAGCGCGGCGGCTACACGGTTGGCTAACGGAGAGTATCGGTTGCTTGCTCGGTTTGGGGAGTCGTGGTGAGAGTTAAATACCTGTCCAAAGGCGGCTGGTTTCCCCGACAAGAAGAAAGCGGTGGCAGCTCGAGGTTTAGCTAACAGCTAGCCTGCGTCCTGGCTCCGTGGCTGACCATCTCGTGCTGCTCTCTCCACGCACAGCCCGCAGCACCGACCCCGCTTCACGACTGCCGCACTGCGAGTCACAGGAGCCGCGTGCCCTCCGCAGGCTGAAGTCCAGTACCGCACAGGACCTGAACACACAGTCAGCCCTTACTGTTCCTCACCATGACGTTTTTATTGGAGTCACACTATTACTTATAAAACCATAAACTATAAACAGTAGTGCGATTTGAACTAACACACCGTGACAGTGTATTAAGGGATATTTTACAAGTGATGGTGATATGCAACTAGTTTGATTTAGTTTAATACTTTCTAAATCAAGCAAGATAACTAAACTCTTATTAAAGAAAGGACTCGTATTGCTCGTAAGGACAGTGTATTTCTCATGGACCCTTCAGTATGACAAATGCCTGCCAGGGCCAGCACATCAGTTTCAAGTTTGGGCTGGTCTGCCAGGTCATCACTATTAAACACATACAGTAGTAGAAATGTGGGTAAACACTTTTATAATGTACATAAATAATCCACAGTCCAAATCACGTTTTAATTACACACGTATAACCTGCAGCTAGATATAATATCATGACCAAACAGCTAGTGGCCACAGAACCAGCGTTTATATTTGGTACACCAGCTTTACAAATCCCTCCATTAGACAAAAACATTCAGTCATTGTTAACACTCGTCTTCCATAGAACTCCTGCACTAAAGACACTGCTTCTGAAATGACACTGAATAATTCACAGGCACACTGAATAAGTCAAAGTGTAGGCGATTCTACACTGATGCAGTCTAGCATTGGGAGAAAAGGACAACATTCAAGGGGCCTGTTAAAGCCTTGAGGGCAACGCTTGAGAAGAAAGTAAACAGAATTATTTTCAGTTCCTGTTTACCCAGTCACCCATGTTTTGCAAGCCTCTTTGTAACTACTTAAAGTTAAACGTGAAGTTGACAAATTAACTTCCCCCGGCCATATTTGAGTGTGCTGTTTAAAAGCTATGAGAGGTGAAGTGACAGTCTCGTGATGATAAGAGTTGCATAAGTGAGTATTAATAGAATTAAAGAAGGAATGATTATCTAAAGAAAACAATAGGGGTTTAACTTTGGGTCATATTTCTGGGTTACACAGTAACTAAGAACTGTTTCATAAGAAACTGCAAGGAGATTCAATGAAAATGTTAAGTTAAACTTGTTATAAATGCACTGTAACTTTGGCCATTTAAACTGGAGTTCCTACAGGAGAAAATCAAGTATAGACTCTGTGTTATAAGAAATGCAGTGTAACACAAAAGTCATGTACATATGAAGGCATCTCCATCAGTCTGTCTTCTTCTTCCAAGTAATCAAAGCCTCTTGGGAAAGGCGGAGTAAAACGACCCCGACACACACTGTTGTCAGACCACAAAGCATGGCAAGGCTGTCAATTAAAGTCAGTGCAGTCCACTCCTTGAAGAGAAGAGCGGAAGCAAGAATGACGGTGGATGTAAATGTGACATAGTATACGGCTTCAAACATGTTGGAGCTGAAACACTCCAAGGCCCTGTTGATGAAGAGGAACTGTATCAGGATGCTGACAGCCAGCGTCCCCAGCAAGCCCAGGAAGAGGGCCAGAGCTGTGCTGCTCGGGGGCCCCTCTCCAAAGACGTCTTGTGCAACCAGGCCAAGTCCTTTGCTGCTTGGAACAGTGAAGCTGCCCAAGAGGGAACATATGGCGACATACACCATGATGTTTGATGTGCCGTGAGCTGGAGCAATCCACACAATTAGTATGACCAGCAGCAGGACCACCAAGAGGGCATACATTACAAACACTGCAGGATGAGAAATGACATCATCATTTATAATGCCATTATATTGGATATTTTCAAGGAGAAATAATAGTTCAGAAAAAGTGAGTTGATTGCACATTGACTAATTATTGGCACTTTTTACTGTCCTGCTGGCTATTCTACGGTCTACCTCATCTTAAATAATTCCGGAGGACACATTTATCAATTACTAGAGCAAATTAAAGGCAAACAAAATTGACTTTGTCACCTGGGTCCGATAACCTCTCCTCAAACTCCAGTCTAGACGTTACAGCCTCTGCTTTAGGGGCATGGAGGATAAGCACAACAGAGCCACAGCAACACAATACACAGCCAAGCTTTCCCAGGATGTTCAAATGCTCCTTCAAGATCCAAGATGCCAGCACAGCCCTGCATCACACAAAAACAGCATCTCGTTGCAAGGCACTTCATAGAGTCCTGGAAGTATTATACAGTGTAATAGTTTTAAATCTTGACTCTGCACTCTTGTGCTTGGTAGATGTAAAATAATAAAAGAGACACAATGACATTAAAGCTGTTCATGACTGCTCAATGTCGCAATACCAAAATGATTTATACAGATTGAAAGTGTATTAAAAATGAACCACTTTCATATTAAAAAGCAAAAAGATGAATAATTAATCACAACTTTACAGTGCCCGAGGCAACAAACCTGCCTGATCTGCAACTGTCTGCTAAGACTCAGAAATGAGGAAAGAAAATCTCTTAAAAATAATTCTCCTTAGCGTATAAAAAATAAATTAATAAATAAATAAGAGACCAGGTGGAGTTGTTTAATTAAAGAGTATAAAATTTCAATTAAAAAAAAATCTGTAATTGAATGAGTTTAGTAAGTTGATGAATACACTGTATAATGTTTCACGTTTGGTTAAACCATATCCGACTTACCCAAAAAACACTCCAAGGGCTCCTAGTGGTGTAACTATCACAGCAGGGGCCACATTATACGCCAGGAAATTCCCAATTTGACCAACAATCACTGATGAGATTCATAAACAGGTGTGTCAAAACAGTTAGCCAGGTGTTCGTGGGAAACGACGTTTTAAATGAAGAAGTGAGGGGCACGCTGCTCAAAGCTCAGGATGTGATTTCTAGCGTTAATTGAACTGCGCATCCAGAGTCGACAGATGGCGCTATACTCACTGGATAATGTGCCACTCCACCACACCGCATCTGAGAGGTACGACCCTCCTAGGGAAAACACAGCGAAGAGTTTAGTCTGTGTGGCTACGACGCTTTACTCATCTTAACGATATCATTTATATGGCTGCTTATCTGCTGTTTCAGTATAGCTACCTCTGTCGCGAGAGCGTAATATCCCCTTTTTTTGAAGCACAAATGTCGACCCATTGATGAAACTTGATACTACAGCTACCACTATTCCAGCCACGGGCAACGAATCACCACTTGGTTCCGAGCCGATGGCCATTACTGTGGCTGTTGTTCCTAAAGTTCAGCTTTACTGCAGCAGGATGACTGAGGGTCTACAGTCCAACTTCGTAGTTTAGACTCGGAAGTGAGGCGGTGCGCATGCGCGGCTGCACCGTCCTGCTGCCGTGGTCAGTTTTGGAAAATAGAAATGAAAAGGCAGCTAGAGTGACCTGCACGCTGCAGTGAGGGCTGCCTGCATTTTAAATCATCGTGTTGGTGGCATTTTAAAGACTAGTCCACCTCCTACACAGTGACACAAAAATATCCCCTTGAGCAAAACCAAGGATCCAGTCGGACATGAACTGTCAAGCATCACACTGTGCATCTGCCTTGCTGCTGGAGTGTCTTCGAGCAAGACAACAGATGCTTCTTTTGGTAGATTCATGGGGCTTAGATTGCACAGTGTAATTACTGAACCATAACTAAACTAGACCTACACTTTCCACATCAAACCTGAGGGGATAAACACTGTTTCTGTGTCGTAGTAGCTTCTTACATGCCCTCAAATTAAATGTTAATGCCATTCATTTAGTTTGTCAGATGGAAATGTTACCCTCTCTGTCTGTAATGAGAAATCTTCACACAGAGGGTCTGGCATACTGGTCCTCTGAAAACTCGGTCCCCTGTCCCACCCACTAATCCCTTCATGGTGGATAACTGAAATTATATTAATTGCATTTTGAGTTAACAGATCTGTCTGTCTTCGTCTGGGTTATCTGGTCTGTTGTGCAAAACATGATATTACATTTAAAATGCACCTTCATCAGACTCAGGAAGGCGATCCCACATGTGTTGCTCTTTGTGGCCTTTGTGTACATACTCAAAATGACAAGGAACCCACGTATCTGATGATTGTCTAAATTGTAGGTAGGTCGATGTTGGTCAAATGGCCAATGGTCAAATAGATTTAAAAAAACAAAAACAGCAGACAGATAAAACACCAAATAATATCAAAATCACATACAGCCAAATTATACAATAAAAACATTAGATTTAAGCACGGTAATGATTTTAAAATGTCAATGGTATAAAATAAATAAACTCTATAGTTACATAAACGTCTAAAACTATCTGAAATACTATAACTCTGTAGCTAAATACCCCCACCCTTTCCTTGAGATACACCGCCACCTAGCGGACAGTGTGCCTTCACCCCAGGCCAACCTCGCCCCTCCTACGTCCCGCCTCGAATCCAATGGAGCGCACGTTTTAAGACACCGCCAGGCACGAGCGGGCGGAGTGGACTCCGTGTCCAACAGATCCCCTCGCATTAGAAACCCCGCCTCAGCGGGCTGTTGTGGTACAGATCAATCGCATTTAACCTCCCAGTTACGACTACGTAATTTGTTTCCATGCCTCGTGCCACAGTCCGCGACCTGTCAATCAAGTGCATTATAAACGTCTTATTAATGCAGCAGAGCAGCTGAGGGGGGACGAGAATAGCTTGAGAAGAGACCGCAGGTAATTTAGACATTTGTTGTCAAAATGGACATGTTACCCGTTGTGTTGCATCTCATTCGGTCCAGTGTCATGACACAGACGCTTGTTCACCGTTGCCGGGACGAGGAGAGCTGGTTTAGCGTTAGCTAGCTAACGTTGTGTTAGTATTAGCTGTCCAGCAAGCTAAGTCGTTAGCCTTAGCCACCAAGCTAATGTGAACGTTACCTAGCATTAGGTGTTGCGTTAGGCGCACTGATGCTGTGTCAGTGTGTGTTATTACCCGCTGGACTAGTGTCTGTTATCATATATGACATCCAGGTTATAACCACGGTATCAAGGTTAACAGAGACTGTGCCCTTGCTAGCATTCAATGCTACGATATTCTCGTTTTCCTCCCAACGTCTCATATAACGTAAGAGTTATGGATACATATTTGGCCTTAAACTCTAGCTTTATTTACGTTAATGCAGCTAACGCAAGGTAGAACTTACATGTCACAATAGTGACTTCTGTAATATGCTAGAAAACGTATAATCGCATATATAATAGAAAAGGTTGACCGAGCTAATGATAAAGCTATTTGTGTAACGTTAAGTTACTTTAACTGGAACATTCATGATAAAAGCAGCACAATTTGGCTATGATTTAGTTACTGTCTGATGTTAGTTTGCGTGTTAAAAACGTCATTAAAATGGGAGTGATTCAGTCCTATGTTTTGAAAGCCGGTCCTGGGCTTCCCTTTTGTTGACATTTGGATGATAATATTGGTTGTTTAAGCTGATTTTCCCTGACTGTGTAAGTTCACCAGTTCGAGGTAATGTTAGTGCAAGTTTTCATCTTAAAACTGATAGGTGCTTTTATTCAGTTCAAAGGAAACTGGAAGCAGGCCTGGGAAAGGAGCATGCTAATGTTGTCCAACCTCACTTTATTATTCTGTCATGGGCAAAAAGCGTATCCCTCATTGATTCACAGGAACTTTATAATGTCAGTCATTATTAGCTGATTCTCAACTAAGCTTGACTTTGTACATTTGTCTTATATTATTATAACAAAGTCTTTCATCTCTTTACCTTGCAGGTTGGCTGCATTTGCAGCCAGGAGAGGAGAGGGGAAGATGCCTTCTCCATCTTTTACCCTCGATGCTCAGCTGAGATTTCATGACAAATGGCTGAAGATAGACTTACAGGTATGTGTACATAAATGAGGGAATCGTATGATAAGGACTGCTTTTTCAGATTAATAGGACATCATGATATTCTGCGGGCTCAGTCACACGTGACTGGGGAGAAGTGAAAATCTGCAAAGTTTGACAATATTTTTCATCTTCGCTTCAGTTGAAAGATTACATTTTCCTCTGTGGGCTGAGAAAATGTTACCATCTTGGATTATTAAATATATCCATCTGCATCTGTAGACTGTATTGCTTACTTTCTTTTTGAAACTGCTTTGCTTCTAAATTGTTGTCAGCCTGACAGTGTTGCATCATGTTGGGGACATACTGCAAAACCTCTAAACCTTGATGTCTCACTGATAGTGAACGTCTGTCTTATCCCTTTTTTTCCAAAGCATTTTTTCAACGATGCCAGAAAGTGAATGCATATCACACTAGTTAGCATAAACATCCAAACTTCTGCTACTTCAACATGGTCAGAGTCAAACAGGGAGTTGAAGTATAGGGGCTACGTTTGGTGTAATAACCTGACACACCTGATTACCTCAGACATATCTGCAACCACTGGCCTGCAAGCTGTATCAAGCCTCACAGATGATTATTGTTTTTCCTGTAATGTGAAAAGAGGTTCAGCCTATAATATTACAGTAAGTTAGGGGAAAAGGTTTTTTAAAAAATAGATCTATGTTGTGAAAACAAACCCATGTTGGTTGTAATTATGAGCTCCTTTTATCAATATATGGTGGATTTAGAGAAGATCGGGAGACAACACTCTGAATCCACTGTCTCATACTACAAAATAGGCTGTGTGTCTGCTCTCACCTCCACAAATTGCAGCCTGTCTGGACTCACCCTGAACTCGAAAATTAGTTTGCTCTACCAAATGAGGACTAAAATTGGGGAAGGGTGTCATGTTTTCCCATCGTTAGAGCTGTTCCCAGTGCTGAAGGCAGCTTTAGTGTTATGTGTCTGGTCTGGTCTGGTGTCATCTGTGAGCAAACATGTTTTTGACCTTTAAGACATAAGTGTCTTGAAAGCAAGAGTTGCCTTTCCACTTGTGAGTATTTCTTAGTAAAGCAAAGCATGAATGTTGTACTACTAGGGTGATGACACAGATTTCTACAGCAGATGTATCCTTGAAGCAGTTGGAACTCAGTGATTCAGCAGCTATTTTGTATTCACTTCACTTATATTTGATATGAGTTTGTAGGTGTTAGTTTTCTTAGCTGGGTTATAAAGATTGTGCAACAGATTTCCTTCCACAAGTGAAACACATGGCAGAATTTGTGATGATGTAGAATAGCCTGCCTGTGACATACTTATGCAGAACTCGCAAAGTAAACGCATAAAGTTGATTTTATAAATGTGGTGCGCTGATTTTCTGCTTCTTGCTTCTTGCTTTTTGGCAGCGGGCGTTCTCTCCGGAGGGTCTGAGTGAGATGTGGAATGAAATGGTAAAAGATGAGGAGATAACATTCAATGGAGAAGAATCAGCTCACCCAGGTATGGCACTGAGAGATTACAGCATTCATTTACCCTGTTTACACGTTGCTGCCTTCTGTTTATGATGGCGTGGTGCATTTTTGCACACTGTCTAAGAACGATACGTGAGCCAGGGACAGGGGTTTGGCATTTTAACCTTGCTGATGGAAATGAAGGTTAATGTCAGAATCTCTTTTATTTGTTGTAGAAGATTGCACTGACTGCTTTGGAACTCAGAAAAAGGATGAACCCAACGACAAAGAGAAGAAAGAGGAGGAGGAGACATCAACATCTGTACATCACTCCATCATCGAGACCTGGGACTGGGGGCGGCAGCCAGGTGAGAGGGTTTAACCGGACAAAGTTAAGATGTGACGGGCTACAAAATATCCCGTTGTGGCCTACTACTACGATGCTGCCAAGTTCTGCTGTGTGGCTCTTGTTGTTTTACGCCTTTCTGTTTCCAAGTAGGGTAACTAATACCATGCTGCTAGCAGACGGTTTCACAACGCCTAAATGTTGACTAGATACAATGATACTGACCGTTTCAACACATGACCAACCTCTCTGTTGATCAATTTCATGTCTGTCGGGCCCTGCTGATGGGTGCATGTTTTGCTGGCACGTGAGGTGTGGAAACTGAAATGACAACTCGCAGTCTGTAGGTCTGAGTGGTTATTTTTACCCCTCGGCGTGTAATCTTGGGAGGCGTTATAATGTGGTCCAGCGCAGGGGGAGTGTCTCTCACCCAAGCTGTGTTTACTGGCGGGGCTGGGTGGGACAGTGTTATGGTGGTGGGAGATAAGGTGGGGGGATGGTGGGGGGTATACATGCCTAGTGAATGCAGGCTTTGCTAAGAGCTACTTGGCTGCTTTTTTTTGTATTGACTGAGTCAGGAAATCACCCTGGTCTGATTGTACAGTGAGTGTAACTGGATCGCTACAGTGCTCTGTCATTGATGCTTAAAGTTCAAACAAGCATACTTCCTGCTTTTCCATTGAGTGGTCAGATATCTGGAACATGTTGATCTCAACAGTTTCAGCCCAGACCCAGCCTATTGTTTGGAAATCAGGATGGTGCACGAACATATGACAGATTTGCTCTGATTCTTAGCAGTGAATGTGTTTTCCCTCTCTTTCCCTCTCTTTTCCATGCTAGATCTTTTAGCCATGGGTAATGTATAATAAATAATAGTTAGAGACTTTGTCTGACTGGGATACATATCTGTCCTGACAGCTGAGCACAGCTGACTGTAGTGTGGCTCATACAACCTCAGGCCAGTCTGGCTTATATAAAGCTTAAGTGGATTTCAGACCTGCTATTTTGGCCCATCTTGTCTTCCCTGCAGCGCTGCTGTATAGACACATAATAAAGCATTTTCTCTTGAACCAGATCAGAACAAAGGACTGGTTGTGATAAAGGCCAGTGGGGAAAATATTGAGTAGTACAAGTAATACGCTTAAGTGTTATAGGCCCCTTTCTTGAAACACCATACTGTTAGTGTACTGAAGAGCTGGAGTGTGATAATGAGATGTAATGTAAAAAATGGTGTTTCATCACTTATTGCAATGTACTAACTTCAGGTAAATGTGTATAATATTTATTGGTGGAACCTTCTATACGTTTAAATAACTTGTAAATCCCTGGTGCATCGCGTGAACTCGAGAGTTAAATATTAAAATTTTAAGCCCAGATTTTAGCTTAAATGATTAAAATGTTTACAAAATGGCAAACATGTTTTCACTGTTTGATGTTTCTGTTTGTCCTGCATCATCTGCTTTATGTTACTGTTAGGTTTCTTGCATTGCTTGACAAATCAAAATGTGAGATTTCATGGGTAGTAAAATGTATATTTTTAAAGCATAGGTGCACATAGTTTTAAATGGGTCATACAAAGTGCTATTGCTTTTTCTTTTCCCACTCTGAAAGCCTCTGTGTAAGGTTCCTGATGAACAGTTACAATATTTTGCATATACTCATACATTTTACATATATTTTAAGATGAGTCTTGCTGCCAGAAATTGGTTTTGAATTGCAGAAGAAAAAGCTTAAATCTTCGAAAGCAAAATAATATTTTTTAACGGCTTTAAAAACTCAACACAGCTGTGTCATGACCCTATGGCTTACTAGCTCAGTGGTTGTGTCTGGGCATTAAAAAAAAAACGACATGCAAGTGGTTAATTTATATATTTTGAATAATTTAGCTCTTTTTGTGTAGTGTAATGATCATGTTTTTCTCTGTGTGAAGCAATCATGGGTGACACACAGGTTCCGTTATGTTTAGGATGATGATGTTTTCGTTACCCTTTCCCTGTGCGTGTAGATGTGGCAGAGTTGAAGGACTGCTTGATGGTCCTGGTGGACGACCAGCAGAAACTCTCGGCCCAGATGGCCAAAAGCACCCTGTCTGCCCAACGGCTGCGCCAGCGCCTGGTCATCCTGGAGCGCTACCTCATCTCTCTCAGCCACAGCATGATGGAAGAGAAGTACAAGGTCCGCTGGAAGACGCCCCCCAGCCCACCGCTGCCTGCTGCTGACAATAAGAGGTAAAACTAATAATTAACTATAGATTGAGCCAGTGCAGTTACAATGTACAGACTACAGTACAGCTTCTTCCTGGTATGTGCTTATATGAACCCAAGTTTCAGATTGTTCATGTTTGTTTGAGTTAAACCCTACAGCTTGGTGTATGAGTGCACACTGTGTTTTCCTCCTAAACACACTCACAAATGCCTCTTGAGTTAATCCCTGCTTTGTTTTTTATCAGCCCTCGTCCAGCCAGTAAAGGAGTCGAAGGTTTGGCCAGGGTCGGCTCCAGGGCAGCTCTCTCTTTTGCCTTTGCTTTCCTGCGTCGGGCCTGGAGGTCAGGTAGGAATGTCCCCCCAGGGATACTGACAGTGAAGATGTTTTGTGCCCTAGTGGTGGTGATGATATCTGCTGTCATGGCGATGGAGCTCTGCCCGACAGCTGTTAATGAATGATGTTGCACCATGTCACAAGCTGCTTGCAGTAAACAGACCAACATATTTCTCAATGCTGTGTTTTTAGCCTTAGCTCGTGGTGTTGGCTAGGTGAAGGACTGCAGGAGTTTACGGGAGACTTGTTGGTAACATTTCTACTGCTTTGGGACAATCTCTGTGTCAGAGGAGTTGAATATATTTTCATTTTATGCTGTAGTTTATGTTGGTGTTCTGTTGGACTGTATTGAACTGTGGTTTTAAAATGTAGTCCCCTTCATGTATGTAAAGGAGGGGTGGACAAACATTTTAATATAATGCTGTCCAGTACAACACCACCACAGACCATGACCTCAAAAAAGACCATAGAGTTGAATTTGATTGTACCAGTAATATACAATGAATAAACCTGTATGTCTGATTATATCTAATAATGAATGACTTTGGCTGTGTGTGTTTCTTGGCAAGAAGAGATGCTGTTTTTTGTTGCGTGTACTGATGTGAGGTTGAGAGCTGTCTGTCCATAGGGACTGGGTGGAAGCAAAGAGCCGGCCTCTTCTCTGTAGCCTTCCTGTAACATGAGCAGCCCCCCCCCCACACACACACACACACACACACACACACACACACACACACACACACACACACACACACACAGAGAGAGAGAGAAAGACAGTTAAGCCTCTCGTCCTCAGTCTAGCTGTGTTCCTGGAATACACTGCAAGAACAACAGAAGTGTAACTGTTATTTTTCAACCTCCACCTGCTGAATGAACACATGTACAAATCCTGGATATTAGAATCAATAAGTGATTTATAAATAGTTTTAATTTCCAAATCTCGGCATGACTTGCATTTTAGTTTTATGGTTAGGCAAACATGGGAATATATTGTAAACTAAAATCCTGTAAATCCTCCTTTTGCCCTCATGCCGGGCTCAGCAAATTGTACATTTGATATTAGGGTACCCTGTGTACTGTATAGTGTAATGTAACCACCATATATAAAACGGAAGAGGTTTGTGTTTCACAGGAGATGATGCAGATCTTTGCAGTGAACTTCTCCAGGAGTCTCTGGACGCCCTGCGTGCCCTGCCGGAGGCTACACTGTTCGATGAGGGAACAGTATCATCGGTGTGGCTCGAAGTTGTTGAGAGGGCCACCAAGTTCCTCAGGTTTGTTATTTACTGATCAGACCACTCACTAATTTTGTATATTGTAAGATGTGTTGGAGGATCTTTTGTCGTTCTCATGTCTTAATCTTCTTTGTTTGAGAGCAGTGACGTACATGGAAGTGCCAGCACCAAAGGCAACATTCCTCTTCAGGACCAGCACCTAGCCCTGGCCATCCTGCTGGAGCTGGCTGTACAGAGGGGCACACTCAGGTAACCAGATACCCTTAATACCTGCTTATTTGCCTATGCTGATATCCTGCTACCTCACTGCTCACTTTGTCTTTTTGTCATTGTGTCTTTTCCAGTCAGCTGCTGTCTGCGGTGCTGCTGCTGCTGCGCCTGTGGGAAAGTGGCACCAGAGAGATGGACAACGAGCGCTCCACCCAGGGAACCAGTGCCCCTCTGCTGCCCCTCCTGCAGCGATTTCAGAACATACACAGCAGCAAGGAGGAGCCCATTCCTGAAGAGGAAGCTGAGGTGAAAAATACCTCTCCCAAACCTGGATTTTTTTCTTTTTATATCACTTGAAGATAGGACAATGATAGACCAAGAAACCTCTCAAACAAAACATTATCAAATTAAGTTCTGTAAGAATCCAGCTAATAAGTGCTTTGTGGTTGATTGCTGTGATTTCCAGATCCTCACAGCCCCTCTGAGTCCAAATGAGAGTTTCCTGCGTTACCTGACCTTGCCTCAGGATAATGACCTGGCTATTGACCTTCGGCAAACAGCTGTGGTGATCATGGCTCACCTGGACCGCTTGGCTTCACCCTGCAGCCCTCCGCACTGCAACTCCCCAACATCACACAAGGTGACAGCTCTTTTAATCAACTGGCACTGCCTGAATGATTACTTGTCTTATTTTTTTTTAGGTCAGTGACGCTACTCCTTCCTTCAGTTATTGCTCGAGTTATGTGCCTGTTTTATCATCCTTGTGCTATATATATATCTTGGTATCTTGGTATGATATATCTTGGATGTGCATTCTGTGTCCTGTGTACTGTTATGATATCGTGGGACAACCATTTTATGGTTATGCATTTTTGCCAAAAGAGAAATTGCAGCCAAAATGGCAAACAATCACCATGTGGCTGACTGTGTCTCCCTCTCTGTGTCGTTGTGTTCCAGGGAACCTTGCAGGAGGTGATTGCCTGGGGCCTGTTGGGCTGGAAGCTTTATGCCAATGTGAATGGTCCCATTCAGTGTAAAGCCCTGTCGAGCCTTGGAGTTGCACAAATTGTCTGTTCAGAAAAGGGATTTCTCATCCTATCCAGCAGTGGTGCTGTCTACACCCAAAACTACAAGAGCACAACCCTGGTAAGTTCTGTTGCACTGGTCTTTTCTGTTTATTTATGCGCCCTCTCTAATGAACTAGCTTTATTCTGGGAAAAAAATCAAAAGGAAAAAGTCATCCTTTCATCTCCGTGTCAGCTGCAGATGGAGTCACTAAATGATGTTTTTGCAGGCTCCTATGCTAATCCATGGTCTGAGCTCCAGAAAGATTGTGAAGCTAGCAGCTCATCCTGATGGGCAGCACTACTTGGCCCTGTCGTCCAATGGGGAGGTGTTCTCATGGGGCTGCGGTGACGGAGGCCGCCTTGGACATGGAGACACCACGTAAGCAAACAGAGAAAACCCTAGCTGATTAGTTTAATTTCCACCTTGTCACCTAAAATACAATATGAAGCTATAATCAGGGTTTGTAAAAAGTCTTGAAAGTTTGGAAAATGCTTAATATTAACCTTATGTTTTCAAGGTTAGGAAAACATAATCTGGTGTTTCATCTACACAACCAAAAATCTTTCAATATTTAAAATCTATTAATTTAAAATTTGGCATTCATAGTAACAATTTAGATGTGATGACAAAGGCTTTAAGAGTCTGGAATTGTTTGGTTTAGGATCTTTTGAAAGTCCTTGAAAAGTGCTTGAATTTGACTCTTAAAAAGCTGTACGAACTCTGTATAATATGGAAACTCTAGTACTTCCAGATTGAAAGGACTTTTACAATTGTAGCATTTACAAACATAACAGTAAAGTACATTTTGGGCATTTAGGACACTAAATTCAATTTCAAAAAAATCTAGCCAAATAAAATGATTGGTCAAACAGATGCTAAAATTATACTTTACATTATATCCCAAATCTCAGACACTGTATTAATGTTTTATGCTATTACACCAAAGACAAGCTTCCACAGCTGCCACTGACTGCATTTTAAGCAAGAATGAAAACATCCGTCACTTAAGAATTCCTTTAAAAAAGCCTAAAACAATGCTTGAGACATAAATGATTACTTTTCACAATGATTAGAAATATTCAGTCAGAGGAGCATCAGTCTGCTATATCTCCATTTTTGCTTTATTTCAGGTATCTAGAAGAGCCTACAATGATTTCAGCCTTCAATGGGAAACAGACAGGAAAGCACGTGGTACAAATTGCTTGTGGGAGCACGTACAGTGCTGCCATTACAGCTGATGGCGAACTCTACACATGGGGCAGAGGGAACTACGGTCGACTGGGCCATGGTAAGCTCCATCTCCATTCAGCTTGATTAATACCATCTTTTGTCTGTTTTATCACTGAAAAAGAGTTGTCTTCTGACTGGGTTTGTAGGCTCCAGTGAGGACCAGACCACACCCATGCTGGTGACAGCGCTTAAGGGACTAAAGGTGATGGATGTGGCATGTGGAAGTGGTGATGCGCAAACACTTGCTGTGACAGAAAATGGTAAGAACAGGAGTCTTTTTGGCTTAACTTCTGACCATAGAATCCATCAGAATGACCCAAACTGAAGTGTTGGTATTTTATTCACCATCTCTGTGTGTTTCCACAGGTCAGGTGTGGTCCTGGGGGGACGGAGACTATGGTAAACTGGGCCGAGGAGGCAGTGATGGCTGCAAGACACCCAAACTTGTGGAAAAACTGCAGGACCTGGACATAGTGAAGGTGTGCTGTGGCAGCCAGTTTTCTGTGGCCCTCACCAAAGATGGCCAAGTGTACACCTGGGGAAAAGGAGACAACCAACGCCTCGGCCATGGCACTGATGAGCATGTTCGCTACCCCAAGTTGCTGGACAGTCTACAGGGTGAGTTGACAAAATCTAAAAATGTCTCCCGAAGTTTTCAGAATACAAAGGCTGATCATTGTCTGTTATGTTTGCGAGCAGGAAAGAAAGTTGTGGATGTTGCTGTGGGATCTACACACTGCCTAGCCCTGACCGACGATGGAGAGGTGCACAGTTGGGGCAGCAATGATAAGCTACAACACTTTGATACACTCTTTTCTAACAAGAAGCAGCCTAAAGCACTCCCAGGGCTCAACGCCAAACACATAGTGGGAATCTCCTGTGGCCCAGGACAGGTAATGCACAAGTGTCATTGATCATTTTTATATGCTTATAATGATAGACCCAAAACACATAACACTTGTTTGTTTTCAGAGCTTCGCCTGGTCCTCGTGCTCAGAGTGGTCTGTCGGGCAGCGGGTGCCCTTTGTGGTTGACGTTTGCCCCATGACCTTTGAGCAGCTGGACCTGCTCCTGCGACAGGTCAGCGAGGGGATGGACGGCAGCTCAGACTGGCCTCCCCCGCAGGAGAATGAGTGCATGGTAGTCGCCACACTCAACCTGCTCAGGCTCCAGGTAGACAACAATCTGTCAACAGTTGATGATTTGTTACAGATGTATCATTTATTTGTGCTTGTAGCAGCTTTTCTTAACAGTAAAGTTTGGCATCTGCATGCCTTCTATCATGCCTAGTTTACCACAGCAATTGTGCCTCAATAATGTCTAACATTGCAACAGTAGACTAATTGGACTGAACCTCCCTCCTCAGCTCCATGCAGCCATCAGTAACCAGGTGGATCCAGAGGAGCTGGGACTGGGGCTTGGCAGTGTGCTCCTTAACAACCTCAAGCAAACGGTGGTAGTACTAGCTAGCAATGCTGGGGTGCTCAATACTGTGCAAGCAGCTGCACAAGCAGTTCTCCAAAGTGGATGGTCAGTGCTGCTGCCCACTGCTGAGGAAAGGGCAAGGGCATTATCCTCACTTCTGCCTAATGCTGGTGAGTGCAAATCAGAACATCTGCTAACACTGATTAAACACAATAATGGACACTTAATAGTCCATTAACTCTGTTCATTTTAATATGAAGTGAAAAAATGGTTGGGACTGGGGACACTGAGGTTTTATTTTTTTTTTTTTTTTCTCCAGCATCTGGAAATGAGATGAGTGTGAGCCCTGGACGTCGCTTCATGATCGACCTGTTGGTCAGCAGCTTAATGGCTGATGGAGGGTTGGAATCTGCACTGAATGCCGCCATCACTGCTGAGATACAGGTCTGTTAAATGCATGTCTCATCACTCTACTCTCTTCTCTTACATAATGTATTCATGGCAACAATGCTTCATATATTTGTATAACATACAGATAAAGATTTGTCTTTGGACTTTAAGACAGATTGAATTTGATGTCTTCTTGACACTTTTAGACACACTTTGTGTACTATTGAAATCCTACAACTAATACCATATATTAGACATTGATGGTTGAAATCCACTGCAATCAAGAAATAAGCCTCTCTTTGGATACAAGCATCACACTTTGTAATGTTTTTCATGACAGGACATTGAAGCCAAGAAGGAGGCTCAGAAAGAGAAGGAGATTGATGAGCAGGAGGCGAATGCTTCCACCATGCACCGTTGTCGTGCCATGCTGGACAAAGACCTCATCAACACGGGCATCTACGAGTCAGCGGGGAAGCAAAGCCTGCCTCTGGTGCAGCTTGTGCAGCAGCTGTTGAGGTACCCGCTCTTTGCCTGAATCATGCTACACCTGTGCCACTATACAGAGTAATCTGCTAACAGATTTACACATTTGCTTTGTGCAGGAACATCGCCTCCCAGACCATCGCGAGGCTGAAGGATGTTGCTCGGCGTATCTCCAACTATTTAGAGGCCGAGCACGTCAGCAAGGAACGCTCTGCGTCTCTGGACCTGCTGCTGCGCTTCCAGAGGCTGCTGGTCAGCAAGCTCTACCTGGGTGTCAACGGCACAGAGAATGTTAATGGATACAGTGAGTCGTGTACTTCAAACCAAATGTTTTTCTCTAGTCGTCCAGATAGGATGAACTAGCTATCCAGTTTGAAAATGAGCTGTAGATGGGTAGTAATAGATCTCTCTGCTGTTTTTACAGATCCTGAGCTTCTTGGTGTTGGTTCCCTGTTGAAAAAGTACATCGCCCTGCTGTGTACTCACATTGGAGACATCCTCCCAGTGGCAACAAGTATTGCCTCTACTGGTCGTCGCCACTTTGCTGAAGTCTCTCGTGTTATTGAAGGAGATCTAACTGGTAATCCCTCTCTCAAAAGTGTTTATGTGCAGCATGAATTGCATGCATACCTTTTAAGGAACTTGTGGGACAGTTATGGATTGCCTCACTGTTTCTTCTTCAATAGGAGTGCTACTGCCTGAGTTGGTTGTGTCCATCGTCCTCCTCCTCACCATTGATGCAGGTCTAATGCAGGAGACTGGTTCTATCCCTCTCCTGGCTGGACTCCTGGAGCATCTCGACCGTTTCAACCACCTGGCCCCAGGACATGAGAGGGACGATAATGAGGATCTGGCCTGGCCAGGCATTATGGGTATAACACCAATTGTGTCTTACAAAGTCACTGATGTGAAATTATTAGAATCCTAATCCTTGAGGTGGAGATTAGGAGCTATTTGCTGCGTTGTGGTTTAGAATGTAACTAGCTCTTTTTCTGCTGTGGCAGGATCGTTCTTCACAGGGCAAAGTTCCAAGAACAATGAGGAGGTTTCCCTCATTCGCAAGGCTGACCTGGAGAACCACAACAAAGATGGTGGCTTCTGGACAGTCATTGACGGAAAGGTCTATGACATCAAGGACTTCCAGGCTCAGTCCCAGTCGCTAGCAGGAAACAGTATCCTCGGTAATGTTAAAAAATACAGTTTTGGAATGAGATCTGTCCTAATTAGTCAGAATAAATGTGAACAAAGACCTTTATTTGCTTCAGAAAGAAAGAATCTCATTGCATTTGTTTCTCTTCTGCTTTTACAGCCCAGTTTGCAGGAGAGGACCCAGTGGTTGCTTTGGAAGCTGCTCTGCAGTTTGAGGACACCAGGGAGTCAATGCAGGCTTTCTGTGTTGGCCAGTATATGGAGGTACCAACTATCCCAAATCCCTAAATCTAAATTAATTTCATTCTTCATAATTGGTTCTAGTCTTTGATATTTTCATGTTCTATCATTCACAGCCTAACCAGGAGACAATCACCACTCCAGACCTCAGCAGTCTCTCGTCCCCGCTTATTGACACAGAGAGGAACCTGGGGCTGCTGCTGGGTCTCCATGCCTCCTACCTGGCAAAGGGCACACCCCTGTCCCCCATGGAGATCGAATGTGCCAGTGGGTTCAGTGATTTTAAAGCAACTTGGTTTGAAAATCAAGATGTATCTTTTCCAAACTCTGCGTTTTAATTGCTTTCAGTTTTAACAGCAGTTGTATATCTCTTTGCACAGAATGGCTCCAGTCCTCCATATTCTCTGGTGGCTTGCAGACCAGTCAGATCCACTATAACTACAATGAAGAGAAGGATGAAGACCACTGCAGCTCCCTGGGTACAACCACTCCAGACAAGGCCAAACTCTACTCCAGAAGAATAACCCTCAGCGACCACGCACAGCCTTTCCTGCAGGCCATTGCTGACAACAACACTCAGGACCACACTGTGAAGGTACAGGCCTGACTACAATGACACAAGACCAAACCGCATGGCTACACAGTAGCCGTGAAGCTGCAGGATGTAGTCACGCTTTCACGCTTTGTTTTTGTTGTTACATTATAGGACTTCCTATGCCAAATAGAGCGTTGCTGTAAGCAGTACCATCTTATTACACCCATCACCTTCCCACCGGAGCACCCTGTGGAGGAAGTTGGCCGCCTTCTGCTCTGCTGCCTGCTCAAACATCAAGACCTCGGTAACCTAGCAACTGGTCTCAGACAGACTGTTTGAGGAGGAATTAAGAGCTAATTTTGGCTCCCTTTGCCATTGAAACGGGCTTTTCATTGTTTTCGGTTATGCAAAGATGCATTTGAAATCTTTCCTTTTTGCAATTCCACAATCTCCAGCACTTTTATAAGCAACTCTTCACATCTGAATGTGAAATCTCTTCCTGTCACAGGTCACATTGCTCTTTCACTTGTCAGTCATTGTGCCTTGGGTGTGGACCAAGGGAAACAGAGGTCCCTCCCTAAATCTGTGATTGACGTGTGCCGCATGGTCTACCAGGCAAAGTGTTCTTTAATCAAGGTATGATTATTGCTCGAATTTGTGTGCTATAATAGATATGCATCATGATAACAAAACACAAGAACTTATTAATTCCTCAGAGGAGGTAATTTGTGATACAAAGGAGAGACAAAGAGGAATGGGGCTTTTAATAACGTGTTTCATCCTACTAATTTTAGACCCATCAGGAACAAGGTCGCTCTTACAAGGAGGTTTGTGCTCCTGTCATTGAGCGTCTGCGCTTCCTGTTTAATGAGCTGCGTCCAGCTGTGAGCAACGACCTGTCTATAGTATCCAAATTGAAGCTGCTGAGCTCTCAGCCCCGCTGGAGGAGGATCACCCAGAAACTCATCAGGGACCGCAGGAAAAAAAGAGGTGGGTTATTCAAAACCTACTATGCAGTGAAAGGGTTTTATTTTCTTCACATACAACCTATTTCTTCATTTAATTGTGTTTTGTTTTTTAGTGCCTAAGAAGTCAGAGTCTGCTGACATAGAAGAGCCAAAGCTGGAGAATGAAGGGACCAATGAAGAGGAACTAAATGTCCATATCAGCCCCACACCTGCTGACAGGAAATCACCCACTAGCAGGACATCCAAGGTAGTTTAATGGGGCTTAATTATTGCAACATTTCACAAGATAAAAAAATGAATAAGTTCCCCCTTTTTTGTTTTATAATCTTAAAACTATCTTCTTCTCAATGGTCTGTTGGCCATTATAAACATACATTAGGCCTCGTGGCGATGCAGACTGGTATTGAATCACATCCAGTTTATCTTCTGTCGGAAAATGAAAATAACTAATAACCTTTGTGCTTAAGACACAGTCTAACAAATTTTCTTACGGGTGAAGGGTTTAGCCCATGTATATATGGTACATAAGTTTTCTTACACTGCACTTAACACACCGCTGCATGTCTAGTCAAAATGCAGACAACACAGTGGTTATGGCCGTACAGTTTGACATTCCTGTATTGTTTTTTTTTTTTACTTTACAGCAGGACAAGTGGCACCCGCTTCTAAACACTGTGGCCAATGTCCAGAAGTACCGCTGGCTGAAACACAGTGTTCAGGGTGTCTTTTCTCAGTCCAGCCTTATGGCCACCATAGTGGAGTTTGCACTGAAAGAGGAGCCCCTGGATGTAGAGAAGATGAGGAAGTGCCTTCTCAAACAGGTGATTGTAAACAACAGATCCTCACTGACTTCACAAATAGTCAGTGTGACGAAGTAGAAAGCAAATAAAGGGACAACAAGATGTATATAATTTACTCTTAACACGTAAAGAGGTGAAAAGGCATGACTGATGTTAACTGTTTCCTTGTAGCTGGAGAGGGCTGAGGTGAGACTCGAGGGCATCGACACCATGCTGAAGTTGGCCTCCAAAAGCTTCCTGCTGCCGTCTGTGCAATATGCAATGCTTTGTGGCTGGCAAAGGGTCATACCAGAAGGGACCAACATTGGGTAAGTCAACAGTTTTGGATCTAGGGTAAAAAAGACCATAAGAAATCTCTGAATCTTGTGGAATGAATTTATATCATAGTCCGTAAAGTATGATCATTCAATGGATATCATGCATTCATATCATGCAATGAAATCAGGTCATGTGATTTTGTGTGACTGCTAAAGTAAAAACCCCTAATGATGTAATGATGGCATCTGTTTTAGGCACAGTGTCATGGTCAGGTATTAAGCCTTCTAATGTTTGACCTCTCCCTTTCAGAGAGCCCCTGTCTGACTGCCTGAAGGACGTGGATCTGATCCCTCCCTTTAACCGTATGCTTTTGGAGGTGACCTTCGGCAAGCTGTATTCCTGGGCCATCCATAATGTTCGCAACATCCTGCTCGAGGCCAGCGCCCGCTTCAAAGAGCTCGGTGAGTGGCGCGGTTATACGGCTGGTTCGTCTCCGAAAATGAAACTGGTGCCAGTGTAATATCATTTTAGACCTGTTATACACACAAACTTAACTTATCTGTTCTTGTAAGCAGGTGTGCAGCCCGTACCCTTGCAGACCATCACCAATGAGAATCCAGCGGGACCAAGTCTTGGCACCATTCCGCAAGCCCGCTTCCTTCTGTCCATGGTACACATGCTGTCCCTCAAACATGGGTCCAACAGCCTCAGTCTCTTGCTAAATTCTGGCATTTTGGCCCTCACGCAGAGTATACTCCGGCTCATAGGTGAGTACTGCCCAGTCAAATGCACACAGGCTAGCCAGAAAAGAAGCAGAAGGGCATCTGTACAAATTTATGGATGGAGGTGTTTGATGTCTCTTCTATTGTTGGATCTCCAGGGCCCAGCACAGACAGCAGTGAGGACGACCTGAGTTTATGTGCACTCGGAGGCTCAGCCACAGTCTTGGAGGAGTCCAGAAAGGAGGCTTCCCCCACCCCTCTACCTGCCTCCGGCCCTGAGCTGGCTGCCATGATGAAGATAGGCACCAGGGTTATGAGGGGAGTTGACTGGAAATGGGGAGATCAGGTACCTGAATCAATTTCACACTCACTTTGACGTCTGCTTTGTAATTACTAACTAAAGCAGGGAAGAAAAGCCTGGTGTTTAGTGTTTGACCCTGTGCATGCTCTGTCCAGGACGGTCCAGCACCAGGTCTCGGTCGGGTCATTGGGGAGCTCGGTGAGGACGGCTGGATCAGGGTCCAGTGGGATACTAGCAGCACCAACTCCTACAGGATGGGCAAAGAGGGCAAATATGACCTTAAACTGGCAGAGCCACCACCAGCTGCCCAGCCCCCGACTGAGGACTCAGACACAGAGGATGACACAGGTCAGTTCACAATACTGCCTCAGTACAAATCACCACAGCTACAAGCAAAGTGTGAGGTTTGAATAATGACATTTCCAATCTCCTCTCTTCATTACAGAAGGTGAGCTGATGGAGAAGAGCAGCCACCCGACAGCTATGATGTTAACCAGCACAGTCAACCTGCTGAAGACGCTGTCTCTGTCAGCTGGGATCTATGCAGAGGTGTTGCAAACAGATGCTACACGGACCCTCTGTGGGCTACTGAGGATGCTTGTGGAAAGTGGAGCTAACGACAAGTCAGGTAGCTGAACCGCCATGTTGATAAAGAGCATTTAATCTTTTTACAAGTTGTTGGGTATTATCTTATTCTAAACAGACCTATGTTTGTTTGTTGTCAGGCTGTCACTCCCACAGGCTGGTCTCTCGGGAGCAGCACAGAAGCTGGAGTACACTAGGCTTCATACGCAGCATCGCTCTCATGCCCCAGATGTGCAGCACGCTCAGCACCTCTGCATGGATTAGCCTGCTCATCCGAATTGTTGAGGGACACCAGTCCTTCAATGCCATTACTCTGCAGAGACAGGTGGGCTAATAATGTCAGATGTGCTCCTCGTGCTGTTGATGATGCAGTTTCCTGAATGCTTTTTGACATATGTTATTATAGGGGATATGTAGGAAAATATGTTATGAGGAAGAACTTCAGAGAAGTGGACTTGTTTGTTGTGGGAGGCGTATTCATAAGTTATTTGAACGTTCAGCAGTATTGGAGGTACTAAAAAGCACAAGCCATCCAGCTGTTAAAATCCAGTGAAGAGACCTTAAAGTTGCCAGATTTGTCAGAATAGACAGCATTTGACCAACTGTGCAAAAAAAAGTAGGCTGAAAAAAACAGGAGGTATTGTCTATTTTGCCAAACATTTCTGGATGGAAACCAACTTTTGTGAGAGTAAACACTTATCTTGTGCACCCTGTGTGTTTCCAGATACTGGCACTACGTCTCCTGCAGGCAGTCTTGCCCTCATGGGACAAGACAGAGCGCTCTCAGGACATGAAGTTCCTGGTGGAGAAGTTGTTCAACTTCTTGGGAAGCCTACTAAGCACCTGCTCCTCAGACCTGCCACTTCTCAGAGGTATGGTGATCAGTCATACTCAGGCTCTTAGTGGAAATCTGTTTATATTTTTATAATATGTATTTTTAAATTCCTACTTCCTCTGCAGAGGGTTCCCTGCGAAGGAGGAAGTCTCGCCCTCAGGCGTCTCTTACAGCCACTCACAGCAGCACGCTGGCTGAGGAGATTGTTGCTGTCCTGCGCACTCTGCACTCTCTTGGCCAGTGGAACAGCATGATAAATGATTACATCAATGCTCAGCTGAGCTCCATTGGAGATGTTATGGCAGGCTGCCAGTCTGAAGCAGTAAGAATTATTGCAGTATTATGGATTTAATTGTGTGTGTATGTTAAAATGTTAACCCACACCTGGCTTCATTGATGAAATCAGTTCTAACAAAATGGTGATTGTAAATATCTCCTCTCTATTTCAGTGTTTCCTGGAGGAGTATTTCCCTGATTCTGACGGTCCGCGAGTGGGCAGTCTGATGGCAGTGCTGGCAGTCATTGGAGGAATTGATGGGCGCCTCAGGCTAGGAGGCCAAGTTATTCATGAGGAATATGGAGAGGGAACAGTCACTCGCATCACCCCAAAAGGACGCATCACTGTCCAGTTTCACGAGATGAGGACCTGCAGGGTTTGCTTGCTCAGCCATCTCAAACCGGTATGGAAGTGTTTTGATGCTCATACGTACTACTAGCACTTCAGCTCTGCTTTTACTTTAAACAAGTTCATTCGACAATAAAATACTGATTTTCTGTTTTTGTTGTCATTTTGCTCAGATGCCTGCAGTATCCTTCAGTGTGCAGAACCTGCCCTTCACTGAGCCCATGCTGGCAGTTTGGGCCCAGCTGGTCAGCCTGGCTGGAAGCAAATTGGAGAAACAACGCATGAAGAAGTCGCTTAGTCGTGGGCTTACAGGTACAGAAACTGCTGAGACGCAACCCAAATGCTGTAGACTTGACTGTGTCGCATATGACAAATGAACATTATATACAATAAAAAATCATTGACTGTATTTAGACTGTCTGGTAAAGTGCCCTGGCAATATGCACGACTTTGTTCTTATGATCAGTGATACCTTGTCTCATTTAATAATGACCACAACAAAAGGTTTTGGAGGATGCTTTGATTCAGTGTTCAGAGCCGAAGGTCCAGTCCAGTGGATTTAATCAAACCTTTTGTGTTTCCAGCTGACCAGGTGGACATCCATTTGCTGCGGTGCCAGCAGCTGAGGCTCTATATTTTAAAGGCATCACGGGCCCTGCTCTCTCATCAGGACAAACTCAGGCAGATCCTCTCCCAGCCGGCAGTTGTGGACATAGGACCCAACCCCAGTGGTAAGACCTCACCCAATGAAGGGTTGCGTTTCTGAGTCAGGACAGTCTTTATGTGGAGGTCACAGTGTGGACTGCACCTTCAGTTAGATTCATCAGGTTTTTTTGTGGCATTTTGTTTTTTGTAATTCTAGATTAACTGCCATTACAAAAAAATATGTCTAAACCTTGCATATGGTTCATTTTTATGAGATAGAAATTATTATTTGGCTTAATGAAGTGCAACGACCCTCCAAACTTTTCTGCTGAGATTTCGTGCGGGTGGATGTAAACTGAGTTTAGACAAACATTGTTTTATGAACAGAACTTTGAAGCACCATTTTGCTGTTATCCATCTGTTCTGTTTGGGCTTTTCATGACACCGCTTTTTTTTTAATTTTTATTTTTTTATAAATTTGCAGAGGATCCAGTGGTGTCCTCTCCTGATGTGGGAGACTTGTCCCCTGAGGGTCCCCTGCCTCCATTGATCCTCCTGCAGCAGCTGCTGTCCGCTGCCACTCAACCCTCCCCTATCAAAGCCATTTTTGACAGGCAGGAGATGGAGGTGAGCCTATAGATTACTTTTTCTTTAGTAATCCGGTGTTAAGTAAGTGTCAGTGGTAATGTTGCATACATTAGAGCTGGTGTATTCGGTTTGACCACAGCGTTACCTATGTATGGCTGTATATATTTAGGCTGCAGCTCTGGCAGTGTGTCAGTACCTGGCTGTGGAATCCACCCACCCGTCCTCTCCGCTGTTTGAGGACAGCAGCTCCAGTGAGGCCACAACGCCCGTCACCATACAGCATGTCCGACCTCCCAAACAGAAGAAGCAGAAGACCTCCCCTGTCCCTCCCTTACCCATAGTCCTCCAGCTTATGGAGATGGGGTTCCCACGGAAAAACATTGAGTTTGCCTTGAAGTCGCTGTCTGGAACTACAGGCAGTGCCTCCGGTGTCCCAGGTATAGATTCATATGACACAAACCTGAATTTGTGAATACATTGAAATGCTTGTGAAACTTTCACCCTCTTGTCACTATTACTTTTGCTAAAACTCTGTAGCTGTCGCTGCAGCAATGTGTCTGCTGTATTAGTGTCACTTTGTGATGTAGTGTTTTGAGATCTACTTTTGGAGAGTAATTGAGCATATACGTCAGGTGTTGAGGCTCTGGTGGGCTGGCTGCTGGACCATCCAGATGTTCACGTCACTGAGCTGTCAGATGCTGACACTGTGTCAGATGAATATTCTGATGAAGAGGTGCTGGAGGAGCTGGAGGAGGCTGAGACAACATTCCCTGTGGTACATTACTTCCTTTTTTTTTTCTGCCATAAACACACTCAATAATGGATTGAGTGTCAAATTTTCCTTGTGACATGATTAATAATAGCTTTATATTTAATATTGCCTGTATGTAACACTAGCCTCCAGGTGCAGTGGTGACTGAAAGCCAGACATTTAAGAAGAGATCAGATTTCCAAAGCAACGATGATTATGCTGTGTATGTGAGAGAGAACATTCAGGTAAGAGCAGCGGCCTTTTAAAGATTTTCTAAAATTGCCTTCAGGAAATGTGACATGAGTCTGATGGATCACTGACTTCTCTGCAGGTGGGGATGATGGTGAAGTGCTGCAGAACGTACGAGGAAGTGTATGACGGAGATGTCGGGAAAGTAATCAAGCTGGACAGAGATGGACTTCATGACTTGAATGTGCAGTGTGACTGGCAGCAAAAAGGAGGAACGTACTGGGTCCGCTACATCCACATTGAGCTACTTGGTAAGCTTGTGAGATTTAAATGTGATCTGAGTAGTTCTGGGAAAACTTTGGCAGCAGGTTTTCTCTTTACCTTCTGACATGTTTTGGGTGATTATTTGCTTTTTTTCCCAGGATTCCCACCCCAAAGTTCTCCTTCCCATATAAAGATTGGTGACAAAGTGAGGGTGAAACCCACAGTCACCACACCAAAGTATAAATGGGGCTCGGTCACTCACAGGAGTGTTGGGGTTGTGAAAGGTAAGCCATTCTCTGTAGCATTTAAATCTCCAATTTTTCTTCTATTTATAATCTTAACAAACACGTCGATTTAAAGATGCTGTTAGCTGAATCCACTGTTTTTCTGTACTAATTGAGCTATATGGTTTGCTTTCAGCTTTCAGTGCCAATGGGAAGGATGTGATAGTAGACTTCCCTCAGCAGTCCCACTGGACTGGCTTGTTGTCTGAAATGGAACTGGTGCCCAGTGTTCACCCTGGAGTGAGGTATGGATATGTTTATGGTTTCTGTCTGCCCAATTAACTATGTATCTCAGCATGTTGTTCAAATGCAGCTTGTGTTGTCTGTAGGTGTGACGGCTGTCAGATGTTCCCTATAAACGGCGCCAGGTTCAAATGCAGGAACTGTGACGACTTCGACTTCTGTGAAAACTGCTTCAAGACCCGCAAACACAACACCAGACATTCCTTTGGCAGAATCAACGAGCCTGGTTAGTCACACGTTCACCCAGATGGCATCCGCCGTGTTTCTGTTTGTTTGTGTGTGTGCATGTGTCTAAATCTGTCATCCATCTTCCCCACAATTAGGCCAGTCTCCGGCATTCTGCGGCCGCTCAGGAAAACAACTCAAAAAGCATCACAGCAGCCAGCGTGGGATGCTGATTGACGAGTGGTCTCGTGCTGTCAAGAGCCTCAATGTCTCGTCCTCCTTAAACCAGGCCTCACGCCTCATTGACTGCAGTGATCAGTGTTGGCAGTCCTCTGGCTCACAGGGAAAGGTAGGACATTGAATTGCATACTCTAATGAGCTATTTAGTTTAGCTTTATTAAAGTGTAATGCATCAGCTGACAGGATTTGTCCTTCTTTCCTCTGCAGCACTGGATTCGTCTCGAGCTCTTCCCAGATGTTCTTGTGCACAGGCTGAAGATGATCGTGGACCCAGCAGACAGCAGCTACATGCCCTCACTAGTGGTGGTGTCAGGTGAGTAAAATTTCTGTTGTTCTTTAAAAAGTTAACCAACATGGGTATTTTGTTGCCCCTTAATTAGGACAGATGCTACGTAATTTAGCCATTAGATTAGACAATTGTATTCTGCTGTTTGCTCTTCAAACAACAGGGTGTTTTTGACCTTCTTTAAAAAGAGTAACACGTTTTTAATTGTTTTTAATCATCAGAAGTAATGTTTTTCTTAATACACAGGTGGAAGCTCTTTGAACAACTTGATTGAGCTGAAGACAATTAACATCAATCCCACAGACACCACTGTCCTTCTCCTTAGTGACTGTACTGAGGTTGGTTGGCTAAGACTTAGTAACTGTCATCAACTTCTAATCGTGTTTCTTTGCTTTAAAAAATAAGTGTAGTAATAACTTGAATGACGTCTTCCCCCAGTATCACAGATACATCGAGATTGCAATCAAGCAGTGCCGCAGCTCTGGTATAGACTGCAAGATTCATGGACTTGGCATTGTGGGGCGCATCAGAGCAGAGGATGAAGACCTGGCCACAGTCCCTTTCCTGGCATCTGACAATGAAGAAGAGGATGATGACAAAACTGCCACTGGGAGGTATGGGCGGGCAGAGAAATAAGGATTCCAGTGATGATTGTCAAACGCTTGAAGGGATATGTGTGTTATAGTTGCTGATGTTTTCCTCACCTTTAGCAAGCATGAATCTGGCAGCGGGTTTCTACTGACGCAGGCCATGCTCATCTTTATTTCAGTCTGCAGTTTTGGAGTTGTGTGTCTGCTGACATACCTGAATAGATTTGTATGTATATGCTCACAGGTGCATGGCTTAATGCCATTACGAAAGATTACCATGGTTGGGGACCATTAAGCTATGTTAAGAGTGTGTTTGATCTGTTCCCATAGTGTCAATTAACTATACAGCTATGTTTACTTGATCACGGCTGTGTTATTTTTAATAATTTCAAACCGTCATGACAAGAACATTAAAATGCAGATGAATTGAGTTCATATCCAGGATCTCACTGTGTTTTGTGTTTTGTCCTTTAGTCTTGCTCGGAAGAAGTTATCGGGATTGGAGTCTGCAGCCACCATCAGGACCAAAGTGTTTGTCTGGGGGCTGAATGACAAGGACCAGCTGGGAGGACTCAAGGGTTCTAAGGTGCAGCTTTTGTGTATTTTTGTGGATTACATGCCTCAAAATCCTCTCCATAAAGGGGAAACAAAGGTAGTTTCCTTACATATGAACTGAAAAGTGTTTTTCTAGCCAGATGCCAGTCATTATATTTGCTGCTACTACCCCAATCAGTGATGGAAGACGTGTTCAGGTCCTTTTACTTAAGTAAAAATAGCAATACCATGCTGTAAAAATACTCCATTACAAGTATGTCCTCATAAGTAAGTACTCGTTATGCAGCAGAATGGCCCCCTTCAGAGTGTTATATTCTTTATTAAGGCATTGGATTATTATCACTGCTGCATTAATGTGTAAGGAACATTCTGATGTTACAGCTGGTCAAGGTGGAGGCGATTTTAACTATGTAACCTGCTGTTTGATAGTTTAATCAATCACCATGTATCCTTATAAGCTGATTATAATGTTTGGAATGTAAAATTTTCACCTTAAAGTATAAAGTAGAATAAAATGGAAATTCTCAAGTAAAGTTCAATTCTTCAAAATTGTACTTAAATACAGTACTTGAGTAAATGTACTTAGTTACTTTCCACAAGTGACCCCAATGTATCGGATCTGCAACACAGGCCCATGCTCTATCGTGATTATGTAACAATGTGTGCACATTGGAGGATGTGTCAAACACTAGAACCAGCAGTGTAGAGAATGGACAGCAGAGGGGATTCGGACACATCTTTGGGCCGAGCCTGTGGGAGAAGCTCAGAAACTGCTGCATTCTCTAATCACTTCTGTTTGTGTCCTTCACAGATCAAGGTACCCTCCTTCTCGGAAACTCTCTCTGCGCTCAATGTGGTGCAAGTGGCCGGGGGTTCCAAAAGCCTCTTTGCAGGTGGGTGATAAATGTTTTTCGAGTTCATGTTCTTATATAACATGCGCATATGGTGTGTGTATGTGTGTAACCATGGTGTCACTGTTGCAGTGACGGTCGAGGGGAAGATTTACGCGTGTGGAGAGGCCACTAACGGCAGGTTAGGCCTGGGCCTGTCCAGTGGGACCATCCCGATGCCCCGTCAGATTACTGCGCTCAGTAACTACGTGGTGAAGAAGGTCGCTGTGCATTCTGGGGGGCGCCACGCAATGGCCCTGACTGTGGACGGGAAGGTCTTCTCCTGGGGAGAGGGAGATGACGGAAAACTGGGACACTTCAGCAGAATGTATGTTATCTTGCATAGATACTTCACATACTATCTTAGAGATAAACATGTGGATATATCATTACTGTGCCTTTTCTCTGTTTGGGTATTCTTGAAATGGTGAGAGAGATCATGACTTCACAAGTTCATTTTATATAGTGTATGTACTGTATATCAATATGACTGTCTTGTTGACAGTCTTGTTGTTAATAGTTGAATTGGCATTTTACTTAGTCATTATTGTCCAGAACGTGAATTCCTACATCAGAAGGTATTTCTGTTTAACACCTCCATGATGCAGCGTTATGGACAACGTTCTAATGATGTGATTAAAGAAAAGTATGATTTTCCACCTTAGGAACTGTGACAAGCCTCGGTTGATTGAGGCATTGAAGACCAAGCGCATCCGCGACATCGCCTGTGGAAGCTCTCACAGTGCAGCGATCACCTCCAGCGGGGAGCTGTACAGCTGGGGTTTGGGGGAATATGGCCGCCTTGGACATGGAGACAACACCACTCAGCTGAGGCCTAAACTGGTATGTCTGTGTCTCCTACTTCAGCCTTTTCTTTACTTGGCAGGATGGGCTTCAGGTTAGTGTTGGGCAAAATAATGCCAACAGACTTTATCACAGAGATATACAGCAGTGAGAAGTAATGTTTCATCATCAGGTGCTCTAAAGAAAGACAAATATAACTTGTGTACAACTGGATTTGTTCATGGTGTTTTGCTGCTATGAATCCTAGTATACTATAAGTGTGTAAACTGATCATGCACTCCTGGTTGCCGTGTCTTCGTCATCTAGGTAAAAGTGCTTCTGGGACACAGAGTTATCCAGGTGGCTTGTGGCAGCAGGGATGCTCAAACTCTAGCCCTCACTGATGAAGGTATTTCTGTTAATGTACTTAAAGGTATCCTGTGGAGTTTTAGACCACTGGTAGCACTAGAGATTTATGCTTTGAGCGAGTCCCAGTGTTTTTTGTATTTCAATGTTGCACAGTGGATTTTGGTCAGAAACCTTGAATATAAACAAAACTGTTCTTGTTAACAATAAAGACTCCACACAATACCTTTAATACTCAGTAGAAGAAATCTTTTGGCTTAGATAGTTTCTAGTTGGTAATATATGTTTTTCTGTTTGTCAGGGTTGGTGTTCTCCTGGGGTGATGGGGATTTTGGGAAGCTGGGTCGTGGAGGCAGTGAGGGCTGCAACATCCCCCAGAACATAGAGAGGCTCAACGGGCAGGGGGTCTGCCAAATTGAATGTGGAGCTCAGTTCTCCTTGGCTCTTACTAAATCTGGAGTTGTGTGGACCTGGTAAGATGGATACCATTCATCATTTGTCCTTTTTGTGTTCCAACGAGCGCTCACGGTTTGTGTTTCCAAACAGGGGCAAGGGCGACTATTTCCGATTGGGCCACGGCACCGACGTCCACGTGCGGAAGCCCCAGATGGTGGAGGGACTGAGGGGCAAAAGGATTGTCCATGTTGCTGTTGGAGCACTGCACTGTTTGGCTGTTACAGACACAGGACAGGTTTGTACTGACCTCCACCATCATTATAAACCAGAGCACATCGTCCAGGCACTCTGCTCGTTTACTGCCATGGCGCTGTTCCAGATGTGAGAATTTCTCCTCCTTTTAGTGGGAGTTTATTTGTCGACTCTCACTCTACTTTTCCAGGCACCTCTGACCTTTGCTGTTACACAGCTTATTTCATCTTGTCTAATACCTTCCCTCAGAACAAATTTAATAATGTTAGCACATCACTTCCTATGATGAGAGGCAGCTACTCAATATTTGACCACTTGAAGAGGTTGTTAAGATTGAGTACTTGGAACAACGCCTTTACTTTTTCTTTAGTCCCGATCATGAAGGTTGCTACACATTTCAGCAATATATCAAAAGTATGGAACATTAAATTGATGATTTTTTTTATTTTAAAACAAACCAAAATAAAATACAATCATAGTGTTGTGTTTGTCTGCCAGGTGTATGCGTGGGGTGACAATGACCACGGGCAGCAGGGGAACGGCACCACCACAGTTAACAGGAAGCCCACCCTGGTGCAGGGCCTGGAGGGACAGAAGATCACTCGAGTGGCCTGTGGCTCCTCCCACAGCGTGGCCTGGACCACAGTGGATGTGACCACTCCCTCAGTTCACGAGCCAGTGCTTTTCCAGACGGCCAGGGACTCCCTCGGAGCATCCTATCTAGGTAATTCTCCCTTTCCTTGCAGCCTATTAACACACCTACCCAGTCTTTGTCAATCCTGACAGTTTGGGATTGTAATGGTTGTTTTTTAGATGTGAAGCAGTTTCTCACAGAATCACACATATATGTTCAGCAGACTGCAGATCGTCCACAAGGGGTAGCTGTTCTGTCATCTTAGCCGAAGCAATGTGTATAATTCAAAATAGGGTTGATTTAGTCAAATATTTGCATTTGATTTGAACATTTGACAGGATGTAACACCGCTTTCTATCTTATTGTTTTGCATGTATCATGGGTGCAAACAGCACAATTAATGCTGGCATTAAGGTTGTTTGCTTGCACTTTCACTGTCTGCACTTGACATGGTGATACTAAATAATTTCTTTTTGCTTCCATCTCAGCCAGTTTCTTATTATTTTATCACTATTTCTGTGTAGATTACTAATATATTAGATTGTAAAATTAACTTTAAAAAAAATAATAAAATCACATGTGTTTTGCAGAAAAACATATCACTGAGGATTTTAAAGAATGACCAATGGGCAGATGTTGGGTAAATCCTGGCTATTTTTGCTCTGAGCATACATGTGATTGATTATGTGATCACTTGAGAACTGCTCTTAAAAGTTACTCCTACACTTTGCTGTAAATAGGAGTAAGTATCTTTAAAAATGTCTTATTCTTTACATTCAGTTTACTCCGAAGTTAGCTCTTTGGAGCATTCTTATGTGTAATTTATAGAAGTTTGATAAATATGGGCCCAGTTCTACATAGGCCAACCTATGCCACCTGTAGTAAAGGACAGCAACAGCAGAATCTTTTTCAGACCTGCACATGTAGCCAGCTATATAAAAGAAAAACCTGCAGTTGTAACACCCATTGCCTGCACGTGGCACATTTGTCAGACTTGCAGAAGCTACTGCTTTCCTTGCCTGCAGCTGGGGGGCATTCAACATGTGCATGTCTAGACGGCTGTTGCGGTTACTTTTATTATCGAGAGTCGGCACAGGTTGGACTGGAACTGTAGGGCTGAATCTGCTGGCACCGCAGCTCTGCAACTGGCTGCTTCTCATCAGTGACAGTGTGTCTCATTGTTTTGGTGTTGTACACTGCAGGTGTCCAGTCAGACAGTGACTCCTCAGCAGTGAACAACAAGATGAGCGGGCAGAGCAGTGTGAAGCCTAATCGACCCTCGCTGGCCAAGATCCTCCTCAGTCTGGACGGCAACTTGGCCAAACAACAGGCCCTGTCTCACGTGCTGTCAGCCCTCCAAATCATGTATGCGAGGTATGTTGTGTACAGGGTTTGAAATATCCCCTCCTGGTGGGTCAGAAGACTATGATGCACACCCTGTAACTGCAACACCACCAGTTCAACTATGGCATCCCTCTTCTCTTTTTTCAATATTTCTTATTGCACTACACTTAGCTCTCAAATAAAAAAGCAAAAATGACATGTAATGTACACGCAAAGATATCTGAAAACAGTCAACAAAATGTTTGGGAAAAGAACATTAAAACAGGTATAATCACCAAGTCAGTTAAAGTGTGTATGATTTAGGTGCTTTGGGACGTTAATGACAAAAGTGGAGTTTAAAGTTTGATTGATGCACAGTCAGCTGAATACAGGATTAAAAAGTCTGTACTGTAGATGCCACATACTGTATATCTGAGCTTTGGTCGTGATCAGTAAAATCTTGTCTCTACATCTGACCTGTAACCAGTGCAGCCATGCATAGATTCAGCATGGGATTATCATCTTGTTTGTTCATCACCAGTTAAAATTCTCCAAGCTAGAGACGAGTGACGCCCTGCTGAGGCATGAATTCTGACCAGGATGAGATAAAATGTGTGTGACCTCTAAATAATTCAATCTGCTGACTGGCACTGGTAACTGTCATTAGTCGGTATTACTGTTGACAGAACGTGTTGTGTGTTCCTCCAGGGATGCAGTGGTCGGTGCACTCATGCCAGCCAGCATGATTCTGCCAGCAGAGTGTCCTTCCAGCTCGCCTGTTCCCCCATCAGACTCCTCGTCCTCATCCAGCGTGAGTGACGAAGAAGGTCCTCCAGTCCTGCCTGAAGCTGAGGAACGAGTCAGCCCTAATCCCTGGCAAGACAAGAAGGGAGAGGTAAGGACCTCAATATATTTAGTATGACTTTCATTTACAAACTCCAGCCCTGTCTATGAAAAACTTAATCATTTATAAATGTCAGTGAGGGTGTTCCCATGCTGCCTCAACTGCATTTTGTGCTGATTTACTCGAAAACAGTAACCACGCAACAAGCATTTTTTTCCCATAATGACCAGGTGTGTAGATGCATTCATCAGCAAACTATATTTGGGTCCAACTTGGAAACACCAGAAACTCTCAGAGGGCTTTGATCATAATTACAACTCAAAGTTTTCTACCACAACTTTCTCCATTTTCATTCTGGGCCTTAAAGTTACAATCCTTAAGATGTCAGTCGTGACACCAGTGGTTACTGTGGTAATGGCAAGTGCAGTTTAATACTACAGGAAACTCGTCTTAAGCAACCGCTTTGTCGGTAATACAACAGAAGAGCAACTGGTGTATCTGTTTACAGTGCAGCCAAACAAACTTGCGTTGTTTTAATAAAGAAGTCAGTCAATAATAATTGTAACTGCGATCTGATTTGATGCTGCACACAGCACGAAAAGATTTCCACACAGTCAGGGACACAGTTAAGTTGGTTACCTTGCTGAGGAGTTGGAGTTCATCCAACCGTTCTGAAGCCTTTGCAAAAACCTAAAAAATAACGATAAAAGTCACCCTGTGTTTCGCCAGTTGAACACTTTTAACGTGAAGCAGCAGTCGACAGTGGGATGTTCCATAAAGAGGAGAGTTAGCAGTGAGATAAAATTGCACTGGATTACATGCTGCATTGTTTCCTGTGAATCCAGTGCAGGATTCTTTATGAATATATTATTGGCTATTGCAGAAAAAAATGCAGACCATAAATGGTACCAAAAAGGAGTTTTATTTCATGATATATATATATATATAAACAAACATAAACAGCTTTAGCTTTACTCAACTTCAGAACTTGTGTGAAAACTAAATGGAAAGCAGGAATATGAATTTGTGCAAGGTGCACCTTGTAGCTGCTACATCAACCCTACATACAACTTGGGGATAAATCATTATATTTTAAATACTAAGAAAAATCACAAGGTTTCCATGTTTTCCATACTTCCATGCAAATGTGTGTAAAATGATGCACAAGATATTTAGAATGTATTAGCACTCAATATTAAAATGATATTATATAGTTTAAATGAAGTACTGAAATAAACTGATACAAAAAATGTATTTGACGCTGTCATTAGATTCTTATTGTAATTTACTTTGTTAATGTAAAAAGGCAAAAAAAATTATTTGTGTGATCATGGCCATACCATATGTGTTTTTGTGTGTGTGAGCAGGTTCCCTCATCAGAAGAAGCCGTCACCCCGTCATCAGCGATGACTCCCTCTGCCTCTGGCGCCTCGTCACGTCCTTTCATCCCCGTCACTGATGACCCCGGAGCAGCCAGCATCATAGCTGAAACCATGACCAAGACAAAAGAGGTTAGTCTGTCGGACTGAGCCACATGTGTTAAGGTGAAGCCATTAACCCCTGTCACATGGGCCTAACCCAGCCATTTTCATGGTTTCTGTTCATCTTCAGGACTCCGAGAGCCAGAGTAAAGTGGTTGGTCCGGAGCCTCAGTACCTCGACGAATTCACAAGTCTGCTTGTGCCTGATGATACACGTGTCATGGTGGACCTGCTCAAACTGGCAGTGTCGTGTCGCTCTGGGGAGAAGGGCAAGGAGGTGCTGTCTGCTGTGCTGTCCGGCATGGGTACAGCTTACCCACAGGTGATTTACTGTATTCTGTTCTTGATTCCATGTTGGCCTTGTGAGAGAGAGAGAGAGAGAGAGAGACACACACACACACACACACACACACACCCCTCTTTGACATCTTCGGGTCTCTGTGCTGTGCAGGTTGCTGACATGCTGCTGGAGTTGTGTGTCACTGAGCTAGAGGACGTTGCCACAGACTCCCAGAGTGGCCGTCTGTCCTCCCAGCCAGTTGTTGTGGAGAGCAGCCACCCGTACACAGATGACACCTCTACCAGTGGTACTGTGAAGATCCCAGGTAAAATGGAGGGATTCTTTATTTGACACTTGAGTTAGACAGAGCAACTTCAATGAGCAAGACCATTTTCAGGATGTTGCTGGAGATCATTATGACATCTCTTATTTTGTTTTGTAGGTGCTGAGGGTCTAAGGATCGAGTTTGACCGACAATGTTCAACTGAGAGACGCCACGACCCATTAACAATCATGGATGGAGCCAATAGGATTGTCTCTGTCAGATCAGGTGATAAGAGGAAGACTGTAAAACTAAAAAGTCATCGAGCATACGCCAGTGAATCCAAAATTAATGTGGCGGCATGCTGCGTGTGTGTGCGTTTCAGGTCGGGAGTGGTCTGACTGGTCCAGTGAGTTAAGGATCCCAGGAGATGAACTCAAATGGAAATTCACCAGTGATGGCTCTGTCAACGGCTGGGGCTGGCGCTTCACCGTGTATCCCATCATGCCTGCTGCTGGTGAGCCACATACAACAAAATGCTGACACCAGATGTTAAACTACACCAAGTGACCAGTAAAAACATTTGGCATGAATTAACCAGATATCGTACCTCTCATACACTAATACATAAGCCATTTGACAGGGTGTATTTCTTAAATCATACTATAATAGTACCACTACACTGGCACATACACAGACAGCTTATGTTTGTGACACTCAGCCTTTTTTCCGCATCTTTCCTTAGGTCCCAAAGACTTGCTGTCTGATCGCTGTATCTTGTCCTGCCCCTCCATGGACTTGGTCACCTGTCTGCTGGACTTCAGGCTCAACTTTGCCTCCAACAGGAGCATTGTGCCTCGCCTAGCTGCTTCCCTTGCTGCTTGCGCCCAGCTTAGCGCACTAGGTACAGTATGATTGTCCTGATTCACCATGTATAGGCCTTACCATAGTCCAATAAGTATATGTATTCTTATTTTGTGTAGTGTAGTGTAGTGGATACATTTCTGTTAGAAATAAAATATATATTCATGTTGTATTTTATTTTGTCCAGCTGCTGGACACAGGATGTGGGCTCTGCAGAGACTACGGAAGCTCCTGACCACAGAGTACGGTCAGTCCATCAACATAAACAGGCTGCTGGGTGACAGTGAAGGCGAGGCTCGCTCTATGGTGAGTACAGTGTGATTGCACAGATGAAACATACTTAATGAACTGAAATATTTATTGTGTATATACAGTCATTTATAGAATTATTACCATGGTATATGTGATAACTATTGCAATAATACATTGTGGATTGGATTGGAGTGTTGCTACTGTTTGGTTTCACATATTGAATATGTTGAAGTGTGTCACCAAACCAATTTTGATGCAACCTTGTTTTTTATAATTGACTTTTCATTTCATACCTGGTCACTCATTTGTTGTGATATTTGTGTGCAGCTGAGAGGCATGCACTTTGTACAGCTTACTGATCAATGCATCGCTCTGGCCAGATTAATTGTATACGCCAGTCTGTTCAATTGTTATTCTGTTCTTTATTTTTAATTTCATGAAGTATGACATGATTTGTGCCTTTTTTATTTGTTTGATTGATTACATTTCCTCCCCCACAATCGCACCTTTTTTTATGTATTTGCTTTCCACTCCCCCACCTAATTTTTCTTTCCTTCACCTCATACACCATTGACTGCAGCGCTGCAGTTTTCTATTATGTTTTGTGTAATTCTTTGAGAACTGTAACAATGACGAAAATGAATGAAAGCAGGGATAATTCATGGAGAGCAAAGTCCCTATTTAGTAAAGTGAGGCCTATATTTTTAATAATGATGTAATTAATTGATAGTCTATTTTCTTTCAGAGTTTCACAGGCAGTGCGCTGGCCGCTCTCGTAAAGGGGTTACCAGAGGCTCTGCAGAGGCAGTATGAGTACGAGGACCCCATTGTCAGGGGAGGGAAGCAGCTGCTTCATAGTCCATTTTTCAAGGTATGCTCATGAATGTTTCCTTGGCACCGTCGGTTGAGAGCATGTTGGATTTTTATACATTATTACATGCAGTTTTATCTCTGAGGCTCATTTTAACATTTTGTTAAGGTCTTGGTTGCTCTTGCCTGCGATCTTGAGCTTGATACCTTACCCTGCTGTGCCGAGACCCATAAGTGGGCCTGGTTCCGCCGATACTGCACTGCTTCCAGAGTGGCTGTGGCTCTAGACAAGAGAACCTCTCTACCAAGACCCTTCCTGGATGAGGTGAGTGTGCCAGGCTGTGCTGTCTGTGCCAGCCTTTACTTTTTCTTCATAATACTTTGACCTGAGAATGTTCTTAATCCATTTCCCTCCAATCATTCGTCTCCCTTTTGAAGGTTACAAAGAAAATTCGTGAGCTTATGGCCGATCATGAGAGCATGAACGGCCTCCACGAGAGTCACGACTTGTTCAAGCGCGAGCACGACGAGCAGCTTGTACAGTGGATGAACCGACGGCCAGATGACTGGACCCTCTCTGCTGGGGGGAGTGGCACCATCTACGGCTGGGGCCACAATCACAGAGGTCAGCTGGGGGGCATTGAGGGGGCAAAGGTCAAAGTGCCCACTCCCACTGAAGCCCTTGCCACACTGCGGCCAGTGCAGCTCATCGGCGGGGAGCAGACTCTGTTTGCTGTCACTGCTGATGGAAAGGTCCGTCCAGATTTGAGTCCTTTTATCAGACACTACAGTTTTAAACAACCAGTGTAGGCTGCACACACTGCAGCTGTTTTGGCTGTAACACACTCTAGCAAGAGTATTGATCAACAATGTCAACGTGATGACTTCCAGGAAAATGTAATATATTGTCAGACTAATATATGTTGTCTTGATCCTCAGCTGTATGCAACAGGATATGGAGCTGGGGGCAGATTGGGTATTGGAGGCACAGAGTCTGTGTCCACCCCCACTCTACTGGAGTCCATCCAGCACGTCTTCATCAGGAAAGTGGCTGTAAACTCTGGAGGGAAGCACTGCCTGGCGCTGTCCTCTGAGGGGGAAGTCTACTCATGGGGAGAGGCTGAGGATGGAAAGCTGGGCCATGGAAACAGAAGGTCAAGATTGACATACATTAACAAATAAAACACTTCGCACCTTCAATTTTCATTTCACAACACACAGAATGTCAATACAAATCCATGTCATTGTAAGACTTAAGGATTAAGATGGTGTAAAGGGTTGTGTTTTTATTGTAACTGTGACTCCTCTTGACGTTAGCCCCTGCGACCGTCCTCGTGTAATTGAGTCCCTGAGGGGAGTGGAAGTGGTGGATATCGCAGCCGGGGGGGCACACAGCGCCTGCATCACTGCCAGTGGAGAGCTCTTCACCTGGGGCAAGGGTCGCTATGGACGACTGGGCCATGGAGACAGCGAGGACCAGCTCAAGCCCAAGCTGGTCAGTGATCATTTAGCTCGGTTTCCTAAAATACTGTGCCATACACGTATAGTGCACTCAATGTTTGTCAGTACACTGAAAAGGAAAAAATAAAAATAACCCACAGTGTTTCAGCAACAGTTTCTGTCAGTGTTTGGACAAGAATCAAACAGTTTACTCTGCCTCACTCCAACAAGGTTCCCCAGACAATCACAGTGAGGTAAAGCTGATGTAAGTGTCTGTGTGATTTTATCCAGGTGGATGCACTACAGGGTCACAGGGTCATTGATGTTGCCTGTGGCAGTGGGGACGCCCAGACACTGTGTCTAACAGATGATGACATGGTCTGGTCCTGGGGAGACGGGGACTATGGCAAATTGGGCCGGGGAGGCAGTGATGGCTGCAAAATCCCCATGAAGGTAAGGCAATTTCCACAGCAGCGTGCACTGGAGGTCAGCAGAAGCATCACTTTATACTTCTGTCCTCTTTTTCTAGTTATTTTATAAGGGAAGAGACCAGAGTATGTTGAATTTTAATTTTCTGTTTCTTGTAAGATCAGTAGCCACAGCTATTGCTTCAACATATATTAGTTAGCAGTGTTAGCTTAAAAAACTTGGGCCTGGTGGTAGATGGTGGTTAAAGAAGTAGTTCGACATTTCGGGAAATACATTTACTCACTTCCTTGCCGAGAGCTGAGAATCGATACCCTTCTTAATCTAAATTTGAAGTCAAGCTAGGAGATGGTTAGCTTAGCTTAGCATAAAGACTGTAAACAGGGAGAAACAGTTAGTCTGGCTCTGTCCAAAGTTAAAAAATCCACCTACCTGCACCTCTAAAGCTAATTATTTAACATTAACAAGAATCTCCATATCTTGTTTGTTTAATACATACAAAAACAAAAGTGTAAAAGTAACATGTTGTGGTTTCATGGGGAGTTAAGTGCTGGACTATTTCTTGGCCTGGTGTAGTGAATAAGCATATTATTAGGTCCAGTATTCCCCACATACACTTAGTTATTAATTTACACTTCTATTTGTCTATTTGTCCAATTCTGTTTCAGTGGAACAGGAAGGCATTTCATTTTTAAATGGATGATCTGATTGCATTTAAAAACACCCACTCACAAGATAATATCCTTGAGGCACAATGTATGTGCAGTGTAGTGGGATGGATGACATACTTTGTGTGTTTTTCATAATGGTCCTTCACATGATTGATGAATTGATTTCTTGCTTTCAGATCGACTCTCTCACCGGCCTCGGAGTGCTCAAAGCTGAGTGTGGCTCTCAGTTTTCTGTGGCTCTTACTAAGTCTGGAGCAGTGTACACATGGTATGTACAGCACAGTACAGAGTAGAAGATCCGTCATGGCCTTTTGCATCACTGTTGTTGTTGTTAGAGACAAGACGGCTCAGTTGTATATATGTATCATGTCACTCCTAGGGGGAAAGGGGACTATCATCGGCTGGGCCATGGCTCTGACGACCACGTTCGACGACCAAGACAGGTTCAGGGACTACAAGGGAAGAAGGTCATCGCCATCGCCACAGGGTCACTGCACTGCGTGTGCTGCACAGAGGATGGTAGGATTGACTATTTCATGCATGGTCCTTTTTTTTTTTTTTACATGTTCCCCACAGATCGGTTTATTGTACAAGTTCTCTTTGCCATCTTGCCAGTTGGTATCATTGAGTCCCAACAGTTCAGCTAAGTCGGGCTGGATTGCAGCTTCACAGAAAGCTTTGCTGTTGTGTTTGGCTCAGGAGAAGTGTACACATGGGGGGACAACGATGAGGGCCAACTTGGAGACGGGACCACCAATGCCATCCAGAGGCCACGGCTGGTGGCTGCGCTGCAGGGCAAGAAAATCAACAGGGTGGCCTGTGGTTCTGCTCACACTCTCGCCTGGTCCACCAGCAAGCCCACCAATGCTGGGAAACTGCCTGTACAGGTACTGTACTTGCTTCGAAAGGAACTGAAACTGTCACTCATTGTATATTCGAAAATTAGTTCTGTCCACATGTTCCAGTAGATGGCAGTAAAGCTTTGCAGACAGAAGCATCAATAAAACAAAGTTGCTTGCAGACCTTTAGATGCCTATCATGCTATCAATCTCTGACTGTGTGTGGTGTGTTAAGGTTCCCATGGAGTACAACCACCTGCAGGAGATCCCCATCATGGCCCTGAGGAACAGGCTGCTGCTGCTGCATCACATCTCCGAGCTCTTCTGCCCGTGTATACCCATGTTTGACCTGGAGGGTCGACTGGGTCAGACAGGCCATGGACCCTCAGTGGGCTTCGACACCCTCAGGGGCATCCTCATCTCCCAGGGCAAGGTGAGATAGCATGAATCCCAGAAAAATGCATATAAAACCTAAACAGCGGCGTTCACAGCAAAAATTCAACAATGTAATACTGTATGTCTGCTTGGCACTAAAACAAGATCTAATTTGTCTGGAACTTTTTTGTTGTTGTCTGTGAACAGGAAGCAGCATTCAGGAAGGTGGTTCAAGCCACAATGGTGAGGGACCGACAGCACGGACCTGTGGTGGAGCTCAACAGGATCCAGGTACAGTAGGAAATACATGCAAACACAGTTTTAACATCTGCCCACTCATAATCTGTTTCACAATCACTCTGATCTTTCTTCAAGTCTCCTACTCCTCTTCCTGTAGTCCCCCCTCCTCCTCCCTCCTCCCTCCTCCTCTCCCTCTCACTGTGAGGCTCCTGAGCATTACATGTGATGTCTTTCATAAGGGGATTTTTCTGTGGTGTGTGTGTGATCTGTGCTTTAGCCTGTCTGCTCTGGTTCCTGGACGAGGTTTTTAGACTTTACTCCACATAGAGTCTTGGTTCGGGCCACTGCCTCTCCACACAAGCCCACCCCCCCATGTAACTCCGGTTGTATCTGTGGTGCAGAGAGCTGTCATATCCAGGGGTTCATGCCTATTAGTACTTCCTCTTCATCTAGCAGGAAATTATTAAGCACAAAGCAGAAACAAATCAAACCATAATCTCCTTTTTTCTTTTCCTCCTCTTCGCCCTGCAGGTGAAGCGTTCCCGTAGCAAAGGGGGCTTGGCAGGTCCTGACGGAACCAAGTCTGTATTTGGTCAGATGTGTGCCAAAATGAGTTCGTTCAGCCCAGACAGCCTGCTGCTCCCTCATCGAGTGTGGAAGGTCAAATTTGTGGGTAGGTGCTACACTGTTATGTTCACCCCTCGCCCAAATGTCTCTGACGTATTGTTCTTTAAAAGTAAGGTTTAATTATCAGCAACGCAGGGCTGTGTGCATTTCCTCACCCTGGATGTTTTAAGGACCTTTTTGTTTTTTTGTTTTTCTCAGGGGAGTCTGTCGATGACTGTGGCGGAGGCTACAGCGAGTCCATCGCCGAAATGTGCGAGGAGCTGCAGAACGCCCTGACTCCGCTGCTCATCGTCACCCCCAATGGCCGCGACGAGTCGGGCGCCAACAGGGACTGTTTCCTGCTCAACCCCGCAGCCAAGTCCCCTCTTCACATGAGCATGTTCCGCTTCCTAGGTATAATCCACTTAATCTCCCAGTCAGGTCTTCTGGGGTGTTAATCCTAGATAAACAAAAACAGAAAATATGCATGTTTATTTTAAAATGTACAAATGTTTCATGTGCATTTTGACTGATAAAACACCTGGCCTGAACTGTCGAGCATGCTTCATTTAATGTAGATATTCCTGCTGTTTTGCTGCAAACATTTTAGACTGATGGTTGTTCACGTTTGATCTGTGCGTAATGCGCTCTGCCTTGCTGTGTCTGCAGGAGTGCTCCTGGGCATTGCAATCCGGACTGGAAGCCCTCTTAGTCTGAATCTGGCAGAGCCGGTATGGAAGCAGCTGGCAGGCATGAACTTGACCATCGCTGACCTCAGTGAGGTATGTACACAACCCTGCTCCTCTCTGCACAATGGAGCTCTCAGTGTGTATCTAGTACACTCTGATGAATGATTTGAGTGTGAAAATACAACTTTTCAAACACTGGGCCTCATGCAAGAACCACTCATACTAACAGATTTATTCTTAAGTGATTTAAGAGACCTTGTAGCATTCAACAATTTTCTGATAGAATTTGAATTGCTAACAAAATTCACTAGTTGTCCAGACCTGTTGTATGAGTCGGTAAAAGATATTCTCCACAGCGGTAAAATACAGTACACTTGTTTAATTTCTAAAATTAGATTGCCTTAAGTTTAATTATGACAAACTGAACAGTCTGCTCACTGTGACTGATGCAGGAAATATTATTCAATGTACGGATGTTTCAGGCCAAGCCCTCCCTGGTGGTGCTAATACATAAATATTAGACAAGATACATCTGGCATAAATTACGGTGTGCAGAGTTTTCAGTTTGTCTTAAGTAGCGGTGAAGTTCTAGCACCTGTGCATGACAGTTCATAGAAGAAGAAGAGAGTCTAGTGCGTATCCTTACATTCAAGTTTTAATTATAATAAATATAACTAAATAAACTTTTTTTAACAATTTTAGTATTTGGTTCACCATATTATGATCATCATCAATGGTAATTTACTGAGAGGTTTAACAACATGTTTTCTTTATTTGTTTTAGATTGTATTGGCATATTTTAGCATGGCAGTTCAGCAGTTCCAACAGCCACAGTCCAACATCAGCTAATGTGTAATATTCTCTTGTATGACTGTCACAATATATTGACTTCTCTTGTTATGTGGATGATATGCAACTGTATGTCCCGATAAGTCCTGGTACCACCGATGCGTCTTGTATTATGTCTCACCTTGCTGAAATTAAAAATTGGATTTCCCAAATTCACCTGCAGTTTAATAACTCCAAATCAGAGATAACAATTTCTCGTCTTGTCTGTTAAAAAAGAGCCCTGTAATCTAGGTGTACACATATGCTGTGTCTCAAATCGCGTACTTCTGTTAGTACACTTACATGCAGTATACTGTGTACACTGTGTACTGACTTGTGTAGTGCATTAATTTTTACAGGGTAGTGTGGTCTCAAATCAAATACTGCTGTGGTGCGCTTACCGGAAATGACGATCGCAACCTTTGACTGCGTCGTCTTCTTCTTCTTCTTCTTTTTAATGACGGATTGCAACTGGGCGGAGCATTATCACCAACATTTTACCACGATTGCAGCACGCCAAAATATCTGCCAGCTTGTTTGCTCACTTGACTTCAATTATATTAAAAATGAATGAGAAATTAACGTTTTTACTTTTAGCCGTAACAATCGCAACTGCGGCCAGCATTTTCATACGTTGGTGGTCCTCCCCTTCAGCTACGTGGCCAAGATGGCGACCGTTGAGGGTGAGAAGTGTGCAGCGTTCCACACTCAACTTTCTGACCGTTATGAGTACATCATCCGGGTACTCATAGTACACTGCAGTTTGCCATACTTACTAGTGTGAACGCACTTATGCACTCAAAATATTAAGTGTAAGTACGGAAGTACGCGATTTAAGACACAGCTATAGACTGTATATACAAATGGACATGACAGCTCCTGCAAAGTGAAGCCGAAACATCTGGATCGCCCCCTGGTGGCTGGCTGCAGTATAGGTCATAAGCCCCGCCTCCTCCATGTTAGCGGATGGGACATGGGCCAAACTGAAAAATCAAAGTACACGTCAAATAAATTTTTCCCAAAGATGGTTTCTGTCATTTTAGGCCGTTCTTATCATGCTGATGTTTGTTCAAGTGTTCGTTTTTCTGATAAGTTTGGTTTTAATTAGTTATTTGATGCTATAAAAACCGGGTGTCACGTCATGATTGACAACTGTGAGTGTACTTGCGATTGGCTCAGGCTGTGGTTGTACGTTTTGACTCCAAGCTGTCTTTTCGATGCTCAGGTTACTTGAGCCTTGTTTTGCCTTGTTTTGTTAACCGAGATCAGGCCTTTCCTCTCATTGCTTTAGCAAGATGTTTGTTAGCGGCTAACTTGTCAAACCACCCCGTCTTTATTCCTGTTCCAATACGGCACTGCTCTGATGACACATCATTGGGAGTTTCAGGTCCCCTGTACGACTGCTGACACTCCTGAATGTTTGTTTCGTCTGCTGATTTCTGATGGCCCGACTTTAAGCTCTGCAGTGGAAAGTTCTTCTTTTACTCCTGGATGACATTTTTGAAACTTGCCCACAAAGATATCCTCATATAGCAATTATGCTAATGATAAAATTCCACAAACCTGCACCTACTCGTAAACAGGTGGCACCAACCTCACAGAAAAAAGGTTTCAGATAAGAATACCAAACTATTCCTGCATGAGGCTCATAGTTAAATGATTAGCAGCTTAGTGTCATACACTGTTTTAACGATCTGTTCCCATGCAACTTCACTCTAATTATCTCTAGCTAAACTAACATCTCCGCCCTCCAGCTACAGAAAGAAATGCCTCTCTGTATGTCAGGTAACATTTTATCTGCATTATAACCTGCACAAAGAACACGTTCCTATACATTCCTTCTCAGCTTAAACCTTAAGTCCTTCAGCTCTCTGAGTAATACAGTAAGGTACAATCTTCGCTTTTGTTAAAGAGATGGCGTGAGTCCACTCCTGCCCCCACGCTGTGATCATGTGCTCCTGAACCATCTTTGGGAGAATACTGGAGTAGAAAAAAGGGCCCTTTTCCTTCACAAAGCTGCTCTTGTTTTGTGGTTTTGCCCTTGAGATACTATAAAGGTTGGATAGGAAATGACTCCAGCACAAGAGAAAAAAGTGGATTGCTGTGGAGCTCTCGGGAATTGTGTTGTGAGCACGAGGGCACTGATGCACTCGCATATGAACACACGCGCACACACACACACCAGGTGAAATTATAGGTTATAGGTTCAGGGACAAACGGACGTAATAGTTTTGTTAGAATACTAAGCAGTGATGTGCTCTGTACCTCCCAGGTTGATAAGGATTTTATTCCCGGATTGATGTATATCCGCGACAACGAGGCCACAGCTGAGGAGTTTGAGGCCATGACCCTGCCCTTCACAGTGCCCAACGCCAGCGGCCAGGACATCCAGCTCAGCTCCAAGTACTCCCACATCACCCTGGAGAACCGCGCAGAATATGTCCGCCTGGCAATTAACTACAGGCTCCATGAGTTTGACGAGCAGGTCTCCGCCGTGCGCGAGGGGATGGCTCGAGTAGTTCCCGTTCCCCTGCTGTCACTTTTCACTGGTTATGAACTGGAAACTATGGTGAGTGAGAGCAGCTCTTTTAAGGTGGTGACATTGCCTCTGTCCTCGGGCTGGTTTGACAGTACAGTTTGTTTTCCTTTCCTCAGGTGTGCGGAAGCCCAGACATCCCTCTCCACCTGCTGAAGTCAGTGGCCACCTACAAGGGAGTGGAGCCGACGTCGCCGCTCATCCAGTGGTTCTGGGAGGTGATGGAGTCCTTCTCCAACACAGAGAGGTCTCTTTTCCTGAGGTTTGTCTGGGGACGCACACGTCTGCCTCGCACCATCGCTGACTTCCGTGGGCGGGATTTTGTTGTGCAGGTAAGAAATGGAAATCTGACTGCAGGTCTTGAAAAGTCTTAAGCTGGAGTGTGGAACTTCTGTCTCCCCCTTATGGCAGTGAGAGTAATTACACCAACACCTTCCACAGTTCCAAAACAATAATCCATTATTTAGGTAGAGTAAATGTAATAGCTACATTCTCCAAATATTTTACAAAGACCAACCTGTCCAAGAGCAGTTACACCACATCCTGTCTGCTCTCAGTCCCTGCTCTTCTTTCAGTGCTCTCCAACGAGGAAAAGCTACACCAATGGTTATCTGTGTTTGTCCTCGCCATCGATTGCTTTCTTTTTTTGACTGTAATCCTCCCTCTGAACGCTGCGTTTCTTTATCTGGAGCATCAGAAACGTTTCTTGGACACTTCTTCAGTTTTTCCGCCACACTCGTAGCTGCTGTAGCTACTCTGTTCAGCTGGCAAATCAGAGCCATGTAGAGAGAACTATCTGAAGTCTACGTGAATCATGTGACCATGAATTATTTTGAACTTCTGTTGAAGCGACTCTCTCTCTACATGGCTCTGGTTTTACTACCAGTACGCCAGCGCGGGAATGTCACCACACACACCAGATTTAAAAACTCTGGTTTACTGTGAAATACAGAGAGATTTACCTGGTGGTGATGGGCTTAATCAGTATTGTGTGAACTCGTCTAGGACGTTCATTTATATGTAAAAGTCCCACATTCTAGTTTAAAAAGCACTGAATTCAGTTTCTTTAAAAAAAAAAAACAGCCTAAGAAGGAATTAAAAAGTATTAAGTACGCCGTAGCCCCTCAACTCAACTGAAGTATAAATTCAGCTTTACATTGACTGATTCAGAGATGTAATAATGTCATCTTCTCTGCCCCTAGGTGCTGGATAAGTACAACCCCCCTGACCACTTCCTGCCAGAGTCCTACACATGTTTCTTCCTGCTGAAGCTGCCCAGGTACTCGTGCAAACAGGTGCTGGAGGAGAAACTGAAATATGCCATTCACTTCTGCAAGTCTATAGACACCGACGACTACGCCCGCATCGCCTTGTCCGGGGAGCCCGCCGCTGACGACAGCAGTGAAGACTCGGACAACGAAGACGCCGACTCCTTCGCTTCAGACTCCACCCAGGACTACTTAACAGGACACTGAACTCTGACCTTTATAGAACGACGAGTCAAAGAAGAGCTGCCACAGTTAGACTGTGTTAGTCTCATCTATTAATACCCACATTCAGACAGGCATTCGACTACGACACAAACGTCTGTGAGGGAAAAATGTGCAATGAGCTTTAAAAGCATTATAAGCTAAAAAGAGGAACAGACACAGGTTTGCTCTGATTTAGTTTCTTTAAAATAAAGTGGGGTGATCAGCTGCACATGTAATTGTCGTGTTACATGGGAATTATGTATATTGTTACAGAGTTAAAAAATGGCTCCAGCCTAGCACTGTGGTAGATTACTCCCTCTGGTTTGTGTGAATTACCTGTCCCTAGTTTGTATATAGAAATTGATGTGTGACAAAACAGTAGTATTACTTTTTGTTTCTTGGTAATGGCCATGTTTCTTTATAAAAAAAACACAACATTTTTAACTTCAAAAAGTCAGTGTTTCTCACTCGGCTCAGTCAGAGCCCACTGAAGGGTCATTTTAAGATTCCTGTGTTTAACCCTCCTTTCCACCATGTTTGTGCACTGTCTCCTTAAAGAATGTATATAATATGATTGTGCCATGTATTCACAGAAGGTCTCATTCCTGCATATTAAATGTTAATACATTTCTGTTAATAAATTCAAATGAAAAAAGACTCGAGCCTTTTTTGCGATAGTTTTGTTAAAATGATAAAAGGGTTGCTTTTTTTTTTATTTTATTTATTTATTTTTTTTTGTGATATTGTGTAGGCCAGCCAAACAAACAGCAGGATCTGAAAGGTTTTTAGAAAAACAAGTTCAGCACAAATTGATATAAGCAGTGTTTCTAATAATTTCAAAATTACATCTATTTTTTGGATTTTTTTGTACTCCATAAATTGTTATCAGACGTAGTAGTCTGGATTAAGGTTATTGTTTAATTGTAATGCGTTTGGAAAGTGTTAACGGGCTGCTCTCCTCATGAAACCAAACCCTGTATTGAATTTTTCCAAACTAGGTCAGAAGATCATTTGGGTTTCACCAGGCGGAGCTTTAGCCTAAATGAAATCAGATTTCCTTTTTGATTTCTTTGAGAATCCCTTTCAATATATGGTGCAAAGGTTGTATTAAAGAAATCTCCCATAATTACCTCTGTGGGATGCTGTTGTCAGCAGTGCTCGAGCATCATGAGGGGCTGCGCCTCCCTTACATGCTGGGGGGACAAAAACGGTGATGTGATGTATGAGATTTTAAGACTCCCACTTACTCGTGCACTGTCTTCACTACACATTCCTCAGTGTCTGGCTGTAGTAAACTCCTGTGAGTGTGTGTGTGTTGTCTATGTCCACTTCTGACCTTGTAAATTCAATGTGTAGTTCAAAGGCATGAGAAAAAAAACCCTCTCTGTTTTATGAAGGCTTGATTTGGCTTAAAACTCATTAGCATTCTTTGTAGACTTAGTGCTTTTTTCAAGTAATAATCACAAAGTACATTATGCTGGTGGGAGTCAGGTGCCTTTGGATACAGTGAGGGAGGGAGGAGAGTGGAAAGGAATGAACGGTCTCCTTCATATATGGTTATGTGTTATATAGTCTGTTACATAAACTAGGAAAACGAGTGGATGTGTTAATATTGCATCTTTATACATTATCCTATTATTATTCGCTGGTTTGAAGTGGGTATACAATATGTACATACAGCATGAGCATGTGAGTGGTGTTGAAAAAACATCCTCTAAAGTGCGTCCTTTAAAGATTCACTGCTTTCCAGGAAGTTAAAGTATCCTTTCCAGGGGATATTTTAAGGAGACAACAGTTGGCTTTGCTGGGAGAACCCCATACATCAGGGGAAGCTGTGGATTTATGGGACATAGCCAATGCAGGGAACTTGTGGGACTGTTGTTGGTATTGACTGGCTTGTTCATCAGATATGAATACATTGAAATGTTAATTATTCCCAAAGGAAAATTAGGTAGTGTTTGATGTGCATCTTGCCCTTCTTTGATTTTATTGATTTATTTACAAGTTTATTTGACAGGGAAATACTTGTAGCCTTCAGCTCTAACAGTCAGCACTGACTGAAGTGACATCACTTAAGGCAATTCATCAGACTTCACAGAGCTCTCTCTGGAGCTACAACAGGCTTTATACAACTTTTTTCACATATGCAGTAGTACCCCAAATACCTGTAAACACATTTTGATGTGTAGAATGGGTGGAGTTCGACATTAGGATACTATTGATGACCTAAAATGTTGTTATAAATATGCAGGATGGAAGCATAATAATATGGAGGGAAGTGTCATATTACAGCATAAACCTGTGGAGTTGATGTGTAGGTAATAAACACATTATACAGTATTAATATGTACCTGAAATCTACTTGTTTAATTGATCAATACTCTAGATGTAGATGCCATACATACAGAGACTGTAACATACATATATGCATAAAACCTGCACTGAAATACTTAATCATTAATGTGTGCCTCCTTTTCTTTTTGCCCTTTATTTCAGTATTAGAACTATTAAAAATAACGGAGTCATTAGGCAACAGCTGTTTAACATGTCAATAGAGAAGTCTCAGGCACTGCATGTGGATCACGTGGGGGTGAGAAATGCTGCTCAACTCCGGATGGTTTAACTAAATAGGCAGACAGACAGGGAGACAGAGAGGGAGAGAGAGAGGGAGAGAGAGTGTCTGCAGCATGTGACTGCATGTGGGAGCTAGACAAAAGAGCATGATGGCCTTGTGTCTGCAACTTTCAAAAAGCTTTTCCTTGTCTTTCTACTCATGCCTGCTCTCTTTTATCTGCACCGTAAATCGCTGTGGCTGAGAGGAGCAACATTTTCCTTATCTATATACTGAGGCTCACTTTTAGGCCATTCATTTCTTATTTTTTAAAGGAATAACATTGAACAAGTTTTTTTATTGTTTTATATTTTTGTTTTATTTTTATCTATCCTTTATTTAGCCAGGAAGGTCTCATTGAGAAACAAGATCTCTTCTTCCAGGGAGTCCTATATGTCACTTTTATTCATTTTTTATATGTACTGTAATCAGGGCATCGCTGTAAAAGGCCCTCCCTGTTTAAATAAAGGTTATAATAATAATAACAATAATAAATAATAATAAAATAACAAGACTGTGTCCAAAATCCCTCCCTCTTTCACTCATTCACTACTCCCTTAATAATAGACCCTCAGTAGTTTACCCAGTAGTGAGCAGCAAACTCACTACTCATCATTTTGCGTCATCACTGACAGGTGTACAGTCTCACAATGGTCATTTTTTGCATTTTATAAAATGCAGAGCATTGCATTGTGGGATTTTTAGCTGAAAGAAGGGTACATGCCATGAACGCTACTTTTTTTGTTCCATTGTAGAATTTCTGAGGGCGCTATAGTGGATACATTCACATACTCAGAATTCGGACACTCAAATAAAATGGCGGACAGTAAATATAGTGCTCTATGATGTATATATGTTAGCATTTAGCTCAGTCCAACCTCACTGAGCCGCTGACACAGCTGCAGACTCGTCTTTCAGAAACCATTCTCCTCCCGTGCTATCAAATCAAACAGCATTTCTCTCCTCAGCTCATATTCACTTTACAGTGTAGACTGATCTGTTGCTGTATTAAGTCCCAACAGACATCACATCACATTTCATACACAGTTTCATGAAGCTTTACGGCTGATACCAGCTGCCCTCAGCCTCAGTACTGCTGATGACCTGTGTACATTAAAACATTACTGTTCATGCTACATGGCCGACCTCAGTAACCCCCAACCCCACCTCCCAAATGCTTCATATCCCACCTGAAGTCTTTGGTGACCTGACCTATGCCACTGGACACCCAAACAGCTATACCGCCTTAAACGCTGAGGAACCAGGCACCTCCTTGGCATCCTGTTCTGATTGTTGCTTGGAAATATTCAGCGGGATAAGACGATCCAAATTCCATCATGTCTCCCCAAAACAGCAGACGGAAATCAGACAGGGCTGAGCCAGTTAACGATGATTTTAGAGACCTAGGTTCCTTCACCATACATGAACCTTGATGCAAGAAACATCGTCCAGGCCCCGGAGACAGGAAGTGTTCTCACGAATAGGGGATATGTGCAAAGCAAGTGCTGCTACTGAGGGACTGGTGGTCTAGATTATGTTTAATTTATGTTGACCTGGAAGGTTTTACTGGGCTGCTGTAGAAGAATTAGGTTGTAGTTGGTGTAGGAGACATGAAGGATGCATAGTGCGATTTCTACAGTCTCTGATGGATGGCAGCAGATTAGCCTCAACCTTGAGGTTCAATACAACCATCAGTTTGACTTGACAGGTTGGAGCCAAGACCAAATAGAGGGTTAACAACTTCTTTAATCTGGTTTCTTAAGGAAGATCAGCAGCATAAGCTCGCAAGAGCTCTGTAGTTCCTTAAGTGGACCTGATCTTCTTCATCAGCCCTCTTTTGAGCCCTCAGGGCAGCTACGCTTTAGGTTAAAGATGGCTTCCTTCACGCTGCAGCTCGGGCTGAATGTGTGCTCCATGCGCCCTGCTTGGCTCTGAGCCAGTTGTGCCAGAGCCCTGATGAACTGGCAGTGGTGGCTTAGGCCTTGCCCGTTGTTGCTCTCAAAATGGTTGGTTAGCTATCTGCTGAGCCGGAGAGGCCACTGAGTTGGCGGCACATGATCCTGCTCGTCTACAGTACACTGAGAGGGAGGTGAGTGAGTACAGAGCGGGCCCCGGAGCTCTAAATGGAGGCAACATCTGATTCTCACCAGTCAGACGAGGAGTGCGGTGATAAAGTGAAGTCAAATAGCTGAGCTCAAGTGTTTAATCTTGACGTTGGAAACAGCAGTTGAAGAAACACCACAAGGTCCATTTAGTAGCGGTTCTCGAGCTTTCCATCATATAACATGAACTCCATCTGCAGATGAAGTTTGCCCAGTTGTCATGGTAATTGAAGATGTTCAAATTTCCATTTGCACTTAAAGGACCTCTCGTACATAATAAGAAAAATCGTCATTTGAAAGGAAGTCATCCGTGACCTTGAGCAGAGCAGTCTCAGTGCTGTGTAGAGAGCAAAAACCAGATTGAAATTTTAAAAAGAGATTTGATCGCTGTTCATAAAAGAAATTAATCGATTGTTTTCTAAAATTTTGGATAAAAATGGCAACTTAGAGATTGCTCTAAAATAACGTAAGGGGGGGGGGGGGGGGGCTTGGAGTTGCATGTTTAAAATTGGAGGGGGAAATGCCAGTAGACAGAGAGTAGTTCATAATGGTTAAAATATCTGGACCAACCGTCTGAAATAGTGCTTTTAAAAACCAAGTGGGAATGCAGCCTGAAGGACAAGTGGATGATTTTGAAAGTGCAACAGTGCGTTCCAGAGCTGACAGGGAGATTTCACTGAAGTGAGTTAATGTTGATGTTCGGCAGGTCGTCAACATCAAAGTCTCTGAATTCTGTAGTAATGTGCTGCAGAATCTCCACTATTTTGTTCACATCTCTCTGGGGAGGATTCATCTGGCTAAAGTCTCTCAGAGTTTATGGTTTTAAAGAGGATTCTGGGATTATGACCCTGTTTAGTGATCCTTGCTTCTTTGATCACACACTGATAAGCAGACATCAGGTCTTAGAGAGAAACAAGGGAGACACTGTGTTTATCCTTCTTCCATTTCCGCTCTGCCTTCCTACATTTCACTTCGTTTAACCATGGCAGAGAAGATTTAGATACTTTTTGCATTTGTCAGGAGCTACAGAATCCAAAAGATTCGTACAAGAGCTATTGTCTGAAGGAGAGGTACCGTAGGTCCTTTCTGCCTGCTGCTGTCAGACTCTATAATCAGTACAACTCCCGGTAATCTACACTTGACTGTCAGTGTGCAGACTATTCACTACTATACTTCATCTACTGCTGTGCATTATCTTCATACATATATTGTATTCATGATGTTATCTACTTCATATGTTGCTGTGAAATATTTTTCATATACATGTATATTATATATGTGCAATATTTTTATCTTATCTATTTGTTCATGCTTACAACTGCACTCAGTCACTCTATTATTTATTTCTGTCTATACTGTGTATAGGACTATTTTTCTATTTTTCTATTTATTTTTATTGTATTTCTATATATGACACTTTTGCTGGCTGCTGCAACGCTAAAATTTCCCCGCTGTGGGACAATAAAGGCTTATCTTATCTTATCTTATCTTAAAAATACTGATGAGCTCCTCTACGGCGAGGCCCCGGTTTTCACGTGTGCTAAAAAATGAGTTTGAGGCAGTAAAAGCTTGACAGAAACGAGGAACAGAGAGTGAATTTAGGGGGTCGGGACCGATTCAGTGTGGGGGGTTTGGGGTCAGGAGAGAGCACAAGGTGTAGGCTTATGTCCTTTGCAGGTCTTATTATACATCCATGATCAAAACACATAAAATCTGCAATTTCCGCCACCGCGTCGACCTGTCACTCTTGGCTGGTGGAGAAATAGAAAGTCATCAGATATAACAACATGTAAAAATTTAAATATTTATAAATGGGAGGGTGTGAGGGTCAAAAAGACATATTGTGCTTACTGACATGGGTGCGTGATTCTTGTAAGTAAAAAAGGAAATAACAGACTGAGGTAAGGGTGTACGTACAGCTGTAGATGGCCATCAGGGTTCATACATACATGATTTCTGTCACTATCTCGTCCTGTGTCACATTACTTTGTTGGTATGAGCGCTCAGCTTGTGCGTGTATGAGATTAACAACATCCAGCAGTGAGTAACTCATTCATCCAGGACTCACAGAGCCCGTAGTGACACGAGTTCACGGCATCCAAAGCCCCTGGCTCTCTCTCCTCTCTCCTTGTTGGACATGTGATTGCTCTGTCCTCCCTACTATATCTCACATCAACCCACAAGACCAGTGCCCCCCCCCCCCGGGCATCTTCTCTGCGTGGCTTTCATCTTCTGGTGTCACAGGCGACCAGGTGACTCCATCCGCTCAATGGGAAACATTGTTTTCTCTGATTTCTGAGAATGGAGACTTTTACTCGGCTGCAAAGATCATTTTGGGAGGAAGACTTAAAATAGAAAGTCATCAGATATAACAATATATCTACTCCTTTTTTTGTCAGTGATTTTGTTCAGTTCACTGGACAGATCATTTTCATTGGGGGATGGTTTTAGTGATGGGAGTTTCTAATCACTTAGGTCCTGTTAGTCTGGTTCACTGGCTTTTACTCATGGATGGCAGGATGTTAAAATCCTAATCTGCTCAGTTGTGTTGGGTCAAAGGGAAATGTATCAAAAGATTAAATCAAAGATACACTCCCTGATTTTGTTATAACGCCCAATAGCAACCCCCACCGCCCCCCCAAAATCCCCACATATTTGTTCTTGCTCTCATATATCAGCTCATAGTTGACTTTACAACATAAAACAAAAACGCACTCAATTGTGATTTAAACGCGATTTTTGGGATGATGTAAGACTATATATATATATATATATATATATATATATATATATATATATATATATATATAAAGTAAGACAGATATACCTTTTAAAATGAATCCTCGCATTAGTGGCCTTAGCTCTGTTGTTTCCTGACTATTCAATCAAATTAAGCCTTGTTGGTGCCGATGCATCATCATAAACATGGGTCAATTTGGAAAGTATCAGGTTTGCTCTCATGCTTTTTGGATATACGAGCTTGAACATTAACTTTCTATGTTGGTTACAGATGGGGCTCCCACACCTTCCCTGCCCCAAAGACACAAATGCAAATCCCCCACTTTGAACTTGCATGAATGCAAATATTTTCATCATAATTTAGGTACATTTTTAAAGCTATTTAGCCACAAAACATCATACCAGAAGCTAAAGCAAAGATTCAGATTTGCACAACTTGTGGAATAAAAACTTCTTATAGAGAATCTTATAGAGCCATGAAAAAAAGGGCTTCAGATGATGTGCATATTATATGCGTCATACAATAAAAGACAATAGTGATAAATAACAACCATTTAGAGAGGTAATACAAGAAAAGCAATGCAAAAAAAAGCATTCTTTTCTGAAATGCAGCCTGGGGGTTTAGGTTTTTCTAGAAGCCTCTCAGTCTCTGACCTGTCTGACCTTTCTACACCTTAAATATGTGGAGTTGACTCACCCTGTTAGGCTCAGTGGTTTGTATTTGACAGCTCGCCCTCCCAGAAACATCTACACCAATCTCAAAATCACAAAAACTGCTGGTAATTAGTTATAAAGTCACAAAAGAACAACATTCCTAGAAGCATAAACACATTTGATCGGGATGCTTTGATAACCCTACATTAACATATCTATTAACGTACTTTTTATTTTCAAATGTGAAATTTCACTTCAATTTAGTGAAATTGTATTTATTTAGTTCAAGAAACTGCCATGAAACGTTCTTTTCACCGGTGGATTTGGAGCGCAGGGTTTGGGTGGTGGGTGGGAAGAGGCGGCTAAGCGGCGTGGGGAGTTTAGTTGTAAAATAGGTGAGAGAAAGATTGAATGGGAAGGTTCTCTGCTATTAGTGGAGAGCAAATTGTGACCCTCCCCCTCCCCCTCTCTCCTCAGCTCCTCCAGACCCAGACTGCTCAGCAACATCTCCCTCCTTTGCTAGGCAGCACAGGAGAGGAGAAGAAACACCTCAGCCTCTCTCGTCTTCAGCCACGTCTCTGTGCTCAAATGCAACAGCAAAAACAAGACAAACAGTCCCAGCATCAGTAGCACACAGCAGCACTTTTACAGGGTCGTCAGCCTGAATTACTTGTGATTTTGCTGTTGGATGTTCCATCATTTAACATTCCAAACTTTATCATCATCACTACTGCTATCATCATCATCATTGTCCTTGTCTTCATCATCATCCTTACCATCATCATCATCTAGAACAACCTCTGTCTTCATCTTGAAAGGTAAGTCTGATAACTTTCATTTCTGTCTCGCTCTCATTCCGTTGCCAAAATAAAAGTTTGTTAGTGGCCGACATTTGCTTCAGTTGCTTTGCTTTGTGTGTGTGGTGGATTTACACTGGGCTTTGTTTTAGGGGGTTTACGTATTATGTTCTAATACTGCTGTGTGCAGCACCACAAAAGCTTTGTAGAAATCCCTTTCATTCCACTAATATGTAAATGGCTGTGTGGTGGATGGATGAAACATTATATTTTATATGAGGTTATCAGACATGACCTGATACTGAAAATTAAGATATTAAAAAAAAAACTGTAAATGTAGCAAAAACCTGACACATATAATCCTTCTGTTACAGTCTTGTGCATTGTGGTTCCAGCCATTAACCTCCTCTACATTTTTTCTTTTGTCTTATCCTTAATACACTTGTTGAAAGATATTTATCTTGAATTTTAAATTGCTGTGAACGAGGGAGGAAAAATTAAAGAAAGCAGTTTGTCTTTGTCGTCACACGCAGCCTACAGGCAGGATGTCGTGTAAAAAGGACCATTCTCCTCCCTGATGAGGCACGTCACAAGCATTGGATAAGGATATTATGTGAGGCGTGATAAAACACCAGCCAGCACTCTTACATTATTTTGAGTTCCCAAAAAATGGTACATGTGGATTTGAGAATGAATTGTGCATCATATAACTTGAAGAGTAGTTTTTTTTGTGTCTGTAAATAAGAAATAAGTGTAAATGCATTATAATGTACAATCGATGGTGAAACTTTACCGCCGCTATAATCTTTTTTCTATTATCAACAAATCACTCTTGCTGGTAGTGACTGTTTTTTTCTTTCTAGGAATATTCCTGCAAATTGTTGGAAGGATCAGTAATTTGACCCTCTTGACAGGACTGTAGACTTACTCTTCAAAGAGGTATTATCGTGGAGGACTCAAACGTCACATGTGAGTTCGTGTTGCCCTTCATGTGAGCAATAATCCCACTGAATTCATGCAGCTTTTGTGGTGGAGAGAGGACCACATGTCTGCTGTAACTGACCTCATCCACTGATCTCATGCTGTGCTTTATATGGGTGCCGTGAATCACTCAGCTGTCATAATGTGTCTTGGCCTCCCTCTGTCTTATTGTAGCATGACAAGTGTGGAATTTAATATTACAAAGTATATACATTTAAAATCAGGTCTGATACCTTACATGTACAATATATAGCTCATATAGTATATAGCTCGTCTTTCAGCTCATTGTTTTGGTTTTCCAGCCTCCAACTTCACTCTCGCTGCTCTCGTAGCGGCAGCGGGGAGCTGTTTTCAGCTACCTGCCCAGCACCAAATAGACAAAGTTAGCAACTAGCTAGTGAACATAGTAGCATTAAGCAGCTCAAGAGTTAGATATTACCCTCAAGAGTTTGTGGAGAGCAAAACAGAGCTAAAAGTGAGTAAACATTGGACCTGGTTTTGTCAGGTGGCCGGAAACTCGACTATAAATGAATGTTAATGTTGCTCCATATCTGCTGGATGTGTAAAATGTGTTAATATGTCAGCGTTGTGCTTGTTTCTGCTGCCCCAAAGTGGCCAATTGAATTGAATTGACCTATTTTGAGCTATCCACTGAATCCAAACTCTGCTTCCTTCTACCCTCCTGCAGTCTCGCCATGTATTTGGAGAACAAAAGCAACCTGGAGATTGAGATGTCTCAGACGTCCGCCCAGGGCCATCAGGGCAGGAGCAGCCTGAGGTCACCAGAGGCCGTCACAGGGAATTTTGGGGAGCTGCGTCTGTTGCAGGGCATCTCAGAGAAGAGAGACACCCAGAAGCTGCAGCAGTCTGCAGTTCGTCCCTCGGGACAGTGCGTCATCCATACTGAGGGCTTTGTGCCTGTTCGACAAGAGGATGGGTATGACTACTCAAAGTGTTTCTGTTCTCTCCTGGTGGTTTACTGACATGATATCTCATTAATTTGAGACTTTTAGCTTGAATTAGCTAGTCAAAAGTCTAGCAAAGTGGTAACCTCAAAAGCCAAAGAAAGAGCCCTAGCCCAAAGCAAGTAAATAAGCAAGTGTCTTAAAGGTATGCAAGTGCACCTTAGAGAGGGTAGGGGTTTAAAGGATACATTTTTTGGTTATTTTCAATAACCATGAAAACACCAAAACCAACAATAAATTAGCCCATCTCTCAATACTTTCTGACTTCCCCAGCTTATTCGTGGCACTAATCTCCAAGCCCATTGGTTTTAACTAATAAAATAAATGTAATAATAAAAAAGTTCATGATTGTATAATCTCTTTGTAAAAAAGGCTAAATAATTTCCTAAAACAGATGAGCACTGTAGTTTGTAGCAAATCCAGCACTAGTTCTCCAGCCCCATACGCAACAAACTGCGATGCACTGTGTGTTCTGACACCTTTCTATCAGAACCAGCATTAACTTTTTCAGCTATTTGAGCTACAGCCTTCGCTCCCCACACGCATCAGTGAGCCTTGGTGACAGGGTTCACTTCACCTGTCAGTGGTCATAATGTTATGGCTGATCGGTGTATGTTCAGGTCTTAATTGCAAAACAGATCTAATTATCACTGAGAAAACCTGATTAGATAAAGATATAGAAGATGATGTCACCCTGAGCATGGCACCAAGAGTTTGTCTTTAAAGCTGCTTTACATTAAAGCATTGACTATGAGTAATGTTAAAGGGGTCGCTTGAAGTGACAAACCCTCACAATAATGATCACACTCTGCAGTTCCCCTCAGCTCTACAGAGCATTTTAACACCTTTCAGCTCATTGTTTTGGTTATACGGCCCACAGCTTTACTGTTTTGGCTCATTCACTGCTCAACCTCATTTGCAAGCGCAGCAGGCAGCTGCTTTCAGCAAAAAAGCTCTATAAACCAACTCTACACAACCTGCTAAGCACCAAACATCAGACAGGCAAAGTTAGCGACTAGCTGGTGAACATAGTGGAGCATTTAGCAGCTAAAGAGCCAGATATCTCCCTCAGGAGTTGGCACAGACCAAAACAGAGCTGAAAGGAGACTAACTGGACTCACATTCATCAGGTGGCCAGAAACACAACTGAATCCAAGTGAATGCTAATGTTGCTCCTTATCTGCTAAATGTGTAAATAAGCAACTGTTTGCTAACAAGTTTGTATGTCAGTGTTGTGTTTACAGCTTGTTTCTGCTGCCCCCAAGTGGCCAGAAAACAGTTAATGTAGGTTCAAAGTTTGTGGTTAAAGCCTATGTGAATAAGTGGTTAAGAGGACTACAAGTTTTTCTTGTGTTCTAGTTTAGAAAGAGATTAGCACTCATTCTCTCTCCTCACTGGGTTTTCTGGAGTACACAAGACACAACAACAGTTTAAAGACCACACGTGCAGCATCACATTACACATGCCCTGTTGGTTAAATCTCCCAGGGGATGTATGAACATTCGTGGAAACCATTGGAATGTTCTTGTAAAGTATGAATTTTCACACACACACAGAGACTTAAGTGTGTGTGGCTGGGGGTGTGTATCTCAGTCACTCAAGCGGTGCTAATCACAAGCCCGTGGCTGTGACGTTATTGGGATTAAACTGGCGAATTTTTTGCTTCATGAACTAAGTCAAACAATCAGGCGCTGTGATTCTTCTGCAGACAAAACATGAGAGGCATAGAAATACATTAAACATAAAATGTTTAACAAAAAAGTTTGTCTGTCTGGCACTTATGCTTGAACACAGGTATAATGGACTATAATGTGATAGATGGGCTTGAGCCAAACTTACTAGACTTAAAGGTTACTTAAAAAGACTAATTAGATTGATGTATATATTCTGCATCTTTGTTGTTAATCATTTTTCTTTTCTTTTTTGGACATTTTGAAATTGGGAATACTGCCAGACATTATAGATACACAGTCTTTCTCAAGATATGTTGGCAACTGGCTCAGTATCAGATGCCCTTTTTTTTATAAAGATCTTACACAGGATCTGCATCAAGATAAAACATGCATGAGAGCTGTAGCTCTTTAGTATGTGGTCCTATTATGTCCATCAAAATTAAACATGTTGCAACTTTAAACTTTAAAGCTGCTATATTCAATATTTTGATAATAACAATGGATTACATGACTATGTGTAATGTGAAAGTTGTCGCTCATAGTGACAAACCCACAGAAAATGATCACCCAACTCTGTAGTTCCTCTCAGCTCTACAGAGCATTTTAGTGTTTTTTAGCACATTGTTTTGGTTTTACGGCTAACCTGCTGTTTCTGTTCTCTTCCACTGCTCTTCTCAGCATCATTTCCAGCTGCAGTAGGCAGATGATTTTGGGGAAAAAGCTCTGATAAACCCTCTGTAGGCTACCTGCTCAGCACAAAACGGCTGGTTAGCGACTAGTTGGTGAACATAGTGGAGCAGCTAAACAACCAGATATCTGTCTCAGGAATTGGTGGAGAGCAAAACAGAGCTAAAAGGAGAATGAATATTGGGCTTACATTCGTCAGGTGGCCAGAAACAAAACTCCAAATGAATTCTAATGTTGCTAAGTATATCTGCTCGGTGTGTAAATAAGCAACTGTTTGCTATATCGACTTAAAATGTGATGTCAATGTTGTGTTCAAGGCTTGTTTCTCCTTCCTCCAAGTGACCAAAAACATCAGTTAATACAGGTTAGTCACATGGCTAATTGACGCATCATATATAAAAAGACGTGGAAACAACCTCAAGGCAGGATAATCAAAAATAGAAATTAATCATGAGCAGGCACTATTTTTGCAGGACATAAAATAATAAATTGGTGTATATATTAGAAAATAAATCAGTAGAAATGAAGAATAACTCCTGTAAAGTATGACCTATTTTCCATTGGTCAGAATTAATCACACTGTCTGGCCCTTAGGTGTCCTGAAAAGGCTGCTGTTCAACTCAGCCTCAGTTTGTGTTCTGTCTGGGCTCAATATCCTTTAAAGACTCTTCTGTAAAGTGCAATCTCCATGCCAAGTCACATCTAGGGGACAGGATCAGAGTCATGTCAGGGAAAGAAGAGGGGAGGAAACATTTGTAGACATGCCGTAAATCTCTTTATAGTTGTATAAGAGTATCTAAGAGGATTAATGCGGCAGACTTCCGTAATGTAATCTACTCCTTTATCCAACACCCTTGCCACATTTATTGATTCAAAGCACCCAACTGTCTGGAGCCTGTTTGGTAACGCCTGGCAGACTTGTGAGACAATAACAACACAAGTACGGCATTATGACTTACTGAACTTCCTCCCCTATACAACAGAAAGTTAATAAACACCATCACAAAACTAACCACCCAACACAATTTCCTCATAATAATACATTAATTAAGCCACAACACTTTTGAAAAAAGAACTACAGTAATACAAAACAAAAATGCTTGATGCTGTGTTAAGGAAGTGCACAGACTGTGTTTAAGCACCCAACCCTTTTGACAGGCACAAGGTAAAAACCCTTCAAGATTATAAGATTAGTTGAGGGGGACCTTTAATTTTCAGAAAGATTTCCATCTAACAGTTCTGGCTCAATGGGCTGGTATTCTATTACATAACGATACCTCATGACGTCTCTGCTGTTGTCAAAGTAATTGCTGAGATGACTGTGGGCTTGATGAAATAGTGGATTGGTGTTTTTTAAAAGTAAAAAATAACCATTAATGTGGCAGAGGGCGACATCGATACTGCTACTTTAGGCACTTTTGACATCAAAAATTCTCAACAAGAGCAGCTTTAAGTGTGTATATGTGTGAGTGTGTTTAGCTTTGAAAGACAGATGTAGCGAGTGTGTGTGTACACATAAGAGGATATGATTGCTGGTTGAGACGCAGCTGTGATGCTCCTGAGGGCAGCAGCCTGCAGGAGCAGGGTGACAAAAGACACTTTAATGATCACCCTCAGGTGTTGAGTCACCAGCAGCTTGCCCACTTTTCTGCCACCCGTGGGTTACAAAGGGTGTGGCAAACTGCTTTAACCAGCGACTGACAGCTGTGACGTGACAGCTGAGGGCTTCTCTATTAGGGTCAAAGTTCACGAAAACTTTGTTCTTCAATTTTTGACAAGCACAGATTTAGATTCAGCTATTTCTGAATTTTTAACTCATTGTATTTCATTGAATATTTTTTTCAGGCACAGTTTCAGTGTGGTTAATATTCTCAGAGGAAAATCGAATTCAGCCAACCTTACAGAGAGGTCGCCTCTGCTGAGATTCTCTCAAGATGACAGGTGAGTCATTCCTCACACTTTACATTATCTATTATATTATATATATTATCTATCCAATATTAAATAAATAAATGACACTGTAAAATAATATTAAAATCAATGTGTAAAATATATAAATGAAATAATAATGTGTGATAATTGAAATAAATGATCAAAACTCAACTCATGATGAAATGTGATTTAATTGTTCTTATTTTCATATAAACAAATCTTTACAGAGTTCATTGTGATTTCATTGTAGAACAATTTGTTTCAAAATACTCTTTTTAATAGTCTGTTTTCATTTCATAATGGTTTTATTTTGTTTCCCTGGGACATTTTTATTTCATCATGTCTTTTTATTCATTTAATAAACTTTACTGAAGCAGTTACAAGTTATACAAGTTCTGTGTTGTCTGACTTGAATATCACTTTTTTCAGAAAACAATTTGATTATGTAGTTTTGCTTTTATCATTTCATGTTAGGCAGAATATAAATTACATGTTAGCAGGGTCATTTAATGAAATGGCTCAACTTATAACATCATTGTACAACCCTTCTTACATCGATTCAGTTGACAGCGGTGTCCACACATAATGAAATTGTGATTATTGACAAGGATTCAGACTAGGCAGAGGACCCAAATGCAGGACGCAGGAGGCAGACAGACAGTTTACGGAATTTAATTATAACAACAAGTTCTCTTAACAAGGTTGTTTTCTAGAGCTTACGTGACAATACAGGGATTGGCAACGAACTAGCAACAAAACAGGGGAGACGCTGAGACTAAATACACAAAAGGAAATGGGGAACAGGTGGAGACAATTAGGACGGAGCAGACAATCACACTGGCGGGAAACACACAAGGCAGAAGGTAAAGGGACCTGAAACGAAAGGAAAGGTTAGACTTTTCAAAATAAAACAGACAAGCCAGACAGGAGACAGAAACATGACCCTTAACACAATCGACGAGACATAACAATTATAGGATGCTTGTTTTCTACAGATGTGTTTTGCTGCTCAGTATTAGAAACATTTTTCAATTTAAGTTGTCCTTAATACCAATGTAGAGTTTATTTCTGTCATTGAAACTATAATTAGATTAGATTAGATTAGATTCAACTTTATTGTCATTGCACATGTCACAGGTACAAGGCAACGGAATGCAGATAGCATCTAACCAGAAGTGCATAAGCAGTAAATAACATAATATGAATATAAATATACAGGGTATGGGATGATTTATGAAAATTTACAGTATATACAGAAAGTATACAGAAAGTGCAGAATGTGCGTTTTGAATGTACAGTAGTGCAATGGTATTATTAGTGCACGTTTACTATTATTAGTTAATAGTGCAGTGATGTCAATTCAAGTCAATTCAGTTTGGTCCAGGGGGGTTGGTAAGTGTGTGAGTGTGTGTGTGTGTGGGGGGATGGAGGGTGGGGGGGGGGGGCGTCAGGGGGCAGAGTTCAGCAGGGACACAGCTGATGGGAAAAAACTGTTCCTGAACCTGGTGGTTTTGGTCCGGAGACTCCTGTAGCGCCTCCCAGAAGGCAGGAGGGCAAACAGTTTGTGTGCTGGGCGGCAGGAGTCTTTGCTGATGTTTTTTGCTCTCCTGAGACAACGCTTCCTGTAGATGTCCTCAATAGCAGGAAGTGAGGCTCCAGCGATGCGCTGGGCGGTTTTCACCACCCTCTGCAGCGCCTTCCGGTCCGAGACAGAGCAATTCCCATACCAAACTGTAATGCAGTTGGTTAGGATGCTCTCGATGGTGCAACGGTAGAAGTTCACCAGGATGTCTGAAGAGAGGTGGTTTTTCTTTAGAGTCCTCAGAAAAAAGAGGCGCTGGTGAGCCTTCTTAACCAGGTAGGAGCAGTTAGTCAACCAGGTGAGGTCCTGCGAGATGTGGATCCCCAAGAATTTGAAGCTGGTCACACGCTCCACCGCCGCACCGTTGATATGGATGGATGGGTGTGTATCAGCATTCCTTCTAAAGTCCACGATGAGTTCCTTGGTCTTATTGGTGTTGAGCAGCAGGTTGTTGTCATCGCACCACACAGCCAGGCGGTCCACCTCCTCTCTGTAGGCTGACTCATCGTTGCCCTTGATGAGGCCAATCACTGCGGTGTCATCTGCAAACTTGATGATGGTGTTAGAGCCATGTACAGGTCTGCAGTCGTGAGTGAAGAGGGAGTAGAGGAACGGACTCATCACACAGCCTTGTGGTACGCCGGTGTTTAGGGTGAGGCTGGAGGAGCAGTGGTGGTCTGTTGGTCAGAAAGTCCAACAACCAGTTGCAAATAGGAGCACTGATGCCCAGATCTGTCAGTTTGGTGATTAGTTTGGAGGGGATGACAGTGTTAAATGCTGAACTGAAGTCAATGAACAGCATTCTGGCATATGTGTATGTATAATGGTCGATGCCTGGCAGACTGACAGTGATTATTCTTTTCCAGTATAACCTACATGACCCTACATGACCCCAGCTTTGTTGGAGGGGAAGAGCCCTGGGACAACGGCTCCCTGGACCTGGAGAGGAGGTATCGGCTGGGCAGTGAGGTTACCAGCCTGTCTTTATCCCGCTCCGGCTCCTCGGAGAAGAACGACCCTCTGGACAACCTCAACCTCAACTTCAGACTCACCAGTAGTATGAGGTGAGACCCCGCATGTTGTTAGTAGAAAACTATGACTGACTGTATTATGTTATATACTGCTGGTATATATATATACACTGGTAATCATTTTGGGACACCATAGATTCATTTTGACACCCCCTGTGGGAGCCTGACCTCACTGATCTATTTCATTCTATTGATATCTACTTTTTGCTCTTTTCAGATGCTGCTTCAGAGCCTCCAAAATTGCCACAATCTTTACTATTGTCGTTCTCTGCAGTGTAAGTGGATGTGTCCCTCTAGCATCATATTGTAAAAAAACAAACAACCTAATAATTAACTTTGTGCTCAAAAAATCTAAAAATTGTATTTTTCATTCAGTTATTTTCATTACGTCATTATTCCTATTAAAGGAATAGTTAAACATTTTTGGAAATATGCTTATTGGCTTTCTTTCAGAGAGTGAGATAAGAAGATTGATACCACAGCTGGACTTAGCTTAGCTTAGCATAAAGTTTGGAAGCAGGGGAAACAGCTAGCCTGGCTCTGTCCGTAGTTCAAAAATACACCTACTGGCACCTCTAAAGCTCACTGAATTTGTTGGTGTTGGTTTTAGAGGTATTTACATGCTGGAAGTGTAATTCTTGACGAACAACAGTTTATCCATCTGCCCAGTACATCTCTGCAGCGTCTCTGACGGGTTTGCTAGCAGCCTCACTGTGAACCCAATTCTCTTAAACCACAAAAAGTCGTTTTTACATTTCTGTTTGTGTACAGATTAAACAGACAAGATACACGGTGTTAATTAGTGAGCTTTAGAAGTGCTGGTAGGCATAGTTTTGAATCTTAGAGATAGCCAGGCTAGCTGTTTCCCCCTGCCTTCAGTCATTATGCTAGCCAAGCTAATCGCCTCACGGCTCTAGCTCCATACTTCACACACAAACAGGTGAATCCTCTCATCTTAAGAATAAGCGTATTTCCCAAAATGTTGAACTGTTCCTTTAATTATTATTCACACTAATGGGATGAATTTAATCCCAGAGTCAAAAAAAAGCAGAGAAATATCCTTAGCACTAAGCTAATTAGCCCACTAACTTAGCACCCTCATGTTTGCAAAGCTCTGCTGGTACACACTGCACACTTACAGCACTGAACTTCAGTGAAATTACACGCCACATAATAGACTTTTACTACTTGTGGTTTAGCGAGCCAACCTTTCTACATAACGTGTTTACTGAATGTGCACAGAAGCGTACAGCATTTTGTTTCTCAGCATCGAACTGTGAATTCTGGTCTCAGCTGTTCTTTAGCATGTATCCAGACCGAGACAACCCTTGGAGGATGCTGGCAGTCTCTTCAACAGACAGTTTCTGTATCCTTTCCTACTGCGTCATTGTCGATGCATATTGGTGTTTTAGGTCATGTTCGGAAACTAAAATCAAAAAAGTGGGCTGCAAAAAGCCTTTAATCAACAGGGGGGGGATGGAACATGATGCAGCTGTGTTTTGCTTTGAGTATAAGGACACACAGAGATACAGGAACAGAAAATTAAACTGCTTTGACAGGTTTTTAAAAATGTCTTTAATCCACAAGGGTCTTCATCTGGCTTTAATCAGAGTGAATGCTGCAGGAAACGATGAGGGAATGGTAGCAATCCTGACAGGTGAATAAATGGTCCCTACTGCTGTGTTTCAATATGTTCTTCAATCTATGAGTCATATTGAAGGAGGGAGGATCTTATTGTCTTCATTATGTTCTGAAAAGGACTGAAGAGGAACACTGCACAGTTTATGAGATTACTTATTCTTATGGAGCGTTTAGTCAGTTCCAAAATGTCATCTCCAAAAACTAGAAATTAACTTTTCCTGTGTCCTTTATTCTATGAAAGAAAAAAGATATACGGTCATCTGCAAAAGATTTACTGCCAGTCTCCTTTCAAATACACAAACACACATTCGATGCGTGCACTTTTTTCCCTTGACAGTCTGTGTGCCACAGCAATGAACCTGACAGATTTCCGAGACAACGCTTTGCTGAAGCTGCAGGTGGGAGGGCCTTTCACAGGAGGCATCATCGACCTCACCAACCAGGAGTACATCCTGATCCAGGTGGAGCAGACCGAGCAGTCGGGACAACGGAGGAGGAGGACTCAGCAGGTGGGGGCGTCTATGCTGCATCATCTGGGAAGTGTTGATTAGTGAAAGGCCAACTCAACTTATCTTCTGCTGTTTGTGAACAGGTGGTACATAACTGGACCATTCCTCTACATGGAGAACGAAGTGACCAGATACTGTTAACAAAAACATTTGAGATGCTCAGCAGGTACTCAGAACACTGTATGACACTGTTGATTTGAACATGCATATTAGCTTCTTTGTATGGTCACCTAAGGGACTGTATGAATATTATTAGGAGGAACAAGACTTTGTTTTTCACCCCTAGATTTATATTTTATTTTATTTCATCTTTTCCTTGCAAGATTCGTTTCACAGCATGCTAGCGGCTCTGTGAGGCTGTAGGCACAACGGAGCTTTGAGCTCAATGCTAACGCCAGCTTGCACAGTGACAATGCTAACATGCCGATAGCAGGTATAATGTTTACCATCTCATGCTGTGTCTCAAATCGCGTACTTCCGTACTTACACTTAATTGTTTGAGTGCATAAGTGCGTTCACACTGACAAGTATGGCAAACAATGAGTATGCACTATAAGTACCTGGATGATGTACTCATAACGGTCAGAAGGTTGAGTGTGGAACGCTGCACACTTCTCACCCTCAACGGTCGCCATCTATGTAGCGGAAGGGGAGGACCACCAACGTATGAAAATGCTGGAAAATGATTGTTACGTGTAAAAGTAAATACACGTTCATTTTTCATTAATTTTTTAATATAATTGATTTGAAGTCAACTGAGCAAACAAGCTGGCAGATATTTCGGCTTGCGGCAATCGCGGTAAAATGTTGGCGATAATGCTCCGCCCAGTTGCAATCCGTCATTAAAAAGAAGAAAGGTTGCAATCGTCATTTCCAGTAAGCGCACAACAGCAGTATTTGATTTGAGACCACACTACCCTGTCAAAATTAAAGCATACACAAGTCAGTACACAGTGTACACAGTATACTGCATGTAAGTGTACTAACAGAAGTACGCTATTTGAGACACAGCATTAGTCTTGCATTCTAGCATGCTAATAATTACTAATTAGCACTAAACACAAAGTACAGCTGAGACTGATGACAGTGTCATTAGTTTTGCAGGTATTTGTTCAAAAACCAAAGCATTGAACAAATCGGCTGACAGCTTTCACTTTGACATAAACTGACTAAACGGGCAAATGCACCAGAGTTTAAATTCTGTATGCTTTGGCTCATTTAGTTAACAGTGAAAGTTGTACCTGCTGCTAGGCTTCAACGTTAAAAGCACCACATGACAGATTTCTCACAACACTTCCTAGTTTAGGGATAGATAATGTTCAATGAAAGAAAAACATGCACATCATTCTCCACTGCTGTGCTGTTTTCCTTTCCTGCGCAGTGACCCCATCATCATCACGGTTCAGGCCTTTCTGCAGGATAATGAGGTGGTGCCGTTATCCATGACCCACCAGTCGCTCTACGTCAGTGTGGAGACACAAGTGGCCATCGCTGGAATCATCCTGGCTGGGGTCTACGTTCTCATCATCTTCGAGGTAAATGGCCTGTGATGCTCGCTCTTCTGTGGATGATGCTGTCCTGTGTTTTTGTGTGTTCAGTGAGCACAAATTAAAGGCGCTGCACACCCATGGTATATCCCCGACAGGTGTTTTCATTTCGCTTGGTTAGACGTGTGAGTGGGTGTGTGCAGACTTTGCTTGATTGACCTAACTCACTCTTCTGTTTAGCTGAATCATGGATGTGTTGCACTGGCAATGCCTTTTCCACTGACGACATTTTGACACATCACAGTACAAAAAGAACAGGTGTAAATAATAATAATAAGGTGAATGATGGATCAATTCCATTTAGCTGCTTCTGTTTCAGGGTCCTGGTATTGTGCATGCTGGCTCACTGTCATGACTTATATCACAGAGCCATTGTTAATGTTGTCAGTAACACCTGTGCTCTTACTACTATGACAAGTCAAAACGTCTGGGTAACTACTTTTATTTCTGAAATCTCTGATATATCCAACTTGGGGCTTAAAGGCACATTCCAGGGATTTACTATAGGTGTGCAAGGCCTTTAATGTGTCTAATTCTAAATACTAATCAGTAATAATTAGTAGATATATCATTACTTTAAATGTACTCATTATCATTTAATTTATGGTTTTTTAGTGGTCAGGTTTGTAAGTAAAATTAACATTAAGCAAAGCAACATGTTTTTGACACATAATAATGATTTGTAGATTGCAAATCATCTTTATCATCAACAAGGTATTTAAAAAACGCATCACCTCAATGATTATGTTAATAACTAGAAACAAAAAGTTATTAATGTAATTTATTAACATATATGCAACAAGTCATTGATTATCAATCAGTTGATACTTGATGATTCAGTGTAAATGACTTATTAGAAATTAAATTATTATTAATTTCCCTCATATTAGTTATCATTATTTGACGTGTTGCTCACTAGCTTCTCACTTTACACATTCGATGTGAGATCCCTGGATATACAGCGGTAATTTTCATTCATTTCCAGTCAGTGTTTGGTTTTAATTAGACAGGCTAATCTCCCCGAGCGCAATAAGGTGTGAACTCACTAAGCTGTGCCGGCAGGGGCAATACTATAATGTGAAAGTCAACAGCAGGCTGTGAGAGATGCCAGCGCAGTTACACCCTGCACACACTCTCATGTGTCATCTCTGTTACTGACAGGTCCGCATGCAGAGGCTGTAATTGAAAGTGCGAGGGATTGTCTCTAAAATAGAAGAGCATACAGCGCATGACTATTCAGACATCAGCTCTGACTTCAGCTCTGTCAGGTCTCCATTTGGGAATGTCTCACTCCTCTGCAGAGGAGATTTGTTTTGATTTTTGTTTTGTTAAAACCTTAGTTTAATGAGTGATCACATATGCTTTCTCTCACATTTAGGATATTGTGATTTTCTGAATGAGTTCGAACAAAGGGATCTCTAAATGTGTTGGTAATTGGACACCAATTTTCTCATTTTTAATCAGCACGTTAGTGAAATGTCCTTCCAGAGGTCTGAAGTAAAAAATCACAGCGCGGTTTTCCTTTTCGTCATTTTTGACAAAGGCTGAGGCAGAAAAAGAGGATGGCTTTGTTCTCCTTTCTTCATGAACATCTGAACAGATGGATTCAGACAAAGAGAAGTTTCTGAAAGTCTGCAGACTGTCTGAGCTGTTATTCACCTTGAGTGACAAGACCCAGTTTAGTGTTGTGTTGTTCAGCGAGGTCAATATGCATTGAAGATGATGACTGTTCATCAAACATTGTTCTTTTACAACAGACAACATAATTAACCAGCAATCTTTCTTCTGCCAGAATAAACCAGCCAATATAACTGCCTTACCTAATGCAAATGAAATAGAATTTGTTTTTTACATTTCTTTAATAAGATAGTTTTCCATTTAGGTCAAGACAAAGTCCACAGATCCCAGTTTGTTCATGAGGAACAGCCTCTGCATTTGCCAATATACATTAAGTGACCTACTTTCCTGCAATTTATTGCGATGGCATGAATGTCAGAGGAGCAGCTCTGATGTCTGATAACACATCCATGCTTATCACAGGCCTCAATTTTTAATAATGGGATGCATCATACATGAGAGTGGTGATAGAGCCTGGTGGAGGAGGGCGACTCTTAACAGCATCATGGAGTTGTCTAATATCTCCTTGAAATTCTGCGTTTCTTTATATTTTACACAGAAGAAAATGACAGACCATCGTTGACTTGATGGAGCACAAGTCTCTAAGATTTTTTTTGACTAATCTTTCCTGTAAATCAGACATATTTTGAGAATAATTGGGTTTTTGAAAATGTCTCTTTAAATTACAGTTAACAGTTTGAGATGCAGTATATGGCATCAGGCCTTTTTAATAACATATACCAAAAAATAAAAGTAAAAATAAAACACTGTCACCATGAGAAAGACACATGGCAACAATTCAACATAAAATTAAATACAATACACCACAAAAATCATAATGGAAATAAATGAATGGCTGAATGAATAAAGGCAATTTGCAGCAATGACTTAAAAAGTCATTCCACTCATGTGACTTAACCAAAGGTAATGAGGGCATTTGACTTTGTCATAGATGTAAATGGAGAATATGTGACTTCATGTGGCTTATGTGCCTGTTTGAAAGTGTATTTGGACTGTACATGAATGAGAGTGACAGAGATTGGTTGTATCTATATCTAAATGTTGATATTTAAAAATTGTAGCCTTCTTCAATTCAGAGACATTGAATTAAAGTGTTTCTGGTGAATCTTTTGAATTTCCAGATTGTGCACCGCACTCTGGCTGCCATGCTGGGATCTCTGGCAGCCTTAGCTGCTCTGGCTGTTATTGGTGATGTAAGTCTCTTTTACCCTTCTGTTGAGCTGTGAAATAAATAACGGAGTGATGCCTAGAACTAGTTAGCTTATCCAAACGCTACACTTTTCAAAATATGAGTTGGCAATGTGCCAGCAATTTTAGGGAACAATAACGACAGCTTGAAATTAGGAAGAAAGTTAGTTTGCTAGCTTAATAGCTGAATCATATGGGCTACGTAATGCTATAATTATCTGTGAAAATATCCCTTGATGTGCTTTAGACGTGTTTGCTTCCAATACATATTTTTCAGTACGCAGTATTGAATGATATTACATGATGTGCATGTTGAACAGAGCTGGGCTATAGCCTACTTCTCCCTGGTGCAGTTTCCCAATTAAGGGATTCAAAATGGCTGCCATGTCAATTAGGCCAGCTAGACTTCATTTTTGTGAACAGATGAATTTATAGTTGGTCCTGCTTTCCAAAACTCGTCAAAGCTTCTGTTTCCCAGTAATTAAGTTTTTAACTAAGAAAATGGATGTCTGTAAAGAAGCTGAGAGTTCTTTGTCTTGGAAAATGTTACTTTAACAGCATTCATAATCTATTGCAACAAAATGTTCTGGAAAAGAAAGGTGTATAATGAATGCAGCGAGGACTTTTATTAGTCCCTAGAGTTCAAAGGTCAGTAAAGTATCACAACTTGGAAAATAGTTCCAACTTACTGCAGAGAAAGCACAGGTGTAATTAATAACATTAATTATGGGTTGCAGGTGTAGGGTATTGAGCTGTGTGGCTCACTGTGGTGATTCAGTGGAACAGAGCCATCATTAGTGTTACAAGTTCCACCTGTGCTTTTCCTGCTATAACACGTCAAAATGCCGACTGTGGACAAAGACCTATAGCATCCAAAGGTAGAATCTGGGCCAGGGAGGAGTCACAGCAGGCCTCAAATACAGTTTCAACAAATACATTTATTAAACTTGCCAGGAGGTTTAACACTGTGCTAAAAATATCTGACACTAATTTATTGACTCTTTCCTTTTTGCTTTTTCTTCTCAGATCTGATAACTGTTAATAAATCCCTGTCAAGTCGAATTATTTTCTTTGTCTCTCCCACAGCGGCCCAGTCTGGTTACTGTGGTAGAGTGGATCGACTATGAGACGCTGGCTCTTCTGTTTGGCATGGTTAGACTCTTGAGTCAAATGTGTTTTTCATATGTTAGTATAGTATTAGTTTAGTATTCCTTTATTTTAAAACATCTGACTTTATGCACTTTCTATCAGTCTTCCCAACTACTGACAGTGAAATCTGTATTTGTGGAGGCATGTGAAATTGACAATATAAAATCTTGTCTCCATGGAAACAAACATTACCTGTCAAGTTTGGTATGGTTGGTCGTTCTATGAAGGTTAAAAACAGACTGAACTTTATTTCAAACAATTCTTTTCAGACATATTATAACTATAGCTGATCACGTCTATAACAAAATATTCAACTCTCATTATTCACATAAAAGATCATTCTGCCAGATCAGTGATATCTGAATTTCATATTGATGCATGACCACAGATGGTAGCTTCCTTTGGACAACTTCCACTGTCAACAGCTGCCACTGAAATTTTCATCTCATTCTGCGAAACACAGCAGAGGGAGTTTCTGAAACTATTCCAAAGCTAAAGGCAACACATTTCAAACATACTGTGTATTTATATGTGCTACAGTACACTTTATACAAAGCAGTTATGTTGAACTATTTATGCATATATTCAGGTTTATATAATTATATGAAACAGTTTGGAGTTATCACCACTCATTTTACTGTCGTACCATGATGGGTGTGATAATAAAGAATCAGTGAAAAGAAAATCCTAGAATCCTGAAAGTTGAGCACATTGGAGATATCTGTCTTACTGACCACCATCTCTTACGTGAGCACCTAATTGCCGTCTGTGGTGACTATTTTTGAAGTATCAGGGTGACATATAATCTTGTTGCATAATGGAAATATGGTTGTTTTTGCTTTTTAAACAAATCTGTCCTATTTCTTCCAGATGGTACTGGTGGCCATTTTTTCAGAGACCGGCTTTTTTGATTATTGTGCAGTGAAGGTGAGTTGGCTGTATGGTAATAATGATGGGTCCCAGTACTAACACAGAAAATAACCTGAATCAACTGAGAAAGTCTGACATTTTGAACATGAAGGTATACAATATCATAGCAGTTATTATGTATATTATTTATATCTTTCAGTAATATATCATTTGCACATTTACCTTTCACCATGTGGGATATTGAGTGACAAGTATATGAAAATAGCTGCCCACTGGTATTTTAGAGTTGTCTCGAATGCGACAGGCTTTGAGCTATTTCTGAATTTAACACTGATACATGACAAACCTGTCGTTTTTATGTTGACTTATCTGATATGACCAAGATTTGGGGAGACCTTTGTAATGTAAGATGACCTAACAAGTTTTGATGCCTATCTTTACATCCTGACTCAGAAGTACAGCGCTATAATAGGCTGACAAGAATGACATTTGTTTTGTGGGAAAGTTCAGGAAACTAGGTCAGTACTGTCTATTGAAATGAGCCGAATTTAATATTTATTTAGAGAAGAACATATCGTGTTTTTACTGCAACTGCAGTAAATTTGTATGAACTGATGGATATCACCTTTAAACAGTTTCCTTCTTGACTTATCGTTCTATGTTCATACATTTCAGGACTGTAAAGTTAATTTTGCTTAAGCTGGATTCTGTTGACTGCTGATCTACGTGTATCCTACAAATGATAAAGGAATACACATTCTCAAATTAGTCTGTTACTCTACAGTAGAACATAAGACCTTCATCCTCTCTGTATGAGGTCAAGGTTTCCCCACTATCAGAAAAACAGCTCTGGGATGCTCAGTTTTAATCCTGAATATTCTGCGTAGGTGGTAAAGGAGGGCGAATGCCTTTGTCCTTCAGGTACAGTAGCACTCAGACCTGGAGAACAGAGGGATCACGCAGGCTCATGAATTTTAAGTGCGAGTCGGACAAGGGCAGGCACTCCAAATTAAAATACCTTCTCTGAGAACAGCTTAACAGCTCTGACACATCCCAAAGGTGGCCATCCTGAGCCGCTCCCATGGGGCTAAGACTGGTATATTAGCGTTGAATACTGAGTGTGAATCTGTGTGTAATTCAATATTATATGGCTATTTTTGGGAATCTGAGTACACTACCTCTAGTGCTACTATTCATAATGGAAATTTAAGCATTAAAGTGCTCATTTATGATGTTTCACTATGACATTCTTGATGCTTTGAAAGGCTGAAACACATCTCAGAAGTGTCAGAATTCGCCCCCAATCAACGATTACTTTGACTTGGTTTTTGTAGATTTTATACCCTTCTTGCACTTGTACTGGGAATGAATCCCGTCGTCCACTTAATGAGTCGCTAACTGCCATTAACATTGCCTCATTGTCATGTAACTTCTCTCTGCAGGCTTACCAATTATCCAGAGGAAGAGTGTGGCCAATGATCATCATCCTCTGTCTCATTGCCGCCATTCTCTCTGCTTTTCTGGACAATGTGACCACTATGATGCTTTTCACCCCTGTCACCATAAGGTACAGTTTAGCTGTAGCTTATAGCAGTACAGTACAAACCAGATGTTAATTAGTGTGCGTTTGAAGTGCTAGTACGCAGACTTTGTTACCTTTGGACAGAGCCAGGCTAGTTGTTTTTAACCCGATTGAACTGAACCTTCATTATTACTCATTATTTACCTAATCAGTAATGTAATCACAGGGATTTCTCATCTGATACAGTAAATTCTAATTATTGACCAATAAATGATTCTGATGATCAATAAATGATCTATAACCATGACCAGCCATTTACACGTTTTCTTAGCTTTTAACTTGAAGTTCTTGTATTTGATCAGTGATTTGTATCCAGTAACCCTACGGTATTCCTTTAAATAGTCACACCAGTTAACAGATCACAACCTCTGAATATAGTCCTTTCAAACACACATTACATTCCTAAAAACAGAACTACTACACAGAAGCTACAATTTACTGTAGTGCAGTGTCTTACAAATCAACTGTATGTGTGCCGCCCACTATTTTTGTGTGGATTTAGTTTGAATTGAGTGCATACAGTGAGCCATTATTAAGTTCACATAATCACTTTTGCTGCCAAAAGGTCAGAATATAGATGATATTTGACTTGACTGAAAGTAGACACACATCCGATAAACATAACACAGAACCAGGCCAAACTGTGCTCTAATTTGTTACCATGCCAGCAGGGTGGATATCCTGTACAGCCATGATTTTAAAGGACCAATGCTTTTTATCTTCCAATATCCTTTTTTATATTTCTGTTTTTATTTCTCCTACCCGTTGCAATCTAATCGGGGCTAAAGGGCTTTTCTGTCTCTATCTGATTTTGCAGGTTGTGTGAGGTGCTTAATCTAGACCCCAGACATGTCCTGATTGCAGAAGTAATCTTCACCAACATTGGAGGGGCTGCCACAGCTGTTGGAGATCCGCCCAATGTGATTATAGTATCAAATCAGGACCTGCGCAAAGAAGTAGGCACTTTCACAGCTCTCTGCCTAAACTTGCACTGATATACTGTAACAGATCAGCTCGGTGTAATCTGACACATGAACCGGGCGCTTAGTAAAGCAAACATAATGCTCCTTGTGACTTGTGTGTAACAGAGAATAATAATAATAAGTTGATGGGCAACTTGCTGTTTGAGCTGTTCAGATGGTACAGTGCTGACCGGTGAATGACAAATTGAGGAACATGTCACCTGAAATGGATTCACGTCACTTCCAGTCCTTTATTTAAATGTTTTGTGATGATGATCAACTCTTCTAGAGGGCGGTAGCTTTTGAATTGAGGCAGCAATCTTAGTTATATTCATGGACTTTGTAGCTTAATTATATTTGAGTGTCATTGGGAGATTGTGAAAAAGTCACTAAGGTCATAGCCATGATCAACAGATGAATTATTAAGACTTTTCCTTATAAGTTATTGTGTTTGTGTTGATGAAGTTATTGTGTTTGTATTGATTCATTACCCTCTAGGCAGTGAAGGATTTTGTACTAGAAAAAATAATCAAATATATCACTTAATACTGGAAACACTGTTTCTCAAAGTTTTACCCTGTATACTATATATATGACTAGATGAACAGCTTTGGCAGCTTACTCTTCAGTCAATAAAAAGAGTGCAGCTAACTGTTTTGAAAATCTCATCTTATGACAAGGTGTTTGGGTAATTATGAAAGGAGCATCACTGCAATTGCAGTAATACATGCACATTGAGAAACAGGGCTGACAGTTATTATTCCAAACAACTCTGCTGCGACTACAGCACCACTTTAAAACTCCAATAAGCAGTGTTTTGATGTTAACATTAAAATCAAATGACTCCCTGTAAAGTGAAAGGGATTCTGATGCTGCCAGTCCCACTACAATTCAAAACTCCAACTCTGCAGCTTTACACAGCTGTTAGAAGCTCATTGTTTTGGTTTGTAGGTCTAGACTTTCTCCAATGGGAGGGCCATGTTGCAATGTGCCTGCTAGATGTGCAAGTAGACAGTTGTATCCTAACACGTTAGTCTGTATAAGCCTACAAAATAGCTGTTGCTGTGACTCTTTCTGCCCTCTAGTGGTCAAAAATGACTTAATGCAGCTTTAACATACAAGCAAACAAAAACAATCACAGTTCCTCTACACAGGGTGTAGCAACAGGCCCTGCATAACCTGCCAGTCTGAACTTAGAGCTTGACTGTTGCCACATTTACTTTGTTCAAGTCTGCTGTTTATTTAAAATGGACGTTGCAAACAATTCAAATATCACTGTTGTCAGGTGAAATCTCTTCAGGACAACAGCCAATTTTTTTTTTGCATGAACACATTGTATTTTTAACTTTTTACAGTTGGCTTTGAAAAGGTTTCATAAATTCAGTGGTGACATTTAAGTTGGCCTTTGACGATGTGCTTAGATTTCTCTTTCTGGAGGTTGAGTTCGTCAGATACTCAGGTGTTCTATCTTCTTTGTTGAGGTTGTTTTCCTTTTATTAACATTAGTGTGGGTAAGTGTAGAAACATTGTGTACCCAATACATATAATAATAATATGTTTTATTTATAGAGCACTTTTCAAGATACAAGTTAAATCAAAGATCCAAGAGAACTAATAAATGTGTGCTTGGCAGTCATGCACTCACTCTATCACTTAAGGTGAGAGCTTACTGGCAGTCGTGTTGTTGCAGACAGCTTTTCTAAAGCATTCATATTCCTCATATAAGCACTGACATTCATGACCTAATATAGACTATACAGTGCATACACATTTATAGCGTACAGACAGACATTTGCAAGTATTTTATGGGTATGCACTGTTGGTTAAATTTAATCATCTGTGTTTGCTGGGTTGTACATGTGTTATCTCTGTTTAGCACAATCTCTCTATTTATAGTCGTGAGCCATGACCCTTATTTATGTTGATGTGCAGGTGATGAATGGAGATGTAGTGGCAGTGAAACCAATTTATATTTTTGCCACTGCCATCATAAATCACAGGAATTAAAAATGTCAAAACAGTGGAGAAAGAAATTGTAACACCTTCCTATTCCAAGGTACCTGCCCAGTGTTGCATACTGTCACATTAGCAGTCTTCCTATAGCCACACGTTTATAAGATTTGACTTTAAATTTGTACATCCTCGTTCATACATTTTTTCAGCATAAATATAACTATGTCATATGGTTCAGACAGTCATAATTATTTCTGAAGCCTGTGCGGAGTAAAACCTTCCTATTGCTTCCCCTTGCTACGACATACTCACCTGCACCTCAGCAGCAGCTTATGTCGGTCTGGCTCTAGTCTTCTCAAAGTGGCATGCTGGGGCACACTGGAGACCCTTTCTTTGGGATTAGTGTTTGATTAAACTTGTGAAGGAGACAGTGTCACTCCTGATGCAAGAATGTGTGAAAACCATGTAACTGAACGCACCGGCTCTTTTCCTGTGGTGGATGACATACATCACACTTGGTTGAAGCCTTTGTGGCAAACAATGTCTTCGTGCCACCAGGCTGAGGGTGATATGACTGTGTTTCCCGTGTATAGATTTTATTTTGGCGGCCCATTGAAATACAGTTGCCCCCTCCTAAATGGATTGTTTTTTAAAAAATATTTGTGTTGATCTTTTTGTTTTTTTACTTTCAAAAGGTCTGCTTGAAAATCTTGTAGGAACTGCAAAAAGGTGGTCAATTGAAAAAAAAAATCACATTCCTGATTAAAAGTTAGGTCCTAACCTGTAAAAAAAACTGTAAAAACACCATCAAGTCACATTACTTGTGGCACATCATACCTGCATTTAAATATTTGTTAGTCTAACACTACAGCTAGACTTTGACATTAGCACTAGAATGAAACTGACTTCACTGTACACTTCTATGCGCTATTTTGGAAAACCATTTAGAGGCAAGTTGTCCTCTATTGTAGAGATTGTGACAAAAGTGATGTCAGTAAACAGCAGTGACAACATTTTGCTGAGTTAATCAGAGCAGCCTGTCGCTGTCTGAAAAGGGCAATGACTTGTAGGCTCTTCTCATAACCTTCACTCCTCTTATGCTCAGAGGGGCATAGTGCTACATCACTAGAAGACATGACATTTTCCCAGCTGCTTGATGTGGCATCTGTTTGCTGCGCATGACATTTTAGCCTTCGCGGGTGCAGGCAGTATGGGGTCTCCTCCGGTATACGCTAGCTCCTACCGCACCGGGCTCCCACAGCCCACTGTCCGGTTTGTCTTGGCTCAGTTTCCCAGGTGACAGAACCGCAGGGACACAGCAGCAGCGTACTCATTCAGTCAAGCCTGGCCTCTGATAAGGACAGCTTGTGTGTGCATGCATGGTTTGCCTGCCCGTTTGTTTGTTTGCAGTCTTGCTTGTTTGTGTCGAGGGGATTTTCGGGAGGAATCCAGAGATAGAAAGAATGGCACAGCTGTGGAGTGTGTGTTTAGGTCATTCTGCCCCTCATCAGAGTGTTCTCGTATTTGATTTGTTACAGAGCAAGGTAGCATGGTGCATACAAAATCTCCACCTCCTTTTTGGTATCATTTCACTGAGGGACACTGGTGAGCCTCCTTTGCCAAATGGATCTCCTCCAACCAGACAGAAGAGTCGTTACAGCAGCAAACACACAGACACAACTTAGAGTCTTTAGTGGTTTGCTTTCTTGTGTCTTGCTACTGAATAATTGGAACGATTGGAAATATGTTACATAGATTTATTGTATTGGCTGAGACACAGATGTAAGTTTTAGTTTTGGTGTCTAGTTTCCAGGAAGAGTTTTCTTTCATACCAGGCTTGCATGAGCAGCTATCCTCAACCCACGAGGCTGCCCTGAGGGTCACAGCAGACTGACAGAGCAGGTCTCTTTGGAGGCATGAATAAAGGAGGAGTCAGAGTTGTAGTGTACGAGTGAGGCAATGAGGTGAAATTAGATTGTGTGACATGAAGGGAACCTTTGCATTAAATCTATTGCCCAATTGATGAGGTGTTTAAGAGCTGTTGCACACCTGCCACAACATTCTTCATACTCAAACATGATTGGATACTTGATATCTGATATTTCAGGTCTTTCAGGTCGTACGTGAGAATATCTTTATCTTTGCCATGGTTTATCCTGCTAGATGTTTCATTGTACCACCCCTCCTCTCCTCCTTTATCTTTATCTTTTGTTGCAACTTGAAATTGCAAATCCTGTAGAGGTCACTGTTAACCAGTTTTTTTACTATGCAAGTATAAGGAATAAAGACAGTATAAATCACTCACAGCCCAAAATGTACATCTTAAAGGCTTTATCATTTAGAAATGGTATGTTATATAGATGATGTCATACAATGACGCATTTCTAAGGATGTATCTGATAAAATGGTGTTCTTTGGGAAAGATTAGCTCTCAATTTTGAGGACAACCTCAGTCGGGGGCTGCTATTTCTTACTCATGCAGGAAGTAAGATGTGCTCCGTGCCAGACTAGAACTTGGACATAAAAAGACCTTGAGGATGCAATTATCACCGCCTTTTTGTGTGCAATAATCAAATTCTTTGCTTTTTTATGTCGTTCCCGCAGGCTGCTCTCAAATATAATCCTTTATTGCTTATAATGCCACTTAATATAATGCCACTGTATACATCTTAACAGCTCTATTCTTTGCCAAACACACAGAACTGTAATTATTTGAATTACAGTGATATAACATATAGATTAGTGGTTACACCTGCACCTGCTGGCATTCTTTTCCAGAGTTTTCTTCGTCTCAGACAATGAACAATTCAGCTGAATGGTCTTCCTCAGAAGACCACTGTGTCTCACTGTGTCAGTACTATACAGATCATCCCTGCATACCAAAACTGATGTCTAGGCACTAATGCTTCTATCTGAATGAAATCTTAGTGTTGTCTAACACATCATTGTTCTGTCCTACAGGGGATTGATTTTGCCAGTTTCACAGGCTACATGTTCCTGGGAATATGCCTCGTCCTTTTCACCTCCTTTCCTTTCCTGCGGATGCTCTACTGGAACAAAAAACTCTACAACAAAGAGTCCATTGAAATAGTTGGTGAGTTATATTTTTTTAAACTCATATGGCTTAAAAAAAAACATGTCTTTCCCCAAATAATTTTCAATACACATTTTTTTGAAGTGATGAAGGGTGCCAATCATGTTGTCATGGGGCTGAAATGTCAATTGTTGGATTGCTCTGTATGTGGCACCAAATTCAATTCTGATGGCTTTTGATTATTATTATGAAGTGTATTAACCCCCTAAGAACATCAGTGCACATGCTACCACCATACTACAGCTACTCACCTTCTCAGGCGATGCAGTGACCTCGTAGAAAGTTAATTAACTGGGCATTATGGCCTCAGCCCTCTAACTCCCACACATGATGTATAGTGCCCTCTGAATTGAAGACGTCCCCCCCTCCCTGTCTCATTTGATTTTCACTGTATTCCATTCACATTGTCCTCATCAGATGACCCTGTCATCTCATGGCGTGCTTGTTAATAATAGGGAAGACCTCTCTGTGGTCATGATGTAATAGATAAGGTGTTAACGTTTTAAGTTTATAACCAGAGCTGTGTCTCAATTCGCGTTCTTCCGTACATACACTTGCTATTTTAAGTGCATAATGCAGTGCAATATGAGTACCCTAATGATGTACTCATAACGGTCAGAAGGTTGAGTGTGGAATGCTGCACACTTCTCACACTCAATGGTCGCCATGTTGGCTACGTAACGGAAGGGGAGGACTACCAACCTATGAAAATGGCGACCGCAGTTGCAATTGTTATGGTGAACACCGCACCAGAAGTACAATTTTTATTAAAATTGAATTGAAGTCAAGTGAGCAAACAAGCTGCGGGCGACAATCGTGGTCAAATGTTGGCGATAATGCTCTGCCTTGTTGCAATTCGGTCAAATGTTGCAATCATCATTTCCGGTAAGTGCATAATGGCCGTGTTTGATTTGAGACAACACTACCCTGTTGAAATTCATGCACTACGCAAGTACATAGTGTACACAGAGTGCTGCATGGAAGTGTACTAACGGAAGTATCCCAATTCGCGACACAACATGGGTTTACAACTACCTTTAGGATTTCTAAGCCCAATCTGGGTCTCAGTAAATGTGGTTAAAAATTAGTTTAATTAAGGTATGGTGAACGTCATTTACTGGGGTGGAACCCTTTCAACTTTTGCCTCTTTCAGCAGCTGGTGACTCACCCATGTCAGAAAAACCTCTTCACTCTGATGTTCAGCTGTTATCTTTGACTAGTTGGCAGTAAAAAAAAAAAGCCTGAGAGCAGCACCATCTCAGTCTTTTTTTCTAATTGTGCTATTGTATTAAATACTCAGCTGATCTGGTACACCACACTTCATTTAAATATATCTCCTTAATTATCCATTAACACATGAGAACATTATTTGACCATCCCTCAAGACTTTACATTGTCCAGAGGTAAAGTGAGATTATTTAATAAGAATGTTTAGTTTGGATAGTGTGTGTGTCCTCCATCCTAGAATCTATTCGCTGCTGCTGTACATCTTTGCATACGAGACCCCAGGGATGGAGATAATGGGCAAACTAATAAAATGGATATTTGTGTGAAATTGTTTGCAATTCTTCCAGAAACACAGTCACCTCTTATCAGTACTACAGTACAATACTACAGTGCCCCCCCTCTGAGAGAACCTCAGCAGGGGATCATTAAAACAAGACCACCAAGCTTCCCAGGCGTCACCATCCCGCTCCCATTTATGAAGTGAGAAAGACCGACTGTTAGGAGCTGTATTGTCACACTGTGCCCCAGGCAGACTGAAGGAAGCAACTGATGATCGCTGCGGTGACCATTCAATGCAGGCCTGATAGCTCGTCTGTAAATCCCACCCTGTGGAGCTTCTGCTTCTCTCGCCAACCTGGCCTACCTAGGAGAGCATGCAGCTAAATCAGCTCAAAGCCCCCGCCACGACTAGTAATTGTGTACATTCGCTTACAGGAATGTTTTTTTCCTGTTCCAGTTAGATCCTATTAAGGTCACCTAGCAACCTTCCTGAAAAAGGATGGCACCTACTGATAGCTACACAGGCGTCCAGCTCCCTCAGGCTGTATCTTTGCTTCAACATTGCCTGTTCCTGAGCTGGTCAATGTGCCCATTGCCTGGCTGCATTAGTCCCTCTATGGGGGCTCACAGCATATTGACTGAAAACATCTTTATATCCTCTCGGTCAGCCTCAGCTGTAGGAGCTATTACCAACCAAATCCCCCACTATAGACATGCTACATGCTGTTACTAAGCCTCACCACTGTAATGACTGTGCAAACCCATGTGTTTAACATGCACTAAACATGTGTCTCTCTCTCCCTCCCGCTCTGTTTGCCCTGTCCATCCAGAGCTCAAACACGAGATCCTGGTTTGGAGGCAGACGGCTCAGCGCATTAACCCCGCCAGCCGAGAAGAGACAGCGGTGAAATGCCTCCTGATGCAAAAAGTCCTCAACCTGGAAAGTCTGCTCCGCAAGATGATGAAAACCTTCCAAAGGTTAAAAAACAAGCACTGAAAAACAGAAAATATATCTGTCGTTAAGAATGTTTTTATCACCTCTCACAGAAACACATTTCTGTAGGCAGAACAACATGCAAAAAAAAATCATATTGCAATTATTTTGAGAGATATTGCGATTCCAATATGAATCACAATTGTAGTGGAAATTGTAATTTTTGCATTTCATTTTCACTGAAAAATATATAAAAATGATAATGTGATTTTTGCTGGGGTTAAACAAGCATGTTTCCTTACATCTGGAGAATATGATTTGTAGGCCGGGACTTCTCTGTAGCACCACAATGCTTCATTTATAATGGTATGTTGTGACACATTTCACCTTTCTCAAAAAAAAAAAAAATTCAGCTCCTGCTATTTGGATATTGCACCAAATATTGGCCATATTGCATGTTACAAATATTCCGATTTATTGTTCAGCCCTACACATTATTGGTGCATATTGCAAATTTAGTTGAGTTTATTTTAGATTATTTAATTGTTTAAAGCACACTGTTGTACTTGGCATTTTTGTTTTGCTTTTTTGGTTTGGTTAAAAACAATCGAGGAAGGAAGAACATGAGGAAGTCCAAGAATAGTTTCTTTTTTTGTCCCCTTGTCCAAAATGTTTTCCAGACATACTGCTAGCTATTACAGCACAAATGAAATTTCATACCACTGGGGGAATACAGAAGGAACATACACAACACTCAACGAATACCTAAAAATAGCACAACATTCAGTATGTATTCACAAACAGCTATTAGAGGCACCATTTTCCATGATTTAACTAATATTTGAAAACTCTTGAGACAGTGATTCGTCTGTACTATTTATTGACACTCAGAAAAATGAAACTAATGTGAGATTAAAATGTTGCTGTTTCTGACAGACAAATTTCTCAAGAGGATAAGAACTGGGAGCAAAACATTCAGGAACTGCAGAAGAAGGTAGGCTTTCATACTTCACCTCAGACAGATGCCTCACCCACTGTGACTGTGGTGCACTGATGTTATCTCAATAATGAAGTTGGCTTAGTCTTTGAAACTTCACTTGAGACAAATGCAGTCGAGTGATAAAAGAACATATTTTTCTCCTCCACAGCACAGAATAACTGACAAGGTCCTCTTGGTGAAGTGTGTGTCTGTCCTTGGCGTGGTGATCTTCATGTTCTTTCTCAACTCCTTCCTTCCCAGCATTCATCTTGATCTCGGTAAGCGCAGCACTATCTCATTATTGCGCTGTTTTTACAGGCCCCACTGGGTGGTTATAGGTTCTGTCATGTAATTATGAAACACAGCTTCCTCTCTCCTCGCATTTGAAATGAGCCCAAATAATGGGCTGACTAGCAAATGCAACCAACAAATTACATGGATACTTAGCTGCATTTAGACCCATCACATTACATCTATTCATGTGCTGCAATTTCAAAGCTGTGTTGATGAATAATGTTCCGGCAAAACTACAATATGCTCTTTGATACAATATTTGACCTGAAAGTGTCTTTTTGAAGAGTTTCTTGGCAAAGATAGGCAGCAAACTACGTTACACACAATCAACAGAGCAGATAATAACTGATTTGAAAAATCGAAAATCACCAGGACGAATCAGGAATAATCTAAAAGCTGTGTGAAACAATCATAGGGTAAATTCAAAAGGCTATGACGTCCAGGTCCTTACAAACATTGGTAACCAGACGAGACTGCCAACATCACACATCAATGATTTTCATTGTCTTAAAGCTGCTGTAATCAATATTTTTATAATAACAACGGATGAGGTGACTATATGTAATGTAAAAGGTGTTGCTCAGAGTTACAAAAATAATCACCTGACTCTCAGTTCCTGCCCAGCACCAAAAAGCAGACAGACAAAGTTAGCACTAGCTGGCAAACACAGTAGCATTTATCCGCTAAAGAGCCAAATATTTCTCTCAGGAGTTAGTGCAGACCAAAAACAGAGCTAAAAGGAGACACAACTAGCAAAGGAATGCTAATGTTGCTCCGTGTCTGCTGGATGTGTACAGTAATTAGGTAACTGTTAGCTAACAAGTTCACCATTTCAACTTAAAAGGTGATGATATGTCAGTGTTGTGTTTACAGCTTGATTCCACTGCCCCCAAGTGGCCAAAAAAATTGGTTATTGCAGGTTTAAAGAGGTTTTAGGTTTTTTAGGTGTTATTGCAGAGTATTCCATGTAAAGAGAGTGAGAGTGAGAGTATCACTGCCAGGTTATAAAGCTGCTGTATCAAGCACACCTGTATGAATGTGATTGGATGTTACCAGTCAGCTGATGTAAACACGGCTGGACAAAAGCAAGGCTGTAAATCTGCTTGCTCGCGTATTTTGGGCATGTTAGTAAATCTGGACATGGTGATATGTGATATCTCTGATGTGTGCTCGGCAGGTGACCTTAACAGCATCTCATTAGTCCTAACATTATCCCTAAATGAAGATGGCTGTCTTCATACACACCCTGTCATCTCTCCCCTCGCTGCTGAGGCTACTCAGTCACCAAACATGCTCAGTTAATTACAGCCGCTGCTCAGGTTCCCTCTCAGTGACATTTATTAAATGGGAATGACCCTGCAGCAGCGTGTTTTCTGTCCCTGTGGAGGGATAGGCGCCTGTCCAAACACGGCTCTCATTAATACATGCAGGTCACAGTCAGGGTGCTGCCTGCTGCAGCAAGTCTATTCATTCACACGTGTTTTAAAAACTGAGCCTCATTAAAATTTCATTAACTTCACACGCTAAGATTTAATTTAAGTCTGATTATTATCTGGTCATTTGATCCCTCTAATGTGTCTGTGGTTATGTGAGTTACAACTGTGGTTTGGATAAAACTTTATTGATCACTATGCAGAAATCAGGAGAGTGTAGCAGTTGAAGTAATTGAAAAATGCTAAAAACACTGCTTTAGAGATGTTACTTATTATTTCACAGATTGGTCTTTCAATAAAGACATTTTTTAGAAATTCATACTTTGGTTGAATTCCGACATTTAAATTGCTGTGAATCTTTAGTCAAATCTTTGACAAGGCATACTGAAACATCACAGTTTCTTATCTAACCATATGCTTACGAGTGAGCAAGATACCCGAGCTGGAGCACAAATCTCTTTATCTTTTGGCTTTGGCCTTGTGTTCATTTACTTTGATGTGTGTACCTTATGGACAAACTGTGGTGAGACATTTTTCACAGCACATTTCCTGTCTCAGACACTGCTGTCTTACGTATGATAGATGAGTCTATCATAAACTGCTCAGAATTGCCTAAAAGCTTCGTTTTAATTGGAGAGCTCTTTAGATTTGTTATCTGCTGCTTGCTCCTAGTCCTGTTCAGGATGCAGCCTTGGGAAATATCAGTGTAGTGAGGAAAGTGTCATATTTTTGTCCATATTGCTTGAAAGAATCACATAACTTTGCAGTGGCTATTGGGTTACTTATTCTGAGTCATTTACTTGTTTTTGCAATCTGCTAGATATTACTTGATGTTACAGGGAGGTCTTTATTATTCATTGTTTTTGGATCTATAGACTTTTAATGGAAAAGATAGCTGAAAATCAATATATTTGCTAGATGACACATGCACCAGATTAGATCAATTTAATGAAAAGTTGAATGTATTTATATAACAATAACATTGTCACACTAAAGCACACTGAGGTAACTAATTGAACTCTGTAATGGGTATATTAGCTAAGAGTTGGCCTTTATCCACAAAGACCTACAACAGACATCAGATTTAAGACAGAAATGTCACACTAATGAAGAGCAACTGTTCATGGGGAGAGTGTAGCAGTAGTAGTTTTTTCTTACCCTGTTGACCCACTCTTTGTTGCAGCAGCTCTACTTGTTTGAACTCTCCTCTAAACTCTGCTGAGAAATGTTATCAGAATCCTCAGCACAACCTCATATGTCAACCCACAGAGCTCCCTCACAAAACTGTAAAACACAAATGAATATAGAAACTCCCTTTTTATTGACTTGTTTTTGAAGCCGTATGTGTGACATTTATATCTTTGCATGCATATGATGAACTCTCAGTCCAGGAGATTATTAATGTACTGTATATGAAGAGAGATTTGGAGGATCTACACTAATGCTGTCGACAATCCCCCCAATGACATTTCTGTCTGTTTTCTACTTACTGTTAAAAATAATAGACAGAATATAAACTTTTAGGGTGATGAGACGAATTTAAAGCTGCACTAATCAATATTTTTATATTTTTTCAACAATTACAATTTTAAAAACAGCTACTTGTATGTGAAGGGGGGTCGCTTGTATGAAACCAAACCAAACCCTTATAAAACATTATGAAATTCAAATGGATAACCTTTCTAAAGAGATTTTCAGTATTCATTATTGATCTATTTTCACTTCACAAACTGCCCAGTTGTTCATACTCACTGGCCATTTCCAGCTAATTTTATCCCACATTTACCCTAAACCTGGGCCTATATCATCATCTAGAGATTAAAGTCAATACTGGAGAACCAAACTGTCTGTTAAAAACACACATTTCCCAGCTCTTGCTGAAATCTGGCCCAAGACTATCAGGAACACCTCAGCAGGTTTTGAACATGTAAACATGCTGTGAAGCTGCAAAAACATTGAGTCTCTCTTTCAGCAGTAATCTTCATCTTTTCATCAGTCTCTGTCTCCAGTCTCCTCTGTCACTCTCCTTTTTGTGTCCTTCCATTGCTCTTCTTTCTTCACTAATTCTCATCAGTTGTGAAATTATTTCCCCAAAGGCCTCGGCCAAGGCAATTACTGGTGCTCACCTGTTTAATCAAATTTTCTCCAAGTGGATGCACACTCTTCCCTCGTTCAAAAACACTCTCTAATTGTAAATATCAGCAGGCTGGCGCCAACGTTTGTCCTCTAGACTAGAATGTGTTGAAATGACATTTTTGTGTGATAATGAACGCTTGATCAAACCCACCAAGACGAACCAAATACTTTCTTCATTGTTTGATCTGTTTATTAGATTAGGGTGCAGACACTCAATTCTCACATGTTGATTTTTTTGGCATTTTTCTTTTTCACACGCTTATACGGGGCAGCAAAGACGGCAAAATGTGGAAATGAAGACCTAGATGTAAAAGCACACCGGTAACATTTAATAAAGGTTGCTGTTCTTTTTGAGACTTGTGATTAAAGACACATTTAAGTGAACAGAGAGCAGATGGAACTCCATTTCATTGAATTAACACTTTTTAATCATTTTTTAAGTCTCCTTACTGTATCCCCCTGTGTCGTGTGCGATATGTCCTCTTGATATAAATCTGTGAAAATCTGCCACATTGAGCACAGTGTCTGTTGGATAAGACCATGAAAAAGTTTTTATGTATGTGAGAGTGTTTTCTAGCTATAAAGGGAGATGTCTTGTTCTCTGTCTCAGGTTGGATTGCTATCCTGGGTGCTCTGTGGCTTATGGTTCTGGCCGACATCCAGGATTTTGAGATCATCTTGCACCGCGTGGAGTGGGCCACGTTACTGTTCTTTGCTGGCCTCTTCGTTCTGATGGAGGTATTTCACATACAGCCCATATTTCTGGCATTGACTGAAAGCCCATTTATGATTTTTTTCAAGAGATTCTGGACTCCGCACAAAATAGCGGAAAACCAAAAGCTGATGCCAAACAACAACTTTTGCTTAGAGCTTCCATTTATCGCATGAGGTATGTATAACAAATAAAAAGTGAGCCAGGACTTGGATCAATGTGGGTTTAGCTGGGCTCCCCCTCTGACAAGCATCTTTACAAGATACTAAAGGAAAACAGGACCAGTGCTTAGATCTATTGACAGTACACTGGCCAGTGACAGAACTTCAGTCAGTCGCTGAGTTTACAATCTGAGAAGTAATTATCTGTTTCTTTACCCATGAGCTTCAGAGTGAAAGGATGAAAAGAAAGAGTAATGTCAGCAAATGAACTGCTTTGTTGTTTCTCACTGAGTCTTTTATGTAGACTATGTGTTGAATGCATTTAACATATATAGTGTCAGAAAGCAGTCCCCATAATGAATGGCCACCAGTGTGTGTATGTATTTGTTTTGTTCTCTGTGTCAATAACGATAACAAGAATAGATCTGTCTCTGTCTACTTAATGGCCGCTAAATAAAAACCAAATGGCTTTTCTTCTAATCCCACCTATAACTAATTCTCCTCAGATTTCTTTTTGTCATATTAATCGTCTCCTCTTCATTTTTCAGGCTTTAGCCCAGCTGCAGCTTATCGACTATATTGGAGAACAGACGGCGCTTCTTATAAAAGTGAGTTTTCCTTTTGATTCTCAACCTTAACAATCATCTCTCAGGGCTCCATGCAACTGGCATAACTGATAATTGGGCACAGGTGACATGATATTGCATTTCATGCATATTGATTTTTATTCTGCTCAGGTATGAATTCAGTTATTTTGTTTACATCTGATTCCTGTCAGCAGTTGAAGGGGTCTGAGGTAATTTTCACCCATATTGTAGCCTGTGTGCATCATGCAAGTGAGGTGTCTCTTAGCAGAGAATTGCACCAGTAATAGGTACGTCAGCTTGTGTTTGGACCGTGGGCCTCTGTAAGTCTAATAATCACACATGACAGGTGGTGTGCTATTCATGGTTTCCGACCTGCTCAGCCTCCCCAAACAATGGACAACATGCTGGGTGGAATTACATGGCCTTTCTCTCCTGATACAAGTAGGGGACAGGTGAAAGGAGGAGATATTGCCTCCTTTAACCTGGCCATATGTACCTAAGAGAAGACCATCAAGAGGGTTCAAACAACATCATGCTTGTCACATGCGGAGAATTGGCCTCTGTGTGTGTGTGTGTGTGTGTGTGTGTGTGTGTGTGTGTGTACAGCAGAGCTCTGAGATAAAAGTCAAAGACACCACCACCCCCACCACATGGGGTCGTGTCACACATTCAAACAGCTCCATCCTCTCAGCCTCCGCTCCCCGACGAGAGGTTCACTGTCAAAGAATGAACATAATTGGTGTGTTTGATTTAAATCGGTGACTGGCTGTGTGTGCATCTGAAAGCAGCAGTTATCTGTCGCTCTTATTATCTCCCCTCTCAGGCAGTGCCAGAAGACCAGCGCCTGGCTATAGCCATTATCCTGGTGATGTGGGTCTCAGCTCTGGCCTCTTCCCTCATTGACAACATTCCCTTCACTGCCACCATGGTAAGAGGCTTCGGCGTGATGCTTTCATTTCACACTCCAGTATATCCTTGTGAAATCACACACACACACACACACACACACATACACACACAGTTCAAACAAGTTATACTCATACATGGAGTAGTAAAGAACTAGTCCCAAATCATTTGACTTGAGAAGGGTTTCAACACTATCTTCACTATCTTGCTTTGAACAAAACTAGTTCATGTTCAGCTACTATAAAATATTGTAATCACTATAACCAGTATGGAGTGTTTTGACAGCTTCAAATGGTATAATAGTTAGCTAAGGCACTTGCAAACATATTACTGCATAGCTTTCTGATTTAGCCACATTCCACTACACTGTCAAAATGTCAACATGCTATTCTGATCATGGATTTTACGTTTGTTCATTAAATTCAACTTAAAAACTGTGCTACACATTTTCAGTTCCCACCTACAACTGTATAACATAAATTTTGTAACAGAATATATATTTTCTAAACAAAATATATATTAGTTTGTTTATCAAACATGCATATTCCTCTCAAATCATATTGGCTTGTTCTCATTTTAACTATTGGATACTTTCAGGTAGTATGACTTCTCATACTTCCACAAAGAAAGTAATGTACAGGTGTACATACACAAGGTGTATCATAATGCCTGGGATATTGGGACACACTTTGACATTTTAGCCTTGACATAATGAATGCAGTTTCCAGCATAATTTATTATACATTATCACTCTCAGCTGTATTATCCATTAACAATTCTGAAGTCTTTAACATCATTGAAATAAAACATTGCACAATAATATTTTCGTAGCTAAAATGTAGGATCACCGGCCTGAAGTGTTGTTGGTTTACATAAGAAGAGCAGAGAAAACAATGTTGATCCAAATGCAAATAACATGCTCATTTATTTTTACTTAAAAAGTTAGATTGTGAGTGAAGTATGTACTTGTACCTACAAAATGGTACTGTATCTGACTTTCCATATAACAGTTATCTTAAAATGTAGGAAGATACAGAAAGATTCTCTCAGACACTCATGAATTATGCAGCTACTTTCTGTTATAAGTATTAGACCAACTGCCACCTCACCACTTTTGTTGTCAGCTGTCTGTTTTGCTAAAAATTAATAGACTGTACAGAGATCAATGTTTCAGAGGGGCGCCAGTGTGCTCAATTAAAATGACAGTGAGAAAAGGAAAAGATGTTATCCCACTGACAGAATGAGATGTTGTTTGCTAGAATTAAACCATCAGATTTTTGACTAGTCCACCAGTGTATCCAGGGGTTTTGAAGATGTCCTTTTCTCTGACTGTTTTTCCATATTTTCAGGCTCATGCAAGTGTTATTCTACCTTAAAAAGAGGACTTCTAACTGCATCAATTGTCAATTCAGTGCACAGCTAATAAGAAAGCATGATTGTCACAATAGACTGAAGCTCAAAAGATCTGTTATCCCCATTCCCACCTGAAAAATGAATGTATGAATGAATCCGTTTAGAGGCTCTTTTAAATGTAATTTGTGGGAATGTTGGGAAATAGGCTGTCCGCTGTCTCACTAAGAGTGAGGTGAGAAGTTTGATACCACTTTCATGTCTGTACACTAAATATGCAGCTACAGCCAGCAGTGGTTAGCTTAGATTAGCAGGACTGGAAACAGGGGGAAACAGCTAGCCTGGCTCTGTCCAAAGGTAAAAAAAAAAGTCCACCTACCAGCACCCCTAAAGCTCACTAATTAACACGTTATATTTTCTTTATTGAATGAAGTGGATTTTGTTCCCTTCTTACAGAGCCAGGCTAAGTCTTGGTACTAAGCTAAGTTAGCAGTTGGTGGTAGCATTTACTCAAACTCTCAGCAAGAAAGCAAATAAGTGTTCCCCAAAATATCAAACAATTCCTTCAAACTTTAAGCTTTAACTTTAAGTATCATGAGGATACTGTATTTATTTATTTTGTTCATAGTTCCTGTAAATACTCTGTCAGGGATTGCTTTCCCAACCAGGGGAGGACATCTTCACTGATATAAGACTATGTACAGTGTATGCACGATCTGTTAGTATGGTTTGTGAAAGTGATATGCGCACCATATTCAGTCATGCAACATGTGGTTACAACAGCAGGAACTAATGGAAATAATCTCTACTACGCTGCACATGAAAGCTTTAATGTTTCATTTGTAGACTCATTTTCATTTGAGTAAATTCCTCCAAAAATAATCCAACAATCTTAAGGAAATTCTAAAACGGTTGGGACATGGTTGAGTACACACTGTTGTGCCGTCATGGTGAGAACCGATCTGGCTCATCACCTACTGTATGTTGCATGTAAAACCCATATCACATCATAGATGGAGCCCCTGTGTATATGTATATGTATTTGGGGGTTGCTATTGGAAAGTTTGAGACCTGTTACTGTGTTTTAGACACCAAACTCAACTGAAATAATGTTTAGACATGTATTCACTTCAGTTTTCTTAATGGAAAAGCATTGCATATAAAAATGATTTTCTGCCTGAGACGTTAAGACACTAAGCAGTGTATATTGTCAATAATTTCCAATATATCTCTGTACTCACAGATTCCAGTTCTCATCAACCTAAGTCAGGATGCAGATGTGAACCTGCCAGTAAAACCTCTCATCTTTGCCTTGGCCATGGGAGCCTGTCTTGGGGGTAAGCCTCTATTTTTATCCTCTACATGTAATAAAATATAAACTAAAGTATAAAAATAGGGTATGAGACTGTTTGGTTTTGGGCTAAAAACAAACAACAACGATTCAGAGTTCCTTACAGTCACTGGGGACTTTATAGTTTAAGCTAGGTGTGAATCTGATATCGATGGCCTCTGCCAGAAGAAGCCATCATATGCTCGAGGTGACAGCCACACTTTGTACAGCTGTGTCACTCCCCGGGGAGGTCGGACTGTGCTTTTTGTGAGAGCAGCCCAAGGCCCCTCAAAGCTTGCTTTATTCAGGCTCTACCACACCCCAGCGGCCGGCCCTTCAGCACAGCGTGGCTCTGGGTGGGAAGGACACAAAGAGAGAGAGAGAGAGAGTTTAGAGAGCTGTCACAGTGTTTCAGTTTAATCAACTGCACTGTGACAGGTCCTTATCGATCGGCAGTATGAAGTTGCCACCGCCCAGCTCCATCCCCACACTGACACCTTTTGAGATGGGAGCACTATCGAGCGGCACGATGGATACGCACCCTGACTGTCAAAATGTTGCCTACTAAAGTAGATTAAAAATAGTAAAACTTTACACTAGATTAAGGCTGAAAATACTGAAAGATGAAGATGGTTCTTAATATAATTATTATATAGCAGACAGTGCACACATGTTGAATACTTGCTCATGCTCTGCATAACTAAGTGTTTTGTGTGACATTGAACTCAGACCTGAATAATGTCAAAATAAAAGTTATATTTCGATTTACAGTTTGTTTTCCTGTCTGTTTAGGAAATGGCACATTGATAGGAGCTTCAGCAAATGTTGTGTGTGCAGGAATTGCTGAACAACACGGCTACGGCTTTTCCTTCATGGAGTTCTTCAGGTACGCTCTCTCTCACCTCAACAGCACATATCAGAAGTCAGAAAAATAAACACCATGTTTTAAAATCTCAGACTTGTCAGACTTGTGCATCACTGGGAATCCTGTACCATAGGCTACACTGCCTAAAGGGGTGCTTGCATGTTAATGTCCATCATATGCTACGCTAGGAGATGCCAACAGTGTGTACTGAGTTGCCTGAGAACATTTAGAGAAAAGCCACAAGTCTCACACTTCAGATCCTGAATTGCAAATACCTGTTCACTGAAATGTGTATCATGTGGCAGAAGATGCTCTCCTCTTTGAGGGGGTGTTGCTGGAATTTGGAGTACTGGAACGTTCAGTGCATCTGTCCAGAACCAGGTGTTTTTAAGGGTTACCACCTGACCTTGCTTGGGATCTAGACAGCAGGAGTACCCTTCTGTCAGTAACATAACTCCAGGAAACAACCTGGCAGACATGAGTTAATGTCATCTGGTCTGGGCAGCGATTTCAGTTTGTGTCCTCTCCGGTGACACTGTAAGGGCACTGAGAAATGTTTACTACAGTGAGTGAGGAGGAACTCAGACTCTAGCAAAATGTGCTCAGTTGTCTGCAGAAAAAGCAGTCTGATACACTGACTCATAGAAAGGCATCAACAGTCAAACATATGTGTGACTGATTGAATTGATACTGAGTGAAACGCTCATAGAGAGCTTGATTTGAAAACTCTGGTGGTTAAAAAAAAAAACCCATGCGAATGGCGAAAAATGTCATTACATCTCAAGCAGGATTGTAAGTAGGCAGCCTCCCAAGTTGCCACCTGCTCGCCAATAGTTTTCAATCTGATGAGGTAACAGCCAGACATACTTTGCAATTTGCGTGCTGGAGAAGTGGAAGTGGTCAGTGATGTTGAAAGACAGATGAATATGGGTCTGATTAGGTTTAATATGCAATCACTTGGAAATAGCATGTTATTTGATTTATGAAACTACTCAGTGTATGTAACGATGAAAGGAGATAGAGTGAGACCGTTCCTTGTGGGATTTTGTTCTGTAAAAGATTACATTTGAATCAGTGACTTGAATGTCTGCAGGTGGGATTTACATGAAACTCTGTTTTATGCACAGACATTCTTGCACCGCAGTGCCCCCATTCACTCTGACACTAATTTAAGGAAGTGCCTGTGGCTGTGTATACTTCTGTCACCAAATGTACATCAAAGAATCACGTGGTGAATGGTCATTTCTCTGTAATTCTGCCTTCCTCTGCACATTTATGGTTTTGTGTGAGCTGTTTATATTCTTTGCTTTTTTTAGCCACACTAGCTGTGTGTCGGTCCACCACTTTGATCCTGACTGAAATATCTCAACAACTATTGGATGGATTGCCATGAAATTTGGGACAGACATTCATGTTCCCCTCAGAGTGAATTGTAATAACTTCCCTTAACATTTCATTTAGCGTCATCAACAGGTTAATATTTTTAGTTTGTCCAATATTTTGGTTTATGACCAAATGCCTGAAAAGCTGTACTTTGTGTTTAGCGCTAATTAGCAAATATTAGGATGCTAACGTGCTAAACTAAGATGGCAACCATGGTAAACATCAGCATATTAGCATGATCATTATCAGCATGCTGGCATGCATGCTTCTCTTCAACAAATATTCCAAGTTCAGCAGCAGAAAACCTTTTTCTTCACACTCCGTTACGTTTCAGACATGTGTGTCAACAACACGTGTCAAAACAGCTCGCCGTCTGGTCTAATTTGGCAAAATTTTATGCAATTCAGATGAAGTGTGGCTGGGAGGATTCACATCTGTAGTCTTAGAAAATACCCCGCTGAATCGAGAAAATTGTGGTGGCGCAACATTTTGTGCCACAGACGGTAATTTGCAACAGGTTTAGTAAATATCCCTGTTTGTGTTGTTTCCATATAAATGGTGGATGTAATCATTTTTACAGTTAGTGATGAAATGATTTGTCAATGAATCGATTAGTCAATCAACAGAAAATTAACTGACAACGATTCTGATAACTGATTAATCATTTGAAGTCATTTATCGAGCAAAAATGCCAAACATTTGCTGGTTCAAGCTTCTCAGATGTGACGACGTGTTGCCTTGACTGTTCAATAAGCATGTTCAGGATGTGACCTCTGACCTCTGGGAAACTGGTCATTTCCACTTTTGTTTGATATTTTAAAGACTAAACAGTTAATCGAAGAAATAAGACAAAGATGAAAATTGCACAATTACCTAGTCATCGTCAGTTTCTTGTTTCCTTCTCATGCTGCTTCCGAAGTTCCAAAATAAATAATTGAAATAACTGGTGGAAATGTCATCACAGTTAGTTATCGTACTGTATGTTGACAAATTAGTTATTGTGCTGAAAAGACTCAGGGTTGTCCAGCTGCATGGGATTTCACTGAAATGTCTAAGAACAGTTGCAGCCTGTCAGCTCTGCTTCTCCCACACTGTAGCTGTGTTTACAGTTATTAGATAGAAGCATTGCTCTCGGCTGAAGCGCTGCCTGTAATTGGCTGTCTGTGGCAAAGGGTCACAGCTGTTCAGAGAGACAGGTAAGGGGGAGAGAGGCCTGTCTGTGACTCCAGGCAGCTGCTGTATCAGGTGTTTAAATTCAGGTCCCAGATGAGCCCACAGGGACATGGATGCCTTTTTCATAGACCATCACAAAGGAAAATGAGTGGCCCTGAATAGCTCAGCAGTTAGTTGGTGTACAGTCCCTGTTGCTTCCTTCATGCCTCTAGGCCCTGATCATCCTCCTCTCCTCAAACCACTAACCTGGGGAGCATCGCAAAATACGTACTGTATGGTAGTCCAGCCATTGCTAGTGCTCGCATGCTCGGTGTGAAAAATAGACCCTGTCACTCTACAGAGAATGAAACAGAATAAAATAAGATAAAAACAAATAAAACACATAAAACATATTGGAGTACAGAAGTGTTATCAGCAAAATATGCGTAAACAAATCCTCATCCTGCAGAAAAATGGGTACAGTATTATTGGTGCATAGACAGCATTTTACTGTTGTAGTTGGTTGAGGGGGAGCTAGTTTTAACTACTTTATTAGATAGTTTAATCCAGTGGTTCCCAACCTCACAAAATAAAACTGAGGGGTCCTGAGAAAAAACAAAGTTCTGATACACAAATTTATATTTTTTAGGCTTTTCTGTAATCTTTAATATTGGAGAGTTTTACTTCTTTGAGCCGTGAACAGTTGAAACCATATGAGAATTTTAGAGGGTTTGAAATGTCTCTTTGGTGGAAATGCTAACAACTCATAGACATCTGAAACATGACAAGGGGTAAGTGTTGCAAACTAAAAAGGTTTGGGAACAGCTGGTTAAATCTTTAACAAGGCATTGTGTCTCATAAACGTATCATATGTTTTTACATCTTAATCTGTACCAGTAACCATAGCTGTCAAATGTAGAGTACAATATTTTCCTCTGAAATATAGTGGAGTCAAAGTTTCAAGAAGAATAAAATGGAAATACTGTACCTGACTCATACTTAAGTACAGTACTTAAGTAAATGTACTTAATTACTGTCATTATTATCACTTATCATTATACTCTAATCTCATCTTTAATGTGACTGCTGTTTTCTTACAGATTAATGGCAGGGTACGGATAGGCTAACATACCCTCAACCTCAACTACCTCAGCTGACAAGGGTTTGTTAGCTGAGGTTATTTTCTCCACACTGGTGTTGTCAGGATGTCTGCCCTCAGCTTTGAAGGTCTGGTAAAGCAATCGTAAAGCAAATCACGGAAGGCTTTATGATCAAAAATGTTATAACCACAGCAAACCACTATTCAGTTTTTGATTTTTGAGTTTTTTCAAACAGGCGTCCAAATCAAATGACATTAAACGATGTGAGTTAGAAAGAGAGGCCCATTATTCAGCCCTTTCCTCCCTTTGTCACACCATGTGACTGAATTAATATTTCCATTCATACAGCTCTCTGCATCTGCAAGGGAGACCTTTGCTGGGAGCACTGGTCCCATGCACTAGAGACTGCAGGTGTGCTACCTTCATTTGCAAGAAATCTAAGATGCACTGCAGGTAAAGAAAAACAAAAGATTACATAACGACAGAAAGAAATCCTAAATATTTTTGGAGGTGCAGAGAATATTTTCTGGACCACCCTACAACCTAAACATTTTGCAAGTTATGCTGCTTATTGAATAGCACAGGTCAAGCATTGTCAAGCATACAGCCTCCACAGTCAGACCAACGCGTCCCTCTGGTTTATCTAAAGGAAGTCTTTGAGATTGCATCGGGACTTTCAAAGAGCTCCCATCATATGCAATTAAATCAATGCATGAGATCACAAGGTACGATGGGGATTTTTAGACAAGGTGAACCTTGTTTCTCTCTGTGCCGTATTGTGGCAACTTTTTCATCTGCCCTCTGTCCCTTCATGCTGTTCCTGTGGTGGGGAAATGGGTATTGCTCAGCAGAAAGAGATTCACTCGTATAGAGGTGACCTCAGCTTGTCTGATTATGATAACAGTTTAGAGATTCCTCACTCTATCCATCTTAAGTGGACATTCATTCCGCAAAGATAAAAATCACAGTGGTCTCATGTTAATTGGCTATTTAAAGGCCTTGACCTTGTAAAACTATATTTCCCATTTTTACATATTTTATGTATTATGTATAATTTAAATACTAATATATATGACACTGGTATGCTTCAACTCTGACAGTTTGTGCATGTGCATCACTGTAAGCCCTACTAGCTTGACAGGCAGTTTAGGGTATGTCAATAAAGCTAACACACACGTGCACAGAGCTCCATCTCCTCCATTCGTCCTCTATCCAACAGAGTTAGCATTAGTTATAAACACACCACAGGTAGCACAACAACACAGTATGAAGTGAACTGTATTCTCCCACTACAGACAATATACACACTACCACTGAGCTGTTGTGACCCTCCATCTACACTGCTGAATCCTACTTTACTATCCAGCTATGGAGTGTTTTATAGCATTGATTCTTTAGCCTGAGGGTGAGCGGTGTGTTTTACAGTAGTGGTCTGAAGTTTTCTGTGCAGTAGCACCACTTAGCAAAAAGGTCTAATAACCAGAGCCTGTAGCTGATGTGACTGTGCCTTCATACGCTGTCATAAAGAAAGCAGCACAGTGTTGAGCAGTTTTATTCCTAGTCAGCCATTCAGTGCTGCAACAAAAGAAAACGGCTAAGCAAACAGTTGGAAAACAGTATGTGATTAGTAAAAGTAATTTCTTTCTTTTTTGTGATTATTTCTATGGTCAGCCTTCAATAGCATTCTGTGTGACAGCAGTTGTAGGTTACATTTAAAAAAAAAAAAGCCTTGTTTACAACTAGCACATCCATCCACTGTGTGGGAGCTGGGCCTGGATGCTATGAAAGTCAATCAGTCAATCAAGTTTATTTGTCACATGTAATCATATAAGGTACCGGTATCAGTGTAGACTAACATTAGCGTCTCTGTCCTGCTCTTATTGGATTCAGCAAAAACTTTACACTTCAGCAACCACAGCCAAACTTGTTATCCGGGGCAGCATTACATTTGCCAAACACATCAGTTCATTTTCATCTTAAAATAATATTCAAAATGAAAAATACAGTTTGAAAATACAAACAATAAAGCATAAATCCAACCTCTGTCTTGCTTGTCAAAGTATGTAAGATAAGCAGCCACACAGGGTTATGTTAGAATAAAGAGTCTGATGTATATTTATCCTTATATTATAGATCTCACTAGCTCTACACTGTGATACAATGCTGTATTTATTTCAATGTCTTCTACATGGGTCATCAACTGCTGAGGATCCTGACTTTTTGCCTGGGACATGTAGCTTTAGACTCAGTCTTATAGCACAACATTATGTAGCTATGTAGTCATCAAGTGCATATTAAAGACCCCTTTACAGGATTCTCACTTTAAAATGAGTCAGCTGGAAACAAAGTCTATGACAGTGATTTCAACAAACTCATGGAGTTATCATTAGCTTAATTAGCTAGCTAGTGACAGCTGGTAAAATCTGTAAGTGACAGCTGTCATTTTAGCCGACAAAATCAAGTCGCTGGCTAGAAACGAGAAGTGACTTTTGCCAGCAATTAATATTATTACTACCACTACAAAAGGAGGTTACAGGCTGTGGGAAGGTGTGGTGGTGGAGAAGATCAGTGAGGTAGCAGGGGGCCTGGTTATGGAGGGCTTTGAGATTGAAGAGGAGGAGGTTTGAATTGAATCCATTGCGGTATAGGGAGCCACAATGGATTGTGGAGGTGTTTTAGGAGCAGGAGTGAGTGTTCAAACGAAAGGCTTCTGTTGAAGAGTAATCAGAGGTTGCAGATGTGAGATGAGGGAGATGCTGATCACATCAGATTTGTCACAGTTCAGTTTGAGAAAGCTGGCTTGCATCCATGATTTAATTTAAGTTTGGGACGTTGGTCAGGGTGGAGTGAGTTGCAGTGATGATAAATTTAGTGGATATGTAGAGCTGGACATCATCGGCGTAGAACCGGAGACCATGACGAAAGATGAGATTAGCGAGGGGGAGCATGTAGAGGATGAACAGGAGAGGGACCTTGGGCGATAGGTTCAAATCAATCAGGATGATCATTGTTAATCTCTTTTGCATTTAAATTGTTCCAAACACCATCAGCATGTTGTTATTACTAGAATTACTGCAAACGTGGAAATATGGAGTTAATCGCAAATGGTAAATTGACAATTGTTTCTGCCAACTGTTAACAGGAGGCTAAAGTAATTTCCTCTGAAACATTTCAGTTTGTCCTTAGAGGAGGTTTTGCGATGAATGGGACAGACCTCTAAAATTAAAGTGACAGTTGACACTTGATGTGTAAATAAAAATGAGAATCACCCTGACCTTTAACTCAGTTCAGTTGGCTACTCAAAAAGTTTCAATTTAAATGCACCACCATGCCGTATTGAAATCCTTATTAATGAGCTTAAGTGCTTGACTAGCCTCATTAATCCTTAGTTCAAGTACTAATTTGACATTTCCACATGCATATTAAATGGAAACTGCATAATTTTATTCATCTGAATGAAGAAATAGTTGTAGCAATAACGAATAATACATTGACACGCAGTTATCAGATATGCACAACATTACTCTATTCTTGTATGCTTTTCTCAGCTTCCTCAGTGCAGAAGACTCGATATATGGGACATTCTGAAAGGTCATCTTAAAATAGGCCTTTGAAATGGCTTTGGACTTTATATATGACAGATACAATAGCAAGCAGATACAACAGGCCAATAGCTACTAACTCTTTCCAACTCTTTGAAAAGGAAACACAAAATGCATGAATAGTTTTTCAAATGATGTTAGTCATTGTGTTTTGATATAGACCACATTCTGTATTATCTGTATTTTGCATGTCTTTTTGTGTGTGTGTGGAAAAGCATTTACCAAACCCATTGTTATTTGTTGTTATTTTCCATTTCTGGTATTGATATTTGATTAGACAGTTCTTCTCTGGCTTATTTATGATGCAGCATAACAAAGGATAACAGTGATTACTAGTAAACAAGGGCACTGCATTAAGTGCTGAAACTCTCATTTTTCTGTGAGATATGAAATTGTCCAAACATATAACTTTGCCCAGCTGTCAAAAATATCTTAAATAAGGAATTTATAGAATACATCCTTAGTTGTCCACATTGGGGATTTTTAATCAAAGTTTAATGAAATTTTATCACATTTAATGTCAGTAACTCTGACATCCTTGGTCAGACCTATGTGAAGTTTGGTACACACATTCTGTGGGGGCTGCTTTTGTTCATAGACCAATTTGCACCTAAAATGCTGCATATAAGCACCATGAAATACGCCACAAATTTCTTGAAAAAGTCCACATGGGAACCATAAATACCAAAAACCTGTATGTTTTAATTTTGTGGCTACTACTGACCCTCAATTAGGGTCAGTAGTAGTACACACACTTAGATCTATGTACATAAAAGGCAAGTTCATAATGGGAAAGTTGAAAAATAAAACAAGAAATTCATGGGAACCTATGACCCACTAACCATCAAATACTGTGCTACCTGAACCAGATTCTCAGGCCTTAAGATCCTTGGAGAAGGAATCCTGCCAAGTAAACAGAAAATACACACAGCAAAGAGACATGTAACCTTTTGCTTCGCACTAAAAATCAAGCTTGCACAGTTAACCTTGCCATTTCACATAATTGTCTGCGAGGCCCTGTCTGACCTGAGTGTGTGCTAGCTATTGCAATGAAAGACACATCAGCATAATGGGTGTTTCACACTGAAAAAATACGAGTATGTCTGCTGGTAAAACTACATTTAGATTAAATAGAATATAAAGTCGAGTTCATGTTTGATGCCAGTGGCCAAACAAACAGCCCCATTACCCTATTGTTATCCTGCTTCATCATCATAATAATTGGCCATGTATTAAAAATAACTCACTTTGTCATTAATCTCAATAGGAAGATTAACACAGCTAATAAACAATGATGTAAACTATCATTAGTGTGAGGTATGGCAGCAGTAGATTTATTGTTGTTTTCTGGTTTATTTGGTCCTGACTGACTTTTTTATTGAGTCTATCATTGACTCAGCCTCACATCTCACACTGCACCATCGCACTAGTGAGCTACATCTGCTCTGAATGATATTTTAACAAGAAGGGTTCCCTTCATTTTTCAGGTGGTACTACAGTTTTAATTACTTCTTTGCTGATTTGACAGAGATTTATTGCTGGCACACTAAATATACATGTAGCTTCTTTTCTCATTTTGTCCTCCAAAACTGATCTGTGTCAGAGACTGAGGGCAAACAGATCTCTGGGCCTCAGAGCAGCCATGTGTCCATATAGGACATGGTTGACATCCAAATGACAAACCATCTGCAGTTCTGGGGTCATCTAAGGACACATTTATGCATTTACGATACTAAGTGAAGAATGAGAAACTGGGAAAGCAGTGTGACTAATACTACTTATATAATACAGTTTTCCATGGTTACTGATACTTTTATGGCATTTCTGTTGTGTCATGAAGCTAACTAAATTTAAGTAATTGCAATGAGAACAGGGATGTAATATCACAATTTCCTAAGGCCTCACAGGGGTCCAGCTTTGGACCACTCTGCACTTGAAGGCTTTTTAGATTATTTCGTCAAGCATGAAGACAAGCCTTCACCTGCAGGCTGAGGTGTCCTTGAGCAAGACACTGAATTTGGACCAGCTCCATTAGGGCTGTGCAGCTCCAACCTCCCTGAGCAGCAGAGGCTGAGTGAAAAGAGAGTTACCCCGTGGGGCTCTGTAAAGTGTCACACATCAGAATAAGATGCAAGATGTTTTATTGGCAGAGAAAGTTTTCACATATGAGGAATTTGACCATCTGTGGCTGCCAAAGTTCAAAATAGGTTAATAGTTTAATAAAGAGAAGAAGACGGTTGAAATTAAGAAGAGCAAGGAAAAATATAAAAGGAAAGATGTTACTGAACTTTTGCAAAAGTTTCATGAAACATTTAAAACGAGGCAATAGGTCTCTTCAAGGTGCAGCATGTAAAGGCACGTGTTCTCTAAAATGACCATTTATTTCCCACTGGTTGTAATTTGCTTCTTGTCTCTTGACCTCGCACCAGAAAATTAGCTTGTGAAAAAGACAGCGGCATAAAGACACCTGTTTTGTAAATGTCAGGTCAGCTGCATAGAGACGGCCAACTGATTCAACACTGAGTGCTATTCCACTTGTTTATTCTGGAGTGTGGTTAACAAGTTGTCCAATGAAAGAAATGAGTGAATAACAGGAAATATTCACATATACCACAGTCTTAATCGTACACTGACTGTGTTTGCTTGGACCTTTTGACATCTCCAATGACTTTAAACTGGACTCTTATGAGAAGGGACGCAGAGGGAAGCTGTGATGTCACGTGACGTTGTAAAGTACCCACCACCTTATCAAACATTTATTCATGAACACGTTGCTTCAGGCAGTCAGCTCTGTTTGTATGATGTAGAGAAATCTGTCTGCTGTTACCCTGTTGAGAGGTTTGATGATTTTTCTGACAATTGCACTGTATGTTATGGCATGAGACCGTCGGTATAGCAATCCTTTACAGTAAACAAAAAAATTGAATGAATGAAAGAGACAACTCTGCATTGTACAGTGGCCGTTTTTAGGCTTTTCAGGCTTGGTTCTATGTTAACTTTCAGCAGTCTAAGTGTAATTTAAACAGTTATATGGGTTGTTTTATATATATGTATAAGTATGTGTATGTTGTATGAAAACTTGTGTGAAGCAGATCTTTGTCAGACTCAGACCTACTTTATCAGGTTCAACTGTACTTAGGCTCAGCTCTACTGTGGAGTGACATAAAACATCAACATTTTGCTCACAGTTCACAGTGACATCAGCAGGCTAATGTTTGCCATGTAACTTTTAGCATGTTATGATGTGCAGTTAACATGGTAACATTTAGCATTAAGCTCAAAGTCCAGCTGAGGCCGTTAGGAGTTTGATCATTAGTTTTAGAGGTTTCCTGTCAATAAATCAAGTACTGAACTGTAAAGTTTGACCTGTATTGGCACTTGATGAAAAGTCTGGGGTCCATCAAGTTCATTAGGATTCATCGTCTGGCGACCACAAACCTCTGTATGACTCTGGATCAACTTAATAAACTTATCACCACTTGTAGCTCTTCATTCATTATTTGGACTACTTTTCAGTAATCCTTCAAATGCTCTCTGTTTGAATAAGTTGAATACACTGTACATACTTTAAGGTGACCAACATTACAGTGTATTATCATTTGTTTTAAGTAAGAATAAAATGTTAATTCTTGACATTGATCTGTTGCTCTCTGGCTTCTTACAGGTTAGGATTCCCCATGATGATAATGACGTGTATGATCGGCATGTGCTACCTGCTGGCCACCCACATTGGACTAGGATGGAACATGTAATCTACAACTGCTGTACAGAGCCAAAGAGACTGTGTGTGTGTGTGTGTTGTGTGCATGTGTGCATGTGACCACTCCTTCAAGCATTTAGAGTTTCAGCTCACTGTAATGTGATACGTAACCTGATTGACTGATCAGATTACAGGCACTAGATGAAGCACAGTCAGCAGCCATATTTTGGAAAAACGTCTTTGATTAAAGTGCAGACCAGCAGGGACCAGAAGCACAGGAGCTTTGACTAAAACTTTGAATATAACATCCAACAATATGAGTGTGCATTAGTTCTTGGTGAGTGGTCCACTGTCACCCTGCTGAGTTTTACCAACTTTGTCAAAAACTTGAACCTTTTTGTCCTCAGCAAAGAGTCAATCCAAGGGAAGGAAATGTATCTTTACAGGAAAAAAATGGTCCCACTCCATAATGCTGTACATGGTGCTACTGCCTCAATGGGTACAACTGGTGTAAGTGATTACAGCTTCGGCCTCTGATGTCAGACAGTTTATTCTTTTGGAAATCTACGTGGTCTGTTTACAAAAAGCAACAACTAATTTATCTAGGAATGTTTTACACTGATTTGCTTTTAGAGACATTTAGGACACTGATCAATTTGTTTTAGTCAAACATTTCACCCATGGTTTACCAAACTTATGTTGATATTTTAAAGGAACCATAATACCCAGTGAAAGGGATTTTATAACGGTTAATATTTTTGTCAGCTGCCCAAATCTCAATTCCTTGTGAAAGAATCTGAAAAACGAATACAGTAGCGATTAAATTGGAGAATAGCAGAATGATACAGAATAAATGTAAAACAGATGTAAACATTGTATACTATCTATTGTACTGTGTACACAATGATCTCACTCAATGATTTAGTTCAGTTAACCATATTTAATGTAGAAAACGTTTAATCATGTAAATGCTCCGTTACATGGAACGGGCAACATCTTATTACCCTGTCCAGTTGAAACTATCACCTGTATTTATTGTACAGCCCGTCAACCTGAGCGTCATTTATCTTGAATGGCTGAGACTTTCAGAGCGTTCAGACAACATGAACAAGATCAACGTGGACAATAAAGGTTGTGATGTTTCTGCTTTTCATTTGGCTCATTTTGAGTTTGTTATTCTTTATGAATATTTGGTACCACTTTCTAGTAAGCTACCCTTTGTAAAGTTGTTACCAGTGGTTTTATTATTGGTTTATAAATCATTTACTAATGCTTTAACCCAGTGGAAAGAAGAAGAAATTGTGGTCCAGAGGGTCTTTCTGATGAACCAAGTTAAAGCGAGTGTCATGCTGGAGAAGAATAAACATCAACCAGAAGGAGTTGATCTTATTAATGGCCTAAGGCTGTGCGATATGAACAAAATCTCATATCCTGAGATAGGTCATTTCATATACAGATAACGATAGATGAATAAATAGTTTATATAAAATGACCACAAGGAAAAGCATATTTCTTATTACATTTCAAATTATATACTCAACAATAAAAGGTACTTACTCATATTTGACTATTTTTTTCCTTTTATTTAGGACCTTTGTGCCGCGGGCAAAAGCCTCTTGCAACATCTGAGTCTGGGGTTTGTTTTGAGCACTCAACTGTACTTGTGTGGCTCTCATCCGTAGACTCTCCCCGTACTGTTTGACATGATTCTTGTGTAGGTGGTATACCCAAACCACATCCATGCCACAGAATTAACCCTCTTTTAGGTACAAGCTCCTTGTTTTGTCTTGGCTGGTCGGAGTCCTTCTCCTGTTCGGAAATTATCCTCCATGTTTGTTTGTGTTGCCTTAATGCAAATTTCCTGCCTGCATCCGTGCCATGCAAAAGAACGCAAAGCATCATCCAAATGATGAAAACTATTGCCAGAAGATAAAGAGTGTGACTCGTGACACAACAAAATAAATAATAGAGTGTAATATGAAACCATAGACGTTTTTCTATCGTCACACAATATCGCACAGCCCTATAATGGCCTACAACATATTTGTGAAGCATTAGCAAATGATTTATTAGTCATAAATAAAGTCTTTTGTCCTGGGGGTTATTTTGGCCTCTACCACTTGTGATAAGAGAAAAATCTGCTGTTCTCTTGCCTGTACTTTTCTGACAGTATCATAATTGTTCTGTCCACCTACACTTTCCCACTCCAGTTTTCTCAACATCTTAAAAATGTTGAAAATCACTAAATGTAAAGTAGAGGACACAGAGGTCAGTGGATACTCAACAAAAATAAATTGCAACACTAGCATAAAATAACTCTCCACAGAGTGAATTTCTCCTTTCATGTGAAAAGGTTTCTGGTACTCCACAGTGTTTGTGGAGTAAGATGCATTGTTGTTCTCCTTCCATATCCACAGCTCTACTCTTGCTGTGTTTATTGGCAGTGACGGAGACTAAAACTGACTTTTGTGTTCCTTTTAATGAGTCAGGCTCCAAGCCAACTAAAACCCAACTACACAGATTGATGTATGTGGCTCCTGTAGGACTGTTGTTTCACATTAAAACATTAGTCCCAGGGGATCATGACAGCTTGAAGTGTGAAACACCCTTGTTTGTTACAGTCATTGGGGATGTCTTTGTCCACTTTGTTGCCATTACAAAACCGTGCTATGGATCGCAGCATTAATTAGCAGTTAATTAATTAAAGACACTTCCACCCTCGGAGAACTCTACATCGTTATACATCATTAATGTATTTAATGTGTTCCAGGAGTTAGAGTAATTTATGGCTGGAGGCTCAAACCCTCATTTTTGGTCTTCTGCAGTAAAACGAGCTGCAACTCAGATACCAAATGTTCAAAAACAACCAAATTTGGTATATAGGTTTGACAGCTTTCCCACTACCCAGACAATGCAAATTACACTTCACATTTTGACCAATTACTGAAGGTCTAGTATCAATTTAATTTCTTAGATTAAATGGCTTAATCCCCTCTATATTTTCACACAGTGTATGTTTTGCCTTCATATTATACAAAATGAACCTACCCAAAATTAAAAATCATGGTTTTATTTTCACTACTAATGCAAATGATGGGCTTGAACTGCATGCCATTTTATCTTCTGGTGGCATCCACTTTTCCTCATTCTACTTGGACTACCTCTACTTAATACATTACCCAGAATTCATCCCAATAACCCCAAGTTGAGAGAGCGATGACAGAAACAGAACAATTCTTTCTCTCTAAAGGATAAGTTTGGTGATATTCTAGATATTTCTTATTGTCAATAAATCTCACAAAATGAGCAAATCAACAATACATTTAATAAATGATATTTGTGACCTGTTTTCAAAGATTTATGTCTTCAGCAATAACCAATGGGCTTAGGGCTGACAGGGTGGGGAAGCCAGAAAGTATTAAGAGACGGACTAGCACATTGTTGGTTTTGATTTTTCATGGGACCCATTGACAAAAAGTATAAGGTAACACCAGCCTTATCCTTTAAAGAAAAAAAATAATAGTTGTGCACACTCAATGCACATTCAAATGTCGCCGTTGGTTTAAAAATGTCTATCTCCCCCTCTTATATGATGGAGTTTTTTCTGTATGACTGCTGAACTTTTGGTACAACATGGTAAGTAAGTAGTTTTCCTTCCGTTCTAAAAGGGACTGACACCAACATCTGATCTTTGCTCTTGACACATCACACAGCCGCAGAGGCTCGTTTTATTGACTGTCAGTCTCTGTACTCAAGCCTGTAAAAAGCAAAGCGACATGGCTCCTGTTGGACAGTTTTTCCTTTGTTTGCTTTGCTCTTTTGCATAACTGCTGACATTTTGTTGGAGCTGGAGCTAATCCAGCAGTTCTGTGAGCCACTTATCTGGTGTTCGGTTTGGCCATCCTCAGTGAGAGTTGGGAGCATATTTATTGTGGTCACTGACCCAGACGCCTCCCTAAAGACAGCCCACTGAATATTCAATCTTTGTTTCCAGGAATCAACAAAGACTCAAGTCAATAACAACGGCCAGGTTTTTTTAAACTATTGGAATCAGAGAAATGTTTATTTCTCATACTTGCAAGGGATATATTGGACTATATAATGATAATGATGCAAGAACTCATGCAGGTAAGTAGGTCAGACAATAGTGTCCATTTAATGCTGAACATGTTATATTTTGGTTACTTGTGACACTATTGTTCCTCTAACCATATGAACTAATTAATTACACCGGTTCAATGAGAATTCATTCGATTTCCTCTAAGAAGTCTCCTCTATCCACGGCTAATGCTCTTATTCATCAAGAAAGGATTAAATGTGTCCTTCCCTCTGTAATTAAGAACTGGAGTGAGGGAGCTTAAGAGGATTCACTTTAAAGGCTATTTTAAAAAAGCCTGATCCTGCTGTTACAAGACAAAGTAATACGATATGGACGAAATAAACATTTCCCTCTTTGATCACCCTAACACCGAGAACTGATCTCATAGAAGGTCTTTCTTTTTAATTAGTCTGAGAGGAAAAATGACAACAGTGCATTATTAAATACCATATGGAAGAATCTTCTGATGTGCAATGTTGTTGTTAGATTAACATTTACAGGTGATTAGAAGGTTGTAATTGTAACAGCTGTGGAAAAACATGACATTTTACAGTATCAAAAAAACAGAAGAACTTTCAAGTTGAAACAAAGTATGAGAGAACAAATAAATGACTGCACACTCATAGTTTTGCAGTGCATGGATAATAGTGAACTTTAAGCTATATTTAGAAGGCCGAGCTTTCACAGATGCATCATGTTGTGCTGAACAAGCTGCACAGTGATTCATTATGCTGCTGTAAGAATTGTAGTTGCAAATGGTTAGTACAGGACTCGGCATGATGTGTTTGTTATAATCTTCGCAGGTCTTCAGTGGAACACATAGCATGTAGAAAACTTTTCATTTAAGTGAAGCTAAGAACTGATCTTTATGACCTGTTGAATTACTGCGTAAGAGCTCTTAAATCTGAAGCTAGATTAACAGCCAGGTCTTTAAAACAAAATGCTTAGCCTGTTTGTGTTCTGTCTTCTTGTGTTCATGTAAATGAAATTTAAGGCATACAGTATGTGTATGAACAAGATTAAGAGTCCACAGCCACACTCTCTATGAAGCTGTACTTAGGCACAGCGGTGCTTTGAGCCAAATGCTAACATCAGCTTTCTAAGATGCTCACAATGACAATGCTAATGTTTACCATGTTCACCATCTTAGTTTAGCATTTTAGCATGCTAACATTTGATAATAAATACAAAGTTCAGCTGAGGCTGACTGGAATGTCATTAGCTTTGCAGGTAATTGGTCATAAACCAAAGTATTGGAGAAAGTGGAATTTTGATCTGATGATGGCGCTAGATGAAAATTCAGGGCATCACCAAAGTTATTACAACTCATCCTTAGGGGAACATAAATGTACCAAATTGCATGGCAATACATCCAATAGTGTTTGAGACATTTCCCTGAAATCACATATGTCAAACTCATGGTAGTACTATAAGAAAAGTCGAGGCATCACCAGAGTCAGTAGGATTCATCCTCTGGGGACCATGAATGGCGATCCATCCTGGCGATCCAGTTGTTGAGATAGTTCAGTCTGTTCAGTTTCAGATCCATTGTTAATCTAAAAATATTGATTAGAGCAGCTTTAAAGTTTGCAATCCAAAACTGAACCATTTATTCAGTGTGTCACTAAAAGAAGTGAGGATTTGTTTTTACATTCCTGACAGACTCTAAGGAAACAAGATGATTACTAGCACAATAGCAATCCCACGCTGTGTGCAGCTCTGCTATTGTGGTAGGAGGGTATAATCCTGCAGGTTGCTGTGAAAAGGTATTCAATCTCATCGACAAAGCCCATTGAGATTGTGAATTTGTTCTAAAACGCTTTCAAAACAGCAGATTGCCGGTGTACAAAAAGCTAATCTCTAAACATTATTTAACGTGGCTGAATTACATAAGTTGTATTGATTATTGCCCCATAGAGACAAGTGAACTCATCTGTTTGATAGTGCTGAAATGATTACTAGATTAGTGAAATGAAAGGGTTTCTCATGATGGGATCATTTTCTTACACTTGATGAGACAGAGTAACTGGAAGACATCACTATGGGCTCTGGTTTCTTATGATGGGCTTTCATCCTCAAATTTGTGACATTTTAAGAATATTAAGGGTGCTCAGATTGATCAGCCACCGATCGTTAATGGCAGATATTCGTCCTAAACTGTTTGATTGGTGGTCTCTATAAAGACCAATGAGATGACGCAAGACACAGCAGATAATTTCGCTACACACCGCTAAAATGACTTCACTGGTCTGGCAGTTCTACCAGGTTCTGAAAAAGACAATAATATGGTAATGTGCAAGGAGTTTTCCAAGGAAATCCCCCGTGTAGGTATGCAACCAAAAAGTTGCAACACCACAAACCTCATCAGACGAAGGTTAGTCATGTTAAGGAATATGACATGTTTTCAAAGCTAGCTAGCACTACGGCAGAGAGAGAGCAGGACAGTTTAGCAACTCAAATGCCACTCACTCAGCAGACGTTGCAACAACAGCAACCCTACAGCCGAGGTCACTAACAGGCGGACCGCGGTCCAGATCCGCCATCCTATCTGGACCCGGACCTATAAGATAAGATAAGATAAGATAAGATAAGCCTTTATTGTCCCACAGCGGGGAAATTTTAGCGTTGCAGCAGCCAGCAAAAGTGTCATATATAGAAATACAATAAAAATAAATAGAAAAATAGTCCTATACACAGTATAGACAGAAATAAATAATAGAGTGACTGAGTGCAGTTGTAAGTATGAACAAATAGATAAGATAAAAATATTGCACATATATAATATACATGTATATGAAAAATATTTCACAGCAACATATGAAGTACATAACATCATGAATACAATATATGTATGAAGATAATGCACAGCAGTAGATGAAGTATAGTAGTGAACAGTCTGCACACTGACAGTCAAGTGTAGATTACCGGGAGTTGTACTGATAACCGATAAACATCCTATTTAAACATCCGTTTTTCCACTGGGCTTAACAGCATAGCTCATGATAGCGATGGCCATCATAAATAAATAAATGTGACAGTGTTCACTGTGACTAATTAGTTGTGTTATTTTGAATGTTCTGCATTGTGTATTGAAGTAAATGAGGGGTAGTAAATTAATCTACAATTTATCGTCTATTTGAGGATGGTGAGCCATCATGACAATACATGGAATTTGTAGTTGTTGGAATAAAACATCTAAAATCACTGCCATGGCCTTTAAGGAGTCAAGCTTTGTTTCCTGCTCATACACTTGCTCGCTGTCTTACCCTGAGTCAAATGAAAAGATTGACTTCATATCTACGTCTGTCCTGTACATTGTAGCCTAGCTCCCTCTAAAATTACATTATCAACAATCGCATATCTGTTTTTACACATTGCATATGTAATATAGTTAGACATAAAAATGTTAATACTTAGGCCGCAGGAGGATTTCTGGACGACCGCTGGGTGCAGTGATTGAGCACAGCGCGAAACCGGCTGCCATGGAGGGTCAAGACACACCGCAGGTATTTTTTCCATCCAAATGTTAAAGCAGCTGCTTTCACTGATTAGCAAGTTTATCGAGACAGGAAGATGTAATCAGACAGATCACCTGGTGAATAATGTAGTTGGAGCCCAAACATACAAGCCCTCAGACCTCTAAGGCACGAGGCTTCACTCTCCTGATTCAGACTGAACAGTGCTCCCCTCTCCACTATGTTCAAGTTACTTGTGATAATTATCTGTCACAGCACAAACCATCCAAACAGGAGTCATCAAAGGCCTATTATTTTCTTTTCAAACCAACAGACAAGAGGTTTCACAGAGTAAAAGCTGCAGTGTCTCTTCCTGGTTGAACCACAGTTGTGATCACAGCTGATCAAAACTCACTCGCCTTGTTACCGTTCCATCCCCTAATAATAGTGCATTTGCATATCTATGGCAAAAATGTATTACACTTTCAATGGCTTATTGTTTATAGACATGTACGAGATGATTGCAGAAATGGGAAATAAGACTGCGTAGCATCGACTTAATTGGATTTCTTATCTAGGCATTGTGTGCATGATGAAATAGACTATGAGTGTGAGTGCTGAAGTCACGATCCATGCAGGGTTTAACTTTCAGCAACTGTTTTGGCCAAACTTTGTTGTCTTTGGTTATTCAAACAATCTGATGGAGATATATCCACAGGTGACATCAATAAAAACATCACAGTGAGGTTAGCTTCTTTTATAGGCCCATGCTAAGCCAGTTTTAATGTCAGCTAACTATTGATATGCTGAGTTGACTTTTTTACTCAAATGTAAAAGGCGATTTTAAATCAATTTGTGAAATATGCTTATTCGCTTCCTTCGCAAGAGTTAGATTAGAAGATCGATACCTCTCTCATGTCTGTTAAATACGAAGCTACATCCAAGAGAAGGTTAGCTTAGCTTAGCACAAAAACAGGGGGAAACAGCTAGCCTGGCTCTGTCCAAAAAATTAGCCTACTAGCACCTCTAAAGCTCAATAATTAACACGTTATATTAAATATATAAACTGCAATGAGAGATATAGCATATTAACTTCCGCCACATTCATGTCATATCATTTCAACCAGAATTACAAGCAGTGCTAACACTAATACAGTCAATTCAACTAATTTAAAAGGAGCTATAGACTGTTTGTATCTGGTTTCACTTATTAACAAACTGCTAAAAATATGTAACACAACAAAAGTAGCTAATTTAGGCTAGTTAAATGATGTTACAAGGATAGCAGTGGCGGAACCCATCTTGGAATAATGCATAAACACTCCAAGTCAGAGGAAAAGGGGATTTTCTTGTTCTTCCCGTTCGACCAGGATTTCATGAATGCAGCTTTAGAGGTGCTGCTAGGCAGATTGTGTTACATTTGGACAGAGCCAGGCTAGCTGTTTCCCCCTGCTTTCAGTCATTATGCTACGCTAAGGTAACACATCTTCTGGCTGTAGTTTTATATTTAGCCTACTGACATGAGAGTGGTATCGCTTCTCTCATCTAACTCTTGGCAAGAAAGCAAATAAGTATATTTCCTAAAATGTTCAACTATTCCCTTGAAACCGATGTCCTCATGTTAGAGGACTCTGAGCATGAACAGATACTGCTGAGCAGGCAGACATGTCTCAGTCTCAGTGGATCGGGGGATCGGGCTGTCTGGCCTCTACACTGATCTGACCCTTCTGCTGTTAATCCTGACAGAAAATTAGAGCTCAGTGATTTATACAGGACATTGAAAAGGTACAGTATGCTCCAAAATGCTGAAACCCACAGTCAGTACGTGAAATGGTCTAATATTATGAATGAATACGTAAGTTCTCAAGAAATATCATCATGTTCTCTGATTTCTGAGAACTAGTTTCTCTGAACTGTTGCCTGGTAACTTCCTTCCAGCTCTCAGTCTAATGTGGAGTGATTCGACTGTCTGTGAGAAACACTACGAGGCGAGGAAGAGATTATTCCAGCAGCTAACTGTCTACATCCTACAGCCTTTCCCTCCTCCTCTACACCTGCTCCCAGCTGGCTGCACCCAAGGATGCAATGTGCACTCACTCTAGTACACTACACAGCTTCCTCCTCCCTAAATGCAACAGCTGATAATCGTGTTGGAGAGTAGCTTAAACCGTGATAGTCACTGTGAAGGAAATGTATTACAAATGCTATTTATTTTTCTAGTGCTGAGAGACAACCAAAGTCTACACGGAACTGCTGGTTTTCCATCAGCTGAGGAAAGGCTTGTAACCTTTAAATCAAACCTTTTACTGTAGAAAAAGATCATTAATAGATTTTAACTTACATGATTATGTGCTTTATTTAATCAATGTAGAGCAAGCAAGCAGCGAGCAGTGATGTTTGAGTGATATCCAAACAAAAGACTATTGAACAAATGCTACTAAATACTAAAACATCACGATTCAATAAAATTTGTACAAAATATTTAACATCATAACAATTGTCAAATAAATGTCAAATGCAAAATTCAGTAAACGACAGTCTTCAACCACATTTTATTAATATTCCTTCTTGCACACATTTAAGATACAGAATGATCATTACTTGCTAAATAAATCACCAAAATGTGTATAAACTCTTGCACACACGTAATGTAAATTTAAATGATAAATTACACGCAAATGTATTATTATGTGATGGTTGGATTACGAAGATACTTTATTACTGTTCCAGCTCACACAAACACAAATTCAGAGGGTGCCTTTTACAAATAGACCAGGTAAAAATGGTTTCTCATTTAGAAAATTGTATATAATGAATACAGCAAACACCATACTGTCTGCCCTTAAGTCTCTGTTCACTTCCAGTCCAACATTCGTCCACCACCAAGAAGTCTGTCTAAAAGCTGATGAACCAGGTGACACAACTATGAATTCTTCTATGACAGAAATGGTCTTTAATTATTGTAATAAGTGATTTTCCACCTCCAAAACTTTCACTGCAACTAGTGTCATCCCTGACCTCCTCTGCTTAAGCTTCCAATGCAGCGCTCAACTCTGCAAAGAACTCAGACTCACGACTGGTGGTCACCTCTGTGACCTCTGGAGCATTTATTCTCCCCCTTCCCCCTTCCCACTCTCTTTTCTCTTTTGTCTCCTGTTTTTCTAACTTAACAGGCCTCAACAGCATTGAGTCTTCTAGTATAGCAGCCATGTGTGAAACCCTCTAAAGCTTGTGACTCTATGGCAAGAACGGGCTCATCCTGCAGGTTCGCCAGTGGAAAGATTTAATGTGAAGCAGCAACAGCAGGAATGGTTCGGTTTGCATCAACTGTAACTTAACACAGCTCCAATACAGCTGAAAGTGAACAGTAAACTGTAAAATAAGGCTGATATCTGAAAGTACAAACAGGAACACAGGAGTGAAACTAAACTCCAAACATCAGAGGTTCAGGTAGAAGCTACAAAAGTACTGAGCTGAACACAGAGACTTTAAACAACAGAGCTTTCTCTTCAGTCTCAGTCAGCACAGACACACTGGAGTTCAGACGCTGAGAGGTGAAAGGCAGCTTTAAAACGACCAGCAACAGCAAAATACACTGCCCAGGTGACGCCTAAATGAAATTATTACTAGGAAAACAGACTTCCTGCTATAGAAGAGGAGTGGTAATAGCAAGGCCAAGATAGTGATAGCTACTTGACACAGATGAAAACATTATTGGTGACGATGCACCTCAACACAGATGAAAACATTATTGGTGACGGCTGTCGTGGAAAAACTGCCTATGCTCTTTTACTTAAACAAAAGACAAGAAACACTTACAGATCGTTGACAAAAATATATTGTACAATAGGAGATAGACAACAGAAGTCATCAGCCATCTCTCTCTTTCTCAAAGAGAAGATACAAGAATACAGCTTTTGTTTAGTATTTTATAGTCTGGAGACAAAGAAACTCTTTTCCATTGGTCAGTGTTACATGGCTCGATAGGTTTAAACCTATAGGAACTTTCAAAAACATACTAAAACCCTTAACGCACATCTGGAAAGCATAAAACATCTCTGTACCATAGAGCTGACCTTTTGACCTCACGTTGAGTCACGTTGCTTAACACACACAAAACCTGAAGACATGAAACTAGATAAGAGTTCAAGAGTAGAGACATGAATAGAACTGGGACTATTAACTCATTAAAGTAAATACACAATCATATAATTACTAAATATTAGTAAGTATACAAACAAATGATTATGAATAGATGATTAACATGTGAATAAATGATAAGTTATGAGCTCACAACAAAGTTTACTTTCACACGGCGCACCTTGACAAATATGAAAACATTAGCCTATAGAGAATGTGAAGGTACGTCACACCGTGTTGCATGTTGGGACGGGGGTGCCATCTTGCGAGGAATGCGCTCTGTTAAGCCGGGTTCAGACTACAGGAGTTTTCAAATCCTTACCAATTTTGAAATTGGGTTGCATCACGCACATTTCTTCACAGATGTTCTTGTCTCTAATCTCAAACGTGCACACACTACAAAATTCGAAAAAAATGACGCTTCACACACTACAGGATATTATTAAGATTATCATGCCAGCAGATGTAATCAAAATGGAGACTGACATGGTGCAACAACTTGCTGTAGTAATGCTTTGCAGTGAGAAAAAACAAAAGGCTAAATGAGTCTGGAGGAAGAAATGGTTGGAAAGATGCAGTCAACACAGGTTGTCTATTCAGCGAGAACTGTTATGCTTCCGTACTTACACTTAATATTTTGAGTGCATAAGTGCGTTCACACTGACAAGTATGGAAAACTGCAGTGTACTATGAGTACCCGGATGATGTACACGAAACGGTCAGAAAGTTGAGTGTGGAACGCTGCACCTTTCTCACCGTCAACGGTCGCCATCTTGGCTACGTAGCGGAAGGGGAGGACCACCAACGTATGAAAATGGCGGCCGCAGTTGTGATTGTTACGGCTAAAAGTAAAAGCACGTTAATTTTTCATTCGACTGTGGGGAAGGTTGAATCTGGGATAAACTGGCCCAAAACTCCTGTAGACTGAGTCAGGCTTTACCTGTGCCTACTACGGTGGTTATCTGCTGAGAAGGGAAAAAGAGAAAGAAAAGGGACTCTATCGGGAGAAATTGAATTGCAATGCCAAGCAATGGAATTGGACAAACTAAGCACGATAAACAACAAATCCCTAGAAGATCATGAACAGTTTTGCAGTGGCTGGGTGCCAGATCTGCTAATTCACAAGCAGGCAAATTGTGAGAGCACAGTCACTGGCAAAGGTATGGTGGCTCTCCTGTTTTTGGCCCAATTATTAAACCAAACAAAATACAAAACTTTCAAACAGCGGTATCCTTTTAACATGACGCGTAAACAAAATGATGATCTCTCTTACCCAAATTTTATATGGCAAGCCAAAGTGATCAAATGTCGTCAGGTCGGCACACATCCCTGGTACATAAAACGGCGTAAAATACGGCGTCCTGACGGTTTTCATGCCGCTTTTTACGCCGTTGCTTTTTAAAACGCCGCTTTTTACGCGCATTAAAACCTGTCCAAGACGCGCGTTATTTAGCCCTTCCTCCTGTTTTACATAGCCAGTAAATTCAGAGTTTTGGTTTTTTGTCCAAAAGGGGGTTCTCTGTCATAATCCTCTGAATCTGAATACTGTACAATTTATAAAGACAACACAGATGGCAATCTTGCCTAGCAATGGCAAGCATCTTTCATCGATGCATTGCTTTGGTCTGGCTTTACTCTTCACCGATGGTGACGTGAATTTCACATTACGTTTTAGTGGGGCACACAATAACGCAGATAAAAACATTATCGGTGGTATGTGCATATGCCTTATATGCACAAAACACAAGTGTAGGTTGATTATTAGTCAAATAAATAATAAAAACGGACTTACATCAGTTGCATCCAGTGGTGTTGGATCCACGTTCTCGTGCTAGCATTAGCAAGTGTCTTAATTGGCTCTTGATCAGTGGAACAGCTAGTGCTTGCTATCTCATGTTTCTTTAAAAAAAAAAGGGCCAATTTTTGGAAGCTTTGCTTTTCTTTTGCGGCTGCTTCTTTCAATTTTCGCTTCTGAAACCCGCTTTTGTGTTGGCAGTTAATTGCTCGTCTGGCTGTCCAGAAACTTCGCTAGCCAGCTAACTCTTATTGTTTGCTATGCATTAGTACGCATGTCCATAATTATTAATTACCTTAACCCAGAATGCCGCGCACGTTTGAATTTCATATCGCCCATTAATTCTTATTAACACTTAATTTAGAAATGTAGGCCTAAACATAGAGGTATGAGTCAATTAATTTTATGCTTGTATATATAAAACTGTTTTATGTTATTGTGTTGTTATTTACTTGGTGAATAACGTTAAGTATGAGTAACCATAGAGCAGATGTTTTGGCCCATTATGTACTATAAATAAGTAATGCTTCAAAGTGTGGAGGTTGTGTGTATACTGTAGACTTATTGGACTCAGCTGAGTGGAGATCTGTGTCTAGAAAAAAATCCTTTTATCCTTCAAATGTCCAAACAGGCCTCAGTCAAATCAACAAGTATGACATGTATGTATGTTATGACAGGAGAGTTTTGAGTAGATAAATGCTTGGCTAACATCCCGTAGATTATGAAAATGGTTACATTTTAGAAAATGTCAAATGAAAGAAGAACAATAACACCACTCTTTAATTCATAGGGCTCCTAAAAAAGTCACAAAACACATAATGCAATATCTGATTTGTTTTGAGCTGGAAGGTGTTTGTAATATTTTATATATCTCAGGCATTTCTTGAGTGTGCTGAGGACATTGAAAACACTGAGTTCAGAGGTGTGTGTGAGTTATTTGTGTACCAGTGGAAGGAAACTTTGAAAGTTACTTTAAAAGTACAAAAGACAAAATGCAATCAAGGCCAGTTGACAAAACGGAGTCAGATTCCCCTTGCTGCCTGCAATCAGATCTTTAGTTACACTTCATTATGTCAGAAAGAACACAGTTACCATGGCAACTGACAATTTGTAGTGCCAAGTAGGGGGGTAAGGGGACGACACAGTGCTGATCTATGAATGAGATGGACTACTTTTGTTTTGGTTTATCCTGCACAGACATCACACAGCTACGGCTACATAAATCACTCCTCTACTGCTCATATACAGAGAGACTTTTAATGAGTGTTTCCTGAATGAATCATCGTGTGGACCTGGAAGTTAATACATTCAGTGTAGTTGCTCCTGCACATGATTATTGCACCTGGGTTGTTTTGATCTGTGTATTCTGTTCCCACCAATGTTTTGCACCCTTCTGCTATGTGCTGGGCGGTCTCAGAGGCATTTTTGCACAGTCTGCACCTCGACTCCTGACATGGGAGACCCCTGCTTCTTCTCTACCTGTGTGACTCTTATATCTGCTGATGATGCCTTAGAGGGATGTCCTGCCTGAGCACCTCTCCTTCATTTTAACCCACACTGCCCTATGTGTTGTTGACTGAGATGTTCACTCAAAGCTGCACTAATCAATATTTTCATATTAACAATGGCTCAAATGATAGACAATTATTACTTTACTCTGCAGTTCCTCTCAGTTCTACTGAGTGCTTTGACGTCTTTCAGCTCATTCAATTTGGTTTGTCTGGTAGAGCAGCAAATTCACTGTTTTGATTCTAGCTCGAATCAACCCTGTTTACAGCAACAGCGGCAGCTTTTACCTGCCCAGCACCAAAAGACAGAAAGACAATGTTAGCAACTAGTGTACAGAGTGGAGCATTTAGCAAAAAGCCAGGTATTTTTTGCAGGAGACCAAAACAGAGAATTATTTTGAATTTGGGTGACCAGACCTTTTAATATGTAATAATTTAGAGCCCTTTAAGTGATGTTTTGTGTTCATGACAGTGTTAACAATCACTACACTGCACATGTGTTTGTGTGTGTAAAAAACAGGCCACCATGTTCACTGCAGAGACTCATATTTTGCCCCTGCCGTGAAAGGGCAAACACAATTCCATCATTTATTTATGAGTGTAAGAGAACAGTTTTTCAAGGGACACCCAGTGGTGTTACTTGAAAAAGCTTTATTGGATTTCAGACATGTACAATTTAATTTGAAGCGAATGGTCTGTGGCGAATACCTGGTTTAAACATTTTGCTCTGCAACTGTGGAGACTGGTGGCCATTTTTTCTTTGTGTTGCAGGCTATCAACAGTTTATGAATGGAGTAGTTCCCCAATAGGTCCCATTACGCTCCCTTTTTTCAAAATGTATTTTGGCACATCAGTGGCGCACAAAGAGCAGCTGGGCTAAGATAGTCTATCAGGAGGCACAGTTTCTAATAAAGTCCTATAGCTTCAATTTAAATGCATTTATACAAAAGACATTGGATGTACATTTATGAAAAAAACTTTATTCCATATTTTCTGGTCCTTGGTAGTGTTGCACATTTCGAATATAAAAGGAACCATAGGTATGAAAATAGCATGGGCATCAGAAATGGATTGTAGATGCTGGAACCGAAGGAGCAAAATCATTAAAACAACCCCACTCACAGGACACCACGCTGTTGAGGAGTACAAATCTCAACACTTGCACTTGACTGTACCATTGAGTAATGAGATATCTATGTCACACTGAAGTCACAAATATGAAAACACAAAGCAGAAAAAGTCTACAGCTGAGTATTGTGTATACAGTAAGTTAGATAGGAGATAATACATGTCAACGAAAATATGATTCACCACTGTTGAAATACACTGCAGAGAGCACAAGTTTGGCTACAGAATGAAAGCTTGTGGTAGAAACAAACTTTGTGTACAGCAGCAGAGACAATCCTCTTCAGCATGTACAGTAGATTTTTGCCACAAATAATACAACAGTGGATGAATTGGCAAATGACATCAACCATCTTAGAGCAGTTCTAGGCTAATTATTCCTGTTACGCTCATAGTTTCCAATCAAATGACACTTCACAGTACTGCATTGAATACATGGAAACTAAAGCCGTACTCTTTTTTTAAAACCCAAAACACAGCAATTTCCTCAAACATGATTTAAACCATCAGAGAATAAACTGAAACATAAATGTCTTTGGCTTATTCATCACAATAACACTTACTGAATGTGGCTTAGAACCAATGCAGTGTTTGCACTGAGTTTATTGTACTTCAAGTCACCAAAACTGCACTAAGACTCTGAAAATTCTGTCCGTTTAAGTGACAACATTTCCGAATCACAAAAATGCAAGGGATTTACATAGCACATTAGTGACAGACAGATAAGTTTCATGTCTAAATGTCTGTCCCTCAGATGCCCCATCTGCATAATCCTGCTGATCCTCGGCACAGATGACACGGTGCCCAGGGCTGGTTCACTGGTTCAGTCTGGAGCCACACACATGCCCATACTGGCCTGGGATCAAATCCCAGCCTGAATCCCTCCCTGCGTTTACCCCCTTTGCTTTCCCAGAGTCTGGAAAGATAATACTTGAAAATGTGTGCTGTCCAGTTGGAAAAACGTGATGCAAAATCAACAGCAAATATGACGGGGAGGGTGGAAATTAGGCTTTTTAAACTTCAAATGGCACGTAGGGAGTGGTGGGGACAGCCAATGGAAAATCTGTTGTGTCAGTTTAAAGGCACATTGAATTCCTTTTGTCCAAATCTGTCATCATGCTAAACAAAGCATCATGGGGATTCATTAATGTTCTGTGTAAACCCCGTAAGTCAAAAGTAACACCTGCACACTAACTCCAATCTACAGTTTTTATTTAAGTATATTAGACCATGTATCAGTTCAAGCTGGATCTGTGTCCTATGTAAATCCCTTAACTGCCATATGACAAAAGAATTTTAAGTAGTGCTAATAAGATCTCACAGAAAATGTGATAACAATGAACTTTCAAAGACCTTCCTGAGCCACGTTCACAATAACTCTTGACCTTATACATTTGAGTTTTTCTCAAGAAAAGCTACTGAGTTAAACGATGCAAGACCTTTCTTGTGTCTGCTGCCGCTGTGTGTTTAAGACACTATTGCCTGATAATACAGAGTGAGACAAGAATAAGTTTAGTTGACAGTCAGTATGATTTTAACAGTCAGGGCCCTGTTGTAAGTTTCTATTGGCAGAATACAAACTTACAAACGGGTGCATCCCAGTGGCTCAGCTGGTGAAGGTGAACCAGCCTGGGATCTCTGTCACGTGCCTCCGCTCTCTTAGTCAGTCGTCTAATGAAGGCGAACATGCCCCAAAAAATTGTATGCTCTTTAAACTTGAATCACTTTTCATCCTAACATGGTAATGCAAGAGTTATTGTAAAGTATAGCACCACTCACAATACCTTATTGCATTGCCCTTCATCTGTCAGCAGAAGGGAGTCAGAACACTGTAACATCTGGGATCCACAGAGTAATTAATCAATCAACACTGCAAAACAAACACCGATCATAAATGTGATATAAATCAATAGTTTTGCATTCACATTGTGGCATACAAAATGCCACGTGTGGCAGGTTAAAGTTTGTTATTGTTATTATTATTGTTATAATTATTAAGTATGATTACCTATGACTACATTGCCAAAGAAAAGAACCAATAAAAGACAGTCAGATGAACTGCTGTCAGTACTTTGTGTTTGCTGAGGAGACGCGATGAACAGGTGCACTAACATATGTGGCTGCATCCATTTTCATTCAGCATCTTGTTTGTCTGCAGGCACAGTAGGCGGCACTTTACACCAGTGCTTTCTGAGTTAACTGTTCTTCTCCAGTTGGAAATAATGACCGTTTCGCATCTACCGCATACTGCCAAAATATGAACGCAGCATCAACCCTGGCACTGCTAAATACTTCACAATTCAAAAGCCAACATTATACACATTATATTTCTTTTTCTCCTTAAGGTGTTCACCACCACACTATCAAAACATATTGGTGTAACCATTTTAGGGTTGTTCAAACTTGCCTGAAAACATAAATGACTGGGCACATATGTGAAATATTTGGCACATACATAGCAAATATAATAAAAAGAAAACAGCTAAGAAAAGGGATATAAAAAGTTCCACTTAAGTATACTGCCCAAGGCAAAGAAGTAGCCTTTCACTGAAGTGAGGTCTTCACCATGCTGAGGTTATTATCAGAGGTAAATATGTATTTCTGGTGTTCATCTCAGCTCTGGGCAGGCTACACTAAGGCAATTCAACGGTTGCTAATGCCAAATCTAAACACAGGGAAATCAAATTATGATACAAACAGTCCATATTAAAACTATAATTCTATCTCCGAACATATTACAACTTCTTCAGGGTAATGTTTAATTGTCTATTGCATGCAAACAAGAGTCAACAGCCAAACGGAGATGAGTGATCCTAATGAGTGGGATTATCATATTTGTGCCTACAGTAATGTACAAATGACACCCATTATATTTCATTTGGGCATCCCGTTCACCAACTGTGTAAGGAAAAGACCTGAAGGGTTGCTGTTAGTTTAACGACTGAAAGAAGAAACACAACTCTTTGCCTGTTCACTTCATCTAGTGTGTGTTAAGAGCTCTGGCAAGAAGAGGCTGCTGTGCAACACCAATACATGGTGTGAATATGTGTAACATCTAGAAAAATAACACTTTTTATATTATACGCATGGCTACCTTTGTTCCCTCTGTGTTTCATCTCAGAGGACCCCAATCTGTGACAATACAGCTGGTAGACAAACTGCTTTGTTATGTCTGCTGTCTATAATTATATTTAACTCAATATTTGTTATTTTTACAACCCCTAAAACCTCCACAGCGTAATGCTGATATAGAAAGAAGAATACAGGCCCATATACAGTTCATATCAACCAATAAACCACTCATTACTCCCATTTCTTTCAAAGGAATAGTTAGACATTTTGGGAAATACGCTTATTTGCTTTTTTGCTGACAGTAACATGAGAATATTGATACCAATCTCATGTCTGTACGCTGAATATGAAGCTAAAGCCAGCAGCTCTTTAGCTTAGATTAGCATAAATACAGGAAACAGGAGGGGGAAATAGCTAGTCTGGCTCTGTCCAAAGGTAAAAAATGTATCTAGGTAATTAACACATTATATCTCGTTTATTGAATCCGTACAAAAGCCGAAGTGCTGGTACTGTAGGCAAATTTTGTTAAGAGTTAGGCTAGCTGTTAGCCTACTTCCAGTGTTTACGCAAAGCTAAGCTAACCGACTGCTGACTGTAGCTACATATTTAGTGTACAGATATGAGAGTGGTATCAATCTTCTCATCTAACTTTTGGTAATAAAGCCAAAATAGACATTTCCCAAAATATTCCCTCGACGGAAAGGTATTCTTTAAGATATGTCAGCAGTTAGCAAAGGTACGTTCCCATAATAATTTTTGTTTCTCTTGAGCTCCTGGGAGAATATCCATGATACTCTGATGCCTGTATGAACACAAACATCTATATATAAAATATAAAGAACCAATGAAATCATTGATGTCACATCCTCTAACGTAAAAAACTAAATGCCAATAAAACACATATTTTTCTTTCTGCTGTATGGTTAATTCAAATCGTTCTCTTCCCTGGGAACCAAGTTATTTATTATACCGTATAGGGGTACTAATAGTGTTGCAAGCAGGAGGAATGAGTCATGCCTAATGGCTGAAAGTCAGTATGAAGAGATAAAAACCTAATGATTTTTCATGTGGTTGTTACAACAAATGGCTGTTTTAAAAATGTAACTCAAAGCTCTAAATGAGAACAGCCATAATCAGTCAAAGCCAGGCTCTTCTATTTTTTTATTTTTATAAATCATTATTCCCTGATTATTGTAGAAGATAGTATCTACCCCTCCAGAGGAAGGCACTATGAATGGTTTGAATGTCCTTGGATTTTCATCAACTGGATTTGACTGATGGCTGGATAATAACGTACTAGTACATTCCCTACAACACAAGTCATCCTCCTGATAGAGAAGTTTGGGGTAGCAGTGCAAAGCACATTTCCTTCTTTGTCTTCATATCGTCATTAGCACACAGTCCACCCTGTCCACCCTCTGTGTACAGCATATGAAGGGAATCAGTATTGTGTTGTATTCTCAAACCTGAAGTCACAGAGGCAGAAATCTCTGCTCGGCACAGGCCTGCAGACACACACTGTCCTCTCTTTTTATCTCCAGGTAACTGCTTCAGGTACCACAGGAAAGAGTTTATTTGGCGTTACCTTTATATTAATCTTGAATGTCTTCTGTTAAACTGTGCTGTCCTTCTTTTGTGACCAAGCAGGCTCCTGCAGTGTGCTAAAGGTAGAGATAGCCTACCCAGTAGACGACATTGAACAGCAAGAAGGAGGTGGGGAAAAAGACGCGCGAGTATGCGTCCAGTTCAAGTAAATCTATGTGGAGACGTCCTTTTCTCCACGCACCTCCTTTACACTCCTCGAAGCAGCAGAAGAAGCTCTGGCAGTCTTTTCCGTCCAGACACTCGTAGACACAAGCGTCCTCAAAGTCCTGCCAGTACATGGAGTTGTTTAAAGTGATGACAGTGTGTGGAGGTCTCACATCCAGGACCGAATAGTTCTGAGAAGAAGAAGACACAGTCATAAAGACACACAGGAAGCAAAACTAATTTTTGAGTTTAATGCTTTTTTTTTTCTGGTGCAGGCTAATTGTTTTAAACATTAACAACTTTTTAGCATTAGCAAAATTAGCATTTTGAGTTATGAAAATCATATCTTTGCATCCATCTGTTTTGTTTGTAGCCAGGGTTTTACCCGCCAATGTTAGATTTAGCCTTGCCACATAATTGATTTTTACCCAACTCCTACAAAATGGACATTAAAGGGGTACACCAGTGATTTAGCATTGCACTTCCATGAAGTTGTGAGACTCACAAGAGACAGATTGATAAAAAGAGACTGGTCAAAATCAGTTCAACAGAGGCTGAGATATCCTGACTATTAATATTACACTTCCGTCCTGCAAATATTCAATATCTCCCATTTACTTTTGTTGAAACTTGCATGACGGACGAATTGAAGCATGCGTTTCGGTGTCATCTCCTGTGGACTTGTAATTAAGAGTTTGCCTTTGTTCAACACGGTGTTTGGAAATGTAAAAGTGATTCTAGCATATGTTAACAATGTATGTTTAATGCAAATGTTAGCCACCGCTCACTAGCCACAGTAACATTAGCTCTCAAATAGCTTTTAAAACCTTGCCTGTAAACGTTAATGTTTCACAAAATGTGCACAAAAGATGTGCCTTTGGTGAACAGTTACACTCATTTTGTCTCTCCAAAGGGACCTGGATTAGCTTACACGCGTGTGACAAGTTTTTACAAGTAAGGACAAGTAGAGGCAAACAGCTGAGTCAGTCACAATCAGTTGGAGATGTGTTAGGAAAAATTTGTTTCATTTTAGGTGACAGCAGTGTTAACATTTGATTAAAAAAAAGTAGATATCTGGTGTTCCTCCAGCCAAGGGCATTGACTGACTTCTGCTTTGCTTTGAGTGATGCTCCAAAGTCTTAATGGTAGTGGTGCGTATTATTCAGATTAAATGGTGTAATTTAATTTTTAACTGCATTGTAAGGTGGTTGAATAATCACTTGGATGGACCATCCTAGATTTACATTGGTGAGAAATACCCTGATTTCTCTAAAGCTTCACCAAGCAGTTGGGGAAACAAAATTAATTCAAAAATAACATTTAATTTTGTTATTGTATAGATACTTGGTATTCATCCAGCTGTGGCCATTGATTAACTTACGCTTTACTTTGAGCGGTGCCTCCAAAGGCTCATCGACCACATGATTTTTCTACTACTCTAACCCTAACCCTAACTTTAGAACGAGGTCTGTGGATTTTGTCCTCCATGTCTTACAGTGTAGTCATTTTATGAAGGGATCGCGTCAAAGCCAGTATGGACAGGAGGAATAATTATACACACCAACAACTCTTTCAGCCTGCAAATGGCATCCTGTGTGTGTTTTATGTTATGTTTAGAAGAAATGTTCATGCTCATTCTCACTGACAAACATTTGCAAACTTTCTTCCAAAGGTATGAGCAGCTCAACTTAATGCAAACGGGACACCAACTCTGAAACACTTGTGATTATATATTAGATACTTTGACAGAGAAATAGGCATATTTACATTTATAAACAATAAAAATAAGCTCATTTGGAGGAAAAAGCTCTCACTAATATCCATAGAGGCAAACTTCAATCTCCAGTGCATTAATGCTAGGGCAGTTATACATTTTGTCTGTCTAACGTTATAGATAAGAGTCTTGGTTTTCTGCCAAGAACACAAGGTGAGAGTCTGCACTCCCTTCCTTCAGTTGTTGACGGTCTAGAAAAGGCCCGTCTGTCTCTGAAGCTTGTTCAGACTGATGCAGTGTCCCTTAAAATAGTAACAGTCTTATCAGAAGAGCTTATAAAGGGCAGCGTCACATCATCTCAACCCTGAAAGGTTTTCTCACTTCTGTGTTGTGATAACAAAACCAAAGCCCTATCAGAGAAAAGCTACTTCTGTTACAAGTGACAGTACTCCTGTACATACAGGCATCACCTCACTCTACATTTCTATCACTCATGAGTTCACTATTTGGCAATTTTAAGGAATATTGCTGCAAGAATATTGAATATATCTGTATAGAAATAAACCTGATTTAAGGCCTTAACTTACCGATCTTTTAGGTTCCATGCAGCTGGGTCTTCGAGTGCTGTATGAATAGTAATTTAATGTTGCATACTCCATCAGAGCAGCAAAGACAAACAGGAAGCAGACAGTGACGAAAAGGTCCATGGCAGTGACATAAGACACTCTGGGCAGTGACGTCCTGGCCACACTACTGAGAGTAGTCATAGTCAGCACTGTGGTTATACCTGAAGGACACAAGAAAGGACAAACTCATCTTAGGCTGCTCACAGGTAATGATGGAAATCACCAAGGTTTGTGTTGGAATTATTTTCAGTTTGTGGCATTGAACTGTATTTAAGGTCATATTTGTCATATTTCCTCTGCCTGATGTTCATTTTGATGAAGGAGCATGAGCTAATGCAGGATTAGGACAAACAAAAACTGTGGATAAAGAACATTCAATATAAACTCCTGTCTTTGTTTGAGTGCAAAATCAAAATTGGCTGACTTGAAGCTTTGACAGATCCTTGCAGTGTTTGCCTCGAGATCCTACATGAAAACTCTGTTGGCTACAGTGAATTTGAAGCTCAGGAGCAGAGGCCAATTATACTGAACTGTTCCTGTAAGGTTTTATGTTGGTAAAAGTTTCGTGGGACAAGCCCCTTGTGCACACAACATTTTTGTCATTTTACACATTTGTTAAGCTTTTTGAAAAGTGCCCAATACAGAATGGAAAGAATTCCACCACACTGTGCTCTTTGAATGGGAACTGTGTCAAATGTCCAAAATAAGTCACAGTGAAAACTGTAAATCCACAGAGACAGGCACCTGGACTTGACACATACTGTGTGAGAGGGTCAGTACAAGGAGAGAGAGAGAGGCTCTCTCACAGCTCAACCTGCCAAAACACTACCTAAATTAACTATCCCATCATACTGTACATAACGTTTAAAATCTGCCTAGCCAATTACAACTGAGAGGGACAAATTGAGGGACATATTTCACAGTCTTTACTTTTTGCAGACCTTATTTCAAAGAGGGAATTTCGTACTAAAAAGACTGTAACTGGAGTATACCTACTTGATAACTCAGACTACTGAAGCCTCATGTTACCTTTGAATGAATTAATCTTTTACATGAACAACACCTTTTCTATTGGAGTCAGGCTAGGAAGGGATCACTTTATGGCCAGTATGAACATGAGGATTGATCACAGTAACCAATATCCTAATGTACTCAATATGGGCATGAGCGTATTATATTAAGATAGGTCTTATCATTCAATATACATTTTCTCCTACTTCTGCCTAAAAGTGCTTGAAGAACGTTTATATTTGAAACGTTTTCTCATCTTCAAGAACACCTTAAACCAGCATTAATATGTTTTTCGGCCACTTGGGGGCAGTGAACCTGTTAACAAACAGTTGTTTTTTTTACGCAGACACGGAGCAACATTGACAAATTCACTCTCTTTTTAGCTCTGTTTTTGGTCTCCACCATCTCCTGAGGGATCTGGCTCTTTAGCTGCTAAATGCTCCATTGTGTCCACCAGCTAGTTGCTAACATTGTTTGTCTGCTGTTTGGTGCTGAGTAGGTAGCATACAGTAGGCTTTTAGAGCATTTTCAAAGAAAACGGTACCCTGCTGCATCTGAGACGCCCATGAAATCAGGGAGACTGAACCAAAACATTAAAGTTGCAGGCCATTAAACCAAAACAATGTGCTGAAAGATGCTAAAATGCTCTACAGAGCTGAGAGGAACCATAGAGTCAAGTGATAATTCTCTGTGGGTTCATCACTACAGGCGACTTTTTTCACATTACATGTAGTCATTTGATCCATTGTTAATGTAAAAATATTGATGAGTGCAGCTTTAAGATCTCCTAGATTCACTGCATGTAAAAGCACCTAGCAGTCATTTTTTTAATGGTAAAACTAACCTTATCTTTATCTTGTGTCACTTAGCTGCTAAGTTAGAAGCTACCATTTTCATTTTGACTAACAGCAGATGTTGTTGATGTCACTCAGATTGATGAGAAAAACGTCTTTCCCTCAAGCTTTTCTGTACGATGTCATTCTTTCCCCTCTCCCATCTCCTCCTCCATGAGCATTATAGAGATGCCTATAAGAAAAAAAAAACATCTGTGACTGTTTCACTGAGGTTCCCATGGTAACAAGCTGGCCCCATCTATTTCAGGCGGACATCTCACATTTTTCCTTTAGCCTCTGCTTGCCACCGTGATTAACACTTACCTGCCTTCTGCTGATGCTGTGGCACAGATTTTTTTGGCATTTATCTTTACTGACAGCTTAATGGAGGAAATTGTGATGTTCTGTATATAATGTGTCATAATAAATGGATCAAGGGCCCAATGTATGTAACCGCTTTCCTAAGAAATTAAGCACGTAGTGCGTAAGTGTGTGATAACTTGCCTGCTGAGTTAGTAACTATCTCTTATTAAGGCTCAAACCTGAGCTGGATTGTTTGCTGCCCTTGGCTGACTCACCCCAATCATTTTCTACATCTAAAGGTAGTACTTCTACAATCTGCCTCCAACAGAGATCCATTCATTATCTTCATTCTTTCTCTCGATTTGCATGCGGTCAATCCAGATGCTTTACAGCAAAGATGACCGATTCAAAGCACTCGTTATTAATTTTCTACCTTCGTCCCTTTCATCAGTTGTGAATGTACAGTATGGAACACAGTGGCTCCGAGCAGATGATACAACTGCAGGGCAGCGTGTGACACTGTCAGGAGTGGCTGGTGTAGTGTTTTGGCACTGGGCACAACGCATTACATGTTTCCATTAAGAGCTGAGTGACAAGCACACTTTCATTCAAATTATTGATATAATTTCTAACAACATTGGCTCAGAAGTTTGCATTTGTGTTGTTCAAAAAATGCACACTTGCACCTTTATATTTTTGTAATGTCAGTCTGAAAGCATGAAATTTCTGTACCTAAACTAGCAATTTTTTTTCCATTTCTTAATTGAAGGCATCACTCATACACGTGAATAATGGATAAAATGTAAACAGAGAAAAAGAAAAAAGAAAATGGATGAAATCAATTACCTTCACCTATATGTTCCACGGGACTGCACAACAAAAAATAGAAAGCATGTACAAAAGAGGGAAAAAGCATAACAAAACAGAAAAAGCAGATGGAGAGACTCAAGTTAAGTGACAAACATACACGCAGTATAGCTAACAGCACATAAAGACGGAGCCTCTTCAAAGCAAAACATGATTAAAATGTGCAAACAGAAACCTTGAAAGTAGGACCTTGAGATGATGTCTGCATCAGTGTTTCCAATTATCTCTACAGCTGAAGCTTAAAACAATTCAAAGCACTGTTCCGGACATGAACCTACAGTATGTCCTGGTGCAGACAGACCTGCTGAACTGCAGTGAGACCACAGTACCTAAAGCCGTTCTGGCTGGCGTGGCGTCTTTTTTGATCCAGAAGGATACCCAGGAGAGGACCACGGTGAGGATGCAGGGGATGTAAGTCTGGATGGTGAAGTAGCCCATTCTTCTGCTCAGGTCAAAGTACACTGTCATCACCACGTAGTCACCTGTGTGTGAAAACAATGTGACTTGATGTGAAACTTTACAAACCCACATACTTCCAGTCACTGTTGGCTTTGAAGGTCCTGCATGTAAAATGAGAATACAAGAGTGTAGTAGCAAACACATTGTCACAGCTCTATGTGTAAAATAACTCTAACATCATGCTAACACTTTAACCCCCCAATTTAGCATTCATAAGCAGTATATTAAAACTTAACAAATAGGTTATAACACACTAAAGTACACTTTACTGTCGTTGTAAGGCCATTTTAAGTGTTTGTTAATGTATTTATCAACAACTATAACTCAGTACAGGCGTATTCATAAAATATGTCTTCATGTCGTGGACCAAGCAGCCAAAGCACATGGTAACACAGGTTTAAAGTTTAAACAAAGGTTTGGTTTATTTCCAACAAAAGAATACCACAAAGAAGTAACTGAAGAAAACTAAGCTAAGAGTTATAGGGCCCTTAAAAGAGGTCAACAAAACATAACTCTACTGAAAAATACAGCTAACAAAACAAGAAGTGAACTCAACTAATAGACCTGCCTAAATGAGACCTGAGGGAAACCTATATACTGAGCGATCAAACCAATAAACAAGTGCAGGGGAGGACAACATAAACCATAACTAAAACTCAACACAAAGAAACCCCGACCTGTACGATATAAACTGTGAACTGGACATCGGTTCGCAGAGAAGCCTTCTTACACACTGACAGTTGTGTTGTTGATGCACACAATCAACGGAAATCCATATGTGGTCAGTTTCTTGCCCCAAAGAGGTTTCAATGACACATTTTAAAGTTATAATCTTTAAGACTTTCAAGAAATAAAACCTCATTTTTTATATTATTTGTTGGCAGCATTTTTTCCAGCAATACCCATTCAATGTATTTACATTCTGTAATTGTTATCTCTCCCTCTCTATACAGTAGTTTTCATTGTTAGTGGTGGAGTCCGCCTACCTACGCATGAGGGATTCACAAGAAATGATCCAGCATGCAATCCAGCGTTAATGTTTGTTGTTCTTCTTTGTAGTTTTTGCAAGCTCAGTGTAAACAAGGAGATGATGTTATACATAAGCAATGACAGGACAGCAAGAGGTCTGATTGATGGATTTGTCCATTTATTTTGGAATTGAATTGGTGGTCTAAGTTTCTTCTCCTCTAACCAGTTTGGCTGGAGTTTCATTTCAAAGTTTAGAAATCTAACAACAATGTACAGTTGAATTGACAACCACAACTTGTTGCGCAATCAATGAGTGAAGGAATGATAATGAACTGAAACTGATTTCTACTTCTACAAAGCGAGTGTCTGTGTCTGGCTACTAACACTAAATATCAGCACATATCCAATGAGCTTGTCAGCAACACATGTGAAAATGTTCAGCTTGAGGAAGAAACAGCACAATAGATACATCCTACCTGCTGTAGTCTTTATTGTGTCTGTAGTGTTTCTCAGGCCCATAAAATCAAACTGGTAGAGACGCCAGGACTTTTGGTCAGCCGCCTCCACAGAGTTCTTCCTCCACTTGTAAATCATCTCATCTCGTGGGTATCCATCTGCAATTACACAGAGCATGTGTGTGTGACCCTTGGCGCTACATGGCATATCCTAATGATGGATATCCTGTGCAGGCAGACCTAGGGCCACCCAGAGCAACATTTGTCTTGTGCTGGAGGCTGGCTAATGAAAAGACAGTCTGGAATGAAGACAGAGGCAGAAGGAAAGTAGATTAAATGAAAGCTTTGGTTCAATAATGTACTGAATCCATCTTGATGTTGGGCCTGACCTTCATACGATGCGCATGGAGCCTGGGAGTGCTTTTACAATCGATCATGTGAGGTTAATGACGGGTTAATGATTGCATTTCTGCTTTGGTGTCGCACTAGCCTGGATCTTTCCTGTCTTAAACAGCCACATAATCATTTTAAGTAGAAAAGCTAACAAAATTATGATCTTGCCTGATAGCAATTTGATGTAATAGGCTTTCAATTAACAAAAACATTAACTGTGAGGGAAGATGTTGCCCAAACTACTAATTGTTTTCAAACATGCTTGATGAATGAATTCCATTAACATTTGCCCAGTTCTCTCATTTGCTATTAATGACGCCATTAAAGATTCAGTATTTGCTACTCACATTCAAAATGCTCAGAAAATAACAGCTTACTGTTGAAAATAGCTCTTTAACCAAGTAAACTTTTATGAATGGCAATATTCTGCAGGACATTTGCATAAAACATTAGTAATGGGCTCAACGCACAATTGGTTCATGAGGCTGAGATTTGGGAGGTTTATCCACGATGACGCTGTCGCTGTGTGAGCACTGAGCAATGCCAGCCCTTTTGCACATACACTTTACAAAGGTCAAGTGTGTGTTGGTGGCTGTTTGACAAATGCATTGCCTGGGCATGCCTTCACAGCGGTCAAGAGGAAAGAAAAAGGGGGCAGGGCTGGTCAAAGGGGGTTCATTTTGTAGAGAAGCAATGGTAAAATAAAAATGAAACATCATTCCTTTCCTTTTATGGCCCAAAATTGTTTGTAGTTTTAGTAGTTAACCACACAAAGAATGGCAAAAAAGTAATTTAACTACTTGAATCACTATGCAAATATGAATGTAGTCGAACTACCAGCAAGCTACTGCAAAATTTAGTTAAACTACTAGTTTAATTACATGTAGTTCACTCCCAACACTGCTCTTAAGTTGCTACATGCTTCACTATGTTCACCAGCTAGTCGCTGCTATGTCTGTCTGCCATGTGGTGCTGCACAAGAAGAATACTGTCCGTTTATCGGAGCATTTTTGCTCAAAACGGCTGGCTGCTGCGACTGGAGACAAGGTCAAGCAAAACAGTAAAACCAAAACAATGAGCTGAAAGATGCTAAAATGCTCAGAAGAGCTGAGGGGAACTGCAGAGCTGGGTGATAATTCTCTGTGGATTCATCACTATGAGCTATACTTTTTACATTACGCATTTGATCCATTGTTATAACAAATAATATTGATCATTGCAGCTTTAATAATGCGAAGAATTTTCTCAAAATTAGCAATCTTGAAAACAGAAAAACAGAGTTGACAAAAACATGTCTGTGGCACATCCAAAATATGCATTAATGTTAGTTAGTTTGTTTGTTGAGTTTTTTCCCAGATCATGATTGAAGACTGTAAATATTGCTTCTATCTTAGCCGGAAAGCTTTACTAGATGTAGTATGCTTACTGTCTACAGAGTCTATACTCTGCTCCCCTAATGTGTGTCTGTCTGTTCAACTGTGCTTCATATTTGCATTGTACTCAGTTGATTATTCCAGTCCCCCACAGGCATGATGGCTTTAAAGATAAGCAAATCTGACTTAATCAGAAAACAGAGACGTCGTCATGGAAACCAGTGTAATGTCTGATGATTTGCTTAGGTAAGGAAATGGGTTTGATGGATCACAGCAGGATGGCCCGACAGACGTGGCAGTGCGGTGAGAAGGTTTTAAGCTTCAACAGGCTGCACAAGGCGCATTAAACCACTCTATTATCTTGATAATAGATCTCTGTGAGGCCACTATAGGAAACACAACAACCATACAGCATGCTTCATTGTCAACACACTGCTCCATTCCTTAGACATTCATCAGGTTTACTGGATGTGCTGCTAGATGGACTGACAACCCTTTACATGTCACATCCAAACACCAGTCAGAATAAATCAGTGTAGTTTCTTTTGAGTAGATGAGCAAATTTCACCTTGTAGGGCTCTCTTGTTGAGCTGTCATGTCAGCTTACTTGAACCGAAGTCCTGTATATTAGACAGTATTTGCGATACATATGAGGAAATGTATTATATAGTATTATGTACTACTTTTTTCTCTATAATGTGGAGGCAATCTGCTACTGGTGATTATGCAGTGTAGTACTTCAGTGCACTACAAGTTCTTAAATGCACTTATGCTTCAGTTTACTGTACTTATCTTTCCCTTAGTTCTGCAGACACCTCTGTGTGATAAACTGTAAATTATTAATGGTCACATTCTTTATTCAGTGTAATACGTGGATTCAAAATAAACAACTCTGAATATTTTAATGTGAAATAATCAGCCTACAGAAAATGGGCCCCTGGACACCCAGACTGAAAGGTGGTTGTTTTGCATCTCTGTGTAGTCATTTTATTGACTTTCCAACAAGAAATATGAATAGTCACATCATAAAGAGGTTCTGGTCCATGTCCAACTCCATGCACAAATTTACCTGTTGTCTTTTTTAGATTTTTCTTTTAAAAGCATATATGCACCTATTGTGGCCATATCAAAATGATTTCGCATTTCTCCGTCTACTTTTCTAACACAAGCAGCTCGCAAGCAGCTGTACCCAGGTGTGACAACAGTGATGGACACTAACATCAGCTCATGTTCAGTGAGTACTTGCTGTGTGGAAAGAAATAAAATCAACATAATCACCTGAAACATAACAGATAAAATATGATATTTTGTTGCACAAGATACTCCAAAACAAATATTTTAGTTTTTCATACTGGATATTATATATTGGGTATTATTTTTGTATCACTTCTACAGTATAAGTAAAATAATTGTAAATAAATGCTATAGACAGACATAGCACAATCAGACTGGCCCTGCAGAGAACACTACATTGAGGAAGGTGTACTCACAGCTGGAGAAGATGAGCGGACAGGAGTGTTCGTCCATTGGAAAGTTGTGCAGCTGCAGCTGGCATTCTGCGTTTATTGTCAGTCTGAAAAGAAAACAATAGAATCAGTTTGTGATACATTTCATGTGATACCAAATTGCATGAATACAATTTTTTTTGTTCGGACTTTCAAAGTATCACTTCTATAAAAGTAGTTTGATGTTTATTGTCTAAAAAAAAGGGGGGGACAAGAATGTGGGCATGAATACATTACTGCACATTCATTTTGATATCTCTCAGCCTCGAGTGGGGCAGCAATTTTTAACTAGCAGTGATCAATCTACAGTGTAGGGAAGGACCATAATCAATTAGTGGGAGGCAGCTGTGAGTGGAGATTGTGAGACATCTCTAAATCACCAAGCTACAGTACAGGTCCTACAGGCGCAGAGGTTGAGGAAGAATATGCCCTTTACAGCTTGTTTTAATATAAATTGCTCAAGGCCATTTGTAGTCAACAAATGTAAAAAAAAAACAAAAAAAAAAACATTTTATAACAGTCTAGTCTAAGTTTTTCAGACCTAGACAGAAAATGTCAGTCAACAACCTGACTTTTTACCCAGTTGTTAAACGAAACAAAAAGAAAGTTAAAGATACCCTGTGGCATTTTTGACCACTAGTAGAGCTATGAAGCAATGTTTTGATGGGTGGGTCTCTGTTTTGTTTGTATGTTGTGTGGGGAAGCACATGCTCACACACGCATTCCTGCCAATCGTTTTCACCATTGTACTGATCGACAAGTGGCAGTAATGCACCAAGAAAAATAGCAATGCAATCCTTTTGATGATCGGCTATTCTTTAAGTCATTTTTTAAGCAAAAACAACCATCTCTGGTTCCAGCTTCTCCAACATGAGGATTTCTCTGTTTTATACACAGTAATTGAAAACTGAATGTCTTTGGGTTTTGAACGGTTGGTCAAGCAAAACAAGACTGATCAATCAGGAAAATAATTGTTAGGTGCAGCAAGATTAGTCGACTAGTCACGATTACGTCGACTATCAAAATCGTCGACGACTAATTTAATAATTGACGTCGTCGTTTATTTTTTGAAGCTTTGTTTTTCTCTCCAAACTGCCGCTGTAGCTTCCGCTGCCTTGTCTGCCTTTCTGTCCTTGACGCACATGCGCAGTAGTGGTAATCGGGGTCAGCCGTGATGTCAGCGGAAAAGTTGTGCCCAGTATCAACAGTATCGTGGCTAGCTGCAAACGGAGCATTTTATCAAAAGAAATGAAAAGAATGTGCAATGCAAAATCTGCAAGGCAGAGCACTACAGCGATGCACGAGCATTTGAAAAGAAAGCACGTTGTTGTAGCTGAATCCGATTCAGTTTCTGACGAAGAGGGACAGTTAGCTGCTCACATTAACGTCAACAGTGAGCTACTTACTTATATTGATAGCTGTAAACGTTAACATTAACGACGACGATTTCATATGTTATGTGTTTGCTGTAACGCTATAACAGTGATGTCATGTTTGAATAGGAAATATGATAACGCTAATGTTTTATAACGCTACGTTACAGTGCTAAAAAATACGTTCCTTTGTTACCAAGGCAACAACATGCACACCTGGGCAGGTAAATGTCCTGACTGAAGCAATCTTGAACATGTTGGTGACGGACATGAGACCCCTGTCCATGGTTGGCGATGAAGCTGCTACAAGCTGCAAAGTTCATTAAAAGTTGAATGGACTGTCATCTTAATTGTCTTTATTTTTTAGTTAGCACACACCTTAAACACTTCAAGCTGGAAGCTAATGATGGTTATATAAGAGCAGCTGCATGCTGGTGCGATAAGCTGCAATTTAGGTATGATCCGATTTAGTCGACTAATCGCAAAAATAATCGGTGACTAGTCGATTATCAAAATAATCGTTTGTGGCAGCCCTAGGTGCAGCCATAGCATATGGCATATTAATATCCTAAAACGACTGCATTTGGTTAGTAGTTCAAGTATCTAGAACTATAAATTTGATATACTGTAAGTAGCTGAAAATGTTTTCCTAGTATACATCATTGTGTCTGGTTACCATGTTCTCACTGTAACCGTGCATTAAATAACATACAGTATCTATGGGGGCAATAATCTTATTTGAAAAAATTAAAGGTGGACTTAACTTTTATCAGCCTTCAGTTAAGGAGAATTTATATGCAAAGGGAAATAATGTAGACATAAATACAGAAATAAATGAATGAATTTGAAAATGAATAAATAAAACAGTAAATGAAATGGTATAGTAAATAAATAGGGGAATTTAAACAAAGGTGAATAAATACAGAAGCAGTCAATTTATGTCACATTTTGTCAATTAATTAATGCCTACATTTACTTTTAAGATTATTTTTGGTGCATGTAATGGCATATTAATTTATTTATTGAGTCATTTTTTCATTTATTTTTGATTATGGCAGTTTCAGTCCTCCATATTCATGGTGTGGGGAGACAATGTGACACTGTTTATCTTGATTTTCCCCACTGCTCTGCTACCATGATGGTGATGTACCAACAAACCAACGCAGCCCACTGCAATGATCATGTGTAGATTCTTTGGAAATCTGTCTGTGATGTAGCTAAAGGCCAGTAGTCCCTTAAGACAAGACAAACCTGTGGATGTAATTATGCAGCCAATGTGTTGTTGACCCTCAATTATAAACCAGTTAAAGAAAGCAAGCAACATTTCTTATCTCATTGGGAAAAGAGGCTACAGGAAGCATTAAGAGTGTCCTGACCTCTTTAAACATGATGGAATAGACTGGCTGGTTTCACACATCAGCCTGAACGTACAGGTTTGAAAATAAGCCTGATGCTTTGTATGAAACTATAGTACAAACCACCTGACTGAGAAAACAACAGAGACAACATGAAAGAAAGTCTGCTGAGAGCAGGGTTCTGGTGGTTAAAGAATGTGTTGCACCTTTCCAAAATTTTTCCAAAATTGTTTTGTGCCCTCAGATACAGAGAGTGCAAGATAAAGACCAAAATAAGACAAAATGGACAAGTTTATTTGTAAATTATATGCGTAATGTTCAAGAGTGGACACACGAGACAGGAAAAAGAGGAAGAAAGTAGAGAAAAAAAATCTTTGTAATGCAATTCTGGTATGATCTTTAAACCTCATTAAAGCATGGAATTGGGACAATACCATGCATGTGGGAAAGGCATGGATATCACAAAATGTCATCTCTGTTTACTGCAGCCAAGCCAATGCACAATTAATACCCAATGACATTTCATTGTCTTTCTCTCATGCCATCAACGGATATTACTCCTCAAAGTTTGTGCGCTCCTGAATACTCAATATCAATAGAACTGCATGCGGGAGGATCTGGCTGGGCTTTGTTTGTGACTTGACTTGTTCATAGACGTGGTGTTACTTTTTTGTTCTGGCAGGAAGTGTGCTAGCTCTGTGTGAATTGTTACATTTTCCCGGGTCCAACACAGTGTTTTACAGACTGACATGAACTGAAAAAGTTTTATGGTGCTCGACTAAATGCCCCCTCCACATGTACAATCAATTCAGCTAAAACACAGAAAAGTCCTTAAACATTATCAATTAAAAATCTGGAGATGTCTCAAAACATAAGGACAGTGCCAAAAAAGATTGAGGACAGTCTAGAGATGCTTATTACTGAAGGAGCAGTTTATATTAATGTCGAGTGCTCCAATTACAAAGAGTGCTTTGGGGCACGAGGGTGGCTGCCTTGGTAAATTGGTCTTAAAGCTCAAGCAGGCAATTTGCACTTACAATTGGTAATGACAGGGGCTAATTGCTTTTGCACTGCTTTTTTGGGGGGGAATGTTTTGCATACATTTCTTAGTGAATAAGACTGCTAAAGTCTCATACAATATCAGCTGATTGGTTTATTGATAAACCTCACTGAATTCCCAAGGGGAAGTTTAAATGGTCACACTGCACAGAGAAGATGGAGATTCAGGGATGTAATTATAGGAGCCATGTTGAGAAATGTTGATACAGCTTTCAGATAATAGGCTACGTAACATCCCATAAATCAGACTATATATTAACTGTAAATAAAGTTCTAAAAACTTATCACCAACATACTACCTAATCTTTATGGCATAGTTGTTACAGTTAGTATGGAGGAAGTTAAAGTATTTTAGCAGTTTGTACAAACTGAAAATAACACAAGAGCAAACATTTTCTGGCTCCAGCTTCTGAAATGTGAGGATTTGCTGCTTTTCTGTGATATATATATCAAGCTTTGGGTATGGAAAAAAAACAAGCAAATTTTAAGCTTTGGAAAACTGTGAGGAACATTTTGTCCAAATATTTTGGCATTTCATAGACTGAACTATATATAGAGAAAATAAACGGCAGATGAATCGATAATAAAAATAATTGTTAATTGCAGCCCTTTAGTATAAGCTTTTCCAAATGTTTTACACTTTTTTTAATAAGATGTCCCAGGAGTTGTCGCACTGCTGTGACTAGTTTTAGAGCTGTGAGCAGCTTTTCATTTTTGTTGTGCACTGCTTTGTGACACAATAATGTCCATCAACATCTCACACAAAACTTAAACCAATTTGGCATGCTCACTGACATCTTTTAGTATACTTAATTATGCCACTTTTCCAGTGTTAACACACATTATACTAAAAACCTAGTAAGAATAAATGAGTAGAATGGAATTGGGAACCAGCTGATGTAATTTTTCAACAAGTTAAAACATCACAATCACCAAAATCAGAGCTGAAGTGATAACACACTAACATCCCACCCCACAAACATCTTGAAGACACTGTTGAAACATCACACTGTACAGAGAGAAAAAAGACTAAGAGCCTACAGCCATGCTAGTAGCTCTGTGAGGCTGTACTTAGTTACAGCTGTGGTTTGAGCTAAATACTAAGTATTCTAACATGCTCACTATGACAATGTTAACCGGCTGATGTTTAGCAAGTATAATATTTATCATGTTGGCAGTCTCATTTTAGTGTGTTAGCATGCTAACAAAGTACAGCAGAGGCTGATGGGAATGACATTAGTTTTGCTGGAATTTGATCATAAACCAAAGTATCGGACACAATTTGGACCTGAAGATGGCACTAAATGAAAAGTTAAAGAATCATCAAAGTTATTACAATTGATCCTGAGGGGGAACGTACATTTCTGTACAAAATAAAATGGCAATCCATTCAATAGTTGTTGAGACATTTCACTCAAAACCACAAATATGAACCTCATGGTGGCGCTAGAGGATCACCAAAGTCAGTAGGACTCATCCTCTGGGGATCACGAATTACAGTGCATTACAATTTAATGGCAATCCATTGAATAGCTGTTGAGATACCAAGCAACATTGCCATTCATAGAGCCATGCCAGTAGCGTGGCTAAAAATGTCAGCATCAGAGCGCCTACACTAAATACAATGGGGTGCATGTATGAAACCAGAACAGTATGAGGTATATTCATGCCTTACTAACCTCCTACAGTTTGTACGGCTACTTATTTGGGATATCTAATAATTTAGTCAGACTATTCTCCCCAAATAATGTGGTTGTCCTGTGTCCAGTCATAAAACAAACTACCAAACAGGCAAACCTGATGTCTTATTTGATTATTAGACATGCAATCAGTCAGGAAACAGCATACTCTAACTCACAGTTATAAGTTATGTATGCTAATTTAGTTATAGCTGTAGTGGCATTCATTAATGATTAACATTATTAAAATATTTTCACTTAAAATTTGCTTGGGTATGCAGAACATAAATTCTGCATAAGCTTTGACTTTGTATTGCATTTCTTCACTGAAGCACTGGAGTCCTCTACTCTAGAAGGGTAGCTATGGTTTTACTTTACCACAAATAAAGTGGCCAAAAAACAACTTTTCTGTGTTTACCTTAAGGTGTAAAGTATCTTCCCATCGTTCCATATTCTGAGCAGCTGGTTAGGCATTGTAATCCAGTGGGAATCTGCATTCTTGGAGTTTCTGAAGATGGTATCTGGTAGCCAAATAAGTCCAACCATATTGCTGTTCAAAGTCAATTTTTTCATTGTGCTGTTGTAACTGAGACGGCTGTCTGTCCACGTCTGGGCAAAGATGATGTCGATTTGGTATTCCTAAAAAGACAAAATCAAAAGACATGTAGGTGGATATGCGGTGCTGTATCATTTGATGCAATTTCATTTCAGAAACATCACTAATGCTGTTCTATGTCCTTAGCGAAAGAGAGATACTCAAGAGTATTGATTTTCTTTTTAAATGACACTGAACAGACGGATTATAGGTTTCAGCAACACATCACTGTACGCCATCTATCATTCATCACTTTCACCAGAGGGAGCATTTATCATTTTACTTGTTCACTGGCCCGTATGTCGAGCACAGACCTCACCTGGCACCTCTCAGTGATCTGCTTAACTCACCATTGTGCTGACAGCAAACTCTCCATGGCTGCAGTGCGTCTGGAAGTGAGCCTGTGGTTTTAAACTCCTGTCAGCGCCCCCACAGCAACTCAATTTTTGTTGATATTTATTTGATAAAGAATCAAAATGCATCATTTATTACATTTTAAATGATGTATGGAAAACTACGTCACAGTTAATGCACTTGCCAAGTTGCATCACAGCCCTGGAGAGTATGCAGTCAATCAGATTGCTGATAGACTGGTTTATAACAGACATGTAATATTTGACAGTAAATTTATCTAATCAGTTATACATTGATCAACTCCTTTTCTATTATGATCGTCTGGAAACCATGAATGTCTCCACAAAAGCTGGTACCAATCCATCAAGTAGGTATTAGATATTTCACTGGACAAGTGAAAACTTTGACCTGCTGGTGGTGCTAGAGGAAAAGTCAGGGGATATATAGGTTTCATCCTCTGGGGACCATGAATGTCTGTACAAAATGTAATGTCAAACCATCGAATAGTTGTTGACATATTTCAGTCTGGACCAAAGTGGTGGACTGACCGTCCGATGGGTCTAGGCATCAGTAGAGCCGTGACACTAGCATGGCTAAAAAATGTAACATAAAAATACAGAAATAGCAGCACTGTTTTCGTATAGTCTATGGCTCAGAGACTTTCCACAGAGGTTAACAGCATACATGTCACTAAAGTATCCCGTTGCTTTGCAGAAACCTTTGGCTTCTTTATCCATGGTGCTTTAGGTGCTTTAGCTGCTTAGACAGTCTTCAAGCTAAGCTAACTGTCTGCTGGCGGTAGCTTCATATTTGCTGTACAAACATGAGAGTGATATCAATCTTCTCATCTAACTCTTAGCAAGAAAGCGAATGAGCATATTTACCAAAATGTTAAACTATATATAGCCTAGCCTTAATGTCATCTGGCATGTGTTAAATCCTTGCCTTGCAAAACTACTGACTATGCCAAGGTACCAGGTAATGGTTTCAAGAAATGCATGATATCTATTTCAAGTACTTCAAGTATCTAATTTATTCAGGTAGCAAAACGTCATGTCAGAATGAAACTATCCACTAGGCTGCTGTTGCAGAGTTGAACATGCTTTGGCTTCAACTGATGAACTCTATCAATGAGGTTGGTTATTTACTGTAAATGTAAGTGTCTTTTCTCAAGATCTGAAACCTAATAAACATTTTTATTTTCTTTTACATTTTCTATTAGGTTATTATTGCGTACATGAAAGGGGGGTGGGGGTGGGGGGGGTTAGTGTACAGTATTAACAGTGAAAAGACAATTCATGTTGGTCACGCACTTTTCCCAGGAGTAAATGTACATTCTCAACATACATCCAGGTACTTGATACAGACACATGATTTGACTCTGAAGTCACACAATCAGCTTGAGGGTTAACATCGGTGACGTAGGAAGGCAGTGTGTGCCTTGTCGATGGTAAAACTACAAAACTACAGATGGATTTTTAATGAAAAAGTTGAACATACAGCCTACACACAACAGTAAGTTACTCTGTAAAACATCTGCAGCTCTTTCATTTGCTTTTTAAATGTACCATGGTTGTGATTAAAAGAGCCACACCACTGCTGCCTTACATTATTTGGAAACTACATGCGATTTAATGAGGCAAACAACAGCTGCTCCATTAATTGTGTATAAGATGATATGTGGCTACTTATAGCTACTTACTGTACAGAGGTGACAAATGTTATAAATTATGCAAATAAGCATGACTAGTCCCTACTTTGTAATCTTAATGCCTTGACAGTTGTGCTGCTGTGCAGGCTCAGACAAAGCCAAAAATCTCTTCAGCAACAGTTGAGTTCTTAAGGTCCTCTTTAGCAACAGTATAATGAAATTAATAATAGTCTGCCCTCCTCCAGCAACCCACACCTTTTCATACTGCTGCCACCGCCTGAAATGCATTTGACCTTTTACCCCATCTCTGCACCAGTTTGAATAGCTCACCAATCAGAATGAAGTCTATAATCAAGAGAACCACTGGGTGCTCATGACCTTTAATTGTAAGAGCTCAGGGAATTTGAAAAAACTGAACATTATCGAGCATTTAATGACCAGTGGAGGAAAAGAGCTGCAAATCAAATAAACAGAACTAATATGAGCTGAAGCAATCACATCTGGAAATAGTGAGTTGCAGATGGAGGGTGGTAGGTAAATCTCTAATAACACACCAAAATTTCAGGCTTTGTAATCTCTTATATAATTTCACATTAGACGGAAATAATAGCTATGCTGAAAGAGTATCGATCTCAGTTCCCCTCCCCGCTGCTTGCAGCTGCTCTCAGCCTCTACAGCAGGCTTCGCTGTGAAGAAAATGGGACTTTCACCTCAAGTGCCTCAGTGGAGCTGCTATATTAAGGTTGCTGATCTAGAGGTACTGTATATACTCGCAGTAAAATCAAAGATACTGCTGTACAGTCGGAAAAGACCCCACATGATAAATTGATCCAAACTGAAGTACAGAACAAATGATCCCATGAGACATGCAGACCTGACAGATGCTTAATATTGCATGGAAATACCACCTATATTGTTAAAGTGAACCTTGTTTTAGTGTCAGAAGACTAGAAGCATACACTATATGGTTAAAAGTATGTGTCTGTCCACATACTTTTGTGTATTCTTTTGTCTGTAGCTGTTTTTCATGGTTTGGGTTAGTCTCCTTAGTTTCAGTTAAGGAAAATTTCAATGCTACAGCATTAAAAAACATTTTAGACAAAAGCACTTCTGACTTTGTGGCAACAATTTTGGGAAGGCCCTTTCCTGTTTCAATGTGACAACTCCTCTGTGTGAAAGAAATGGTTTTGAGTTTGGGTTGGAAGAACTTGAATGGCCTGCACAGAGCCCTGACCTCCACCCCATCCAACACCTTCAGGATGAATTGGAATGTCAGCTGCCAGTCAGGTCTTATCACCCGACATCAGTTTCCGACCTCCCTAATGCTCTTGTGGCTGAATGAGAGAAAATCCCTGCAGCCAGCTTCACAATCTTGTGGAAAGCCTGAAACCAGAAGAGTGGAGGCTGCATATTCAGGTGTACACATACTTTTGGCAGTTTTTTTCGGTGGATGGTAAGTTAATATATTGTAATTTTAGTATAGAGTTAGTATATCATATAGAGTTTTTCTTGGTAATTTTACAATATGTCTGAGGGAAATGTTGATATAAATAGAAAGTAAGTCAACATTTCTTGGAAAGAGTCTTTTGGTGTCCGTGTTGCCGTTGCCTAGCAGGTGTTACCACTTGAACAGCAAGCATATAGTGTACATGACTTCCCATGTCGTAACCATGAGCTCACGAGTTCCATTTGAAGGCAGCATGAGAACCAAAGTCACCAAGCTTCAAGCACCACCTACTTTGTGAGGATGTGTGGATTAACTTTGCTGTGCCACTATGGTATGACCAAGGCTTCAGAAAGCTGCTTCACTGCTGTCTGATGGACTGAAACTGTCAGTCATATGTTGCACTTGTGGCCACACCCCAATCAGTGATGTCACAACAGGTGTTTCTCATTAACTGCCAATGTAAAACTCTCTTCTCTGCCTTCTGTGATTCAGTGTGGATTTACTTTTAAAAGACACCATGTGGAAAGTGATATATTTAATTCCATCATTCATCATTCACTCCTGTCTTAAAGATGTTAAGTTGGGTCACGCTGAACAGATTTACTTTTATAATGGAATACTTCCCCATCAATTTTTAAATCATATAGACAAATGGGAATATTATTCATTATTGAAAATCTGCACATGGCTTAATGTCGACTCTGATATGAGGGGAATTATTCTGCCACAGTTTACCCGGCGTTTAAAAATGACCAGAATACAAATCAGACAGCGACCAGGCTGACTAATGGCTCAGGATGGAATAAACAGCTGGAATGTGAAGCCGCCTGGTTGAAGCCACCTACCATGACACCACTGCTATGTGCCGCCTGCAGTGGTGCAGCTTTTCAATTCTGTGAAAAGAGAGCGGAGGCATATGCCACTGACCTTCCACTTATGCAAATAAGGCATTAGTAATGTGTTTATTTTTTGAGAATTTTATGGATGAACCTTGGCACACACTATGTTGTCTGAGCTGGGTAGGATACCCCTTATCATCACCACATTCTGTATATACAGAGTGCATGCATACTAGTAAAATATCATCCCATTACTAATGTTCCCACTTATGCCTCTGCATGGGATTATCTATAAATTAGTACTGTAACTAAGAAACACACAGCACTACATTTTCCTGCTTTTTGTTGGGTTGATGACCAAGATATTGGTGAAAACATGCAAAACAAAAACTGCCTTTTTAACTTTCTTTTCTTGTATTCATGTATGTTTTTTTCCAGTAGATTCTGAAGTTGTACCATCTAGGTCTGACATTATTGTGAACTCAAGGACTTGGATAAAACCTCTATTTTTCAGCTCTCCAGCCCTTTAATGGATAAAGGGCTGGAGAGCAAGGCAGAAAGAAACTGCCTTGTTCGGTTTCTTTCAAGGCAGAAATTATCCATTTTAAGACATGAAATAGTCAGAACATTCACATTTGAACATCCTAGTCAAATAAACATTTTCCTGACAAAAAATGTGGTATATTAAAGTTAGATTTCCAAAAGTCCAGTACTGGTCACTGCACCAGATATTGTAAACTAGGCCAAAGCACACGGCTCACACTCCGCAGTGTGAAGCTGGCACTTTATGATTATGCAGCACAAGGCATTCAGTACACTACATACTGTATCTGTTCTGTGCTTTGAGACATCTTGTCATGTTCCTTTGTTGGCTTGAAGTCTCTCCTTGTGTCCTCATTAGAGGCAGCGAAAGGTCGCTTGCACCGAGGAGACAAACTTTCATCATCCACCTGGCGTGACCTGCTACTGAATTTTTGTCAAGTGCACAGATGCAGCATGTTAGGGCTGGAAATCTTGGTAACTCACAATTTGATTGTGAGTGCTAAGGTGCAACAAAACCCAGGTTTTCAAGGAGCACAGCTTACATACTGTATAGCTCTTATTCAGCTCTTTTCATCTGCTTTGTAAAATACTTAATGTGTCCAAACCTTCACTTTCAAATGAGAGAGAGTAAGCGAGCCATATCTGTGCGAGTTTCCTCCCACAGTCTAACGACATGCAGGTCAGGTGAACTGGAAACTCCAAATTGCCCAAAGGGTGTTCCCCACCTCTCACTCAATGCATGTTGGGAAGGGCTCCAGCCCCCCGACCCTGCAGAGAATAAGTGGGTATAGAAAATAAATGGCTGCATGGATGGAGGTTGGAGTTTGTTAACAACATGCTCCACTGCCCTCGAGGTAGCTTAATGTTACACATGGAACGCTTGTTAGTGTTGTCTATTATTTATGTTTCACAGTTCAATTGATTTAATCAACATATCAACCCCCAACAGAACTGTCCAACATCATTTGTTCTCTAGTTACTCTTTTCTTCTCTGCATATTCTTCAGCCTATCACACACAACCATGATGGTTATGGAGCACTTGTCCCTCCTCAGCCCCACCCAGGCTCTGTCTTTTTGGTGCAAATAAAGATTTTCTAGCTCTAGTAACGTCCAAGATGGCGGGGAGAGATAAACCCAAATCCAAATTTAAAAAATGGGCACGTCACAGATGCTGGGTCCTTGTTTTTCTACAGTCTAAAGGTTAAAGTAGCAGTCCTACTTGTTAAAATATTTGTTGACATTTAATGGCATCAAGGAGAAGTTAAAATTTGATTTCAGTGCTGCGACTGTCAGAACTGCAAAGGAGAAACATGTAAAACAAGCACCCTGTTTTCTTTGTTAGTTTTACTGGAACTTTCATGACTCCTCCCTTCCAAATTTCAGTCTGCTAATGTCTTGAAGTATTTCATTGCTGAGAGCAAAAAAGACGCTCATCCATAAATTCTTTGCAGGTGCTGGGTAACAATGATCTGCATAAATTCCCTTGCAATCTAGTTCCCAATTGTTTCATCTAATGGTCCATTACAAGACCACCTCTACCTGAGAAAGACCACTTGTGTCGACATAAAATAAAAGAACTGGGAACGAGACAGCAGTATGGTGGAATTTTTGTCTTTATATACACTTATATATAACTTCAAATGGCACATGAAACTAGCAAGGTGAGTTTACACTAACTTCTCCAAGTAAGAATGTTAATATTGCTTTTGGATGTGCAGGGTGCAATGTGAATAGCAAGGACTAAACTACAGTGCAACCGATACTGGATATTTGAGGTTGATACCAATATACCACAACATAAACCAAATAACACAAAGAAACATTTTTCATAGGAATTATGACCAAGATATGTACTGAGCGGGACATTTTAGTTGTAAAATAAACTTGTCAGTGCACTCTGGTGGACAAACTGTCTAACAGAGACACTGTTTCTAAATGACTTCAACCATATATTTCTCTACTGCAATTTCTTGTTACTTATCAGCTGCTGTATACGCCAATACGGATATATCTGCAGTGAACTAAAATCTGCAAATATAGGTGTAGCTCTAGAATATACAGCACTACAATGTGAATGTCATGTTTGTGGAGATATTGCAAGATTGATTTGCTTGTGAGCTTAGCGATCAGTGTGCAAGCTCTGATCAGGTGCCAGTGCAAATAAAGTAGCAGTTCTCAATACTTTATACAATATATCTTTAGCAAGGATGCAGGTAACACAAAAAGTGAAAATAAAGCCCCTTTGAGTGCCTGCATGAAATACTCTATGTAAACTATGTTAAAAGGAACATCAAGATATTGTAGCCCTACATCCAATTGTTTGATAACTACTACATCAAACTGAATCTCAAACTCCCCTGACGTTACACCCTGAATCCTCCTCTTTTGCAGTTGCTGCATAGAGTATGCCTCACTCAGTCATGCATTACTCCTTCTAAAATGGTGGAGCAGTGGTAGTACAGTGCGTCTGTTCATCTTTTCTTGTCTTGATAGGAATCAAAACAGTATACAAAGCAGGATGCTCAGTACTGTGGTCACACGAACACTGGTAAAACAGGAAAGATATTTTTGTTAGTTCATTACATGCTGATTGAGCCACACCAACAGCATATTAATATTCCACTGAGATCTGTTCTGTTTGTGGCGTTACCAAGAGAGCCTCATTATATGATCCTGATGACTTCATTACCCAAATCTTCCAGCCAGAAAAAAGAAAAAAAAAGAAAAAAAGAAAATCTGATGCATCACTCGGGCTTATTAAGTGAAAACATAGTTTTCTTTTTGTATGTGAACCATCCTGTAACTAAGTTCAACCAGCTGACCCAACTATTGAAGAAAGATTTTTACGGAGTGAATAAAACATTTTCAAGGCAATTTTCTATCACAGCAGGTAAGAGCCAAACAATTACAGTAGGCTGCAAATTTCAGGAACATTACAAATTAATATTGTGCTGGGAGCTAAAGAAAACCACAGTACCAACGATGTTGCAGTAGTCCTGCCTGCAGCTCACTTACGCAGTGGGAAATGAACTGGCATGAATATTGTATTTCTCTGGGTATCCAGTGTGTGATGGCCTGTGAGTGGGCAGCTCTCTCCACAGGGTGAGAATAGCATCAGGGACCCCACTGGCACCAGCTTTCGTTTTGGCAGGAATTCTTGGATAACACCAGGTTGCCTTGGACACTGCATGACCCACAAGTATAAAAATAGCTTCTTTATAATTACACAGAGACTACCTTCTCCAACTTAACATATTGTTCGTTGCTTATTAAAACATAGCTCAGCTTATTGTTTCTTCTGAATGGGTCATTCATGGTGTGCTTCATCGTCACTGTGCCTAATGAAGAGAAAACGAAGGAAGAATAGACGGATTTGCCACTTACAAACAATGCAGGATGCGTGTGCAGAGGGGGCTAGAAAACACGGTGCCACAATGTCATGATAGCTTAATTATGGACATTTTCAGAATTTAGAAATGATGAAACTTGATGGAAACCTGTCAAAATACTGTTTAAAGGCATATGTGTATGCAGCACTTCACCACACACCTGTTTTAGCCTGCGTCAGCCCTGGCTAGCTAACGTGACACATGGAATTTATCAGCAGCTAGCAGCCATGATAATGCTAACCAAGACTAAAGTCAGCATTAAAAAATGTAATGTTAGCATATATTGCAGGAAATTGCGCTGTCTCCCTGCTGCACAAGGAAAGAGCACAGAACCTTCTGCGTTCTGGATATTATACTAATAATGTCAGCATATATAAAAATGCCTGCCTAACCCTGCCGTTTCCTCAAAATATACCTGATACAAACTGATCACCAAAGCATTGATCATAGAGCCTGACAGCCATAAACACACAGCATTGTGAGTTGCACCTTAAAACAAACATTTCTTCCTCACCAGGTTCTGTGCAAAACTGCCCACCACCTTCCAGTACTTTGTACTATATAAAATCCAGGGCTCTGACCAGATCGCTATATATAAAGTTAATAGCTAATTCTGCACTCTGAGCTAACCCGGAGGTATCCTCCTTGAGCTGATAAACATTTTCCACCTATTACTATCGTGATTCGTGCAGTTTAAGGCACAAAAACAAGTCTTCATGTTGATCTAGCCATAAGCTCTCAGCCATTTTGGTTTGTTTCTACCCCCGTCGTGCAGGAACATCTCACTAATGCCGTTGCAGTAGTTGGTCAGGTCATGTTTAACTGATTCACTTTTGAAATCTTCTGTGCTTCTAGGCTGAGTTGTGTTACATTCAGGTCTTATCAGCCATTTAATTTATTGAAATCTCATGCAAATGATGGAGGCTACTTCATTTGTGCACATGTGTGGTGGAGTCATTGAGGCTCTGCAGACAGAATAGTTTCCCTTTTCTTCCTCTGGTGTCTTAAAACTACCAATTTGTCATTTAAAGCCTTTTTTAAAATCTTGGCCCTTACCTTCCTGCAGGGATACGCAGTTAATCAAAGGCTGTTGCAGAAGAGTCAGAGTTTTGTGAATATATTTACCTTTATTAACCTGGTACACTATTAGTCATTTGTCCATCATGTATTTCTTAAATGTCAAAACTTACATATACATGCATTTATGCTTTTGTGGCTGTTTAAGGGGACACTTTCTGGTGATAAACTTGGAAATGTTTGACTTAATAAGGGGATAAAGAGTGCCAATTTGAACCACTAGTGTCTCTTTTTGAGAGGAGGTTCAGCTTGGCCTTCTCACCCAGCTTTTGATTAATTTCATGCGCTGTCCCTTGATTTGGGACTCAGCATTAACTTCCCAATTTGGAAATCCATTTGGGCTACTTTAAAATTAAATAAACACTACAAAATAATCACTTGAATAAATACAGAAAGAAATGAATAAATAAATTATAGTGAAATAACTCAATACATTATTTAAACTTCACTCATTATTTAATCTTATTTCATCATTCATCATTCCACACATCTACTGCTAGGATTAGATTTTCTTAAAATACTAATGTGCGACCAGTTTGTTTAAAACTGCCTTCAAAATTGATGTTTGAACATGCGTTTAACATCCTCACTGTGTTTCTTAATGCACCAGCAGCCATTCATACAGGAAGAAGAGAAAACTCTTGGTCCTTTGCTTCTTCTACATGTAGTACAGAATTATCCTTAAATCAGTTAATACTGTCTTTCCTTTCTCAGGTCCAGCATTTCCTCAACAGATTCAATAAACAGCCAACTAAAAGCTGTTTTCACCAAAAACATGAACAAATGTTTATCGTGTGTACTATCAATCATTGTTTCCCAGCAATACAGACACTAACATACAGTATACAATAAGTGTTTCCAAATTTAGCATTCATTGTGATGCTTTTACATGCATTATAACTGAGTCCCCAGAGCATGAATCCTACTGACTTTGGTGATCCTCTGACTTTTCCTCTAGCGCCACCATGAGGTTCACCTTTAAGGTTTGAGTGAAATGTCTCAACAACTATTGGATGGATTGTGATAAAATTTGGTGCAGAGATTTACGTTACCCTCAAGATGAATTATAATCACTTTGGTGATTCCTTAACTGTTCATCTAGTGCCATCATCTGATCAAAATTTCAGTTTGTCGAATATTTTGATCTATGACTAAATTCCTGCAAAGCTAATGACATTCCCATCAGCCTCAGACGTATTTTGTGTTTAGTGCTAATTAGCAAAGTGCTAACATGCTAAACTAAGATTAAGAATATGGTAAACATTACACTTGCTAAACATCAGCATGTTAGCATTGTCAGTGTGAGCTTGTTGGCACGCTGACGTTAGCATTTAGCAGTCACAGTGCCACTAGCGTGTAGCGAGTAGTAACTTAGCAACTGTATAAAGTAAAGTAAGAGGACTTTCTAAGATCACTTTCTTTGCTTCTTTAATTTCCTTGAGGATATTTGACCTGCCAGAAGTGCTTGTTTATTAATCTAACTTTTGCCAGACCATGAGAAAGAGCCAGCTAAATAGATTTCAAATTACTACCACTACTTCATCCGAACAATACTTTAAAATTAATCGGTCTATTAGTTGAATGCAAGTTTCAAATACACTTGCAAGCACTAGAATGTCAAGGGTGCATGACCCTCTTAACTTCTATTTAATAGTAAATGTTAACAAGATTTATGGGTGAGGGGCTCAGACGTCTGATGCTCCTTAGCCTTTAAAGGAGTCAATTTGGGACACTTATTAGGATGCCTCCTGGACACCTTCCTGTGCAGTTATTCTAGGCACGTCCAACTGAAGACTCTGGTAAAGACCCAAAATATGCTAGAAGGATTACACAGCCCATGTCTCCAGAGAGTGTTAGGTAAATGATGCAAAATGGATGGGTGAATGGATAGATGAAAAGATAAATTAATTGGCTGATAGCCAACTTGCTGTTTGAGCCATTCAGGCATCAAGTGATGTCCCCTTTTTGTTAGAGTACAGTACAAATGTCAGTGATTTACTATGAATGAAAAGCTGAGTTGCTGCACTGGACTCCAGCAGCCACTCCATTCAAACCTTTCCGACACTGTACGTTGGCAGTGCCACCTTTATGTCAAAAGACCTGGTACAATAATTTAGTGGGCTAATGAACATCATTAAGTCCACTTCTTTTTAATTTTTAGATAGAAATTTCTCCACAGGTGTGCAAAATAGTTTTCCCTTTCATGGTCCTTTTGAGGTGAAAATGGCCTAATTTCTTCTGAGTTGATTCCTAAAGCGAAGGGAATTAATCAGCATCTGTCTCCGGGAGAAGTCATGACACCCTGAATTATACACTGCATTGTAATTAGAAACAATACAAGTATGACAACTGATACTGTATATGAATTCTTCTCTGACAATGAGGCTCAAAATGAGCTTGTCACGCAGAGGGGGTGCTTGAGTGCTTACTGTAGTGGCACCGAACATACGCTAAAAATGCAGTAGTACTAAATGAAACCAAATGACAGGCTCTCATTTATGCACACTGAATATTCCACAAATGTATAAAGCACAGGATGTTGCTTGTCACATGGATACAACGTACCATTATACTGGTGCAGCAATATTGAGACATTTACAAGCACACTATGTGACAGGATTAACAAATACAGGGACTGCACTGATTGATCTATAACACAAGTAAGCAAGCATGTAAAAATGATTCTTAGAGATAGAGCATTTGTGCTTAAATGTCAAAAAATGCATTCAAAAGCAAACAATGGTCACTTATTGGCTGTTTGTTAGTTGCTCACACAGGTCTGTGCAAGCTTATTCCTTTTTTCAGATATTTTGACCAAATGTGACTCTCAGCTTGCAGAACCAGTGGGTGTTCCGCCAGCTCGAGAGCTGGATCAAGTTCAGGGAAAAAAGCTGATGCCTGCTCAAAAGTAGCTCAATTCTCTTTTGAAATAAAGTCGCTAAAGGGTCTGAACATTTGTCAACTGTAGACACACTTTCACTTAATTTGGTGAGTCGTGGGTGTGTGCAGGCTGCTTGATTGACAACAGAAATGTTGCATATGCTAAAGTGGAACAACCTACACCTTCATTTTACACCCAGAATAACTGAAAACACCTGTGTGGTTTAGCAGGGCCTTTAAGTTAATGCAAACATGCAAATGCTAGCATGCTAACACTAGCATTGAGCTCAGTGCTGATGTAGGCTTTAACTAAACTTGAAACTGAAATGTCCGGAATATTTCAGCCTTATGAAATGATGCCTTATGAGTCCACACTTCTACAATCCAGTATGTCTGAACAACATCATTATATGCCTAATGTACAAAAGACTTTATAAGCCTTCATGAAAATTGGATAAAGTGGTTATGAGCTTTTTAAATGCCTTGTGACTATGAACACCATAATGCATTATAGCATACAGAAACTTTCAAATTAGCATATATACATACGCACTTAATACGTATACTTATATTATAATGCTTGATGTAGGTATAAATACAAATGTGGCTTCACAGAAGTGTTACCATTATTGAAATTGAAAAATATAATACAGCAGTACAGGTGAATGTCTAATGGTTTACTACTGACCTTGTTGCACTGTCTGATAGTAATATAATGAACAGAAAGTGAACATATTAGGATTTACTAGGGATGATGGATCTTATACTCCGGATGGGTGACCTTATTTAGTGGATCGAGTATCAGCCATGACATGGTCTAATATCTAAGTATAATTTGTTTGTCACTTTTTGCAGACTCACTTTTTAGTGCCACAGCGATGCTTTGCTTCATGTTACCTGAGGTGTGCAGATTTCAGTATCATAATTGCTATTGGGAGAACAAAAATTGGATCAGTGCATCCCTTCTATTTACGAGCTCACCCACCGTCCCAGCCACACTTGTACTGACACTTTTCCACTTCCCGCATGTAATTCACAATAAATGCATCATAATGTGATGGTACGCTTTTACTGTGAAACCAAAAGTGGTGACAATGACATGGGTAGCTGGCGTTACCAAAGATTTACTCCATATAGTTTTTCTAAAAGTAGACTTCTGACATTTTTTGCATTTTAAATCTGGTGGTTGTTTTGAAACATTCAGTGGGCTGAATACATTTTAATACATGTTTAACAAAAGCTTGATAATGGAGAATGGCTCAGGTAACACGGACTGACGTCATATGTTATTAACAAAAACCTTTTGCAACCGGAGTTTAAAATGCCTCCAGTTGCGTCAGTCGGTTTTGGTCTGGAACAAACATGAAGTGTTCACAACACCACTAGACAACACATGATGGTGAGTCTGTCATTATGAGGTTAATTAATGCATTATACTGATGCAATTTCATAAACCTTCTAAACAATATAGGTTCAATTTGGATCAGTGCATCCCTGCTTGTACAGATAATAATGATGTGAGCCAAATTACTAGAGTCTAGCCTGCACTAAAACACAGACCTCATACTAGAACACAGTATCAACAGAGGTGATACTGATCAGATAAGCTTCCCAAGAAAATGCCTTATCAGTTTGTCTTTCAACCGGACTTTAAATCCGTTTCCCCTCTCAACTAAAGACCTCCTCTCTCAGCCTGTCCATCTGTCCGTCGATGCTCTCTGTATCCTTTTCTTAAACCCATAACTCTCCCTGCCTTGACCATTCTTCACGCACACTCAGCTCTAAGTATCCTAAAATCTCCTGCCTTTCACCCATCTCTTACCAATTTCCGTGCTTTCCTTATCCATCCTAGACTCCCTCATCCCTCTCTGATCTGCCTCTCCCCTTCCTTTCCTCCCCTCATCCAGTGAGTTTAAGCCTCTCTTGCTTTAGGCTCATAAACTTGTGGGAGCTGCGATTTAAAAAAGGAGTATAAAGTCACACCTCTGAGACACAACCTTTGCCAGCAATATCTCTCAATTTTATATTCATGTATCTTAAAGCCACAGTGCAGGACAATCCAAATAGCATTTGTACATTTGAGCAGGCCACTCAAACAGGAATCCAGAGAGACTCAAATTTGTCACGTCAGCAAGATAAAACACTTTTCTGGACAGACAATAAATGTGTGACTACATTTGAGATCAACGCCCTAAAAAAACTAACATTTGCACTTTTGTCGCTTCCATTGATACATTTTATTGTAGCATAAAACCAGTAAACAGACGCTAAATATTGAAATACAGAAACACTAGAATACGATCCCAAATTAGACATTGATAAATTGCTGTCGATACAAAAATCTTCACTTTTGTCTTTTATCCCTGCAAATCCAGACACCTTAAAATCTAACAGCAGTTTGACACTTGATTGGACATGTTGAGTGCATTTTTGGCCAATTACAATTGGGGCTCACAGTCAGTTCTACAAAATCTGCCATCTCGCTCAATTAAAAGAGAACTCCACCGAGTTAGCATGGCAGAACATTGTCAGACTCATGATGGACAGTTTTTTTTTTTTTTTTAAAAGGATCAAAATCAATGCAGCAGAACTAGAGATATCGTCTTTTTTAGTGACATCACTTCAGTCAATTTATCAGATTTTGCGCAGTTCCCTCTGGAGCAACAAAAGCCTTTTTTAACTAACTAACATGGACTTTTTATGAAGTATTCCCTTTTCAACATTTGAATGTGAGTGAAAATAGGCTAAAAGTATTGTTATTAAAGTTACTAAGATTTTTATGTGAATAGAGCATCTTTAAAACTATTCTGAGGGCATACATTTTTGTATGCAGAAAATTAAACAAATTTCGGAAAAAATGGGTCCAGCATCCAGCCCATGCATCTTGGACCCCATTTACACTCATGTATCATGGGCAAATCAGCTAGCTATCAGATATCAAAAAGCTATCAGTGCACCCAAGGAAGCATTCGAGATGGATTGAAATCCGATTGGTCAAACCACCAAAGGAGGTGATTTCAAACGTTCTAGCCAGATGTTGAAAAGGTGTAAATGCATCCCAATAGCACAATGAAACCAAGATGGCTTGCAATCAGATTTGGGATCTGGGACACATATGTGGCTAAAAGTAAATGAAAGTGTATTAAATTGAATATGAATTTAATCCAGACATGAGACACGTAAAATGACAAGTGTAAATGGGGCCTCGGTGTCCCTGGGTTAGATCGGCAGTGTCGTGCACTGCTCTTTGCCACAAAACAGCGGCTACATGCCACATGCAGCTCCACCTGCTTGCTCCTCTCTCTCCTTATACCAAACTATGGGCAATGTACATTTCAAGGCCAGAAAAAAATACCAATGTGACATAGTGCAATTTGTGCAAGACTTTGAGCCACCATGAAGGCCTGCATTTGAACAGATGCAGAGTTGTGGGTATACAAAGTGTGAACAAAACAGGAAGAACATAACCATAATGAAATGGATGGACTTACCATATTTATCGATGACACTGGTCCGATGCTGTTCACAAAAATGTCGACATCTATAACAGTTGGCTTAACTGTGGAAAAAAAAGAGCAAAATAATTATTGATCAAGACTTTCACTTGGGCACCATACCTGCCTCTTTTGCAAATCAAAGAGAGGCAAAGTGAAGTTGGAAAGATGAGACTTTGTTGTTCTGAATCCTTTGAAGAGCGAATAGCTGCTGTGTGGAGCAGTCCTCGGAGAGCTGTGGTTGTTAATAATGACCACACATTAGTACAGCTAGCGAGGAGCTAAAAATTATGACCTACTGATTAAATCACAGCTTAATGTAAATGTTATTTGACCATAGCCTTGTTGAGATCCTTCAGTCTTCACTCAGTTCACATGGGATTTACCTGGACAATAATCCTCCAAAATATGGGTCAGTTATCATCTTAATGTTAACATAATCATTTTTTAGGAGGAATGCATAAGGAATTTTCTCGTGTCATTGTTTATTTTGAGTCAAACTAGGATGAAAGTATGTGAGTGTAGTTGTTATTGGTCTAATTATTAGTATTACTATTATTATATTGCTCTTAGTATTATTTTTGTTAATATTAACATCAATACCATTACCACTACTATTACTTTACATCTCTATGTGGAACTGTAGTGCTCTACTGTATGTTCTCTTTCTTCCTGCTCTCGCTCTCTCTCTCAACCCAACCGGTTGAGGCAGATGACCGCCCACCCAGAGCCTGGTTCTGCTCGAGGTTTCTACCTGTTAAAAGGGAGTTTTTCCTTGCCACTGTCACCTAGTGCTGCTCATGGTGGGAACTGTTGGGTATAAAGAGTCGGTCTAGACCTGCTCTATTCAAAAAAGTGCCCTGAGATAACTTTGTTATGATTTGGTGCTATATAAATAAAACTGAATTAAACTGAACATTACACATTTTTTTGTGTAATTTTTTTCAATTGTTAATGTGAGAATATCAAGAAGTGCAGCTTTAAAGGGGAACTCCACTGATTTTACACATCAAAGTCTGTTTACAGGTCTTGGGGAGTACTGTTATTATGTGAAAAAAGTTCTATAAAGACTTTTGTGGCTCCAGAGGGAGCTGCGCGATGTCATTTGAGTCAGCGTCGGTTAGGGCTGAAGACTACAAATTTAAAAATGAAAAAAAATCTGGGAGTGTGGCGTTAGAAAGAAGTGAGCTTACCAGACCTCTGTATCCCGCTCGATCTCTGCTTGAGACTAGCAGCTCAAGGCTACATTAGCCGCTACTAGCATAACACACCCGAATCTCTGACCAAACTGTCGGCAGTCAGAGTTGCATTGTGGGTGATGTAGGCACCAGATTCTGACAAGGCAGAAGAATGCGTGGAATAAAAAAGACAATTTCTCTGGTTTTGCCGCATCAATCTGCTGCAACTTCTTTTTTTAGCTATCCATCCTGTGAGTCTTTTAAGGCAAAAACAAGGACTTAATGTATCTCAGTGGCATAAGATAATAATGAAAAAAATCGTGTGGGGCTTGTGAGACAATCATGCAATCAAAATCAACATTTTAAATCATAAAATCAGTAACATTTGTGAAACCTGTGGGTGATAAATGGAAGGCTTACCAAGATGACAACTGACAACAGATATTTTAGTCAAGGTGAATCTTTCCACTCTCACTACTTTGACAATGTCAGTGCTACGTGTCCCCCTGACCATTGCTGTGAGTGGTCAGTGAGTCATATAATTACACATATGTTACACTTAGTCAACAATCGCCTCCAGCAGGAAGGTCCTGGTAGACTGAGGAGGTGAGGAAAGGTCTGCCACGTAGTCTTTCAGCCACATTTCATAGCCTGCAGCACCACATCAACACATACCAACACACTCCTCACAGTGCATACACACCAAATTGTAAGAATACATTTCTCTTTTCCTTACTATTGTCTACAATCTAACTCCTCCTCCCAGCTCAGCCAGCTTCACTCATGGTGGAACGCCCCTGGCTTCCCCCAACTTTGCTGCTCTCATGGATTTCATGTTCAGCGTAAAAGTGTCATTTGATGCTTCAACTTTGAAACCGGCTAAGTGACAGCTGTGACATACGGCTTCCATGAGCGTTCACATTTACATGGCAAAGAGCTCCCCAATCATTTTACATTACCTGTCTTTGGAGTCTTCATGTCTCAGCCAATTAAATCCACAGCGAGAATTTTTTCCACCTGCCAGTCTCCGTTCCAGCGTTCGGTTCACGTGCTAACAGATGGCACACTAGAGAACACTTCAGGAGAGTCCCTGCTGAGGCAGCTTTTCTAAAGCACCATATTCATAACCACCAAACACCTGGTGAGCGAAACTGCATAGATCCACTATATTAACCTCTAAAAATAAAATAAGAAAAACAGCTTTAAAGATTGGAATGTAATATTTGACAAAATCATTCCAAAACCTTTGACGATAACTGTTCTCATTTGTACATTTCTGTAAATCACGGTATAATCAGCACCCGTTTCATGCCACATAACCACCAGATGGGACAGGGCTGCAAACACTTCAAACATACTCCTACGAGTGAGTTAATAGCTCATTGTGTATAAGCTGTCAGGTAATAATGGCAGCTCCTGCAACAGGATGTATGTTGACCATTAGCGCGGAAAGGGTGGTGCCGTAGGGGCTGCAGCCACTTTAAATCATCCAAAACCAAACTAAAAATAGGCTGTATGGAAAAGTGTCCAGTAGTGAGAGTGAGGCTGCATGTGTACATCCACAGGCGCATTTATTCAGAATTGACACCGGTTTTTATACTGTTTGGAGGCTTTTTGCCTGTAAACTAGTGTTTTTCTATTTTGTTGATACAGAATCTCTGTGTCCTCTCGTGTGCACACAGAAGCAAATAACCCCACTGTCGACCTGTGGAGGTGAGGAGATAAAATCAAATGGTGTGCACAGAGAAAGCACTGACAGCTGCTCATTCTGAGGACAGGATGGACATCTGAAACATGACGCATCACTAATAACATGTTGAATATGCTGTAATAAGCCATACATGTGACGCCTTTATATTTAAGATTTTGCAGGTTTAAATATCCTCAATTTTATGGATAATACTGTTTATTCTGCTGTAATATTATTTCAACGCAAGATTCAGATTCAACCATAGAAAATGTATCTGTGAGTTGTTTATTCTAAACATTTATATGCGTGTGCACACAAGTGGTGGTGTGCTAGTGAAAAACTACTGAACGTTCCCACGCGCATGAGTTTGACCTGAGAAGCAGCCACCAAGACAAAAAATTAATTAGTTGGCCCTCAACAGAAAGCTGCTCTGCTTCTCAGTCCTCTCCTCTCTCCCGACCTGATCTTCTTTCCCAAACAGAGCGTATTCATATGCAGACGGTTAATCTAATAAAAGAGATCAATAATGACCACAGGAATCTCGAAAGGTTTCATCAGGTGACTCCCCAAAAGTAGACTCATAAGTTCTCTGCTAATAATAAGGTCTTACATTATCACAGCAGTCATTATGTAAAGAAAACTCAATATTTTTGTGATCCTATTGGACAGATAAACTGGTTCATTACACTGTTTCCAAAAGAGAATATCACGAGGACTGAAAAAAAATCTAATTTAGATTACAAATGTGATCTACAGTACATACTTCATTATATAAAAGGTGCATTGCTGCGTAACCCTGCTTCCTATGAATTAGGCTCATATGCAACTCATTTGCATTAGTAATTTATGTTCAGCAGGAAGTAGCGTGATGTTCATAGAGTACAATGGAAAGTAAGAATGAGGAGGTTGTGTATGGGATAACAAGGATGTTATTGAAATACACTGAGAGCATTTTCCATCTTCCTGCACAAATTACATTTGAATTGATTCTCTTCTTATGATCTTCACCTTGTGTCTCTTTTCAGATTAGTACCCACTTTGAAATTATAAATGGCTCATTTAGACATCTGTGTGACGTCATGTCCGGCTGTACTGCTATAAAAAACCAGCAGGAACATCTAGATCCACTACCTCTAGAGGAAATATCCACAGGGTATCCATATTTGAATCTAACACGCGGTCATGTGACTCACGGTGAATTACAGCCTATGCAAAAGCACCTGCTATTTTCATTCATATCGGCACAGTGTGCTATTCGCAAAAGAGTCAGGTGAAGTGGAAAATAAATCAGAGCGATTACTTATTATATTCTCAGATAAATTTCTTGTTTCATAGATGTTTAAAGGCTGGGCCAATCGCAATGGCACAAGATGAAATTACTAAATGGAGAGCAAACTCTAGACGGGCTTTTTCCAAGTAGGAAAATAAAGAGGCAAATTTTGTACCTCATGCTGGCATCACTGAAAATGAAAATGAAAGACTACTATATTTTTAACAAAGCTATAATCACATAATAATTCTACACCTAGTGGCTATAACTGACCCTCTGCTAAACCCGTCCCCTGAATGTCCAATCATAGCTTAGAAACTGTAACTAGGCACGGCAGGTCCGTCAAGCTTTTGATTTCTCCACATGTTGAAGTGGTGTACATGGGGCTATGTAGTAAAGTAAGCATCCAAACAAAGTTAAGTTAGTACAAAACAACATTTTTAATTTTTCTTAGAATACTGTACTATAACTAGCTACTCTGTAAAACAAGAACAATGCTCCTCCTGTTTTCTTATTTGCTATTATCTGATTATCATGATCATTGACTGGTGGTCCAGCTGGTGGGAATGTAATTCGTTTTGCAGGTATTTGATCATAAACCAAAGTATTGGACAAATTACAAGTTATTACAATTCATCATTTTTTGGTAACATCAATCCATCTAATAGCTGTTGAGATATTTGAGTCTGGAACAAAGTGGTAGACCGACAGACTGACAGACCCAGAGCAACCCCACTAGTGACAGCTGTCATTTCAGCCAACAAGATCAACTGTCGCCATTCAGATGCGAAGCTGTTTTGTCTACCTCTGTGTGAAATCAAGGACCCATCGTTTAAAGAATGACTTGAGTCCATTGTTATTATTGTAAACTGTACGTGTGACATGCTATATGGAAAGGATGGATGGATATAGCAACAGTAAGTAAGGGGGTGGGGCTTAACAAAGGGTCAGCACCTCACCAACGCTCTCATGTTGTTGTGCCTCGCCATAAAATACCAAGGGGACAGACAAAGCCTATCTCATGGTCAGAAAAGAACCATATTGTAGCGCTGCTTGTGTCAGTCTGCGCTGCAGCAAAAATAGACCCTTAAGCGTGTGTTGACAAAACAATAGATGTTTCAGTTGTTAATAAGGTCCCTTTGAAAATTTGCACCTTTGGCAATGAAGCTGCATTACATTACTTTCTTCATTATCTGGTGCTAATTGTGTTGCAGGCTATAATTCTGCACCTGCCTACAGCACCACTTAGCAGCAGCAGTTAGGCTACGAGCAGTCACTCAGTAAATGGGGACAGCTCATTAACTTTAGGAAAATAGATAACATGAACTAGAAATTAATTAGTAGTGTGGGTTAATTATCAGTGCAGCCATCGATGAAACATGGTCATCTACTAAATACACTGGGTGCTGTTCAGGATGTTGTCTCCTGAAGATGGGCAGTTTTAAATAACAACAGGAAGACAGGAGAATAACAGAGAATGAAGTCTCTCAGGGGAGGGTATAATCTGCTCTGCAATGGTGAACGAGTACTTGGAGACATTTATAAAATCATCCAGTGAGAGGGATGATTTTATATGTTAATATAAAATTAGAAATGTCCTTGTCAGGACACATTAGCCTGTCATCCTTGTTCAAAGAAACTGAGTTTGAGCAAAAAAGAAGTAAAGGAAGACAAGAAAGAAAAACCTGTTGACCTTTGTCACGTTAATTGCCATCTCTCTTTATCTTTTCGTGCCTTTGTGTATGTGATCTGTTTAACAAATGGAAAAACAGCACTGCAGATGCACATTCATTGTGTCTGTCCTTACCAAGGGTAACTCTCCCTGTTTACAAAGGACTGAAATATTTAATGAGTTGATTAGACTTCCACTTATGTGAAGCATCAAGCTGATCAAGTCTTTTGACCTCTGTTGGCCTGCATGTTATCCTGAGTGGGTTTAGATCTTCCCACCACATCCTCTCCTGAATGGCTCCTCAGTCAGGAAGATAATCCATCTTTGATTTTCAATAATTCCTCATTACCAATCAAAAAAGGTACGGGGCAGTAGGTGTTGCCTACACTGCATATTAGCGATGGCTGCTCAGTGCTGAAATAAAAAGGATTAACTCTCCTCTTTGAATTCTAAATAGTGCTGGGCAACTTGGTAGAAACACAGATATTTTTCTGAGAGGTTTATACAGTATATAAATAATATAGCAAAATCACACATATAATAATCATACTGAGATTCACACACACACGTACCAAAAACTTTAATAACCTTTTTTTTTTAGTTTCTAATTACAATTTGTTCTGATTCATTAATTTAGACAACAGAAAAAACTGGTAACAAAATATGACTGTATCATAATAATACAACCGCACTGAAAGTCAATATATAATTTTGAAACATATGAAAAGAAAGACTTCACTAACATAGATAAACCTGCCCTGCAGTATAGAAGCCCATTCCGCCAGGAAAAGGAGAAAAAAAAGGACAAAACTCTGACGTACTAAGTCAATATTATGAGTTACTAACTCACAATTATGAGATACAAAGTCAAAATGATGGGATAATAAGTCTTTTTTTTCACTTATTTCATCATTTTGACTTGCTATCTCATAATTATGACTTAGTAACTCAAAATCTTTACTTACTAACTTTTAGTTTTGACTATCCCATCATTTTGACTTGATAACTCAAAAGTTTGGCTTATTATCTCAAACTGACTTCGTAAATAAAGATTATGACTAACTATCTAATACTTTTGACTTAGTTACTCATAATATTGACTGAGTAAGTAAAACCTTCTCAAAATTTAAATGTACTTTTACCATGCATACCGTTTCTTTTCTTTTTGTGGCAGGAATGGGCTTCCGTACTAATGTGTAAGAATAAAATGTATCATTATATTATATGTTTCTTTATTTCCCTTGAATACTCTAACCTTCAGGAGCAAAGTAGAGTTTTATCATTTATCTACTTTCTCAAACTGGGCCTTGTTTCTTGTCTCTGCCCGTCTCTGGAGTAACTGGTCTCCACTGCTGCACATTTTTGTCTACTCATTAATCACATAAGCTAGCAGGAACTCCCGATGACATAACTACATGTGGGAAAGTCGCAGGCCTATTCTTGGTTACTCCGAGCTGCAGCATAATGACTTATGGCATAAAGACTTCCAACTTCTCCTCTCACTGTCCGGGCTCATTACTAGAAGAAATGCCAAGGGCTCTGAAATATTCAAAAAGCAGAACAGATCACCTCCCTCTGGCTAACTGTACCGCGGCCGATCATCTGTCACCCAGTAAGTAGCTAGACACCAAAGCTAGTTTAAGGAGGGCTCTTTAATGAATGTGTGGGACAATAACTGCAACAGCAACTAAAACTGGAGTTATATCTTAGCGTATTTACAGCTTTTCATGCGTATCTTCTTGCAAGGATAAATGAAGTAAATCTGTCATATTCTTTTTATAAAAAAGGTGCAATAGCCAGTTGTGTGGCACGGCGGGGTACATTTAAATGTATTGTTAATATTTTAGATTCAAGTTTGGTTGGTCTATGAAATGCAATTATTAACATACTACATAATGATTTTAATAAATAATGCCCTACATTGGTCCTCTATTGTTGTTGTAAAATTTTTCTTTTTCTACAATGAGTGTGTGGAGGCCTGTTAAACAGATTGGTCAGTTTTTTGCATTTGCCCCGACATCAGTGAAAGAAATATTTCCTTGGGTCAAGACGAGTCCTTCTTCTACAAAGTTGATCCAGTGTTTATCAGAATAATTTGTGTGCCTTTAATAAGGTTTACCCTAACAAAAGTGTGAGACGCAAAATCAACTTAGCAGTGAAGATACTGAAACAGGAAGTGAAGTATTTTTATATTGCCTTTCCCCATCATGATCAAAATGATGTCAATGGAGACGATCTCCATTATCCTGTTAGCTTAGCAGTGGTACAGGTACAGACAGGTAATAGGTAGGATACAGTATTCCACGACTGTTTATCACTATTTTGATACAGATACTATTTTAAAAACATTTCTTGTTATAAAAATAACACAATGTGGTCTGCAGTGTGAGTGCTTTCTACATTTACTTGTTGTTGACAGCATGATTTACTCTCATCAGAGAGTTTTTGAGCTTTTTACAGGCCTGCTAATGTATCTGGAATCCCCCTCAGATCACACAACTAGAATACACAGTAGCAGATGGCTGTATAACATGAAACATGCCCCAACATAGTTTGGCATGTGTTTATTAGATCCAGTCATATTGAAGTTCTTTAGACTGTGCAGGATATACAGACAGATTGTAATCAAATGTAACCTTATGCATGAATTATTCCTCAATCCTCACACACTTCATTTGATTGTGACTGACTGAGCTTCACCATTTCTAGAACAAAACTCGGGAGGTTTTCTGCTTTTTCCCTGACATGCACCTCTGAATAATTACTGTGAACTACACATACAATGTGTAAGACACATCAACCAATCACTGTCATCTGCTGAGCTGAGTCTGACAGATCCTGACAGCATCTTTTGTAACCAACTGAGTTACTAGGTGATGGTCGAAACAAAAGCCTCTGTCATTTTTCTGTATGAAAGGTAAAGTTTGAAACAGTCCTTTTGTCCTTTTTCGGACTGATGTTCTTCCTCTGTTATGACATGCTGCTTTGAAAGCCTATTATACTACTGTGATGGTGTCAGCTTTTAACTGCTTTTGTCTTGACACTATGCACAATGGAGAGAGAAGAAACACTGCTGTTAATTATAAGGGGATTTTCTCAAAGTACATCAGAGAGCTAGCTACACATGTACTCATGGAACTGGAGCTACGTTGAGATAACTTTCCTGTTTAAAAATCTAATCCTTAAAATTGAATGAAATCAAACCCTGCTTTAGATACTATTCATGGTCGCCATTTTTTCAGCAATATTCATTCAATGAATTTACATTGTGTAATTACCTATCTATATAGTCCACCATTCCCGTGCTGGATTTAAACTAACTACGAAGTACGAGAGATTTATAGGAAATGATGAGCATGTAGTCAAGCACCAACCTCCGGGTCTGACAAGTGAAGCCAATGCGGAAGTGCCTTAAACCTGCATTCTTTCTAATGGCCAGCAGGGGGCGACTCCACTGGTTGCAAAAAAATGACCCGACTTCTCACTTGATTATTACCTCAGCAAACATATTCCTAATGGGTTTCTTGTCTCAATCGGTAGTTTCAAGTCTTCTTCAATATAGAATGATGTTCATTTTGTAAATTACGGTCCCATTTGGAGTAAAATAGACAGAAAGCTTTAGGGTGTGGCTATGCTGTGATTGACAAGTCACTACTACGGCGACCTGTCGATCAGGAAAGAGGTGATCGGTTGTACTAAAAGACACTCTAAGGAGTCGGCTGTTTATTTTTTCCAGTAAGTATATTTACAAGCTAATATTGTTTTGCAGCGACTTCACACAGTGTAGCCAGGAGTCAGGTGCAGTCAGGTTGCAGGTATAGGTGGGCGTGCATAGTGTCCTCGGGTTCTCAGATCCCCAACTCCACCCTCTCATCCAAATATGGTCACATCTGGCTCCAAAAAACCAAGATGGAGACGGCCAAAATGCCAAACTCGAGGCTTCAAAACAGTAGTCCACAAACCAATGGGTGACGTCAAAGGTAGCTATGTTCACTTCTTTTATAAAGTCTATGCATGTAATCCAGTGTTACTGTTTGTAATTTTAACTCACTGATATCAGCCTCACTGTTAAATCCCTGTATAAAGCTGTATTAAGTTACTGCTGGTGGAAACATTTCCTGCTGCTGCTAGTTCACATTAAAAGCAGTCAACCGATGAAACACGGGGGGGCCTTTATTGTGAAGCAGTTACAGGAAATGCTATGTATTTGTCAGCAAGGTTAGCCGTGACCCCGACTATTCGTCAAAAATGTGTCTACAAAACAAGAAATTGTCATTGAATTGTCATGCTGGTCACACCACGGTGTATTGAACTGAGTGAGTGTGTTTTATTGCTAACAAATTAAACTTTTCGTTGGCAGACATGACACGACTGAGACACTACTTACACAGTCAGTTCAGTGTGGACTGTCTCTCAACATCACAAGCACAAGTATCACTTTGGTGGAATCACATGGTGGAAATGCCCCTTGTTGTTTAACCATGGGCCATTACAAGCTTTAAAAAGTCACATTCATTAATGCTCAAGAGGACAAGGTCAAATGACTTTAGTGCACCATCTGCCATCAAAGGGCCAGCATCACAACAAATGACTTTCTAATTTACTTATCTGTGGTTTGCGGTCAGGGGAATTGGAAAAAAAAAAAAAGCTAATTGCTGACATCCTATTTATCATTATGCTTCTTTGAAATTATCCATACAAATTAATTTAGTCAGCTTTCGCTGGGCAACCAGGGACAAATACAGGCCTGTGATACACAATAGAATAATAATATACTGTTTGAATGAGTGTGTGTGTGTGTGTGTGTGTGTGTGTGTGTGAGGGTAAAAAAACTGAGAAAAAGAGAGGATCTGGTAGCCCCTAAAGTAGCTTAGTGAAAAGGTCAGTGTTTATTACTCAGACACTTAATTGTTACATCCTGTGGTTACCTGCTGAACAGTGTAGCGTGCACAACATCCATAAAATGTGAAATTCCCTCTCTATTCATGATTTTCATTGGATTGAGTTTCTTGGATTACTACATTCATCACTCCTCCGTGACATGTGCAGCTATAAACACATTACGCAGTTTCTATGACTGTGCTCAAATTTAAAAATGATTCATTATAAAGTTATAACTGGAAAACTCCTTGGCATTTCCATACTTTTGTGGATACATAATGTTATCCACTGCTTCTTCTGGCTAGATAACCTATATCACTCATTTTTACTCTTTTGTTTCAGTCTCACCGCTCTCATAGCATCGTTTTCAGCCGCAGCAGGCAGCTGTTTTCAGCGTAAAAGCTCTAAAAACCCACTGTACACTACCTGCCCGGCACCAAAACAGCCGACAATCACAGTTAGCTACTAGCTGGTGAACATAGCGGTTATTATTATTTTTTGTTGTTATTATTAAAGGTTATTGCAGGTTTAAATGCTCAGAAAAAACATCTACAATTCCACGACTGGGAAAACTACATCTGCTGATGAAGATCATGTAATATGATTGAAAGCTCCAGAACCTTGAGGTGAGATTATTTTGTCAACTGCTCAGTGACAATACTGTTAATATTGTTTTGACAAAGATTCAATTTTAGACTCAACAAATCTTTGCAGAACTTAGACAGAATTGAATCCATCCATATATTCTATACCGCTTATCCTCTTAGGGGGTCGCGGGGGGCTGGAGCCAATCCCAGCTGACATTGGGCGAGAGGCGGGGTACACCCAGGACTGGTCGGCTGACACATAGAGACAATTTAGAATCATCAAAATTGTCAGTTTAGACAATTTAGAATCATCAACTTGCATGCACTAACTTGCATGTCTTTGGATGGTGGGAGGAAGCCGGAGTGCCCGGAGTGAACCCACACGGACACGGGGAGAACATGCAAACTCCACACAGGGCCCCAGTGGGTTCGAACCCAGAACCCTCTTGCTGTGAGGCAACAGTGCTAACCACTGCACCACCGTGCCGCCCAGAATTGAATCCCTCTAATATATTATTCTCTTCCCGTAGGGCAACTTGGTCAGTATTAGTATTCACTTTTGTCCTCTGTCATTTAATGATGCACCCACTCATTGGCAAACACATGGCCAACGTAGTGAAGAATAAAGTCCAGAAGATGAAAAAGCTAATTTGCATGACATGAATGGTTTATTTAAAAGTAGTTGCGCTGCTGAGCATTCTGTGAATCTAAAAGATATAAATTTTATGTCATGGAGGCCATCAGTGTGCAGGGATGGTGAATAGACCCCTTTGTGTTTCCCTCATTGAGTCCTTTTCTTTTTATCATGTGAAGAGGCTACCAACTGATTTATTACCATAAATGCTTGGGTGGTATACTGTCCATTTTTCACTAGATGTTGCTGGAAAATCTTTAACTGATTACACTGACGTATGTTTGGATGTGTTAAAAGAAACAGAGGGGATAGAGCACTGACTGATGTAAATAAAAGCACCTGAACGTGGCCCACAGTGTGAGTGGAAGCACAAAAAAAACCCCCATATGCGTTACATACGAGAGGAGAGTGAGAGGTTACGGTTACTTATTGGAGTCAACGTGAGAAAGCGGCTCTTAGGATGTGAGAGAGGGATCGACTCTCTCAGGACAGCATCAACAAGTCTTTTCCACCGCTTGGTGTATGAAGGCATCTACGTCCAACCCTCAGTGACATCCTGTGTACCAGTAATATTCTTTTCTGTCCCCTCTCTGTCAGGCCAAACCAACAGAGCTTACCTGGCTTGGTATCCATAGTAACAGGTGTAGTATGCATGCTACAACTGCCCTAAGACTCAAGTAATACAGATACTAAAGACTGTTTGCTATAACTACCCTACAGGATAACCTGATGCTGAAGGTTGCACCTGCTTTCCTGTCCAGCTCCTGTTATAAACACTTCATTTGTTACTGACACTACCCATATTACTCTGATAATTGTTTCAAACTCTGACAGATATTTTATATTGGTAACAATAAATCAGGGCTAATACTGCTTGCACAAGCATGCACACTTGCTGAATTAATTACCAACCTGGGCCCCAGACCCTCAGGGACACAGAGGGAACTAGGTCCACTGTGTGGCAATTCATGCGTGGTTATTTGATTAATTGCACATTTGTTTGGTAGTGTAATATGCACCACTATAGCACAATGTAAACTGAAATGATAGTGGCCTTAAAGGAATAGTCAGATATGAGAAATACACTTATTTGCTTTCTTGCCAAGAGTTAGATGAGAGGATCAATACCACTCTCATGTCTGTACGCTGTATGTAGCTAGAGCGGGCAGGCGATTAGCTTAGCTTAGCATGAAAACTGAAAAAAGCTAGTCTGACTCTGTCCAAAATCCCAAATTCAGCTCACTAATTAACACAAACAGAAATATAAAGACAGCAAGTTGCGGTTTTATTTTTGCTGAAACCAGCTGCCCGCTGTGCCTAGAAACGACGCTAATGAGAGCGGTGAGAGTGAACCAAAACAAAGTTGCGGGCCGGGATACCAAAATATTGAGTATAAAGACGTTAAAACGCTCCATAGAGAAGAGGGGAACTGCAGAGCTGGGTGATAATTCATCACTACAAGGGACCACTTTCACATTACACATGGTCATTTGATCCATTGTTATGATATAAATAGTGATTATAGTAGCTTTAAAGATACACTCTCATGCATCTTTATGTATCATCAAGTCTACCTTAGCCTATGTATGCTGACCTCTTAATAAAAACAAGTACACCAGAGCCAGTCATATTTAGATCAGGGGTGAGTTTTTAAACACTGATGACACAATTAACAGAGTAAGTCAGCTGGATGCGACTTCATCAGTGATAGACACTGCAGAATTTCTAAATGTATCAGGACGTGATGAAAATCATGACAACAAATAAAGACTGCATCAGCAAAGATGAATCGTGGTCACAAACTGAAGCTGAGGTAACAGCCATGTCTGAAGCAGTGCATCCTTTCAAGACTTTGTAACACAACAGTATGTCAGCTGGACATCTTATTACAGTGACCTGCTGACTGTTACAATTCAATTTCTCAGGTGGATGAAAACATGACCTCCAGCTCCACTCTGAGCTGTGGTAACCGTGGTCTGAAACCAATTTGTGCTTCATCAGTTTGATGAAAATAACAAATAGATAAATAACAGTTAGAAAATAACATAACCAAGTTCATTTTTTTCTTTCTTTTTTCTTTTTTTTTTTTTTTACCAAAATAAAAGCTACATTTAGTACCTCACAAAGGAACAAGTCACGGAAACATTTTACATGAAGTCCATCTCTATTATGCATCGATTTATAACTCATAAACCACATGGCAGTGTTTGACCATCATACTATTTCTTCATTCTGACACCAGAGACATTCAGAGAGGAAACCGAAGCAGAGCCTGGTTAAAGGAGCTGAGTGTGGATACTGGCTGACATGATCAGATCCTCTCACACTGTACATGACATGACAGAAATACAACAAGCACGAGAGTCTGTAAATTATTCAACTCCTTTATATTTCTCTCCTCCACTCAAAGTTTCAACCTCCAAATGTAATTTATATTCATGAGGATATGCTGATGAGTTACATCTTGACCTTTGTTGCTGTAGGTTAGTAAGTAGGAAACAGCTGAAAAACTGGGGGATTTTCTCCGTGCTTGAAACAAACAATGAAGGATAGAAGGTTACAATGACTCATAAATGTTTTAACTACCTATTACCTTCCTTTTAAAATATTTTCGACACAAAATATTTTGGTATGTCATATTGCATTTATTCCTCAAAAATTGCTACCCTCTATTAATTCTTTCATCCTTTTACCTCGTAAATGAAGTTTTTGTATCGGTACCTCAACTTTCCATAAGTGGGTCAAAAATGACCCATTACGGGATGAATCTTATTCAACCTTTCATCCTTACCTCAGTCAGGTATACAGTACACTTACTGTGGCCACACATCACTTGTCATTAGCATTACCACCCAGCTACATTATTTTACACAGCAAGACAAATACATTTCTAGGTGTTCTACATTACATTTACACTATGATTACAATTATAAGAGAGAAAGAGTATCTGATATTATAATTAAATTAGCTATCTATATATTTTAGAGAGATAGACTCTCACTATAATGTTAGCCAGCTTGATAAAGTGATAATAGTTGAACGTATTTATTGGTTGGTAGATGACAGTGTTCACAGTTTTTACAATTGTATATATGTATATGTATATATTGATGTGATTTTGTATTTCTTTATATGTAGCATTGACAAGGCTGACAGATACCCAAACTATCTTACTGAGGAGTTGACCCCCCATCTATCAACCCAGTTAATTGAAGAAGGGGAGGTGTTTGGTGCCACTGGAGAGAAGCAAACAGAGTCAAATGGAAAAGATGTCGGGTCTGCCCAAGTAGAAATGTGTAAAATAGGAGTTTGTCTCAAATCCAATTTATTCTCACTCCTTTGTTTTGTGCAAAATTACGAGGATGACATATCTTTATTACTGATTCTGGTTCAGATGACATACTGTGTGCTTCTAAGCGTTAGGCGCGTTATAGATATCAAAACACTCTGACTTTACTTGAAGCAGACAATGGGCTGTCTTAGTTAAAGCATGTCACAACCACATTAACAAAAAGCAGAATGATGTCACCTCACATGCAAAATAGGTAAAGCAGTTATAAGCAGCTATGATGCCTGAACAGGCAAAGTATTATAACCATACTCATGGTGCCGTATGAGCGCAGCTATAAGACGTCTTAATGCATTATGGAGGTTTATAGCAACTCTTACATTGCATGATTTTTACATTATGTTATTCATATTCTGTGATCTTATATTGTATATGTGGCTTTTTTTTAATTTTTTTAATAATGACAGTTGTTCTACTTTAAGACTGACAGACACTGCTCATTTATCAGATTATAATACCCACTGAATATGCAGGTTTAGACAGGTCCTCTAGAGGTGTGTGATTAGTTGTGCTCAATACAGGCAGCATTTGTCAGTGCCAGTTAAATAGCTGATTTACATCTATGAATGCCATGGATTTACAGTCTGCAGCTACTTAGGTGCAAAATATCTTTTCCAATCTTTGTTACCAAAACATGACAGTGACTGGAACAAAAGAGTCAAATACCTCCGATGTCCGGTCGCAGTTTCTTATCATATTCTTTCAGAAGATTGTTGAGTATTTCCGTGGTGTCGGTGTCCTGTGATTTCGGAGCCAGCATTTGGTTCACAGTGACATCCTCGTAGTCCTCCTCGTACTCGATTGTTAGAGAGCTGTAAAGGTGAAATGAAAGAAGGCGATGCCATGTAGTGCATTCTGCAGACTGCATGCATGTAAACACAGTCTCAGTGTCATTGAGAGTCCTTCAGACAAACTTAGAGCTAAGCATAAAGTTTTCTCTGGGAAACAAGTGGCAAACATTATGAGAGCTTAAGCTGATCCTCTCCAACATCCCTGAACACAACACTTTTTTTTGTCAGTTTTTTAGATCTGTTTGAAACAAAAGCACGCCACTTACCGTGTGTGAAGGACGGACAGGAGTAAGACATAAGCCAATAATTTGGATGGCATGATTCTCGCAGGGTGACAGCAAGTAGAGATGTGTCAGAGGACGGTGCGTGTCGGTGTCTGGACACGGTGGTCACAGCTGCTCAGCGGATGAAGCGAGGGAAAAGCTCCTCATAGTTTGTAATCCGACAGAAATTTCAGCCATTGTTAAAAATCTGGCGTTTTTCTTTTTTTAAATCCTCCCTGCTCAGGCGTTTTTCAGACGGAGGAGCAGCTTCTCACTTGTAAGGTTGCAGATTGCGGACACTGCTGGTCTTACGCAGGTGCGCACACTCTGAATGCGTCCTCTGAAAAGCCCCTAATTCATCCAAAAGTCCTCTATTGGTAAGTCTGCGTCACTCCACTTTCTTAGGGACTTCTTTGCAGATCCCATAGGAACTGTTAAACCAGCATAAAAATACTTTTTGTTGAGCTTTCCCCCCCTCTTTCTTCCTTCCTAATTATTCGGGATATATACCCAATAAAAATAAAATATGCCTTTATTATTGGTTTGGACTGGAGTGGAATACTTTGGGAGAATATTTGAATTATACACCGTATTATACTAGTAGACAAGGCATTAACTTTAAAGTAACTAAATCTGTGCCAGCAATAATAATCCCAGTTAAGTCCTTCATGGTAAAAAATAAAAAAAGTCATTCTAAATTTGCTTTTTTTCCCTTCTTCCTTGTTTTTGAAATGTTGCTATTACTGTTATATTTTTCTGTTGATTAATTAATTCATTTATCTATTTTGGTGATGCACCTGCAGTTTGAGCACTGGTGATGTGGACCTCTTTGGAGCTCTTGTTAGTTGCCACATATTCATTTGAAAGCTTGCATATCAAAGTGCTGCAAGAGCTCTTTCATAGCTGCCAAATTCTACTAATTGGCATGCAACCAAACACAGCATAAAGCCACCTTTGTAGCAGTGTTTGTAATTGTAATTGAGGGCCCTTGTTCTGCTGTGGTTATATTGTCTATCTGTATCTACAGTAGCAGTGGTGCACAACCAGTGATAGCGATATAACACTTAAAGGAATACTCCAGCTCTTTATTATTACACTGTCATAAAGTCTAAGGAACTCACAAGAGACAGGTTTAAAAATAAAACAGTCAAAATCTGAGCTGTGAGACTGAGATATCCCGAGTAGTTGAGTCAGATCAGGTTCCCACCATTTGGAACCGGGCCGAGACTACCTCCTCTAAAGGGTCTCGGTGTGGTTGTTTTGGTCCGCACCCGAGTGCGACTGCTGTGTTCACACCTGCCCAAACGAACCGCACTAACCAGGCAAATACACCAGGGTTCATTTTAACCAAATCAAACAGGTTAGGTGTGAAATCCCGATCCCATATAACCCCGATCAAACTTTGGAAAGCTCTCTCCAGAGCTGGTAAACTGAACTGTTCCCCTTTAAAGAAAAGTTGGAGAGCCATGCTCCAGAGAGAGAGGTGAAATGCAGTAAGTGTCGTGAAAATGGCAAGAAAGAACACAGGCAGTACCTTCTGTCAGTATTAGGAAGTATGAAGCGGTTCCTTCTCAGCAGTCCTTAGAAAGGGTCATTCAGAGGCTTTCTTCAGAGATTAATGTGACTGCCCCCTGGCCCTTCTTGGCTATCATTTCAAATGGATGGACAACTCTGGCTGAGCCTCAGTGAAGCACTTTCACAAGAACGAAACAACAATTTCTCCCTCTGTCGGCCTCTTGTGTTTTTCCCTCCGACACATACAGAAGATTTTTGGAGGGTAAAAATGAACTGCTGAGATAAATAATCCCTCCATGGCAGTCAGATACCACAGTATGTCCCAAATATAGTTTCATTTGGTTTTGATGGCACCGATTAATGTGAATCATTACAGCATCAAAGTCAAACTAACAGCAGATTCTCTTTCACCCTCACTAATACATAAACCACAGCAGCAGCAAGAGACTGTACACAGCTACAGGCAGCAGGCTCAATACGCTGTTTAACAGACAGTGTGATCCTCTGACATCGATCCTGTCTACAGTGCTGCTGTTGTAGCTGCCTGCTGTCATCCTCTGCTGGTTCAACAGAGAAATGCAGGAGCCGGTTGAGTGAACAGCGGCGTAAACAGTCCAGGATTTGCAGTGGTGGAAGAAGTAGACTTTATACTTAAGTAAAAGTAGCAATACCACAGTGTAGAAATACTCTTACAAGTAAAAATTATGCATTAAAATAGTACAAAAGGATTAGCATCAAAATATAATTAAAGTACTCATTTTGCAGAATGGCCCCTGGGGATCAATACAGTTTTATTGATATAATAATAATATCCTAATTTATTTGTTCATTATATTTTGTAGCATTAACGTGGATCTGGAAATTAACAAGTAACTAAAGTTATAAAATAAATGTAATGGAGTAAAAAACATATTTGCCTCTGAAAATTAGTGCAGTAGAAGTATAAAGCAGCAGAAAATGGAAATACTCAAGTAAAGTACAAGTACCTTAAAATTGTACTTAAGCGCGGTACTTGAGTAAATGTAGCCTATTTAGTTACTTTCCACCTGTGAGGATTTCCACTATAGAGGTAGGAAACCAGAGCAGCAGGAGGAGCTCATCAACATGATAAGAGCGACATCATCCGCATGAATCAGCTGGAACCTTATTGCCTGCCTGTTAACCAGCGAGTCATGTGCTGCCCACTGCAAGAAGTACAACCTCAACGGCCCCATAGGAAATTATACATTTTTTATTACCTATTCTTTTGGCATAAATGGACTAAATGTGGTCGAAGGGTTTAAATTCAGAACAAGCTTCATTTGAATGTGTTCAGAGTATTTTGTTTTATATTCCAGATAATAATTTTCATTTTTTCCATGCTATTAAACTCATACTATCATACTATCTAGTCCTTCATGATTGTGCATCTTTGCATGCAAATACAATGACAATATATTTATAAGTGGAACAAGAAAAAGGAAACATTGTGCCCACAAAACAAACTGCATATAGCATTAAAAAAAAAAAAAGGAACTTATGTGGGTTTAAAATGATTTATTTTAGGGTATATTTGTGCAGTATAATATCTAACTTTAATCACAAATGCTGTGCTTACATTCAAAGTGCAAAGACCAGTCCTACAGACACCTTACAGTATATATTAGCACAAGTTTCAGTACTTGTGGTGTGGTGGAGGTGTACATATCACTGAATCAGTGCAACATGTGTTTGCGAACATTTCAGTTTTACTCAGGTGAGCAGCACTGCAACATAATTGCTAGTTTCTTTACCATGTACGGCAATAGTGGTAAAGAAATGTATCTTTTCCCCCCTTTGATTACTATCAAAAGTTGTGATGTATTACTGTAAACGTCTGTTACAGTAGTGTAAATAGTAGTTAAATTTATGCTTACCAGCATTATTGTAGCTTACCGCATTTGACAGTAAGTGACTGAACCTAGTCATGTAAATATCTAAAGTTTGTTGTCTTAAAAAGTTTGTGGTCAGTACAATAAAGTGATACACTGTCACTGTCATTTTGTGTAAAGTGACACTGTAGACTTCATTATCTACATGTACAGTGATACAGCATGTTCAATGAATAAAATGAAAGTTGGCAAAAGTCATTCTTACCCTCAATCATTTCAAACACTGCTTTCAGCACATCTATTTTTGTATAAACATAAAGAAATGACCATTACAAATTATATTATGGAGGAGAACGAGTTGCTATTTAACAGCATTATTTGATAATGACCGTTTTATTTTAAAATGCAGCTGTCACGGCTGGTGCTAGCTGATGCAGTTCAGGGATTTATTAACAGAAAAGGTACAAGGCTTATAGGATGGTGAGGCAGGCAAAGGTCAGAACCAAAAGAAGGCAATCCAAACAGGCAAATAAATCCTACAAGGAGCAGGCAAGAATCAAAAGTCCAATACACAAGCAAAGTCCAAAACAGGTACAACGGATGACAGGAAACACAGACTAGAGAACAAAACACATGACACACAGCAACTTAACTTAACCTAACAGGGAACAAAGCAAGTGAACTGGTATATGTAGTAAAGGCTGATTAGGGAATGAGGTACAGGTGGGGAGATGGGTGGGGAAGCTCAGGTGACTGCAGGGCTGATGAGAAGTGGGAACAGGTATGTGGATGGGCGGGGTAGTCAGGTGATGAGGAAAGGAGGGAAAGTCCGAGGACATCTGGTGGACAGCTAGAGGATGGCAGGTTCTGAAGGAAAGAACATGGCCTGGGAGAAGCGAGCAGGGGCTGGAGACCGGGACCGAGAGAAGGGGAACTGAGGAGCAAACTGTGACAGCAACAATGATTGAAATCAAGTGACAAACATATTCAGTACAATGTTGTGACGCTCTGATGAATTTACTGCATGATGAGTTACCTAATTTGACATAAAGGAGTTTTCATGTTGTGTGCTATGTGAGATTGTGGGACCAAATCTAAAAGTATAGAAGTTTTTGTTAAGAGATTTGATAATATATAGAGATATAAACTATTGAAAAATACTGTAAATAGCCAGTGTTGTTTTACAGAATGAACAAGAAAGAAGGGTAACATTTGTTGTTATACATCATTTAAAAGAAAGTTACAACTTATAGTTTAAACCTTTTCTACTGACCTTTCAAAGGGCTTTTTCATGAACTATGCATCAGTGCACAAAGACTACAGATGTGCACAGTACATGTCTCATCAATAATTTACCGTGATACTTTTTCTTAAGGTTGTTGCAATCTCTGCATACATGACAAAACTGTGTGAGTATTCATCCAACAACCAATCTAAAATACACATTATATAACATTCCTGCACAATGTGCACTGATTGGGAAGGGAACAGAATATTGTGTTGATTAGATGAAAGGTCACACAGATAATGTCAGAATTTGCAAAATTGCTCAGAGTGTGAAATACTGGTGTAAAAAGCCAAATCTTTGGTCAATCCAACATCCAACAAAGCCGCATCTTTTTTACTTCATGTGAGGTTTCAGGTTTTGTACATGAAAAACAAGATGTGAAGATATCAGTGCTTTGCCATTAGCATGTGTAGACTTTGAAACAGCATGCTGAAGAAGATCAGGCTGAATGATTTGCTTTAACTTTCAAATGACTTTTTAAAACTCTTTTTTATAGCCTTGTTTTTGTGTAACGTCCTTTCTTGTTTTTGACCTCCCTTTTATGATGCTTTCCGTTGTTTAGCATTTTAATATTTCCTTCCTGTTTTATTACTTTACTGTCAAATTTGTGTTTTCATCCTTTGTTAATGGGGTTTAAAAGTGCTATATTAATTTAAAAAGGCTTTTTATATTACCCGCTTGCAGCTGCAGGGTTTTAATCAGGGAGGCCAAATGATTTTAGAAACATTATGATTCACTTCATTTACTGGTGCAATATTTTGTACAATTCCTTTGCAAATGACATTAGTAGGGATATGTGATTTGATGTTTGAGGTGTTTTCGTAAAATCAATAGTGATATAATCAACAATTATTGATTGATTATTGTATTTTGATCCTTGTGTGTTTTAAGCAGTAGGCCTACAGTGACCATGGCTGTATATTGTATAAGGTTCACGGAGAGATAAGCTCAGTCACATGCATAAATATGATCCAACTTTACATGATACATTGTTACAGTCATGTGTGCTGCTGCGGAGGGAAGGTAGATTCACACTTGAGTCTGTAGTAACAGCAGAGTGCTCACTCAGCATTCCAGAAATCAAATTACATCAGTGAGCTACAGATAGTTTGTATGCTGATAAAGTAGCTGCAGTATATGTCTGAACATAAGGTACAGCCAGTGTCCTCTCATCCCTACTGACTAAGCAGTTTTACAGACGTGTCATAGATAGTACCCATAATGAATAGTCTTATATTAAATTGCCTATACATACCCCACAACTTTTTACTCTTTAACACTTTCCCAGTTCTTCAAATGGCCCTGAGCCACAGCCTATATACACTCTACTGATACCTGTTTGTGGTGTATTTCCTCCACAAACATCTTTCTTGTCTATACAGATGAAAAGCCCACAATAAAGGAATCCCTTTCTTGTCGAGAGGTAGATGAGAAGATTGATACCACTCTCGCATCTGCACGGTGAATGTAAAGCTACAGCCAGCATCTGGTTAGCTTAGCTCAGCATGAAGACTGGAAGCAGGAGGAAACTGCTAGCCTGGCCAGCCAGCACCTCCAAAGGTGCATGTTTAGACAGAAAGCCACGCAAACTTTCCCCTTGCGTCACTCTCTTGAATTTGAACACTGGACCGTTTGTGTTTATTCAACCCAAACAGCCGATGTACCGACTGTACAGACATTAGCTGCAAGCTAACTAGAACTTTTTTTGTTATTTCCCTCCAGTCTCTCTCCTTTTTCCTTTTGTCTACGTATGTTTATGAAGCAGATATAAGAGATATATAAAGAATCAGAGGGAAGGGTTAACATTTTTAAAGCCACTATGTGTAGGGTTTTAAAAAAATTCTGACTACTAGTGGTAGATAGCAATGTTCTAACCCAGGGAAATTGAAATTGAAGGGCTGGACCAATTCTCAGGAACTTATTTCATCAGAATAATTGTATTGTTATAAAAACATACAGATTCTACACATAGTGGCTTTAAAGACAAACATAAAATCAGTTTTATAATGAAAAGCAATATATACAATATATATAATGTATGTATGGATATATGTGCATCTTTTTGTCTGTTGATTTAGCATTTTATAGCATCAGTCTGCCTCAAAAATAACTGAAACTGTCTCATTTTCTTTGGTTGAATCAGTGTGTCATAAGTAATAAGGTCAGCAAGCAGCAGCACATTCTGATGGGTGTGTTTTGAAAGTGCTGTGGTGGTGGATGAGAGAGGACGGTCATCTTTGCCAGCATATACTGTAGCCCATCTTTGCTTCTCCAGCTATATACTATGATTGATGTCATTTGGTGCCATCAGTGACAGCTTAATTTGGTGTATGGGCCTGCTGAATGGAAAAAGCAACTTAAATGGAGCTAAATCCTTGACAAACAGATGTGAGCCAGATGTTACCGCCACAGAGACCCCCAAGATGGATTTACCAGTCCACCAACTGTAAAGGCTGCATGATCTGGATGTGCATGTGTGTAATCAAAGGAGAAACAGCACGTGTAGACCGTTGTTCCATCAACCAAGATTAAGCCAGCGTTTTATCACATCGACTGCATAAATGCATCTTAATATGTACTGTAGATTCATACACTATCTATTGAATCATGCTGTGTCTTTCTGTATGTATTTATCTGGAATCTCACAGGAGAGAAAACTGATGAAACAGGAAAATCTCTGATCAGTGTCAATTATGACCGGACATTTATAACATCATGATCACTGAGCTTTTTGACCAATAACAGCAGATAGATGTAGTCAGTGAAGCTTTATTTGGAATCAGGTATGCATAACAATTAAGAAAGAAACAAAGTTAAGGTTTCAATAGTGGCCCAGACCTTTACATTGGTCATCTGCACTGGTCTTTTACAAAAAAAGGACAATTTAAATCAAATCAAATAAAGAAATAAATACAAATAAATACATTAAATATGGTCAGAGAGCACTGTGCTTTCAAAGAGGGAAGGGTGGAGCTAAAATGAATCAGAGTATAGCCATATATAGAAAAAAGACTATTGCCAAAAGGATAAAGTCTGGATAAAAAGACATCAACAAAATGAAGGTCAAATGATCACACATTACCATAAACAGAGGTCGTTATTTATATGAGCATTTTTTATTGCTTCAGAGATTTGCATTTAAAGAACAGCCTGTACCTAAAATTCACTTAAATGTAATAATACAATATAACCGCTCCATAAACATATTAAATAGTGGCAGGCGACACAGAAGGCAGAAAGTCACATGAGTAGATCACATTCATATTTTAACCCTTTATCCAAACAGACAACAGGATCAAATTGTAGGTGTTCATTTCTGGGAGAACTGTGAAGACTGCAACACTTACTCTGCTGAAGTGAGTGCAGTGCATGCAGCCTTCGCAGCGAGTATCATTTAAAAAGCTTGACTGTATATGGTCCTAAGGTGACTTTAAAGCGCTTTATCTTGAAGTTATTCAATTGAATATTAGCTTTCTTGCTGAGAGTTAGATGAGAGGATTGGTACCATTCTCCTCTATATGAGAGTGGTATCAATCTTCTCATTTAACTCTTAACAAAAAAGCAAATAAGCGTATTTCCCAAAAAGTAGAAGTATTCCCTCAAAGGAACCTGTTTCCAGTCTTCATGCTAAGCTACGCTAACTGGTAGCTTCACATTTACTGTACAGGCACGAGAGTGGTATCAATCTTCAAAGATAACACTCTGCCATTTAATGACAGATATATATATATATTATATATTAATACATCATGTTTTTGCATAACAAATCATGATTTAAAAATGACAATGGTCAAAATGCAATAACCTGGTCATTGTGACTTTCTGTCTCTTTGATTAGCCTGACAACCTGATAAGCTCAGGTCAGTCTCTTAACTACAGCAGTTACGCTAAATTATGACAGAAAAGTGATCCTGCTCAAAGCATCCAAATATTTATCAAGAATATTTGCAAGTTATCATCAAAGCTTATAGAAACAAACTGATCTAAAAAAAAACCCAAAACGTTTTAAAAAAGCATTGTATATTCTGTCAAAATTGCTAAAGCTCAAGCTATTCTGCTCATTTCTCAATATCCAGTCAATGAAGCACTAGACTAGAGTAACACTGTGTTGCTGTATATGCATAACATAGAAGCTAACTGTACTGGCTTAGTGGTGCTTTTCTAAAAGCAGGGCATATATACATGTTTCTTAAACTACGTACAAACATACAGGATTCTCAACATGGTGACCTGGAAACAGAAGCTGCCGCTATCAATTTAGCTTGAAATCTGCCCCCATTTTTATCTCTATATAAACAAAAACTGGCCATTCAAAATTGAGAGAAAAGTAGCAAAACGAAAAAAACAAAAGAAAAGAAAATGATTTAATGAAAGTTGGAAAACTGGCTTCTGAAAAAGTAACTGCAGGAGATTTTAGTGCATTCATAATGAGTTATCACACTCTGAAGGCAACACATTTAGCATGGCTATTCATCTGCTTTTAACAAGGAAGCAAAGTTCCATTTGTACAAAGTAAGAGTTATAAGAGTTATATAGGTAAAAGCCGCTTTTGAGTAATAATAACACAGTAAAAATATTGTTTTGCATAGCATTTGGCCTTGCTGTACCATCATCTACTGTAGACTCAAGAAGAAAATATAAATGCCAAATGCTAAAAATCTTTAAATACCAGAATTTGGCAGAAACTAATCAGTGACTGGAGTTCTAAAATGAGATAAATTAAACTGTCTTTTAGGAAAAGTCGTATATCATACATGTACAAACTCAAGGCAAACATGGCAACATTTTCCTGAAGCGACAGACATGCAATGTTATCCAATGACCTAAAAAAAAAAAAAACACATCTATAATACACGGGCTAAGTGCTTGGCATTGAATTTGAGTGCGTTCCAGTTATCAAATCCTGAAGTGGTTGTCCGGAGGATGAATGACCCTGATCGCAGAACTTACACAGCTCCTTTGATCACTGGTTCCCTATTGAGATACGTGGCCCAGTACACCAGGTTGAAGGTCCCAAACAGCACCGGGAACACTATCCTGGACATCTTGTCAATCTTGCTCACACTGTTGTAAGTCTTTTTGGGGTCTGGGGCCTTGGTTTCAGAGGGTTTGAGCTGAACAGCCGTGCTATTTGAGATGGTAGAGATCGATGCGTCCTTCGTAAGGTTGGTTGTATAATTCACTCCAGCTGAACAGGTGTTGTTTGGCTTTTTAGACAGAGCCAAAGGGTCCTTCTTCTGTGGGGAGAAAGAAATGCATTGATTGAGCGTGCACACAATTCTGACCAAAAAAGTTGCCGCACATTCATCAAACGTAATAAAACAGGTAGTTAAAGCGAAACTCCAGTATTTTTGTCAAAATGACTAATAGTTACCAAATGTTTTGGAATTAGTCCAGTAGATTGCCTCTCATCCACGAACGGGCTGCCATGGCTGCTTGTTTTTGTCACTGACAGGCTCAGATTGTTATTGTCTGACAACATTAAGGAAAGGATCCCTACAGAGACAGTTAGTTTGTTAAAGAGTAAGATCAACCTCGCGAGATGTCAGAGTGAGACTTTTCCTTGAGCGAGACTTTGTTTCTGGTTAAACAAAAAGGATCTTACTCTTTAACAAACATCTCCTTTCCATAATGTTGTCAGACACTTCTAATAACAGTCTGAGCCTGTCAGTGGCAAAAACAAGCACTTTTAGTGGACAGACTTTTCACAGATGCAATTGCTTGTAAGGATTATGTTGCAGCCATTGCAGCTCATTCGCGGATGCCGGGAGGCGATCTATTTTGTAAAAATAGGACCCAGGTTTAAAAATACCATAGTTTCCCTTTAATAACATAGGTACACATACACAAAAACACAAAAAGAACAATGAAAGATGGCCATTGAAGGTTGAAAGTGGGGATCAATGTGTTTGGGCAATAATAAACTGGCACTGTGCCGGACTGAACTGTGAATTTATTGATCCACCATTTCTGAACTTCTACTTCTTGCTTAATTCATGTCTTACTTAATTAACATGTGTGACATGAACTTTTTCACTCCTTCTCCTTTCCTCCCTTTCCACACTACTGCTCTTCTTCTACTATAAGGAAGTAACAGAGAAGAGAGAATGAACAGAGTAGAGAAGAAAAGGATGGGAAAGAAGAGTCAATTTCGATCTGCTATTGACATAGCCCGAACCCACAGTAGGGTTTAAAGCTGCTGAAACGTTAACTAGTAATGTTAAGGCCTAGAAACCAGCACTCCCTGTAACATCAGCTGTTTTTCTATGATAGTTTTTTTCTATTATATGTTCTGGAAATGACCAGTCCTGGAGCAGTTACTCTCATGTCCTACACTCCTGGGATAACTTGTGCTGAAAGGTCTGAAAGATCACAGAGGTCTGAAGTGGGACTTCAGGATGCGTCTCATGATAACAGCAGATTTCAGGAGATAAATGATCTATTTTCTGTTCTGTGTGTGTGTGTGTGTGTGTGTGTGTGTGTGTGTGTGTGTGTGAGTATGCACATGGTTGTTTGTGTATGCCTAAGTAAGTCACTGAGTGTGCAAGTTGTGCATGTCTGACTTTGGATGTGATTCCAATGCTGGGTAAATCACTACCAAGTACTGAGCGCAGGCCTTCCTGTCACAAGCACTGACCAATAGCTCTTGAAGGGGGTTCCCTCTTTTGTGATCCCGCCAAAAGTTTCTTCCCTTTTTAAACCCTGTTAAAGCTGAACTAATCAATATTTTTATATAAACAATGGCTCAAATGACAATGCTTAATGTGAAAGTGGTTGCTTTTAGTGACCCACAGAAAATGATCACCCAACATTGTAGTTCCTCTCAGTTCTACAGAACGTTTCAGGATCTTTCAGGTCATTGTTTTGATTTCATGGCTAGCAACTTTAACTTGACTGTTTTGGTTCACTCTCACAGTGTAATCTACCTCGTTTCCCAGGCAGAGCAGGCAGTTGTTTTCAGCAAAAAAGTTTTGATAAACCCACTGTACGCTACCTGCTCAGCACCAAACGTCAGAAAGACAAAGTTAGCAACTAGCTGGTGAACATACCGAATCATTTTGCAGCTAAAGACACTGATTTGTTTAGAGTTGGTGAAGACCAAAAATTAGCCAGAAACACAAATTAATGCTAATGTTGCTCTGCTAGATGTGTAAATAAGCAGCTGTTTTCTAACATGTTAGGTATATCAACTTTATAGGGCCATAATATGTCAAATGTGTGTTTGGTGTTAGGCTTGTTGTGGAGTTCAGACCCAAGTATCAAGTGTTTCTTAGGCATCGGCAAGAAACACAACAATCTGCTTTCACAACCAAGCTGAGCGACGCCATCAACTACAGGCAGATACTTTGAAATGCCTCTTCTGAACTGTGGTGAAAAATACAGCCAAACATTTACACAAACAGACAAAAAATATAATTGTTTTGGGGACTCTCCATTGATTACATTCCTTCTCTAGCCTCCAATACTAACCTTAACCGTAAAACCAACTATTAGCCCCAAAATAAACCGGTAAACTTGTGGAGACCAGCTTTTCAGTGCCCAGAATAGTTAGGTCCCCACAACGTGAGTCAGCTGCCAGGTTTGGGTCCCCACAATGTGTTATCAAGACACAATCAACACACACATGCACACACACACACACACACACACACACACACACACACACACACACACACACAGTATATACCTTGGGCTGTTGGGCCTCCATTGCCTTTTTTCCATCCCAGGCCCAGCTCCTCTTGGTGAAGTAGTTAACTGTGGCGAACTCAATGAGGGCGGAGAAGACAAACGCATAGCACACTGCGATGAACCAGTCCATAGCAGTAGCGTAAGCCACTTTAGGCAGCGAGTTTCGAGCACTGATGCTGAGAGTGGTCATAGTGAGCACTGTGGTTACACCTGGTGGCAGAAAAAACTGGGTCACTTTTACTAACCAGACTTACTTATATTCTATTGTGTTTTTATTGCAACAGATTAAATCATAAGTAAAAGGAGGGCACATTTCAGAGCATTATAGACAAATCATGCAGCAGCAACAGGTTATGCATGTATGATTTCATTCATCTTACATATCCCTTTTTAGACATATTCATGTATTAAGCACCAAATTAATACTTCAGATTGAAAAACTCCTTCCTACAGTATATAAACTCATCTTTCTGTATTAGTATAGTGTAAAATCATGGGTAATTTCCAAAGTTGCTCACCAAAGACGGTCCGTGCTGGCACAGACTCCCGGTTGAGCCAAAAGGAAACCTGCGACAGGATTACAGTCATGAAGCAAGGCATGTAGGTCTGGATGACAAAGTAGCCGATCTTCCTCTTCAGGTAAAAGTGAGCCATCATCACGGTGTATTGACCTGTAGTAAACAGCAGAACAAAGGAGGAGGAAATGTTCAAAGTGTTGACTGAAAATGTAATCCCTTCTCTGAATAGTGAAGAAGATAGCGTACAGTAATATTGAAGAAAATAGGCTGGGATGTAGAAGGTGGTGGAGTAGAGGATTTGGTACAAAATCAACCAAAAAAACTATGTGTCTATCAGAAGACTACCTGTCTCAAGCCTCAATGGTTTAGCACAGCAAAACCCACCGCAACAAATCTGACCTGGGGACACTGAGAATGAAAGCTATTAATAGACTACACCCATATTCATCATTCACCTTCATTACCATGAACACAAGCACTGTTTATTTTGAGTCAATCACACATACACCGTCCTGCTGCAGCAAACACTCACTAGAGCAACAAATGTGTATTAATCCACGGCTTAAAATAGTCCCCAACAAATGCACTATTTACCCCTGTTTGTGTAACGTTTGTTAAAAACTACAGTACCCAGCTGTTTTAGGAAATTACACAGACAGGTAAGGAGGATCAGAAAGTATTAATTAAGAGATGGACCAACACTCTTTTGGTTTTGGTCTTTTCATGGAATTTACTGACAATAACAAAAAAATAGAATATCACCAGCCTCATCCTTTAAGTGAAAATCCACTAGAATAAAACATGAGCTGATACAATCTACTACTACTACTTCAAAATTGCATTTGCATCCATATCTTGGAATTTGTTTTTTACTAGAACAAAGTTACATCCTTTTGTTTACAGTGAACCAAGGACATTAACTTATACTGTATGCTTACTTAGTAAGCATATAGACTTAGAATATAGTGAAAAATATAGTCTCCAGGGTCTCCTCATGCTAGGGTTTGCAAACATAAATGACTTTTAACTAGTGAACTGTATAGACACTAAAAATAACCCAGTTTATATCTGACAATGTGGAAAACTCTCTATTCTCTGCCACCAAGATTTTTTTTCACCTATAAGGTCACTCTAAATCTATCTGTGTGCTTTAGACAGTCAGTGTCCCTACATTGACTGTCTTCTCTACTGTATGATGACCCTGATGATGACACTGATGACCTATGTGGTGTTTGTGTTCTTTTATGATCATTTCTTTAATCTCTGACCTGTTTTGGAGGGAGATTCCTTTTTAAAAGTCATTCATTTTTTCATTATGTTTTTTTGTGCTTGCTGTCATTAAAAATCTCTGTTTTGGAGGGGGTGTTGTTTTCATTTCCTTAAACCAGTGGGTATCATGTAGTCCTTGGAGGCTGTGATTAAGGGCTGTACAAGTAAACTTTACACGACAACCCTCCAGGCCAGACTACTCCTCAAAATATGAAAAAAAAAAAATATTGAAAACAGGTTGGTGGGGAAATCATCATATCCTGTTAATCAACTGAAGATTGCATTTGAAGGATTTTTTTTTCTCAAAAATCCTGTCGAGCCATGGAGTCTGATAAACTATAGAAAATCCACAGATGACTGATGCTTTCTCCTGGCAAAATCGGATTTTTCTGTCTCACTAATCCCTTGTCACAATCTGCATCCTGTATATCTCTCTTGCTCTCCCTCTGTCTCACTCTCTCTCTCTCTTTCTATGTGTGTGAGTGTGAGTGTGTGTGTGTGTGTGTGTGTGTGTGTGTGTGTGTGTGTGTGTGTGTAACAGACAGTCCATCCCATTCTGTCAGACCGGGCCACTCTTGATTGGGGACATACATCCTTGCCTGCCTGAGCTCGAACACTAAAACAGACCTGGATCAGCGGTGATTACAAGCAGGTGCACAGATGACTGAAGCAGAGGGCGGTTGAGAGGGACTGGAGGAAAGTTTGGATGGTCTGTGCGATGCGGCGACAAGCATCATGTCCTTAATGAACAGGGCACCTGTGTTGCCTTCACTCCGAGGACTACTAGCCAGCAGCCCTGCTCTGTGGTGGCACGACTGGGCCAACCCCACTCTGATCTGACCGCCTGCTGGGCTTGGAAGTGGATGGAAATTTCTAGGGCGTGAAAATGCGGTTGTGGTGGATTTTACTGTTTGGTTTTTGGAGTGTCTGCGGGGAACTGCCATTCATAGCGGAGAACAACGCAGCTATGTTGGTCAACTGGTAAGTACAGATCAAAACCATCTGTTGAGCTTTGCCGCTTTCTAATTTGATCTGAAAGCGCTGATGTGTGTAATGTAATAAAATTACAAGGTTTGCCTGTCATGTATTCAGTTCCTGTGTCTATATTTTCATCCTCTTTGGCTTAACCTGTCAGGTCAAAGGTCACCTGTACCCAGTGTGAGCCCTTTGCTGAGCTATTCTTGGCTTTGTACCTCAGATTAGCAATGCTAATTAAGGCTGTGCTGGCTCTGTGGTGTCTGAGCAGTGCGGGGTGGGGACAGAGTTACACAGAGAAATATAGCAACCTGCGTACTAAGCTGAACTTGTTGAGCGTTTGTTTCGAGTCTGGGTCTTTCACCGGCACCAGCACTGTTGGATTTTCTCCTGCTGCTTAAAGAGCATCGTGGCATACTTCTCGTACATTACATTATCCAGTGTTAACAGCATCTTTCCCCGGCAGATACAGGATAAAGAAACTATCTCTGTATACATTACAGCTATTGGAACGCACCCCCCACCCTGTAATAAACTCACCAGCAACAAGCAGCAGAAATGTATTATCATACTTCTTTACATAACAGAATTAAGCAGATGCCGCTCGCCCCCCTCCACGTGTCTCCGCCGCAGCAGCCAATCCCTGAGCTGTGACGTCTCTCGGTAAAAGCACAACTGATGGGCCTGCATACGGATTAACCCTACAGACCCAATGGCTCAGACCACGGATAAGTGATTTTTTTGCACCCCCCCCTCCCTTCTCTTCTCTTGGCAGCCGCAGAGACAGCTGGCTATGTGTGGGAGGCATTTTCAAATCCTTGTGATTCATTCATTGTCTCTATCCAGCTTGATTTGAAAAAAAAATGTTCTTCTCACAACATCTTTGGATGGCACACACTGTAATAACACAGTGCTGAATAATAGCGTTGAAGGGGGGCTTAACTTCCCTCCTCCTGCCTGAAGCTACTGTATGACTGGTGTTGTAAGGGAGGAAATAAGGGAGTGATTTAAGATAACGGAGGGATGAAGACACATGAACTCAAGCTAAGGTGTAGATGGTCGTGTGTATGATAGGTCAGATGGCAGTTTAGTCTCACTTCACTGTACCTCGGCTGGTGTAGATGTCCTCTGTCCCTGCAGTCTGACCAATGAGATGATACTGATTGAGCCGAGAGCCTTCTTCAGCCACCACCACGGACTTAGCTGCTCCCTGAGTCCACGTGTAGACCACCTCCGAGACCGGATACGCATCTGTGACAACAAAGATGCACAAACTTGATATTTGCTTTTACAAGTGTTAAAGAAAGGCAACTTTGTTTTGATGTTAAAATCAAAGGTTAGATTATAATTTTTTAAAGCAAAAATGCCAAGCATTCGCTGGTTGCAGCATCTCAAATGTGAGGACTTGATGCTTTTCATTGTCATATATGTTGGTAAACTTTTATTTATTTATTTATTTTTGGACTCACTTTCTCACTATTTTCTGACATTTTAGAGCAATGCATGCAAGGAAAACCTTTTTTTTTTTGGGACATTTCATTCCAGGGGGAGATACAATGTGATTCGCAGAAAACACACAAACACATACAGAGAGAGAGAGAGAGAGAGAGAGAGAGAGAGGCAAAACAATCAATGAATTAAGAAAATAATCTTCAGATTAATTGATAATGAAAGTAATCTTTGGATACCAGGGCTCTTAATTTTTCTGTTTAAAATGTGTATATGTCACTGTGTGGAACTGATCGTTCTTCTGTTTTTAAGCTAACATGAGGCTGTACATACACGTCACAAATTAACTACAAGTGGAGATGCTCATGCATCACCATTCTTTGTAGGTCTGAGCAATTTAACAATATAATTATTTTTGATCATTTAGATTTATTCTTGACCTCAGGTAAATATAGGCACTTCTGTGGAGGAGATAGAGAGCTCGAGGAAGCAGTGGAAAGCACTGAATTCAGATTCAACCCACCTCCTGCACCCCACTCCGGCGGTGCGTGGGAGAGGGAAATAAAATCCGTTAAAGCCTCCCTCCAAGTTGTGGATCATATTTAAATGCCTCACCACAAGATGTGTCCATCTTGACCTGTTGCCAAATATGGAAACAGACTCCTTCTTACTGGCTTACTGACGTCGATCATCCTCCAGCAGGGAATTTTATACACTTAGCTATTCCCGGAGCTTTTGACCGTATCCCACTGTTAAACGCTTCAGGATTAACTAAGTAAGAGGACCTTCCATTTAGAATATTTACAGCAAATGATACCATGAATTACATTCTTCTAGGAGGTTTATAAAGTTGCATGGAGTTGCACATCTTGCCGATACCTGATCTGTGTCGTAGGGTTTTTATTCAGATCCGGTGTACATCGGATCAGTAGATCACTAAACTGAGCATCAAGTGTCACCCAGAATGAAATATGTACATTAATAGTGACAAGTGTAATCATAAATCTTTATCTTTTCCTAAACCAAAAAGAGTTCATTCTGAATGAAACAGATATTGGATATATAGGTGGTGGCAGCTCAGGTGGTGGGGAGGGTCAGCTATTAATTGTAGGGTTGGTGGTTCAGTTCCCGGGCCCTCCTGTCTACACGTTGAAGGATCCTTGAAAAAGATACTGATCCCTGAATTGCTCCTGATGTGTGTAGGGTAAAATTCAAAGTCACTTTGGATAAAGGCTTCTGCCAATCGAATGTAATGTTATGTGGTGGATTAAAACAAAATCACTAGATCATTTCCTGATTTCAAACACTGAGCAGCATGTGCGTACACACGAGGCTGTACACAGTGGCTGAAACTCAAAAAAGGGTAATTCCCCATCAGCCCGAAAAGGTGCATGTTTTGTATATTATTTCCATGTTCTCTGTGAGCTGATGTTGTTACTTCCTGTCAAGCAAAGACGAGTTTGATAAATGACATGTTACGTGAATAGAATTATGTAACAGTTACATTTTTTTGTTAAGTTGGTTTTCAGGTATAGGTACTCTGCAATATTAGGCTCCCCCTTTGAACTTTGATGTTGTAAAAATCCTAACATGGACTCACCGTTAAGCAGATAAACTCACATAGTTCAGTTATTTTGCCATCCTGTAGTCCTTCCAAATTTGACAAGCCACTAACATGTCACTTAATTACTCTGGGCTCATCAAACAAGAAACCGCATCCCTGAGCATGCTCAGTGACCATGCGGAGCTGAAGATGTACCATAGTCCCAGAACTGTTTCTAAATAAACTACACTTTCAGTGGTGATCACAATTAAGTAATATGTCACTCAGTAGGGCTTTTTTATATTTTTTGTAATTTGATGACAACAGAAAGTTTTGGTTGTATGGCAGGAATAAGATATATCAAATTTGGCTACCAGACAATACTTGTTAGTAGGATACATTCTTTGTTGGTTTTGGTCTTTTTAATGGGATTTGTTGACAAAAAACTACAGTAAGAGATAAAATGACAACAGCCTTATCGTTTAAGGAGTGTTATTCAGTGGGGTAAACACAGCAGGAGGGCAGAAACTAGCATTATATACCTTGCAGAATGTCTTGATCAGATATTCTCCAGTAGTAGAAGGATTTGCTCATGGATCTTCACGTCAAATACTGTAAACTGTTTACATGTCGGTGTTCCTCTTGTTCCTCGGCTTCTAAGATGTTACTAGCTAAGAAACGTGGCGTGGCTGTGATACAACACTTGACCTTTCACCCACTTTGCTTCATTACACAGAGATTAACTTGGTGTCACTGTTAAGAGCTCGTGTTTGGATCCGATGTAATCAGTTTGAGCGTGTCACAATACGCAGATGTTACTAATGGTATGATGTTGTGTGTGAATGTTGGCACCGTTTGAGAGATTGCCTCGAATGATTCTAGGTTCGCTTTCGGGGTTTGACCTTTCAGCTTTGGAATTAGTATTTTAGTCGCTTGTTTACTGTTGTGTGTGAGGCACAGCTGATAGTAAGCCTTAGATTCAGTTTGCCTCTTTCATATGCTGATGCATTTCAAACACGCTCTGAATACACACAGTCTTTCATTCATAAAAGTTCATTTTGAAAACAAGCAAGTCCTGCAAAATGCAAAAACAGCCTTGACTCGCTTGTACTGTACTGTAGTAGAAACCGCACACATACTGTAGATGCACTAAATCTGCGAGTGGTGTGTGTGTGTCTCTCTCAATCGTACTGCACTGCAGTGTCCAATCTAACAGTATTGCACTAATCCAGCAACTGTGGTGTTAGAAGACTTCACAGCAATTTAGATTGACCCCAGTCAACCAGTCTGTGGATTATCGTCTCAAAGACACTCTGCATTGTCTGGAACAAGTCTTTGTAGAACTGCGTTACATGAGCACTTGAATTTGTTAATTTTTTTTACTTTACTTTCACATTGTCTGAGCAAAGTACGGCAAAAAAATATATCACTGACAATTAACATCCTTCTGCTCCTAATGATTTGAACAGTCCAGAGAGCTTTGTCTGCAGATGAATGCTGTACTTTGTACATGGGAAGATAAAAGACACATTATGTAAAGGCTTAGCCAGTCATTGCTTTAAAACGTACATTAAAAAATGAACCAGTGTAATCAAAGACTGAAGGTTACACAATTTGGTTAAATGTGTTGCTGCTGCAACTTGCATGATTGATTTTAAATAGTCAATGTGAAATCAAATAAAGGAATCAATTATCTTATTCATAAAAGCAATACAGCATTGCGATGACCTAATGTTAGAGATAGTAAGAGAGTTCAACGTATTGTTGACTTCTAACAACACTTTCTTAGGCCAGAATAAAAAAACAACTGCTAAACTCTGGCAGTCAGTTTGATATAGTTACTAAAATGTCAAGTTGAAGAAGATATGCAACTTTTATTATATTCCAGTTTTTTATAAGTTGCTGCTCACGGTAATGACAAGACTCCAGGAAGTCACTGCTGCCAGCCAAGAAATAGTCCAGCACATACTCCCCTGTAAAACCACAATTTGCTGTTTTTTATACTTTTTTTAAATACAGATTAAACAAAAATGTTAATGAGAGAGCTTTAGAGGTGCTGGTAGGTTGATTTTGTTACCTTTTGACAGAGCCAGGCTAGCTTTCCCCATTTCCAGTCGTTATGCTAAGCTAACCTAGCTGCTAAGCTGCTGGCTCTAACTGCATATTTAGGGTACAGATCTTAGAGTGTTATCGATCTTCCTATCTAACTCTCTGCAACAAAAATAAGCACATTTCCCAAAATGTGATACAATTCTTTCAATACACTAGCTCCATTGGACAAACGTAAATAAAAGTAGGATAAAAAAGTACATGCAAAATAAAGTAAATTAAATTGAATGTACTGTAGGAAACTAATGCAGATGGACTCATTTGTCTCTTTTGTGCCAGTGGTTATTTACTCCATTTTCAGAATGAAGTATCATCACTCTCTGAGTCTGAGTAATGCCTTTGTTTATGAGACCACTCTATAATCTTTACAATAAACTTTTGCAAGAACACTATGGCAGCACTGTCAGCTGGAGCAGCTGGACATCAGTTGTTAGCTTTCTAATTTCTCAAAAACATTTAAAGGATAATTTCACAATGTTTTAAGTCTGTCTTAAAACAATACCCTCATGCCCATATGAACATTGAAACAGTTTTTCCTTGCTGCCTGTACTGGCCATTAAAAGATTCCTTCCTAACATGCCTCCAATTGAAGAGATGGAGGACAAAATCCATGCAAACATGTATTCAGAATTTTATCTGAAGTTAATGTGAGGCTTCAGCAGCCTGCGTTAATCGAATCACGTAGGTATCTTTCAGATTTACAGTCTTTTTAGTTCTGTATAAAATTCCCTCTTTTTGTTTCACTGGATAGTGTTTCTGTGCTGAGCTGCGGTGAAGGGATGGTAACATAAAGAAGGAATTTTGTACTAAAAAAACAAACTATATAGAAGATATTCACTTGATTTAAAGAGACTGCTAAAGCCTCATATTAACTTCAGATAAACTTTAGAATTCAGTTTTACGTATTACAAAGACTGTTGATTTTGTCTCCCATCATTTACATTGAAAGCATATGAGGACAGGATCTCTTAACGGTCAGTATGGACAGGAGGAAAGATTACACTGACTTACCTGACTATTGTTTTAAGACGGACTTGAAAAATTGTGAACCTCAGCAACTTTCAGTGCTGAGTCCTCCGAGACTGATAACCATCATTTCTAATACAAATGTAAATGTGTCACACATGCAGACTGACACACACATGACTGATCTGCAATGCATCCATTTCTAATACTTTGTGCTTACTAAATACATAATACAATGAATGCACGACACAGTAAAGTACTAGTGTTTTCAGAAATTAAATCATCGTAAAGTACTAGTGACACTAAATAAAACACAACGAAAACTTACCAAATATAAGTTAAAATAAAAGATGCATACTACACGTTAACACTCTACCTACATTCTGTAGTCTGTGCTTATATTCTGGATTCAAACACGTCATCATTCAGTGAACCACCAGAAGTCGTAAGAAGAAGGTGGAACAAGTTGAATGAATTGCAAATACTGGAGAGTGTAATGAGCTTCCTGTGGCTTAATCGCATGGCAATAATTCATTTTCTTGGCTGTAAAGACTTTGTTGTTTCAGCTTTAGCGCAGAAAGGAGGCTGTGGTCAGCTTCAATTCAATTCCATTATAATGGAATCCATTATAATGGACCAGTTTTTCACGCTCACTATCAATGTCCAGAGTAACTTTTTTAACCACTGCTACAGCATAATCCACTTCTCTACTGTCCATCTGTACACTCAGTATTTAAAAAAACACGATAATTTTCTTCCCCCAAACCTGTCTAAATGCATTGTCTCTGTCTCAAACCTCAGAAGTTTGCACCTCCAGTTCCGAGTATTAAGTGTTAAACATCCATTCTTCCTTAAATTAGAGTTTTTAGCTAATTTACCAACCAAAATGTGTTATTTAAAATCATAGACAAATCATGACAACATAGTTACAGAAACACAGGACTAGACACAAGACTTTACATAACGTTGTGATCTGCTTCATGCAGTAATTCTAGTGTGTTGTACACTGGAAATATTCTATGCTGTTCCTATAATATTTTGTCACTGACATTTAGGGACAATCCCTGATTTGAAATGCCTCCCAGTGCTTAGCAGCTGTGGTTGAATACCATAATTCTAATACAAAAAAGTCTACCGTCATATGTGACCTTTAGTTGACAGGCATGCTTGTAATGCTCCGGACATAGAAGAGCATAGTTTGCATATTGATTGTTACATGTCATCCTGAAGAGATATTCACAGTATAACATCTAAACCTACACTATACAGTCAGTTTGGTTTTCACAGAGAAAGAAGTATCAAATGGGTCAAAATGTCTGATCCTTTGTTTTAGTGGTTGTGAATTTGCAGACACAGCTTTTTCCCAGGTCCCTGCCTTATTTCAAGTCTTTCTCCTGCAGTGCGCTCTTTTGGTAATTTCCTCCATTCCCCCGCAGGCTATTCCAGAACACTTGTCAGGGAATAGGTAAAGCTGCCTTTGCTCCAGCTGCTGGAAATGATGATATATGTCTTACATTGCCGTCCATGTTTTCTGTCCGTCATTAAGTGCAAAGAGACATATGGGCTAATAAAAATGTAAGAATACAGCTTCATATACAGTGGTCGGTCTGCATAATTTCAGGATGGGACACATTTTAATAAGCACCAGGATGTGATCTAAAAGAAGAGATAAGCTATTAGATTTATTGAGGCAACAGACTCTTTGAAAATGAGACAATCCTCTGTCATACTTTGTTTTCTATTTGCATAAATGTAAAATTGTAAAAGATTAAAAGTATATGTAAATGCACAGAATAAAACACATTTCAAGGTTAGTGTATCCTAAAATCTAATCAATACATTAGTAAAAAAAAAAAGGAAAAAAAAGAGATAGAGAATTAATTGTGATTCTGCTTAAAGACCAAAGTGTGTGTTCACTAAGAGGTACAAAACCAGTTTTAAATTTCAAAAAGAGAGCAGTTAAGATAACAAGCAAACACATGAACAATATGGTATAGTTTATAATAGTTTACCAATTCCCTCCTTTTTGTCTCTTTCTTCTCTCACTATGTGCTGTTGTTTAGTTTTTTTCTTTAGAGCTCAGCTGTATTGTCAGTGGGTTTAATGTAATAGTTTGACATTTTCTGCCTATTTGCTTTTTTGGCGGAATTTAAATGAGATGATCGATACCACTCTGATATTTGTAAATTTGTGTCCTACTTATGCAGCTGCAGCCAGGAGATGGTTAGCTTAGCTTAGCATAGAGACTGAAAGCAGGGGGAATCCACAACCTGGCCAAGAAATATAAAACGTCACAACATGACGTTTTTACACTTCGGTGTACACTTCGGTGATCTTTTTGTCTAACTCTCTGCAAGAAAGCGAGTAAGTATGAAAGTGGATAGGGCAGAGAGTGAAAACTATATAGAAAATCACAGTGGAGAGGTTTAGAAAGATGAAATGGGGGCAAGTGACAACATTAGCATAGCAACAAAGCAGACACGGACAGCTAAAAAGACAGCCGACAGTGACTTTGGAGCGAAAGGGTTTGTACTGTATACCAAAATGGCACCTCACCACGTGTGACTTTTTTTGTCATCCAAAGCGCTACTGCCAGAGATTAAATGTAAACGAGTGAATAAAACAAATGCAAAAGACAACACAGCTAATAGCAACAAATACATTTTTTCATGTAATGTCAGTGTATTTACATCGTTTAAATACTTTTTATCCATTATACACTTCCTTTAAATTGTGCCGAAGATGTCACAGACTGTCTCGAGCTACAGTAAAAGAATCATGAGGCAGAGAGCTGATGATAGAAGAGCTCAGTCCATGAGAGGTGATTAACACAACGGCAAGGGACAGGTCTACCGTAGCTTTGAAAGCCTTGAGCTCATGGGTGAGTGCTGTCCATTAGGTCAAAGGATTAGCGAGTGTTAATGGAGTCGGAGAAAACAGGATATACTGCACCACGGTAACTTTTACAGCTTTTAACCTCGCATGAGCTGTATTTTTACTGTGACATTAGGTTTTAAAACTCATTTTATGGTCAACAAAGTACTTTAAGTTAGCATCCTATAGTTTTTGGTGGATAGTGTGCCATTCACTGTCACTCTGAGCACAGCTTATAAGAGCTTGTGTCTAAATACATAATACTGTAAAGACAATATGTAAATGAGTCAAATTCTGAGAAATATGAACATAGCATTCCATCATATCAGTGCCATCGTACTGCTTAACTACTTTGTGTGTTTTTTAGATATTTATTTTATTTATTCATGTTTTTATTACCAATTACATGTATATTTTTTAATCTTATATCACCTTTGATGGTTTTTGGCTTTGTGATTAACAGGAGCCAGGTTTCCATCCGAATGTAGCACAAAATGTAACCAAATTTCCAGAAAATTGGCAAAAGAAAATGTGAATTAATGCGTTTCCTTCCATGATTTCCATCATGATTTATTCAAGAAGTCTGTTTCCATTGAACTAGGCCACATTTTGCTTTTAATGATACGACTTCCCTTCTCAACCAAGCGTAAAAACATATTTGCAATATTTTGAGTTTTTTCGAATTTTTGTTGTTTCTACGAAAATTGAAAATGCACATAAAACAGGTGAATGGAAATGCACTTAGTGTGTGTATTTGTTGAGCTGGGTGGTGAGCTGCTGCATAGTTGTATTGAACTGAAGTGAATTGAAAAGTATCTCAATCACCTGTAATCTCAGTTACACTGAACCTACAGGACACCAGGTAAAGACCTCTGTATTTAAACTTCATATAATTAATTCAAGCAGGTTTTGACTTTCTGGGCTCCCTGATAAGTTAATCGACATCAGAAAGCTTGGCGTCAAGTACCCAAGCCAATGTAGTCTCAGTTAATTGCTGATTATAACCATCCCCAGTGTCAGCTGGGGGTTGAGGTGACCAAAGCAGGTGTGGGAGTGGCTTAATGTCATTACACAGAGCATGCAGCATAGTGTAGCTCTGCCTCTGAGCCCAGAGAGTGTTGAGGCACGAGATAACCCTCTATACGTCAGTGGCAGGGAAGACCTCAAATGCTAATCTCAAGCTTACATGACTGGAGCTCCCCAGATATTTCTGTACCACTGGAGCTGTGTAAGGAAACCTAACTAGCTTACAAGTCACAAGGAAGGCTGGGCATAAGCCGTGTGGTTTAGCTGTGCATGTGCAAAGTGTAGGGTTGGATTTTTAAAGGTTACCTTGGTGGTAAATGTAGGTTTGGTGTGTGTGTGCCTGTAGCTGTTTCCACTCTGTGTGTTTCAAATATTTCCCATTAAATGTAGCTGAGGCAGTGAAGGATGCAGGAGAACAGCTCTGACATGTTGATTAATGGCTTAATCAGGAGCAGTGTGTCAGTGTGTCAGTGGCTATCTCCTGCACCGCCACAACAATAGCTTTGCACCTGAGGGACACGGGCTGTCAAACACACCCAGGTACATCGCTCCCCATATTCCCTGCATGGATAAAGACACTGAAACTGATGCCGTGTCAAAACTACAGGCCACTTTCCTCACTAGTGACCTCATGTGTTTGGCAACACTTTCAGCGCTCATGTGTCACTGGTGCCCTGCTCACATGAAACATTTGCGCTGCACCTTTTACTGCATTAATTAATGCTGCTACTCACTGTGTGCATTTGCTTATGGGGCGTGTTTACTCACAGCTTCCAAATTTAAGGGGACAAGCATGGGCGTCCATTGGGAAATCCTCCAGTTGCATGGGGCATTCTGCTGATATTGTCAGTCTGAAAGAAGAAGTCGTGCATCCAAAGTCAGAAAGCAAATTAACTGTGTCAGATGAGACATCATCATCATCACCATCGTGATCACCAATTTCATAAATTAACATAGCGTCTTATTATGAATCATTTGTTTCATTTGGGTTGTGCTTCATTTTTATATACAGCCATTAACCAATGAAAATCATAGTGTGTCTTCATTAGTGTGTCTCAGATAGTTAACAGCAGAGTAAAATGTAATTTTCCCAGCACAGAGCAATAAGCTGCTGAGCCACCAGAGGGACCCATGATGAAAGCTATCTAGGAAGAATGATGCAACTGTATGTGCAAAATGAGCTTGAGAATTATTTGAGAAAGCGATTGAGGATTATTTTGTGGAGTAAGGCTGCCACCTTTCTGTGGAATTGCAATAAAGCACAGATAAAGCTTTATTGGAAACAAAACACAAAATAAATGAGTTCATCTAGTGGATCAATGTATGAACACTACCCGTATCACAGCCTTATCTAATGCTGCCCTCTGCTGGCCAGACTAGCCAGGCTGCTGTTATCACCATGGAAATCAGAGTGTGTCTGCACAAATACCCTCTGATGCCACCAGACACAATAAGAATATGTGACACTGACTGAAGGCCATTTAAATGTCTACACACAATATCATACCATAATACTAGGTAGGTATTACCTAGTATACTCTTTAGTATAGTACTCTTCTAGTACATATGTTTTACAGCTATAGTTAGTGACTTTGCAGATTAAGATTAAGATTAAGATTGTATAGCCAAATATTGTTCAAACCCACAAAACTTTATTTCAAATTCTAGTAGATATCCCAAAGTTTCCCAAGATAGAAAAATGTCTGAATTTTATGGGAATTTGTAGGAAATGATGCATAAGAAATCTAGAATATTTCTATTACTGATGATTGATTTGATGAAATGGTGCAGCCATAAAAAACATGGAGTCTTGGGTTTTAATAATGTACTCAATGTAAATATAATATAACTTAAACAAAGAGTTGGACCAAGCTTATATACATATCACACAGTCGGACACTGTGGAATAAGATAACTAAAGGGGAAAACTTTATGGTAGGGGTGTGTGAAGTAGCTAAAATAGCTTCACATTGACCCACTATGACATTAAAATACATTATAATCAAATACCACTTTGTATGGGACCATTTTGCATAATAAGTACTTTCACTTTTAATACTTTATATTTTGCTGATAATACTTTTGCACTTTTACTTAAGTGAAATTGTGAATGCAGGACTTTCACTTGTAAAGGGATATTTTTAGAATGTGGTTGCTCCTTTTACTTAAGTAGGATTTGAGTACATCTACCACCACTCTTAATACCTTGTGCTATATTATACTAATAGAATGCACAAATAAGATTTCAGTTGAACAGGGATTTCAGTATGTTAAAGGCCATCTGCTGTCTCAGCTGTTTTAGTGAATATACGCCTCGATCTCTGAGTATAGAGAGAGAGAGAGAGAGAGAGAGAGAGAGAGAGAGAGAGAACAGAAACAGAAACTGATGAGTCTGGATTTCATTGCATTATCCTGAGCGAGGTATATCACAGAGCACAATATTATACTGTAAAATAATCAGCCTTTGCTCACTGGCCTGTTCAGTGGGTCTATGTTATGTCCGACATCACTCCCTAGTGGACTCTAATGCAAAGCTCAGCTGAGGAATTGAGATTGCTCTGTGTGTTTGTGTATTGCGAACAAAGTGTCTCTCTGTGATTTATCTTAATTTCCTATACATGAACATGTTGTATGTTTCAGTTAGAAAGTATCAGAGACAGTATTCAATTAATCGGCTGACAGAAAATTAACTGATAATCAATAATTGTTTTATTCATTTTTCAGTTGTGAGGATTTGCTGCTTTTGGTCAGTGTCTTTGGGTTTTGGACTGTTGGTCCAATAAAACAAGCTATTTTAATTTGGCACCTTGGGCTGTGTGAAACTATAACTGTTGTTTTTCACTATTTTCTGACTTTTTATAGTCGATTAATTGAGAAAATAATTGTCAGCTTAATCGATAATGAAAGTAATGATTAGGTGCAGCCCAAGAAAAAGAAACATCTTTATTTTAGTAACAACGAAGACCCCTGTAGTTATCTGCTTCTGTAGAGTTGTCAGCAGTTTCAGTGTTAATTTGGGATTAATTACTAACATAAAGTGTGTTATTATCAAAGTGCAGAACTGCAAGATGGTATCCAGGTCAGCCAGGTTAGTCTAGCTTTGCATAGCTCTGACAATTTTCTGAGCATGACTAATATCTACAAAGGGACTTTACGGTAAATGGGCAGCGCTGAATGGCTTTAATTAGTGCAGTCAAATATATGGGGTACTGGCTCCTTAATAAATCATAATGACCAATAAGGACGGTGCAGACTAGCAGATGAATTACCAACTGAAACAAAAAAGCTAAATTGCTGCCATCATTCTTATTTCACTCAGGTAAATCTTATGTTTTAGATTAATGGGAATTTATAGCGATCTAATGTGTATTACAAGCATCTCTGAAATATACTGTACTGTAAAGCATGCACCGCCTGGATCGAAACTCTGTCTTTCCTCTGAGAGATTCTTTCATGGTACACTGGCTAGGGCACTGCACACTCCTTGTTCTGTGAACAACCAATGCAGGAGAGGACCGCATGCATAAAATGTTTCTCTAATAACCTTGTTCCCAGAACACAAACGCATTAATGGGCCATCGTGGACCCATTTCTAATGGCTTGTAGTGTTAGCAAATGTACTGTAGATTTGTAGCAGTTTTAAAGTCAGCAGATCAATAAGTCATGTTTGACGTGCATCCACATCCATTTCCTCCAACTTCCTTTGCTATTATTTGATTTGGAGGATAAGATGATGACATGAAAGTGGATGTAAATGAGATGTTTCTAGCTAGGACATAATATCTCTTTCTACAGTGTGGACTGTAAAGTATTGCTCCCAAAAAGCACACATAAACTATTCCAAGCACTAATAATGAATGGATTTGTGCGCTTTGACTGGAAAAAAACAAATTACTGGTCAATTTAAGTGACTTTTAGGTAACAGAAAATACAAACAAGATGTTCTTCACACCTGTTTATAGCAGCTCATATGATTACACATCATTTAACTCATGGCTGCAATAAATGAAATGGGAACTGTGATTGAGTGTTAGAGCCGTAATAAGCAGAATATGTCAGGCTGTTTCTGTGATTATGCAGTGACATAGTTATTGGTGGAGGATCACGGCGTGAGGAGGAGGAGGAGGAGGAGGAGGAGGAGGAGAAGTGAAACACCCCATGTCAGAGCGCTGGGTCAAAGCAAACACTTCAAGTTCCTCTCTGACCTCCAGTATACAGTATGAGGACAACATGATGACGCATCAATGCACCACTGAGACATGTAGTATGAGTGTGTGGGCTGTATTAATGCAGCAGGGGTCTTAAAAACCATTACCAAAGAAGTACTACAGGCTGATGGATGTTTGAGTCATCTCTCCCGTTCTAATTGGATTGCACAACATTTTCCAAACCACACTCGTCAGCTCTTATGATTCAGTGTTTTAGTTGTAAGACTGATTGGAAAAGAAATGTTTATCCTGCTGTAATCCAAAGCAGGATTAAAGGTCAACCGTGGGAGAGCTCACCTCATGGTGTAGAGCAGAGTCCCGTCATCTTTCAGCCGCAGCAGCTTGTTAGGCGTAGTCATATTATGTGCGATGGATTTCTTCCCATTGAGGAAGAAGGTGTCCGGAGTCCAGATGTTACTGGCCAGGAGATTATTCAAGGGAAGCATCTCCATCGGGCCTTTAAAGCAAAGTCTTTCATCTTTCCAGCTTTGGCGGAAGAACACGTCAATAGTGTATTCCTGCAGAATAAAAACAACACAATTAACACGTTAAAATTGAAACACGTTAATTGATTAGTCCAATAAACACTGTACATGTATATGGGAACTAATGTCATAAAAGGTAAAGGACTACAGCTGTTTGTCTACATGGAGCCTCATTGAAAAAAGGAGTGCCTTAACACATTATGAATATATTCAGTACATACACAGTATACCACAACTGACTGCACCTTCTACACCTTCCACAGAGTTATTTCAAACACAGTTTTTTTTTGTTAATGGTACATTATGAAAGATCAGTGTGCCAGTTAGGTAGAATCGGCTATGATACAATTGCTTTGAATGTGGATGTAATTTAAAGTTGCAATATATAGTATGTATGTAAGTTCTTGTTTTAATAAGTTTAGGTCAGACAGTCAGTTTACATCCTTTTTAACATAATTCATCATTCACTCTGATTTTCAATTTTACATAATGGCCTGTAAAAGAAAATTCAGTATATTTCAATGGGATTTATAGAACACATTTGTATATTACAGAGTACAGTATTATGTGAAACAAATTTGTGCTGCAGTATGGCTGGATTTTAATAAAATATTTCAAATGACCTCAAATCTTCTGATCCCTTTAGTATAAAAGAATATTAAATAGTGTGACTTATTAAAAGGAGCTTCTTACCATTTCAGTGTCAGAGACCGGACCAAAGCTCGTGACAAAGATGTTGGTTTTGATCTCTGTCACCTTTTCTGTAAGAATAGATAGAGTATTGTGAGCCTTTACAATACATTTTTATTTTGATTAGTGCATGCATTATTATTCAGAACAACATCTGTTCTAAATATGAGGGCCTAACGCTCTCAGGTTTTTGCTTTCTGTGACATTACATGAACTGAACTTAGTATAGGTTGTTGCAGTAACTACTGTATATGCAGCATGGATCAAACAGATAGATATGTAAGTTAAGAAACTGTTTGCCATGTTTAACACTTTGCAACTTCCATTCTCAGATTTTAATACTCCTACAATCTGAATAGGCAGAATAAGCAATCTACAGAGTGCTTAACAAAGATGGCTGGATGTGTGGACTAGTGCCGGTTTGAGAACAAAAAAATCACTAGTTGGAAAGAAACAATCACTTCTGGTCAAGCAGTTATAGAAAGCCAGAATGAGCACTAACTTACAACATTTTGACTGACCTAAAGTTGCACACCAAAGTCAATATTTTGCATGGGGTCAATCCATACATTTTAATTAAAGCCCCTGTATGTGAGGTTTGAAAAGTTATGAGTTTGGCGTCACCTAGTGGTAATATCACAAAAGACACAGTGGCATTCCTTATGTTTTGAGTAAAAGTAAACTAAGGGTCAAATAATTAAAATAAAAAAAAGAATTTGTTCAATAATACTCAATAAATGAAGTACATAGGATGTATATATGTATGTATTTAGAAGGAATCCTTATTTCACAGTAACTTTATGTTGCATTCACTGGCTCACTCCAGACGCGGCATGCAGCATGTCAAACAACAGCCTTGACACCCTGAAGCTATCAGCTCGGGACAAACATCTGCAGGACCAGTGCGATACAGACGGAGTGTACAACATTTTTACTTTAAAGGGGCCAAACAGAGTTCATGATACATTTAATGGTGTTTATCTGTAATGATCTAAACGCTGTACTGTTTCATGAAACACTGCGATACTAAAATCACAGAGCAGCAGAAGAGAAACATTTTCTCTACTTATTGTATTGACCGTCTTTTCATTTCTCCTTTATGATGAGAACTTTTCAGTCGTCTGACACTTTGGCCTGCTTCTTTAATGACAGGAGTAATGGCTTTCTCAAGGTCACACCAGCACGCTGTGTGCTTCAGCGTTGTGTTCATAGTGGCATTAATCATACTTAGAAGAGATGTAAACAGCAGATCATGTCTCTTTGTCAAAGACTTCATGAATACAGACACATTGTCCCGGTCTGGACTGAGCAGAAGACAGACGTTGCAGTGCAGAGTGTTGTTCTCTGTGTGGACTGAGTGGCTGTAATCTTTCATGCAGGGCTATCGATACAGAGGCTGAACAACACACTTTTCTTTATCCTATACTATATCCAGAAGTACAGAGCTTTCTGTATTAGTTGTTATCAGAAAAGGGAGACGTCCCCAAGACATTTTCATAATGACATAATCAGTTCTCACCTAGCATATGTGTGGCTGTTTTAATTACCAAAATGGCAGAAGTGTTGAGGTTTGTATACCCAATGGGCCTACCTCCCAGTCCAGGGCGGAGTCTGTTGTCATAACCATCCAGCAGTCCGTCCAGGATGCGGGTGAAGATGGTGATGTTGTCATTTAATTCAGCCTCTTTGGGAGTTCCAGTTACATCCTGGGAGAGGCTGGATATTTATAAAAGCATTTTCAAATCATGACTTTAATGAGACACAAATTAGAAAAAGGCAAAACTCTGAGGTAACGCACCGTAACCTAAGATAATCTGTCTTACTTTCAAAAAAAGTAATTTAAAACTTAAATTTCAATCATTCAAGCAAATATAGAAGGAATTTATATTGACTAAGAATGATTCAAAATGCATCTTTATGTTCTGCAAAGTTACAGGAGTCAGTTCCTTACCTCAGACGGCAGGTGATGCTCACAAGCAAGACACAGACCCACAGACGTCTCATTGCAAAGCTGTAGCACATTCCATCGCCCATTCCTGAAACGAGACATGCTCACTTGTTTAAAAACTACAACAACTGTGTTTTGTTGACTGACTGTTTTTATCTCAAATTGAAGCAGCATTAATAGAATTTTCTTTTTAAATGACTTATTGTATAGCCCCACTTGTCCTAGCAGTTCACTGTGGAAACTAAATAATAAATATCAAATAAAACATATATATCTTTAATTATAAAAAGGTACAGTATTGCAGCCTAATGCAATCAGCTTTTCTTTTTGCAGGCATTAACTGGCAGCTAGTGATATTATACCCTCCTCACTGCATGCATTTGGGTGTAGGGATCAGTAAGTCTTTATCAGATGCACAAAATGTCACTACTGCATCACAGAAGCAAATGCACAGCAATGTGCTGACAGTATCACAATACCCAATGCAGCAATGTCCATGCACCCAAATGTGTACAGAGTTGCCTTTCAGGACAATACAGGAGAACATCTGTAGGACCTCCAGATGTTAGCTGATGTCTGAATCTAAAAAAAAAAAAAAGCTGATCATGCAAAGTTCCTCTTTCTCAGATCTCTAGACTTGCAAACAGCGTGTCCTTTCTTTGTTGGACCCCCTCCTCGCCCACCCATCTCACTGCAGGAGCCTCTATTCAATTTCACTAATTGCGTTCCCTAGTATAAGTTGATGACTTGTGACAGGACACAGGCTGAGCTGTGCTGTAATTCCCACCACTGGAGATTCAGTCCAAGCTAAAGAATAAAATGCCTCTACCTGTATACTGTATATATCTACACCCGGTCCGAGATGCTCCACAAGCACAACTGTAATCCCGCAATCCCTTCTGCACCACAGCTGGACTCTTCGCGTACAGTAAAAAGCCCCCTCCGTGTTGCTGTGACTGTACGCACCCTGCGCCGCATCCCCTTCATTCACGACTCACGCATGCACTCACATCCCTACAAGCCGTCTCATTTCCCTTCAGCAGAACACAAAGTGTAAGAATACCCCTCTTTCTCCGGCTTTCATCACCACCGTCCGCGGCTCTCTAAGTCTACAGTCTCCCGGTGCAGGTCCTTTCCAGCAGCAGCAGCAGCAGCAGCACAGCGCGGGTATCACTACTGTAGCCTATTCTCCTCCAATGCCCACACGTCCCACTACATCTCATACTGTACGCTGGCCTATAACAACGCTCTGCTGCACAGGCGCTGAGCCGCAGTTGTCAAAGCTTACCACACAAGACGATGCGCAGTCAAACTTCTCCCAGCTCCAGATACCTCACACGCAGATTACACTGTTTAGTATTTGGCATCAATTCTGAAGAACGTCACCTCCATCCGCGCACAATAATTGCATATTGAAGAGGGAGACGGAGAGAGAACAAAAAAAAAAAAGAAGATGTGGACTAATTTCACTGACAGCGAGGTTTATTTCGCCCCAGAGCGATTAAAAGGTTGGCAGCGAAAAAATAAAGGCTTCCCAACACTTCTGCTGACTGACCATCCTTTAGCGTGGTCTCCGAGGGGCCGCGAGCACACAGCAAGCTTTGCAAAAAATCCAATACTGTATCCAAAGGCAAAGTAGGCTACAATGCAAATAGACTCTGGTGCGAATTAAAGAGAGGAGCGTGCAGTGCGGCCAGAAAAGCAGGAGGGTATGTGGCCAGTGAGTGGAGGAGAGATGCTGTAGAGAGATGGGGAGGCAGATAGGGGAGGGGGTGCCATGGCAGGGAGAGAGGGAGAGAGAAGGAAAGAAGAAAGGGATAAAGTACCAGTAGTAACAATTACAACCATAAGAGGGATCTCCACAACAGCATAAACCTCTTAAAAGCTTTAATAATCTTCTAATGATGCTTTATCAGCAAACTATAGCACCACAAATATCATAGTCTGCATATTATGAGTAATGTTGCAACCAACTTGAGTTCAGCAGAAACAATAAGAATGTGACAGCGATTAACCACTGGGGTTCTTCCAATGTGTGTTAGAAATGCATGTATGCAATGATACTGAATGATACTCAATTGGCAAAATGTACAGTGAGGAAGTGTCAGGTGGTTAAATTGAGCCATTTTTTTACTGCTTTACAATTGTGTGGTGAGTAGGGAGAGGGATGCACTGATCCAATCTGTAGGATCGTTGTGGGCCTGATACTGTCCTCCTTATTAAGCGGATCAGGTATGTGACCGATCTCCTTTACAGTAAAGAATTCTGCTATGCTCTGTTCATTTGCTGTGGTGAGCTTGTACTGCATGTATGATGTCAGCGCGAAGGTCACGGTATGTAAAAATCAGCTCAGCTCAGTGTCTTGCTATATGCGGACTATGCAGTTGCACAGGGCCCCCCAAGCTGCCATTTTAGTCTTTTTTTTCTTGGCAGCCAAGCACCTTTGTGTGTTGAGTGAAAGCATCTTTATGCTCAAAAAAAAGAAGAAAAAAAATATATATATATATATATATATATATATATATATATATATATATTTCACAAAATAGGGGCCCCAGAACAACCTTTTGCATAGGGCCCCCCAAAAGCTAGTTAACGGCCCTGGTAAAAATGTAAAATGTAACTTATTTGAGTTTACACTTTAATGCAATTTCCTACACTGTCTAAAACAATCCTTAAAACATTCAGAAGCCTAAAAAAAGATTATCTTTGAACGTCTCCACTTGTAGTTGTGTGAAATGATGTGTTGCAGTTACAGCCTCACATTAACTTACATATGATCCCAATGCAATAAGGTAGCATTGTATGGCGGCAAAGAGGACACTATCGGATTGTTATCGGCAGATATCCTGCTTTTAGGTATAAGCGGAAGAGAAAAAGTTGGATCCTTTTAGTAAACTACTATTTTTTTTCCACTTTTGACAGTGCAGCCTATTGTAGGCCTGACTTAAGTGGGACACAAACCTGAAAAAAGTGAAAGTTTTTTTTGGTTAATGGTCCAGATTGCAGGAGGACACAATATGTCACACACATCTGCCAGCAGCACAAATACAACTCTACAGCATATTTTATCACTCTGCATTCATCTCCACCAGGATTAAGTCAACCCACTTCCAACTGAGTCCCTTACAGAGGTGGAATTATTTTAAATTTTAAAACATGAGAACAAATGCAAAGAGTTGTTTGTGAAACTGCAGCACCTTGATGAATTTGGACTCAAGGTGAAAGCCTTCTGGTACCTGTGTTTCCTGACAGTGTGCATTCACAAAGTCAGAGTCAAGCAAAGTCAGCACTGTATTGTCACAGAGAGTAATTCCTCCTTCTTTTGTATTTACAGGAATGCTGTTGATGGGAACAAAAAGCTGTATGCCATCTATGACACAAGGTAAGAATCGCTCACTTAAAAGTTATGTAAAAAGTAGTATTGTGTTCATTCTGAAAGTAGCGAGAGACCAGTGTCTAAATGTGTATAGATGGAAGGAGAAATTTGTTGGGAAGAGTCCAGTTCAAGCGCCCTCTCATTCTCTGCAATAATATTGAACTTCTTCCACTACGGCAAATACTGTAACAGAAACAAGAGCTCAGAGAGAAAGTATACAGATTGCACCCTCATGAAATCTTCAGAACAACTTAAATTGAGTATCACAAAAATATTCCATGCCAGATCCAAAGATTCTTTCTCACTTCTGCTGCCAAGTATCAAGAATAAACTTGCAAAGGTTAAGCAACTCCACAGACAATAGGAGACTTCTGTGGGTCCAAAAGATGTTTATATACCAAAATGAGAATTCATTTTAATATAGGTATTATATATATATGTACCCCTCCCAACCCTCTTTTGCCTATCTACCACTGATCTTTGCCATTTCAAACCTGAAAACATGTGAACAGTAGTCAGATGATTTCCCTATATCTCTATACATCTTCCAGACCAAAGAAAAGATGTCAAATTTCTTAAATTGGATTCAAAGCGAGCCTATGTAAGTTTTGCTGAACAGCGGCTGACGAGGTCTCCAGTGATATTTATGAGCTAATGGTAGGCTAAATGCTAACACTTTGTGTGTAGCCTTACAGTAGCACGTAGCAAGTAGAGAAGAGTAATAAAGTCAGTAACAAGTAATGTACAATAAGGAATATTTAGCTAAAGCTGGCTAACGTTAGCTAACATTAGCCTCCATAAACTACTGGTCACACCAAAGCACCTAAGCAAACTGCTGAGTAGCTACACTGGATTGAGCGAAGGTGTGTTTTACTGCTTATGAATTCAACTTCTCGTTTATAAGAGGAAGAAGCCGTGTTTATCCTACAGGCAGTGAGGGTCTGGAAAAAACACGCTTTATTTTTGCCCACTTTCTGTCACACCAGAGTGGGACTTGAGCAACTGGTAGGGGGGCTTTTTAACTAACCGCTGGGGCATGCATGGGGCACTTGAGACAACCAGGGACGCTGGCTTGGGTTGACAAGACACTGGAGTGCCCCTCTGGTGTGACACTTGGGCAAAAATAAAACATAGAGGTGTCTCATTATGGCACACACACACATAGTATTCTGGAAAAGCTCCCACCATAGGCCTACCCCACCTCCCAGCACGCCACTGCATCTTAACACAGCTGAACTCCTGCTCTGTCTGAGACGCTCAGTGCAGGACAACCGCACGCGCGTTTATATGCAGTCTGTCACGTGGGCTTTAACCATTATCGGGGCAGCCTCGCGCACACTGATATGAAGAGTCATATCCAAACTCAGAGTTAGCCTCAGTACGTACAGGCTCTGTGAGGGGTTACGTTGAACCCGGCAGGGCGACAACTGTAAACAGGGGACCCGTGCACTTGTGTTGGACGTGGCCACAAGTGCGGTAATGGATATTTGACAAACACTTTGTAGTGTGGCTCAGAGCTAACCCGCGAAAAGCTGAAACCCGCTAACCGGAGGATGGGGATACGGAGCAGCCTGCGTGAGGCTTTACGGCTCCGCTGCCGTATCACAAGCAGCGGCGAACACATCTGACACCCAACAAGTACACGCGCCTCTGCCTCATGAAGCATGTTAACGCAGGCTGCGCCAGAGGTAGACATAATGTGGCAGAAGTCTCACCTGATTTAGCGGAGCTCGGCGGGAGTGTGAGCATCGTGGCTTCTTCATTTAGTTATTTGCTGAACGCTGGACAGCACCCATCCACCCAGACACCACACAAGGGATGCGGGGACCCCGGAACAAGACGGGGCTCTTTGACATTCTTTCGTTGCCGCTGGTCGTGGCAGTGATGTGCTGTGCCCAGAGGTGAGTGCTTGGGGGTTAAAACCGGACACTAGTGCGGGTGTCCGTCTTCCAAAATAGTTACCACCCTTGTTGTTTGTCTCTCTTTCAGCGTCAACGAACCGGGGAACATGTCTTACGTCAAAGAGACTGTGGATAAACTGTTGAAAGGATATGATATTCGTCTTCGGCCAGACTTTGGAGGTATGTCTGGGGTCCCTCATTTGGTGTGTTTCACTGTAATGGCTCCCCAATATGTTTCTTTACCCAACTGTTTTATTATACTGGATTCGTGTAGTCCATAGTTAACTTCATTTTGTGTCTTTTTAGGGCCACCGGTTGCTGTTGGCATGAGTATAGACGTGGCAAGCATAGACATGGTGTCAGAAGTCAATATGGTAAGTTATTTGCTCTGTCATTTTTTGAGTCATTTGTAGAAGGACCTCTGTGGGCTGCTTTATACCATTAATATAGCACAAATTAATTAATGAAAAGTGTCTTATACTAAGGGGTTATGTTGATTAGAATCTAAAGTACCACTTTCTTGTAAGGCACTCTTTATAAAGGCTTCATAAATTGTAACTAATTGCCATATTAATGATTAACTAATCATTTACTAATGCTTTATAGACCAGTTATAAGCTATTATTAAGAAGACGTTTTGGGTTGCCAGGTTGTGTAAAAATCCTTTGGCTGGTGCTTACCCAATTTGGTACAACTGTAAATGTTCTATGGTAATCCATTAATAAATCATGGGTTTCTCGCTGCCTTATAAGCCATCAGGTCAGCAGTTATATATGGTGCCAAGTCATTCAGGTTTTTACAATAACCCATCCAGTCTGCACTTTGTGAATGTGAATAAATTCTTTATAAATGCTTCCAGATAGTATTGCAAACTAACTTGGCAACCCTGATGTTGTTCTTATTAGCTTATAACTGATCTATAAATCATCGGTAAATTACATATTTTACATTTATTACATAAATAAAGCCATTAGTTACAAAATATTACCCTTTCTAAATGCTGTCTAGTCCGAAAGCAGTACCAAAAGGGGTACCAAAATGAATTTTCACAACCTGGCAACCCAAAACCTGTTCATGTTACTGGATGATTACTATCTATAAAGCATTAGTAAATTAAATCAATGAAGCCACTAGTTACTATATATAAACACTATAAAAAGGTGATTTATTAGAAAGTGGTATCAAATCTACAATAATCCACAACATCCTGAACTGCTCCAGTCTAGTTTGTAAACAGAAAGCAGTTTATAGAGGCTCTCTTGTATTGTTGAGAGCAGTTTGGTCATCTGCTGTATCAGATTATGGCCAGTTGTATGGTTTTACATCCTGGTTCACTGGCTGTGTGACTCCAGCAGTGACGCCCTAATGGTCCTGTTAGAAGACGAGGTCAGTAAGTTCTGTCGCCATGTCTTCTCCTTTCAAATATAAAAAACAAGCTAGACCTTCAGAGGCCAGGGCCAGTGTGTATGTGCGTGTATGTTGAGGTTGGCACACCATGAGCTCCACAGTTTAATGCCTGTATGCCATCTATCATCGGTCTGAAGTGCTGACAGAGCTTGATGCCCGATCACATGCTACCAAGAGGAAATAGCCCCTGACATGCTGTCCTGACAAGTATGTGTGATGAAATGTACCCGTGGTGCATTTTAATGCATCTCTACACAGCAGCAGAGTGTGGCTTGGTGAGAACCACAGAGAAGCTAAACACTCGCTTCCAGTGACAACTGAGATTCATATTTTGTGAGATGGATGGTTGAATAAATTTAGTTTGTCATGTTAAATAGTGTTGTTATATTAAAAGAAAATACAGATCAAGTTTCTTTTATTGTTATAGATACTTGGATCAGTTTTTTGTGTTTCTGAACAATTCATTTGCATTTTGTAGCTGGATTTTTTTGTAGCTGGGTTTTACAGTATCAGACTTTGAAATACAGTAACTGGCTATACGTATAGGAGGAATAATGTCCTTTGTTAGCCAGCATTACTGTTCTAATACTGTACATGCAACTGTTATTGTGGATAAAATTTGACTTCTTAACTCAGACTATTTTAATGTAACCTCTTGATTGCAAGTAAATAGAGTCACAAACATATTTTTTTTCTATCTCATTATTTGAAAATCTATAATCAGTTAACTAAGTCTCAGCACTTAATGGGCCAAACCTAATTATCATGGTAGAGACCACACCCGCTTTTAACTTGAGAGTTGCTGTCTGCGTGGTCACACTGTATAGAAGCATTTGGCCTCCTCGGTGGCGATGGCATCAGACTGTCTGTGTTAATGGTTCTAGACGTGCAGATGGGACAGAGGAAACTACATCTCCTCCTCATTGCTGGAGGAATTGGGCACGTCTAGAAAATAAATACTCCCCGTGGCATTTGAGCATGTGCTAAAAATGATTCACTCTGGATACAAATGATAGGACACCAGGAGCTGATTGCATCCTGTCCATGAGGCATTATATTGTTTGATTTGCCAGATATCTGAAAATAACCACACCATTCTGACGGAGTATCAAACACACAGGAACCAAGTGACCTCACATCACTACTTTCATTTATTTTTTAAATGTCTGGAGCTGTAGATCACTTTTATCAGGGTATTCCGAGCAGCTAGCAAACACTGGTAGTTTATCTGTGGTCCTGAACAACATTATTTTGTTCCTCTCTGTCTAAGCTGTATTCCAGCTCCCCCCCTCCAGAGGGTTTTGACATGTGTAGCTTCTTCTCACATTTTGCTCACTAGAGCATCTCAAGGCTTCCAATGTGTTGCATCAGTTTCACCAGAAACCTCACAGATGTGTTGCTTAGTTGTGTTACTGTGTGTGGAACAAGCTTTCATATTTCACACCTTCAGAGCTGTAATATACATTTTGTAACATTTTTCTAGGTGAATATAAATTCTGTGTACACAATCTATCATAAATCTTGAAAGCAATTACTCACATAACATTTCCTCATTTTCTAATAATGTAGGTTAGAAAAAATGGGACTCCTTCAAAAGTGAAATGTGAGAAGGGAATTTTCAGTCCATCCTATCATTTAGCCCTAGCAGGTACCTAGTTGGCGGTGGAGCCTGGCGGAGCAGGAAGTGTGTCTTCCCTTGCATTGGTTAATACTTGGAGATGATGACCTCATTCCGTCTGATTTACTGTACCTGTAGCAGCTCTGGCTTCACTTACCATAATTGTTGTTTCTTCTTCCTTCTTACACTCTTAAAATTGTTAAAGCTCTTTGACATGTTCTCTGAACAATTTAATAAACTCAAGTGTTAAAGTATAGCCTCACAAAGCCACACTATATCTTACAAGCTCAGTTTTCACAAGACTCAAGTCTGATGAGAATCTGTTGAGCCCAGTAGATACACATCCGACCAACCACTGATGTAAGGAGAGTGCACAATTCTGCAACTGCATGGCATTTTTTTATTGTCTCAGATTTCTTCAGAAACCTGTTGTGATGAATAGTTGGTGGTAGAAATGTGACATTTCCAGAGCAGCTGCCATGTCATTCCAGTTTGAAATATGAAGCAAAGACTAATGGCAGCCCAGTGAGTGGCATGTCCAGTGTCCGCTCAGATCATTGAAGGCTTCATATTGATGTCTGAGTGAAGATGAGAACTGTCAGTCATCTGGTGTACAGCTTGATCAAAAAGACATCTGTCCTGTGCAAAAGCTAAGGCTCATGATGCCACATTGAGAGAAGCCACAACTTTGGGCAGACAATGAGGGAAAGCAAAGCTAAACGAAACCCAATGTATTCTGTCTAAATTTAAATTTACACTTTTTTTGTATTTTTGTTTATGTGAAGGGATTAACAAAGAACAAACCAGGTGTCATTTACACTGGGGACAACGGGGACATGTCCCCAACACTTTTTAAAATGGTCGATTTTGTCCCCATCACTTTTTAAAAGCATCATTTGTTAAAAATGTTCTGATAAATAGCTTGCAGCAAGAAATGTTAACTAACAAATGAGAACGCTTTGAGAAACAGATGCACATTGATGCATATGGATGACTGTTACTTGTGCGGTCGATGTTGTTGTGCATTTTATGCCGAGTATTTTTGTATTGTCGACTCTGTAGTAGCTGAGGCTCTTTTGATGCGCCATTTTTTCCGTTTTATCTCCTCTGACCTCATACTGACCCCTAAAATCTGCCTAAAATCGCATATGTTGAAGACCGTTTAAAAGATGTTTTTTTCATCTGAGCCTGTATGTCCCCACCAGTCTTCAACAGAAAGTGACGCCCTTGCCTTTGATTACTGCTGAATGCTAACTACTCTACCTAATGGTGAACCCTTATAAGCCTCACTTAAATGTCTCTTGCTCGTCTTTGAAATGCCAGAGTTGCTGACAGGTTGCTTGTATGTGTGTGTATGTGTACGTGCACAATCGTGTCTGTGTTATTTACACTAACTTTTAATCTGTTAATAGGATAAGAGGCCACATTTAGTAAATCAGAGTCAGTTGTCGGTGCTCATTTTAGAGTTGCGCTTTAAGAGAAGTGGGGAACAGACAGATTAGATCTGCAATGCAGCGCGTGTCTTGCCTCTTTTCATATACTTCAACAAGGTCCTGGCTGTAGTATGACTCTCTTTCTTCACCTGTAGTCCAGAGGAGCAGGGAAGTTGTGTCTCTCTGAATTATCTGCAGTCCAATCGCACTCTTCACAACCCGCTGTGATTATCGAGTGATGATCAATGTTTCTTGGGTCGTTGCCAGTACACTGGACCCTCTCTTACTTTCAAATGTGACATTATCTCAGGCTGTTTCTGTGTCAATAAAATGTCAGTGAAATCTAATGTAACAATGTGTTTGCAAGAAACCACTTTATAAACTAATCTCACAAAACTTCCAATCAAAATTTCTTCAGTGTGTGTGCTTTTTGGCACTGGGCTAGACCCAATAAGTGATGTTCAGGGGCCGTTGAAGAAAGGCCTGTGATTGTGGTCTATGCTGCAGTGTGTGATTCCCTGGCACAGGCAGGTTGTAAAGTGGTGAAAAGAAGAGCAGAAAGGAGAAAACTTGGCTCAAGATCAAGTTCATCTACCTGACTTTTAGAAGTAGCTGGATGCATTTCGATGTGATACGCAGTTCTGTTCCACAGACTTCACACTGAACCAGACTAGTCTTTACTAGTCTTTACTAGTTTTCTCCCATAGGGAATTGTCTGACTATACTAAAAAAGTAGCTTTACCCAAGGCAATTTTTTTGAGGGGGGTGTAACTTACGAAATGGCGCCTTAAACCCATCCAGTTACTGGTCTGCTACTGTAGATTTTATCCAGTTATTAGAAGTATACATAATGAGCTTCCTGTCAAGCCTTTAAATGCAATTTCTCAATATTTTAAATAAATGTGGCCAAAATGGTCCTACTTAAAGCAATACTTCAACATTTTGGGAAATACATGTATTAGCTTTCCTAGAGTTAAATGGTAAGATCAATATATTTAACAAGTTATAACGTGTTAATATGTGAGGTTTTAAAGGTGCTGGTAGGTCAATTTGGTTATTGTTGGACAGAGCCAGGCTAGCTGTTCCTCACTGCTTCCAGTCTTTACTGTATGCTAAGCTAAGCTAAGCGGCTGCTGTCTGTAGCTTATCTAATAGATATGAGAGGGGTATCAATCAATCTAACTCTTGGAAGGAAAGCAAATAAGTGTATTTCCCAAAATGTCGAACTATCAATGAGAAGAAATCAAGTTTATTGATTGAAGTTGGTTATAGCTCGACCGATACTGGATTTTTGAGGCTGATACTGATATCGATATTTCCGATATTTTTCCGATATTCTTCCGATATTTCTGATATATTAATATTCCAAATCCAATAACAATATATTGGACAATAGTGTTTTCTTAAAACATAAACACATAACATGAACAATCTATCAGAGAAAGGTTAATTTCAATTACCTACTGTATATGTATTTTTGATTTGTTTTATATTATATCGTATTTATACTATTAATAGAACGGTTCAGCGCAAACCTAATGGCAAGATTTTTCCACAGCCATCACATACTGTTTGTTTTACCATCACATACTGTAAGTTAACTTCTATTTCTGTCATTCATTTTAAATATCTAAAATGCAGGATCTAGAGCTGTTTTCAGTGTTAAATCAGTGTAAATAACTTTGATGACAGCTCTGCCACAGTCCTTGTATAGACCGAAGCTCTCTCTCCCTCTGAGAAGTGGAGAGCATAAAGGTGTTTGCCGGCATGCTTTCACACAGCCAGAGTCACACAAGGTATCGGCCCATTATAGCCTGTGTGGGCGAGCTGCAGAGCTTGTTGTCTAGGAAATGAGATTATTAATATATTTCCGACTTTACTCTCTCCACTCCCTTATTTTTAGTTGGGAAATTAAGATTGCTCTCTGTCCTTTGCCATTCTGTTGTTATTTTAACCAGACGTCCATGTTACACAAGTGCACTCCAGGAACAAAATGCGATATTTGTGTATTCATTAGGGATCATTCCTTAAGATGTGACCCACCAGAGTTTCTACACTTTGCAAAGAAGCACCTGTCCAGGCGCATAAAGCACCTTAAGCTGTAAAGCAGATCTTCCCAGCGGTGTTGTTACACATTTATTCAGTAGCCACAGTATGAGTCAGCTGGAAGACGAATCCATCATGTGCTAAAACACCCATCCATTTTGACACTTGAACATTATCCACCTTCTGCCTGGAGCCAGCGTTACCCTTAAAAAACTCACAGTACAGATGTTCTCCCAGATTTATATTGAAGGCCTTAGTTAATAAGTCAGCCACATAACACACCAAATAGCCTCAGGCTCCAGCTACTCTCAAGGTAAGGAGAACTCGGCTGCAAATGCTAGCGCAGTCCTCTATATACAACATGCTGAGTTTTCTACTGGGCTGGAACAATGCTGCATTTAGTGTTACCCAATAGTGGGATGTGATCCTACAGAAATATAAACCCTCTGTGCAGCAGAATCATTATACTCGTCACTCTAACAAGGTGCTTAAAATAAAAATGGAACTTCAAGTGATTTTATTGAGTTGACACACCTGATGCAGGTGAAACTAACTGTGGCTGCAAAACTTTTGATTTATGCAATCAGTTGCATTTAGGGGCACAATGTGAGGGAATGCTGAGTGCCTATAGTAAGCTGAGATGACCCCCAACTGGCATACAATTCCTTCATGGTTTTAGGGCATCAGAAACGTTTTAATCATGCCAATTTACACTGTATTTGTAAGAGCTTCACACACCATGTCTAAATGCCTGATTAGTGTGAATGGTTTCAAATACTCCTTGGGTAAAACAACAGAATAAACAACACACACTGTTCTCTTTGAATGTAAAGTCACACTTTAAGTGTGAGTATCTAACCTCACATGTGGCCTATAATATTTCAAGATGCATCCACGTATGATGTCTTGTTTTTGTCAAGTTTTCAATCCTATAGGACTGCTGTATTCTGGGATTTTTGTGGTTGAATGATTTTAAAATACTAAAATTTCATCACAAGCATGAATATTGGAACTAAAAAGACTAGTTTTCTTTCTAGCTTGTCTAAGATCCAGTGTTTGTCAAAGAACCAATGATGGTTCTGTAGAGAGTAACTTCTGATTGAACACCTCTTAATGATCTAACAGAAAAAATATTTTCTCTTGAGCCCCCATCCCTCCACTCCACGAAAATAGCTCACCATGCAACTTTACTCTCATAAGATACTAGTACTTATGCTGTTATAAAGTGGTGAAATAATTTAATGAAAGGATTTGTAAAATGTTGTGTGGGAGGCTGCAGAGCCTGAAATGATTAAAAGCATGGTTTGTAAAACATATAGTACAGTTTTGAATTCTGCTGGGAACACTTAGCTGTCTTATGGAGTGATGAAAAGCCTTGCACGGGACAAGCCATCTCAGAGTGCTATTCCTGTATTCCCAGCAGATATCCTGGTGTTAAGTTGACGTAGATGATGTTTGACTGGCACACAGTAACCATGTCTGAGTATGAGACTGTGCACTCTCTGAGCCGAAGATGACACGACAGTCTCATCCTCCCACTGGGCCTCATTTACTCACTGGTGCTGAGAACAAACCTCTTTCTGTCTCTTGTGGTCTACATATCTGACAACAAATAACACCACCCTTTAGGTTGCCTAAACACAAACCACAGTAAGGAGTATTTACATGTATTCAAAATTGTGTTATTAGTTACATTTTGAAATCCTCTGCTGGATGGTTTTTGAAAGCTTTTGGTTATCAGATATGGCTATTGGTAATGTAATTGCCATGTGATGGAATATTACACTCAAACTCTCTAGACCGTCTGCACTGAATGTTAATTTTCAATAGTGCTGCTGGAACATAAATCAATATTATCATTAATGACTTCCAGTGGAATCACTGATATGAACATTTTGTTTTAGCATTTTGCAAAATTCTGCTGTAAGCAGAAGCAATTTGTAATCATAAATGGACCATAGCATTAGTTCAGGCAGTTCACTGAAGTCACGTTTGCATTAGCTGACTGGCATCAGCTGTTTCATTCATGCTTCACAATCACTGGCTCATTCACCAGCTGTGTGGCTGACAAGTAACGTCCAATCATATTCATTCAGGTGTACAACGTGGCCATTTTAACTTGACACTTCTCACTATGACTCTGCTGATATCCCTATACCAACACCATTTGCTACCACAGCTTGTGTTACATTTTTGGGTTTTGTTCATTTAACTCAAATTAAATGTATGTGAATCCTCGTTGCTACTCATAATGTTCAAGGGGCTCCATCAAAGGGCAGAGTGTTTTCCCACAAATCTAAATGTATAATTCGTTAATAATAACAATTTTCTATTTAACTGTCCCAGTAAAAGCTAAATGGAATTTAGCCATCAACTTATTTATGCCTGTGCTTCTCCTGTCATAATGAAAAAGGCCTATGATACATCGACTAATAGTCATTATTTTACATAAACACATAACATTAACAAAGGATTTGTTTTTTTAAAGAATTGTGACCATTTAAAAAATTAAACTTGTCAGTTCTTTCTGTTGGACAAACTGTAATGGCGACACTTGCTTATTGGCCAGTAAACAGTACACCAATATATCTGCAATAAGCCAGTGTTGGCTGATAGTACTAGCTCCACTGTACTGTATATGACCGGTAATTTAGTGGGAATATTTTCTTTGAAGTATATTTACTGTAGATCTCAATCAGATGTCCTTTTTTATTTATATTATCAAATACATTCAATGTTGATTCTATTGTGGTGTTAAAGAAAACCTTTTCAACAATTAAAGGTGTAACCTATTCAAAGCCAAACATGTCGTCAGTAGTAATAATCTTAATTGTTGTATAAAGGAAACTTGCTTTCACTTTGCAGCTTTGTAGAAAGCCTAACAGGTCTGATGATGCTGATGAGATGAGCTAGTTTAGCTAAAAACAGGGGGCTCCTGCAAATATTGTGCATAAATGAATTAATGTTTGACTTAATCCGGCACTTGAGCCACTTTTTTAGCAGCCAACACCTTTCATTGGACACTGACCTCAAGTGTGGCTGCCAGAGGGTGTCTACCTGTACACAAACTCAAAACCCTGGGGAATACGCCCAGCCCTGGAATAGAGCCCTGTGGGACCCTGCAGGTTACACAGGGTGCCAGGAGCAGGAGAGTGTACTGTACGGTGTGTGTACAGTGAGAGTGATGTGGTATAGCTTTGTTTCTGAGATGCTAAGGACAACTGCTGAGGTGGGATCTGAAGATCTGGGATCTAAAACGGACTGAAATAGTTGCGGTCCAGACATTGAGTGAGAAGGGGGTTGGTGGATGGGCTCCATCTCTGTAGTGTAAGAGCTGTTGTGTAAAGCTGATTCACCCAGCCCACACCTCTGCTGCGTGTGGGAGAGAGCATAATGAGGGCATCTTCTGTTCACAGGGGGTGAAAGAGAATTCGGAGGGTGAAGGCATCTCTAAAGAGACTCAAAAAATAAGCCAGCCAAGTCTCAAGCCAGGGATTTTCTGGAAACATATTGTATTACATTAACTAATACAGAACCTACACCTACCCCGACAACTTGAAAAAATGTCTATGGCCTTCTTTTTAGATGCAGATTCAGGAGAAATGTGGTCAGTATCATCACTTTTTAATGGGCAAAATGCTCAATATAACAAAAAGGACATTAAATGGTTGAAAACCCACACAGTTTCATTAATTAGAGTAAGAGAATAAATACATCTTCTGATTGTACGCACACTCTGAATTATTCATAGGAATCAATATTATATTATATTATATTATACTGTCAGTCAAATCACATAGTGTAATTCATTCCAAACACAAACCAAGCCCACACTTTTGTCCGCCATGCATGATGCAGCTGCCCCTTTGCACCAATGTGTGTTGTACTAATGAGAGAATCAACAAAAATAATGCAATTATTTATTTAGTCAAAATGAAGTCAACAGTTTCCGAGGTGAGGAACCACACAGTTTAGTACACTAACTCGTACTAAATATTAGTTCAGTGTAAAAACAAAAAAAGAAATACCGGAATTGATTTTTATATCCAAAGGAAATCTAGGCATTTTCAAATACTTTATTACGAATATGTTATTGCACCAGAGGATTGAAATGTAGGCATTTTCAGCACAGGCCAAGTTTTTGTTTATTTCCTGAGCTTATTTATTTAAGAGAGCATTAGTCAGCAGAACAAAGCCAAGTGAGCTAGTAAAGAGCTCCATTAAAGGCCTGGAAAAGCTTTTGTGTTTTGATGGATCCACTTGTGGAGCTAGCTGCGAATGAACGCCCAATAAATTATTGAACTAGTCATGTATGGCTGATAATATGTAATGAAATCTCTCTATCTATCTATCTATCTGTATGCTTGAGATATGCAGGGTAGTTTTGACATGCTGGTGAAAGTGGTCAGTCACTAAGCTGAAACCTAGCGTTGGTGCTGTGCCTGCAGTAATGGAAATCTATAGTCTGAGGGCCGGTGCCAGTTTTGTGCACAGAACAGCTGAGAGGGGTTTCTCATTGAGGCAGGTCTTGAAATACGGTCACCCAGGGCAGACTGATGAGAATCAGAGCTGTTTGACAATTCTATAAATATCACCTTTGTTACAAAAAAATCCATCCCGAGCTCTGGGCTGCAGACATTCAGCGTTGAAACTGATAACCTTGTGAGAAAGTCTGGCTTCAGTTTGGACAACACTGGCCCTGAAGAAACTGCAAACGTCTGAAACCAAATGACTTTATTTATACTGTATCATTGCATTTCTCTGACTCATATTTATTGTTGAGTATAACTGCATTATGCCGTTTTACTCCCCGCAGGACTACACGTTGACTATGTACTTCCAGCAGTATTGGAGAGATAAGAGACTGGCCTACGCAGGGATCCCTCTAAACCTGACACTGGACAACAGAGTAGCAGACCAGCTCTGGGTCCCAGACACCTACTTCCTCAATGACAAGAAGTCCTTTGTTCACGGTGTCACTGTTAAGAACCGTATGATTCGACTACACCCGGACGGCACGGTTCTCTACGGCCTCAGGTGAGCACTGTTGTTACCACAAATTCAGTAGATTAACTCACATTAACTCAAAACCTCCTCCATGTTTACCTGTTGTCTTGATAAATTCAGTATAATATCCATTTCCTTTTGCCCTGAACGATGTTCAGCTACCATAATAGTAATAATAATTATAATAATAATCTGTATGAATTGTATAGCACCATTCATGCAAATATGCAGCTCAAAGTGCTTCAAAAGACAGTATAAACAACAATAAAAGAAAAAAAGAAAAATTGAACACAATTAAAAACCATATTAAAAACAGAGGTCTATAGTTTCTTTTTAAAAGTACAAAGGGAGTTTTCTATTCTAAGATCCAGGGGGAGGGTCCATAAAAACAGAAAGCAGCGCCACCAGATTTCTTGTGGGAACCATTAGGAACTTCTAAATGAAAGGCACCAGGAATGAACCATGAATGAAGCTCAACACTTCCTCCAGAATATCCACATTAAAAGCCTTGCAGTCTTCCCTTTAAAGGTAGGCTTTTAATGTGAAAAAAATATATATCAGGAAGTCATGAGTTTTGAAATGGAAATGGAATTTGTAAATGCTAGCCACGGCCCCGCTTATTGTTTGAATACCGGCTATTATATGAGAATTTACCGTATATATAATCTCCATTAATTCCCATTCCAGTAGGGCATTACGCAAGAAAATATGGAGCAACTACTTGAAGACAGATTTAAGCACTGATTGCAGCTAAAGGCCTATTTACACTTGCCACCCATGTGTCTCATATCCTGATAAAAGAGTGAAAAATATATGATATCCTCTTATTAACACGTACACATACTGCATATGCATCTCCATTAGCCAGAAGTAATCCGTTTGGATCAGTCTTGGTTTTCCTCTGCTTTGGGACCCAATTGGGAGCAGTAAAGATTACATATGCATCTTGGAGAAACTGATGTATTTACACATAATCAACATCTCACACCACCTCACGTGGTGGTTTTAACGATTGGCTAGCAATCCATTGCTAATGCTTATTGGTTGGATTTACTCTTGGCGCCTACGTTATCACATAGCTGTTCAATCTACTCAAGATGCATGAAGTGTTTTATTTGTTTTGTTGAAGCCATTTAGGCTGCAATTCTCACAACTTGCTAATACAGCGGGTCTCACATCAGCTCATATATCGCATAACTCCTTTTGTTGTTTATCTGGACTGCAGCTCAGCATTGGATTCTCAGTATAACACTGCAGCACTGAAAAGCAAATAATAATGAATGCCACTGCATTGCCAAGATGTTTGTGTCTTGCTGTAATAATTTGTTCTATTTGAAATTAGTTTTATCTTGTCTCTACGCAGACTGTAAGGGAGCACATCACTATGGATTTGCTATTGTATCATCTTCTATTTGATATTATGCTTTGATAATGTGATTTCATAAATGAACCACGCAATTTAAAACAAGGTAAGTAATGTATAGCTCTCTTTTGGTGTTGTTTTGATTCAGAATCACGACGACAGCAGCCTGCATGATGGATCTGAGGAGATACCCGCTGGACGAACAGAACTGCACTCTGGAAATTGAGAGTTGTAAGTTTAAGCCCCACATCTTGTGCTTAGTAAAGAAATACAGCGGACAGCTGTACTTTTTCATCCCTTAAAAATATGAACAGCACTGTGATTCCCATAAAAAAAGTTCTCACACTCCTCATCCCGTGGCGATGGTAACTGCACAAACTGCTGAATTGCTTTCGATTTATTAAGCTGTCGTATCTCATAGAGATTGCTTGCTTCACCCTCTCCAGTTAGAGCTACTGTGTCTGTCCAGAAAGGTTTCAACCAGACAGTGGTTTCCATAGTAGAGCACATTAATGAGTCCAACTTCATCATTCTTGACGACATGTTTGACTATCTGTGCTGCCATAAAACTATTGACAGTTATGGATTTCATGCATGGAGTATAAGTCTGTCTGTCTGCAGTGACACACATCTCCATGAAGATTTACATCTCATGCAATCAGCACTTACAGCCAGCCGAGTTTATGTGATTCATAGGACTTACTGTAAATCAACTGTAGCTATTAGGCCTCCAGATTTCACTTAAGCAAATAAAAATACATTATTAATTTTAGCCCTCCAACAAAATGAGATGGCTGCACTTTTCAGTGCTTTCCGCTGATAAGACTCACACCTTGCCTTGTTTCCTGTCCGTGTTTGCAGATGGTTACACAACAGACGACATAGAATTCTATTGGAAAGGAGGAGACACTGCTGTGACCGGGGTGACGCGCATCGAGCTCCCTCAGTTCTCCATAGTTGACTACAAGCTGGTTTCCAGGAATGTGGTCTTTTCCACAGGTGAGTTCCCAGTAATGCTAAATAATTGTTTGTACATCAGACACTTTCCTCACTTTTGCTACAATACTCAAATCCCCCTGAACCAGCGTTTATGTTCAATTTAATACACTAACTGAAAACTTAAAATGATATGTATTTCTCCATAACATTAAATATTCATGACTAAATAAGCCACATCAAAGTTAAAATCATCTTTAGGTATTATATATGAGGAGTCTAACACTCAAAAACTCAGCTAATCTTCTTCATCAGGACTGTGTGGGTGTGGTTTGATCAGATATGACTGACAGTAGCCAAACAACCCAACAACTGTCAACAGATTTTAAGTTACTGAATCCTGATTGGTGCACAGAAGTACGTGACATCACACATTTCCAATTGAGCCCTGCCCACTTCAAACCACTGAGACAAGAGAAAAACAGAAATACAGAAATCTCTCATGTGAAATAACCTAAACTGTTTTCATGTAGACTCCCATCACTCATAGTAAGAAACAGACTGGAAAAATAAGTTTTCAGTCGATGTACACATTAGGCTTTCCTAATTATGGGACTTGCATCATACCATGACCTCTCTCACTATAACACCAGAACTGGGAATAATAGCAGAGAGACAATAACCCTTCTGTTTGTTCAAGCATCTGATAAAAGAACGGGGGCTGTACTTACTGTAATGTAATGTATTCATAAAGAAGAGTGCCGACAGCATGAATTATTCTCTTATAATACAAAAACTCAGAGACACCAAAACAGGGATTATTCCCACAGCTGAATTAATGACATGTTGGATTTATATTGTTCGAACGTTTCTCAGCAGATAATACTAATAGGGCTATTAGAGCTCAGGGTCAAATCTTGATGCAGATAAACTCTAAGATGCTTTTAACATCTTCTCAGTTGGTGGGTCTAGCACACAGGGAGCAACACAGTTGTATGTTTAGTCACTCAGTTAGCTTACAGAAGTAAACATTAAAGGGCAGCAGGGTTGCCTAATGTTTACAGAGACTGTTTTGTGACTACCACAGTCTTGTGCCTTGTTTAGGTGTAAATGAGCAAGAAACTCATGTCACTCTGGTAATAGCAACAGTACAATGTATCCGTTCATTCAGTAAATTATATACAAATGTTACCTATTAACGTCAAACATCTGTTTGAGTCAAGTTAAAAGAACAGTTCAACATTTTGGTAAATACACTTATTCGCTTTCCTCCTGAGAGTGCAATGAGAAGACTGATACCACTCTCATGTCTGTACAATAAATACGAAACTACAGCTAGCAGCCGATTAGCTTAAATTTAGCTTAAATATTAGCACTGCTTAAAGACTGGAAAAACAGCTAGCCTTGCCATGTTCAAAGGTAATAAAATCTGAATACGAGCACCTCTAAAGCTCCCTCATCACCACGTTATATCTTGTCTGTCTAAATCGCTGTTTCCACGTTTTCAGTCTTTGTGCTAAGCTAACTGCTAAGCTGGCCGTAGCTTCATATTTATCGTACATGGGTGAGAGTGGTATCAATCTTCTCATCTAACTCTCGACAAGAAAGCGAATAAGCATATTTCCCAAAGTGGGAAACTATTCCTTTAACACTGTGTGTGTGTGTGTGTGTGTGTGTGTGTGTGTGTGTGTGTGTGTGTGTGTGTGTAAACAGAAGTTTTACATTTTGCTCTGCATTGTGGTGTTTGCACACAGACAATCTCAAGGCTAAGTTTCATAAGATGATTTGCAATTTGAAACACGATTGCTTGTTTCCATGGTGATGAAACCAGTTCATGAGGCCATCACCATAGGAACCAAAACAAAGTGCTAGACATTCCCTTGTTCCTCTTGAATTAAAGAGGGCTTTCACTTCTTCGCTGTCTTTTCCTGCAGGTGCCTACCCTCGATTGTCTCTGAGCTTCAAGCTGAAGCGAAACATCGGATACTTCATCCTGCAGACGTACATGCCCTCCATCCTCATCACCATCCTATCCTGGGTGTCGTTCTGGATAAATTATGATGCCTCAGCTGCCAGAGTTGCATTAGGTATGATGTGTCCCGTGCAGTAGATTGACCTTAGTTTCACATTCAGTCAGTTGTCTTTCGTGTTTCATAGTTTGGGCCTGCAGGCTTGTGCACAGTGATCGGCTCTGTCCCAAAGCCAGAAACAGACAGAAAACTTCAAACTATGAAATCATCAAAGCGGAGACCCTGCAGTTCCACAGAGAATGAATTTGGCCATAGGTGGATTATCTGGGAATCCAGGAAGACTCGGGTTCAGAAAAACAGAAAAAAACTAATTTGGATCTTTAAAAAATCAAACACATATAATGTGATGCTACTGATTCAGTTTTATGTTCAGTGTTATGCAGCAGAGTAACTTTGCACCAAATTTGCACAAAATCTCTGAGACACAAAGCACTGCGTGGGTGCTTTTTGGAGAGGGTGGGGCAACGGTGTTCAAAAAACGAAGAGCACTATTGGTGAATTCTTCCCACACTTTAGTCATACGTGAATAGTTCATTCAAAATTCAAAATTAACGTTTTATCATGGCTACGTGTTCTTTTCAGTCTGTTTGAGGCTGCTGCTCTGTGGTTTAATAGGAGACTGAACTGGATCTAAGGCTCACACTTTCCAGTGGCCTCTGGGACTGAAATAAATATGAGGCTCAGTTCACTGGAAAACACCCTACCGTCCTTAACTGCATTGATCTCTGCTAGACTATTTGCCTTAATGGAAATTCTCATTCAGCATCTACGCACACAAAGTACTGACTGTGCAAGAAAGAGCACGTTATTCCAGCATTCATTAAATCTCAGCTGTGTAGTCACTGTGAGTTAAAGATGAATGTGAATGATGAAGTACATTTTGAGGGGCCTGGTGAGCAGCTAGATTTGGAAGTACCTCCGCAGGGTAAGACCTCTTCAGGGGACTGGGGACGGTTCATCTGCTGTTACGCCTCCTCATTGAGAAGACCACTGTCTGAGACACTGTGAGATCGATGCAATTAGAAAGCATTTACACTTACTGTACTATCCAAATTCAATCACTGTCTATGTGATGACACTATAGCTTTCCATTCACTCGGCCATTATGGTGGTATGAGTATCCTGAGGAAAACTAAATTTGCAGGGGATACTTATCAGGCTTTATATAAGAGCAGTGGAAAATGACGTTTGAAGTGGGGCGTTAAGAGATCATAATGGTGTATTTACTTGGAATCTCACTTCATGGTTTATACTGTAGATTGAGTATATCAGGTAATTGACAGTTTGCTAAGCAGTGGTGGCAAAATTAGCATCAAAATTTGGAGTAAGTTTTAAAAACTGTGCGTCTTTGATATGAGAAAGAGGTAGACAAAAACATGCTTCTCATGTCTAGCCGGCGACCATCAATTTTGCCAGGTGAAATTACAACTGACTCGGATTTTATCTTAGCTTAATTAGCTAGCGAGCTAATTAAGTAATGAAGAGCTAATGTTAGCTCCATGAGTTTGCTGAAAACGCTGGCTGATTTTTTAATGTTTCTAGCTGATTCGTTGTAAATAAATTAAATTAACAGCATTGTGCTTGTATTGCGATGTAGAACTAGTTAGTCGTAGTATGAGAAGTATGATAAGAAAACATGTAACATCATTCATATCATTTCAACATAATCCTGTTTGGGTGCTTAGCTTACATGCTTGTTTGTATTTTCAAATAGTAGGTTTTCACTTTTTGTTGAAAGAGAAAAGGGTTTTAGGATGAGTATTAACCGACCTTTGGCTAGCGTAATGCTATCAAAGGTAACGTTATCTAGGATAACTGGACTGTAAACAGTCAATTAGAATGAAGAGCGGTATAGAGCTGCTAACGTTACCCTAAACTCTGATAGCATGCTGTATCAGCCTCCACACAGTGGGGAGATACTTTGTATATGTGTATATATAGTGTATACTCTAGTCTTGATATGTATATGCTAGGGACTTTTTTAACGCAACCTGTAACCCCACAAGTTTGTCAATGATGTGCTCCTTGGCCTTTTAAGTAACACTCGGTAGGTAGTAAGCCAGTTAGCTGGTCATCCTGAGGATTGCAGCTTATGTTACAGCAGATAAACACTGTTTACCCCATTCCTTACATTTTTGCTTGTGACACCACCCTTTCCAAACCCTTCAAATGCTAAATATCACTCTTACTACAACCCCATGCACATTGCTTTAACAAGCGAAAAAGATCCAAAGCTTGACAGACCTGCTGTGCCTAGTTTCTGGTTGCTAAGGCTATGATTGGACAATCACTGTTCAGGGGAGGGGTCTAGCACATGGTCAGTAATCACCTACAAGATGTTCATGTACATTTATTGTAATGTCAAAGACAACAGTAAACTCTGCAGTACTGCACTGCAAATATTTCAGGGATTTGTTGAGTAACCCTCTCCTCTGAGCTCTGAGAGAGTTTAGATTCTTGCTCTTCCCTTTGTTCTGCAGAAATCAATGCCATAAACCCACAGTGCTCTTGACACCCCCACACATGCAGCACTGTACAGTGCAACAGTTTTGGTTTAATTATGTAAGCCTGAGTCGACTGAAATAGACACACCATCCAGGTTGGTGAGGCATCCAGGAGACACAAAAACAACACACACACATTTATTGTTGATGGTGCACATTATCGAGAGAATTACTACACTGCTGTTTATTGTGTATTTGCTGAGTCTGTTCACCCGTTGCATGCTACATGAGCAGTAGACCATATAGTGGAGCATTTAGTGCTTATCCCAGCTAAGTAAATTCAAACTTGCCGAGAAGAGACATCCAGGAGCTTTGATCTGAACAATTTTGAAGGCTTTCACTTGTTTTTGACTTTTTATAATCAAGTTTGTTCAGAAATGTTGTGTGTCTGCACCTGATGAAAACAACTCATGTTTAGACCTTGACTGAGAAGAACAGTGCTCTCTCTTAATGAGTTAATAGCATTGTTATGAGTATACCTTCATTTTAGCCCCTGTAATGATACAAATTAATTTTTAATTAAAGAAACAGTAACACTTTATATTAACGTACACAAATTAACCATGAACTAGTTGCTTATTAGCATGCATATAAGTAGCATATTGGCTCTTTATTAGTCATTATAAAGCTCTTATTAATGCCTTATTCTGCATGACCATATTCTACAACTACTAGGCCATTAACTAAGAGTTTTCCCTCAATAACCTCCTAATTACTGCTTATTGATAGTAAGTAAGGGAGTTGTTGTACATGAATTACGATCTTAATATGCTTTGCTCAGCATGGGCATTATAAGGTGGTAGTACCACAAGAATAGTCATTCTCCCTTAATAACACTTAATAAATATGGTCTATTCTTGTAACCTGTGTGGGTTAATAAGTGTCAAACTACTTGTGAATTAGTTATGAGCAAGACCTCACTTTAGAACAGGGAACACATTCGGAGTTAGAAAGACCTAATTTAGAGTTATTTGGACACTATTAGCACTTGTAGTTTTGTTTACTTGATTCAAAATAGATCGTCCAAGCCAAAAATGTTTTCTCACTTCCTGGTTTTGCTGCCACAGTGTACGGCCCACTGCACATGTGCATTAGTGTTCCCACTCGGCCAATAGATTTTACTGACGTCACACACATCAACAACGCTAACAACGTAATTCTTTGTGCATGAAAAGGTATAAAAAAGGTCACTGCACTGATAAAGCACAGGTTGTTATACTGACTCTAGTAACACTAGACTAACTAAAGATTAAATGACAGAACAAAAGCGAAACAAAAGCTGCTTGAAATAATAATTCTACACTATTTGTCAGTGATGATCTAAAACCACATTTCATCAACCACTTTTCAGTTGCGATCAAGTAACAGACACATATATGCAGTTTATATTTGAAGTTAGTTGTGTGGTTTTTTTTTGCAACGTGGGGATTCCAATTTCCTTTTTTATCTTTTTCTTCCAGGGATCACCACTGTCCTGACCATGACAACCATCAACACCCATTTAAGAGAGACTCTGCCCAAGATCCCCTACGTCAAAGCTATAGACATGTACCTGATGGGCTGCTTTGTGTTTGTCTTCCTGGCTCTGCTGGAATATGCCTTCGTCAACTACATCTTCTTTGGAAGAGGTCCTCAGATGCAGAAGAAACTGGCCGAGAAGGCACAGAAGGCAAATAATGACCGGGAAAAGTTAGATAGACACAAGGTGAGAGTCCTTTCCAGACACCACAGAATCAAGTTACACTCATCATTTCACAGGTTCAGAACAATGGGCCGTGGTGTTTTTAACTAACTGCAGTAAAGCTAATCTTTATTGTAGGAGTCCTACAGTTGTTATGCATATTATTTGAAAATTCCCTACTTTAGCGCCCTAGTGGTCGTAAGTCACTGTGTACCTTTACTACTCCAATAATTGGGAGAAACCAAGATGAGCAGCATGTATGTAGATACGTCTGTTAGCATGTACTGTACAGTGGAGTAATTCTCCATAGCCATGGTGTAATTATTGGTAATGATAAGTCATTTTAACAAAAGTAGCATTAAGCAAGGTTTGGGAAAGTGTGGAAGTCCACAGCTCCAAATATTAAATTGCAATCATACAGTAAAATTGAAATTTAATTTCTTATTTGTGTGCACACGACGTAAGAAAAAATGAATGGGTGCTCCAGCAATTTAGTTTTGCACTCATAAGAGACAGATTAAAAAAAAAAGAAAAAAAAAAAAAAAATAGAAAATGGTCAGACTGATGGAGCAGATGACGGGATATCCTGATCTTTAGTCCCTCATAAGGTTTAAGGTCCAAAGACGATAATATCCTTTATTTCCCACAATACATCCAAACTGTAACACCGGCTTCCTGTTATAAATTTGTAATCTTTAAGCTGAAATAACCCTGATGACATCACTAGGGTTGTTTTCTCAGACTTGACAAAGTTTCTCCAGAGCCACAGAAGACATTATGCAACTGTTTTCACAGGCTGAGTAGTCCTCTCTATGACTAGTAAACTGACCTTTATTTGTAAAATTAGTGGAGGGGCCCTTTAAAATAATAATAAATACTTAAATAATAAGTAATGGTCAACTTTCACATTTCCTTGTTAGAAATTGCATCAGTACAGTCGCAAAAACAGTTAAAACAGAAGCTCCAGTGACACACGTGCAATATCTGATGACAAATTGCATTTTCATTTGAAAATAGGCAGGTTTACTCAAAGCCTGGTTTCTGAAAATCAGTCATAGTTCTTCAAAATTAGGAACTGCTGGGATAAAACCAAGATTAGCCTCTGTAAGCAGAGCTGTCTTACTCCTAATGACAGAGGATCCAACATGCAGAGGTCAACAATTAAGCAGTATCACTACCTGAAAGATCCACTGTCATTTATGAACTCCTACTAAGTGACAATGGAAGCTCCAAAGTACATTTCATATACATTTGTATTTTAAAAATGGCAGGATTATGATGTCAGTGGATTACAGAAGAATTATAATGTCACCAGTAATGACGCATTTTTAAACATTTTATTTATTTTCATCTATATATTGTGCACATTGGTGGAAATGAAATCTCACTTTGAGTGAATGATTTCAAATGAATTGTCAACGCTGGACTTGGTCCATACAAGTCGAACAACTTCCTGTTTCTCCCGTCGTTTCCTCTCTGAGACGTTTGTGTCCGCTGTGATTCTCTGCCTCCTGACTGTGAAGCTCTGTGAACGCCTCAGCTAACCCCTGACCAAAGCTTAGACAAAAGAGGTTTCTGTTTGTGTTTCTCCCGGCTAGTCCGTTCTGGAAGGAAGCAATTGCAAGTCTTCGTCTGTTAAACAGTCCAATCAGGTACAAGGGCGTCATCACTCACGACGGGTGAGTGTCTGTCACTGCCTGTTGTGTCACATCTGTGAAACCTCCACTGAAACTTTGCTGCTGCAGGGCAAAGTTTGACCTCCTCATTTAACAAAGGAACATAACTTAATACACAGCATCTCGCCCAGCCATTTCTGCCATAATCACCATATAAGTATATTTCTCTTTACATCTCCTCTTCCTCTGTGGTGTTTACCTTTTTATTGTCTTTATGTGTTTGTGGCCCTTACATCCTGTACAGTAAATGCAAACAAACCACTCTATAAGGAAGGTTTTGTATCTTTGTTTTGTCTTTATTATATCATGTTGTATGATATAATGAAGTATTGTCTATTAGTACCTGATAAAGTCCAGGATTTAGCAATATATCATGATGCGTGCGCAGGGATAAAATATTTATCCCTGTTTGAAAAAAAAAATGGCCTCTTTGCTTCTTACAACAATGACATGAAAATAACATTTCACCGTTCATCTTATGCGTCCTCTCTGGGGTGTAATACATCCTATGCAACCTAAGTAACTTATGTTGTAAATTATATGAACATATATGAACTCTGAGACAGAAATATGTCCTTGTCCGTTTTTATTTGGCAACCGCGTTGCCATTGAAGCCAAGCATTGCTCATAGAATTGATGTATGTTTAATAAATGCTATGTACAATTTATAAATATGCCTTTTATCTTCTCCATTATTAAGAATAAAAGCAACCGAAAATATCTTAATAAATGAGAGGAAGGTAGGTCATATTTCTGTTGCATTCGTCTAAATGATAACAAAAGTTCCATCTTTAAATAAATGAGGTAGATCTTTTATCCCCTTAGCATGCTATAACTTAAATACGTCATATATACAGTGAAGCATTGTTTTTTTCATAAGGGTAATGAGGGAGAGTGTGTCAGTGTAATTCACAGCTTGTTGCGACCATTTCCAAAGCTGAACTCTGTTTAGAATCACTGGATTAGTGTCCACTTTCATGGATTCAAGTTAAAAATAGGGCAATAGTTAAGGATTTTATTCTGGATCTGTAGGGTGAGGATTCTACCTGGTTTAGGAAGCTGTGTATCTCTATGATAAATCCTGTTGGAATTTGCTGTAATAAAATACTATTTATATGTTTTGTGTCAAATGATGTGTAGGCCCTACAAATAATCAGTTGAAGGACTTAATAATACACGAGATTGCGAGTTTTTATATCATACACATGAGGTCTGAGGTGAATCTCAAAATGTTCATACTTTATTGTTACGTCGTGGAATGAGACCAGTTTCTGTCATTAGTTTGCACTGAAGTTGACAGAGTAAAAAAATAAATATTCACCTTGTCATTCCTCTCATGTCTTGTAACCACATTGTTGTATTGCTGTGTACATCTTGTGCCTCTATTTTTGCCAGATAGGTCTGAATGATTTATATGTTTTTGTGTAGGAAGCAATGGCTGTCATGACATTAGTATTACAGCCATCCAGTCCAACCTTGAGCTGATTTGTGAAAAGTGATTTAACTTTGGGACAGGAAACCTGGTATTGAAGGCCGCTCTCTGTTTCCCAGGCTGTAATCAGTCAGCCTGCTAGAAGATGCCGGCCCCGGAGCCTGACGCATGCTGCACATGTGTCATCAGTCACTGAAGCCTCAGCTCACAGCCCATTTTTAACACTGCTCCTGTCTGTTTTGCCTAGGTCGACTCCCAGGGGAACATTTTGCTGACAACTTTGGAAATCCGCAACGAGGTGGGAGGGAATGAGATCACAACCACCGTGAGCGAGACCCACAACTCCTCCTCCATGGTGTTCGACAACTCGGGGGTCCAGTACAGGAAGCCGAGCGGGCCGCGCGAGTCGGGCCGCCTCAGCCTGGACAGGAACGCACACCTAAAGAAAACCCGCCTGCGGAGACGATCCTCGCAGCTCAAAATCAAAATCCCAGACCTCACCGATGTGAACGCCATCGACAGATTGTCACGGATAATATTCCCCTTCAGCTTCTCCCTCTTCAACTTAATCTACTGGCTTTACTACGTCAATTAATACGCTGATGTTTTTTAAACCCATCTCTGTCTCGTTTTTGTTTTTGAATGAGAGAAGACTTCTTTATGTAAGGAACATAATATGATAAAATACTTCTGAACTGTTTTTTATTATAGCTTGGATGACAGAACTGTCACTTAGACAGTGTTCATCTATATATGCACAGACACAAGGACTTGTCTACAGAACATGTATTTTACAAAGACTTTCATGTACTGTAAATGATTCTCTGCTCTGACTCCTGTGAAGACCTGGGACATTATATCTCATGGGTAGAGACACAGTATACTGCTTTAGGTCAGTTATTACAACTGGACCCATCATTTCTGTATAAAATGTGGTCACTGTCATACAACTTATTGCTAATGACAAGACAGCTGACAAAGATTCATAGTATTATTACATCTCTAGCTGTCTGTTAATCTGCACATGGACAAATACGATCTGAGTTTGAGATCTGGCAAAGGTTTTGCAATGAAACCAGACTTAAAGGAATGGTTCAGTCTTTTGGGAAATAAACGTATTCGCTTTCTTGCTGAGAGTTAGATGAGAAGATTGATACCACTCTCATGTATGTACGCTAAATATGAAGCTATAGCCAGCAGCCTGTTAGCTTAGCTTAGCTTAGCATGATGACTAGACTAAAGTGTATTTCCTAAAATCTCGGAACTATTCCTTTAATTTGACTTGGAGTTGATGCCACCAACTGTTCACTGGTTGTTTTGAAGTGGACACTGGAACTGCTGTGACCTTGCTCCTATGATTAACAGGGGATTTAACACTGTAAGGATGTCAAAAGTAACTTTGATTTCAAAGCCCAGTTTTTATTAACAAGAGAGGCTAATGGAATCCATGCCAGCGTTTTATAGTGTCATTCTGTCATTCACTGCCATTATTTCAAGAAATATTTCAACATGTTTGGAAGTAGGCTTTTTTGCTTTCTTGCTGAGATTTAGACAGAAGATCAATACCACTCAGTCAGTTAGCTTAGCCTAGCTTAAAGACTGGAAATGTCCACGTGAAAATGATCCACCTACCAGCACCTCTAAAGCTCAACACATTTAATCCTATTTGTTTAATTCATACATGAGCAGAAATGTAAAACCAAACATTGTGTTTTTTATGGGGAGTTCTGTGCTGTAACAATTTCTTGGCTGGACACTGATTCCCACAACTGTTTTTTTGTTTTTTAATTTTTCTGTGTGTGTACAGATTAAACAAACAAGATTTTACGTGTTAATTAGTCAGTTTTAGAGGTGTTAACTTTGGACAGAGCCCGGCTAGTTGTTTCCTTCTGTTTCCTGTCTTTATGCTGCTGGCTGTAGCTTCATATTTAGCGTCATGAGAGTGGTATCAATCTCACTCTCAATGAGAAAGTAAATAAGAGTATTTCCCAAAATACCAAACTATGTCTTTAACATTTACAATTACCCATTTGCTATTGCTTTTCAGTATTCAAAAAGCATGCCATATACCGAACAACAAATGGACCATTTACTGTATGTATGACATGACAGTAGAACAAAGATTCCCAGGCCTTTACAGTAAACATGTACATCTGATCAGTTTATACTATTTCACTGCTGTCACAATATTTTATTGATTTTGTGAAACACGTATTCAATACAGCGTAATTCACATGGACTTTTCTTTCAGACTGCATGTTGTATTGGGGACTGAGTGCAGACTCATTTCTGGAGACAGCTCATGTCAGATTTCGATCAACCGTCACATTCAGAGTTCTTGATTCTCCATGAAATGCAATGTACATACTGTAACTCTGCACATCTTCTTTCAGTTCACATTAATTACATGGCTTTGTTGTCAACAGTGTTTTTCTCAGTGATTTCTGGCCTCGCTGTTGTGTTTTGTTAGTCTTTACACAACATTATGATTTCCTATTTGTGTTGTAAATATAAAACACAATGTCACAGCTTGTGATCATTTCCATTCTTTCCTAAAGAAGCAAGTACATCATGTGAAATACTCTAAGTGAAGAAGGAATTGGGGGGTATGTAGTATCTCCAAAACAGCTACTGTTGGCATACGCAGCTCGCAACGCACCATCTGCACTGCTCGACTGAGCGGCTCGCAGCGCGTAGGAGTGACACCACCTGTCAGAAGTCTGCTCAGCTCAACGACACCCGTGTGCAGCCACCTGACGGAGCCCAACATCCCATAACAGATCAAACAAAAACACGTAACTAATGTACCGGGCCGGGCTTGATATTTTTACTGCACTTGAATTTCCTGCATGTTCCTTTAAAACTGTTGTTCAGTGCAGGATGTTTGGTAATTACCAGTCAGGACTTCAACTACTTTTATTTGGCTTTACTATGCTGGCTCTGCAGATTTGCACATTTCTGCCGTGTGTCATATACAAAAGATACAGATTTGACTTGACAAAGGATTAATGGGTAACTCAATTCGTCAACCGCCTCTATTTAGCATTTATAAGCAATGAGTAAGTAAACTCTTACATTATAATGTAGTTGTTAGCAGATATAAGGACATTTGTAAGTGTATTAACACATAATGAATGATTGATAGCACAGTATAGCATAGCTGTAATCAACTATACTGATATATGAACAAATCCTTAACGTTTATTAACTGTTTATACGTAAGTACAAATCATTCACAGACGTGTTTAAAACTATAAATGTTTGAAACTCATGAAGGCATGTTGAGCTTGACGGTTTCATTCTTGACCTTGGAAATAGTATATTATTATACTATATTATTATATTACATAGTTCAACCAATGAAATCTTAACTCAAGGTCCACTTACTAGATTTTTCCCTAATAAAATGTAGTAAATGAATACTTATATAATACATATTTATATGATCACAAGTGTGTTATACTGTCATCACTAACTGTTTATACATCAGTTACTGATGCTTCATGGGAAAAGTTATAGATGCTGACATATGTATAAAACAACTCAGGACAAAAAAATGCCCTTATCTGCTCAACACTACATTATAATGTGTTTTTAAAAAAAAGTTTGTTATAATTGCAAAATAAGGGGGATTTAATATAAAGGTTTACCTTCTTGCACTCAACAGAAACACGCTGTGTTGAATAATAATCAATATGGCGTTAACCTGCTCAGTGACCAAAGGAATGTAAGATCTCAGCTGTTTCTAGCAGGTCTACTGAGCAAACATCTGTGCAGGAATTGAAACAAGACTTCAAACAAAAATGAAATGCCCCCACAAATGAAATCCTGTAATTTCCCTTAATGGGATACATCAAACCTTTAAAGTAAGTCTTAAAAAATCTATTGTGGATAAACAATATAAATATAAAGCTAACATCTCATGAAAATAGCCTATTTCTAATCAATACCTCATCAAGAGTCTACAGCTCTGTGAGGCTGTACTTAGGCACAGCGGTGCTTTGAGCTAAATGCTAACGTCGGCATGCTCACATGCTGATGTTTAGCAGGTAAAATGTTTATGTTCACCATCTTAGTTCAGTGTGTTAGCATGCTGACATTTCGTCACCTTGGAATTATAAGGTTCTATCTGACATTTTTGTCAAAATTGAGTTATTCACATTTTCTTATTCTGTAACAACTTATTAGCATTATGTGAGGTGTTTTTATTTAAAGTTGTATGCGTTTTTGGACTTTTTATTTAGAAAACAAAAAAGTTCTATCTCTATCAACTACTGGGAATGAAAAAACTTTGAAGCTCAATATTTCAAAATTGCTCAGAACGCAGATGGAACCTTATAATTCCAAGGTGGTGATTTGCAAATTAGCAGTGAATGCAAAGTGCAGCAGAGGCTGATGGGAAGTTTTGCAGGTAGATCACCAAAGTCATTTGGATTCATCCTCTGGGGAATGAATGTCTACAAAATGTTCTCACAATCCATCTTGTGCATTTTGAGATATTTCACATGATAAGTGAAAACTTTGGCTGGTATAAAATGTTACGGCAATCTGTCCGATGGTAAACCACATGGTGGTGCTAGAGGGAAAGTCAGGGGATCACCATATTCAGTAGGATTCATCCTCTTGGGATCATGAATGTCTGTACAAAGTTTCATGGCAATCCATCCAATAATTGTTGAGATGTTTCAGTTTGGACAAAAGTGGTGGACCAACCGACCAACATTGCTAGCATGGCTAAAAATCCACTTGAACTGGCTATGACATCAAAAATATATTCAGAAATAAACCAGAGTTTGTATCCACTTTTCATATATCATATTATTTACTGTTACAGCACATAATAAAGTCAAAGCATAAATGATCTTCCGCAGCAGTGGATATCATAAACCAGCCAGGAGAGGCCATTTTCTTGTGGGACCTCATCAGCAGAAACAGGACTGAAACAACCATAACAGAGATATAATCCCTGTTTTATTGTGTGTGTATCAACACCAGTGAGTCCATGGCACAGCGGCCCTCAAATGAGCAACGCTGGTATAATTTTCATAAGCTGCAAGACAACTGTAACCATGCCCTTTCTCATTCATTAGTCATCCGCATTCTTCATTTATTCTCTCTGTCCTTTCTCTGCTGTATTATATTTGAGCAGACGTTAGTCATTCTAATTTCATTTCGGTCACTACGCCTGCTTGCTCCTTATTCCCCCGCTCGTGTTAATGTTGTGATTGGTGTAGTGTGGGATGAATGGATTGGAGAATTCGGGCTGCGTGATATGCTGGAGCCGCAATAATTCAATTCACAAATTACGGCTGTTTATAGTCGCGCACTTCAGATAAATGAAAAGCAGGCGTGTTTCGCTGTGTGTTGTACATTATGATGATGTGACACACCAGTGGCAGATTTTAGGACTGAAATTTCTCTCACTCTCTCTCTTACATGAACCTGAAATCTGGAACCTCCGGTCCTCTGCACTCTGATTAAATGGCTTGGTTCTGGTGACAGATGAGATTAATCAACCCACTGGAACAATTCTTGCATACAATGACTAATGACGATTGAATGAAACAGGGATATTGTATGTAGCAGTCCCCTGTCTTTCTTAATGCTACAATATACAATCATATTTTATAATATAAAATAATATAATAGTGTGCTTCCAACTTTGGTTAAAACAGTTTCCTGTTTTAACATAACACGCACAGAGCTGGCTCTATAAAGAAAAGATTTTCTGAGTTTGGTGCGGATGAACTTGAATGGCCTGCACAGAGCCCTGAACTCAACCCCATCCAACCCCTCTGGGATGAACTGGAATACACACTCACACATTTTCATTCCAGATCCTGTTCAGAGAATATTTACGTTATGTAAATTTGATTTATACTGTACAGATCTTAGACATCAAAAAGCCAAAAGGAGTGCAACAAACTGGGTCCAGGTTCCTCTCAAATGATACACTCCACCTTCTGAGAAATAAAGTTGGAAAATGCATAATTCAAATGTCAGGGAAAACTAACAGAAATGAAAAGTAATGCTTTATCAATTCAGCAGTTTCCTAATAATCTATGTTCCTCTGAAGCTTCTGGAGAGAACTGTGTAATCTGGAACACATTACAGGGAGCAGGGTTCCAACAGATTAAGGCAAGTTAGATAGACTTTTAATGCAACTCGGAATTAAATTTAAGACCAGTTTTCCTGATCTTCGCACCAATAGCGGACATGCAGATCCAGTTGTTTGGTTTTCGTGGTTTGGTTGAGGCTCTCGTCAAACACAAACGCAACATCTCAACCTCTCGCAAGATTTCAGAGCGAGACTTTTCCTTGAGGGAGACTTTCTGTTTCTGGTTAAACAAAAAGGATCTTACTCTTTAACAAACGTCTCTGCAGGGATCCTTTCCATAATGTTGTCAGACACTTAGAATAACAGTCTGAGCAGTGGCAGTGGCAAAAACAAGCACTTTTAGTGGACGTACTTTCAAAGGCGCAATTGCCCCAAAGTATTATGTTGCAGCCATTGCAGCCTGTTCGCAGATGTCGGCGGAGGCGATCTACTGGACCAATTCCAAAACCTTTTGTAACTATTACTATATGTCATTTAGATCCAAACATTTTTTAAAAATAGGGCCCAGGTTTAAAAATACTGGAGTTTCCCTTTAAGATGAAGCTTCAGCAGTCTGAGTTTGACAAATCAAGTGATTATCTTCCAGAGCCACAGTCTTTTTAGTACCAAATTCACAGAAAGAGGACTGTGGATTTTGACTTGCACTGAAACGGCATTAGGAGGAGATCCCTTCATGGTCAGTATAAACAGGAGGAAGAATCACAACAGCCAATAACTGTTTAATGTACATATGGGTACGTGAATATGATTTTAAGATGGACTTAAAAAATTGTAAACCTATCTTTTAATAATGAATGAACATTGACTTGGGTAACACTGTTCTAACTAAAACACCTGTCGCATTACCAAACAAACCTGCACTATCAAAATTTGTTGTGCATCATTAACAAAGGACTGCATACTGCCAAACAAATCTCGAAAACTTTTGGTTCAAACTATGATTTTAAAGCACAGAAAAATAACGCAATGAAAAATGTCAACCAACTGCTGCACGATGACGAAACTGCAGTAAAGTTCAGAAATGACAACTTTTTGGAGGAAGTCTGGTAGAATCCTTCTACTTTGATGACATGACTGTATAATTAGGGTTTTTACGGGGAAACTGTCAGAAGGGCGGGTCAGAGAGTGTCAGTCAGTAATTGGCATGTAAATCAGGGATCAGATGGTACAAGGCTAGTAGGAAAGAGAGTGCTCCTCACGGTGGAGGTTAATGACCGAGATGAAAGTAAACAGTGAGGTATTTTAAACCATGAGATATGAACATAATACTATAGATTAAGGAATAAGTGAATTATTGTTAGAATGAAAAAAAGTAATTTTTCTCGTTGTTTCTTACCTCCACGTCTTCAGACTCTCTCCTAATGAACCTCAGGGCATGTGTGAGCAATAAAAGCAATAAAGGAAACAAGTCAGTGACTTGATTGGGCTTCTTTGGGAAACTCAGAGGAAGATAATTAGACTGAGGCAATAATACATTTCTGGGTATAATGAGATGGACAGTTTGAATATCTGTACTTTCACGCAGGATAATTCATCTAAATGAGTGATATTAAAACTGGAGGCGGGAGCAACAGCAGCAGCTGCCGTGTGAGTAATCCCCCGAGGGCAGGTGGACCAATAACCAGGAGGCAAGGTTGCAAACACAAATTGGATCTCCAGGTTCATCAAAGAAGCTCTTCATCACCAACGGAGTGTGAGCGCTCAACAAAGATGTATGACACTGACATCACCGGCAGCAGGAACAAAGCCTGTGAAAAAATACAACTTGTTAAAACTATATGGTGAAAAACATTCCAAATAGTTTAGACTTTATGACCTTTGCTAGATCTTTTTGTGACTGACTGTTATATATCTAGTACACTATTCACTTTTTACACACTTTTCAAAGAACGTCCATCACAACAGCTACTGTTGCTAGGAGATCTGTGACACAATTCTATAGCCTCATATGGGATCTCATGGATTGGTTTCATACATTTTATATCTTAATAAGTTAATGAATGAATGCTATAGATGACAAGTAGTGCTTAAAGGGTCATATTCGGTGTAAAGTGAATATTGGTTAATGGATGTACTCTACAAGAAATAATGAAATTATACTTTACAATCCTTCAAACACAATTGACTTAGAAAATACAAGTTCCCCTATTAAGCCTTTATTAGCAGTATATAAACGTTTAATAAATGGTTTATAACAGAGTATATTGACACTGTAAGCAGATATAAGTGTTTATTAATGTATGGGAACCCATAAGTGGAGGCTGGTGTAGAAACAGATAGACAATATAGTAAAGCTGTACTCATACAAAATGTGTCTTTATATAAGAATCTATTGCTGACAAATACTGTACTGCATGGATAAACACATAAAATGTCCTTATATTGGATCCTACATTTCCCATGTTGCATCATGGGAAATGTAGGGCCCAGTATTTTTGGGTCTTGAACCATACTAGCGACTGCAATTCAGGATATCTTTTGATTTGTAACTTTCCTTTTCCTTTTTAATCTGTCAGTTGTGAGTCTCCCAACGTTATGGAAGTGCATTACTAAATCACTGGAGTGTCCCTTTACAGTGTGCGGGAGAAATAACAGCAAAGTGAAGCAAAGCAATGCAAAGCTTTTTCTTTTTCTTTATCAAAAATGAAAAAAAACAAAGAAATCAAGTTAGAATTTCACTATGACCTTTTTTTTCACAGCTTTATTAAAATCCTTTTATGTCCTCATATGATTTATGCAGATGACCAATGCAGATGTGTAGCCCCGCCCTCTCATTACCAAGAACACCATTAAGCTGACAAGAAAGTAAACTATTCAGACAAATGTACAGCGGGTTCACAGTATCACTGTCATGCTGGTTACAGCTTAGCACCTGAACTCATCACTTTTATTAGCACACCTCAGCTGGCTGTTGAGAGTGCAGAGCTGCTCACCAGCTGGGCTGCAGTGTGTCCAGATGGTTCTGCCGCATTCACACACCAAGATATAAAGCCCATTGGTTACAGATGCATGGAGAGCTGAAATGGTTTAAATTGAATTTTCTTCTAATAAATGTGTCATGTATTCATTGATGTACTACAAAACATTTTATTCTGTCCCTTTGTGGTGGCTGGGTGAAAAAAAGAATCTCTCAGTATGTGTTTTTCTGAAAAACCACCCATGAACTCACACAATTTGTAACCTTCACTTCATTCTTGATCTACAGACTGTGAATCTGTGTGCATGAATATTTTAGCACCACTGAGGTGAATCAGGGTCAAATCATACGTGGTCACATACATTGTAGGATTAAGCTTCAAACTAATTACATGAACCTGATCGCACTTCATCCCTCTCAGTGAATCTCTTCATTTTGCTTTCTGCATTTAAAAAAAGACTGACGCTTTAAAAAAAACAATGTCAAGAAATAAGAGTAAACATTTTTGTACTGTGCTTACTTCACCTTACTTATGTGTTTTCAATGATTGATAGAGCAGAATGTAATAAATAATCACTAACAAAATTGGAAATGTAACCTATTTTAATGTTAAATGTTAATAAATTCTTGATTGCGGTTAAAGGTTAAAATAATGGATGATGTTTCCTCATCAGAAAATTACACATTACTGCATTACTTGTTACCAAGTCTTATCTTATATCAACGATGTTATTAAATATAAAAATACTGAAATAATTCACTTTAACTGTCTTAGTTACCATGACAGTCTTTGATCCCATTAGCTATGAAACCCTGGAAACTGTACTACATCTAACATCTTCCACCTTCTGCCCTGATTCTCTGCCTGCAAACTGCCATTTCTGATCTGCTTCTGTTTTATGAACCCACCACAAACAGCACCATCCTCTTTGAGAAACTGTAGACTCTGAGTGTTTGAAATGGTTTAATATGAATATTAACATGCATTATGTTCTGGGCGTTAATAGGAGGTTGAAGTCTTGTGGTCCTTTAGGTGGAGTGTCTCATTTGAGAGAAACCTGGACCCAGAATTGCCTCAGTGAAGAGGTCAAAGTCCGCGCCTCAGCCATGTCTGATCTAATCAGAGCAGCTGAAACATCACAATGAATCACAAAGGTTCAAATCTCAGAGTCCAAATGAGTTACACACACAACGTACAATTTAGTATCCATCGTTAGTGGGATTGATATGTTAATTGCTTGTTAACTATCAGTTGTACACACGCACACAATACACACAATTTCCTGCTCTTAAAATATCTGTGTCCCTTAATAGTGACTGGTGTTCAGGTGTTCATTTTATTGATGTTAGCATCGTTTTTAGCCATACCAGGGATAGCAATGTCTGTCATTTGGACTCTTTGACAACGATTCAGACTAGGCAGAGGACCCAAATGCAGGACGCAGGAGGCAGACAGACAGTTTACGGAATTTAATTATAATAATGAGATCACTTGACAAGGTTTTTCTAGAGCTTTTCGACACAATACAGGATTGGCAACGAACTAGCAACAAAACAGGGGAGACGCCGAGACTAAATACACAAAAGGAAATGGGGAACAGGTGGAGACAATTAGGATGGAGCAGACAATCACACTGGCGGGAAACACACAAGGCAGAAGGTAAAGGAACCTGAAACGAAAGGAAAGGTTAGACTTTTCAAAATAAAACAGACAAGCCAGACAGGAGACAGAAACAAGACAGACATGACCCTTAACACATTTGACGAGACATAACAGTACCCCCTCTTTTAGGACCGGCTCCCGACGGTCCAGCCTGATCTGGGTGAAGCTGATAAAAATCGTCTATTAGAGTCTGGTCCATAATGAAGCTGGTCGGAACCCAAGCCCGCTCCTCAGGACCGTACCCCTCCCAGTCCACCAAAAACTGTCTCCCCCGGCCCCTCTTTCTCACCGCCAGCAGTCTTTTGACCTGGTAGACAGGACCCCCATCTACCATCTTAGGCGGCGGTGGAGGCTTGGTGGGTGGAACCAGAGGACTTTCACGGACCGGTTTCAACCTGCTCACGTGGAAAGTGGGGTGTACCCGGAGGGACCTGGGGAGTTTAAGTCTCACAGACACCGGGTTAATGACCTTAGAGACCGGGAAGGGACCCACGAACCTGGGAGCGAGCTTTCTGGTGTGGACATGGAGAGGCAAGTCCTTTGAAGATAACCACACCCTTTGACCCGGGGTGTAAGAGGGCGCGGGTCGGCGATGACGATCTGCCGCCCTCTTCATGCGGGCCTGCCCCCTAAGGAGTATTTGACGCGCAGCGGCCCAAATCTTTCTACATCTCCTCACCAAAGCATGGGCTGATGGCACCGTCACCTCCTTCTCGTTCACGGGGAAGAGCGGAGGTTGGTACCCGAAGACTACCTGAAAGGGTGAGAGACCGGTGGCTGCAGACGGGAGCGAGTTGTGAGCGTATTCTACCCACGTCAGATGTTCACTCCACGCCGTCTGATTCTGAGCCACCAGACATCTCAAACCCGTCTCCAACTCTTGATTGAGGCGCTCTGTCTGGCCATTGGACTCTGGGTGATAACCAGACGACAGGCTAACGGTGGCATCTAGAAGATGGCAAAACTCTTTCCAAAATATGGAAGTGAACTGAGGACCTCTATCTGAAACAATGTCTTTTGGGAGCCCATGAATGCGGAACACCTGATTAATCATAATTTTCGCCGTCTCTTTTGCTGTGGGTAACTTAGGCAAAGGGATAAAGTGAGTCATTTTGGAAAACCTGTCTACCACCGTCAGCACTGTCGTGTGTCCTTTCGACGGAGGCAGACCCGTGACAAAATCCACAGAAATGTGCGACCAAGGTCGATGTGGCACTGGTAAGGGGTGCAAAAGCCCGACCCGGGCCTGCCTCGACGCCTTACACTGGGCGCAGACAGAGCAGGCAGCCACATATTCAGCCACATCTTTGGCGAGGGATGACCACCAGAACCTTTGCCGGATCACAAATGCGGTTCGGCTAGCTCCCGGGTGGCATGTGAGTCGCGAGGTATGTGCCCAGTGGATAACCTGAGATCGCCACCCCTCCGGTACATACAACCGGTTGGTAGGACAACCCTCAGGAGTAGGTACACCACTGCACGCCCTCTGCACATCTTTTTCTATCTGCCAAGTTACCGCCCCTACCACACGGTCAGGTGGTAGGATAGGTTCAGGTTCCTTGGCAGTTGGTTCCGGATCATACAGTCGGGACAGAACGTCCGGTTTAGTGTTCTGCGACCCCGGCCTGTAGGAGAGAGTGAACCGGAACCGACTAAAGAACAAAGCCCACCTTGCTTGACGTGAATTAAGCCTTTTTGCCGTCTTGAGATATTCCAAGTTTTTGTGGTCTGTCCAGACGATGAATGGTTGCTCCGCCCCCTCCAACCAATGACGCCACTCCTCCAATGCCACTTTGACGGCCAGCAATTCCCGATTTCCAACATCGTAATTGCGCTCTGCCGATGTTAGTTTACGGGAGAGAAAGGCACATGGGTGAATACGATTGTCAGAGGCCGAGCGCTGCGACAGAACTGCCCCGATGCCCTCGTTAGAGGCGTCCACCTCCACCAGGAGCTGCCGCTTCGGGTCCGGAACAGTCAAGACAGGAGCCGTGGTAAAGAGCCTCTTTAGCCGCTGGAAAGCCTCCTCAGCCTGTGGACCCCACCGGAATGGAACTTTGGGAGAGGTTAGTGCGTGGAGCGGCGCCGCTACGGCGCTAAAGTTCCTAATGAACTTCCTGTAGAAGTTTGCGAATCCCAAAAATTGCTGTACCTTCTTTCGAGTCGTAAGCGGGCCCCAGTTGGTTACCGCACTAACCTTCTCCGGGTCCATCTTGACTCGGTTTTCCGTCACAATGAATCCCAGAAAGGAGACTGAGGAGGCATGAAACTCGCACTTCTCCGCCTTCACATACAGCTGATTCTCCAGCAGGCGGACCAGGACCTGGCGGACATGACGCTGGTGAACAACGGGATCGGGAGAGAAGATGAGAATGTCGTCTAGATACACAAAGACAAAGTCATTAAGGTATTCACGGAGTATTTCATTTATAAATGACTGAAAAACTGCAGGTGCATTAGTAAGGCCGAAAGGCATCACCAGATATTCATAGTGACCTGTGGGGGTGTTGAACCCCGTTTTCCACTCATCTCCCTCCCTAATCCTCACCAGATGATATGCGTTCCGCAGGTCCAATTTGGTGAAGATACGAGCCTGCTGGAGCAGCTCGAAGGCGGAGGGAATAAGTGGGAGTGGGTACCTGTTCTTGACCGTGATGTCATTCAAGGCGCTGTAATCGATGCACGGCCGGAGCGAACCATCCTTTTTGCCCACGAAGAAGAAGCCGGCTCCAGCCGGCGAAGAAGATTGGCGGATGATGCCGGACCTTAGTGACGCCTCAATATACTCCTCCATGGCCCTCCTCTCCGGTCCGGAGATAGCGTAGAGCCCCTGGCAAGAGGTCTATGGCGCAGTCCCAAGGACGATGAGGGGGCAGAGATGTGGCTTTGGCCTTGTTAAACACTTCCCGTAAATCCTGGTAACATGGTGGAACTTTGGATAGGTCAGGATAATTCACCAGTTCTGGATCCAATTGGTTGGTCCCCTCTGGCTCTGGTGCCCTGGGGACAGGATGAGACATGACAAGGCAGGAAGCGTGACAAGCAGAGTCCCATTCTTTTATTTCTCCTGTAGCCCAATTTATATGGGGGTTATGTTGTTTCAACCAAGGAAATCCTAAGATCAGGGGATGTTGGGCACAATCAAAAAGGTAAAACTGTATGGTTTCCCTATGGCATGAGTCTAGAAGTAACTCGACTGGTTGAGTCCGGTGAGTTACCCTGCTGAGTAACCCCCCATCCAAAGATCGAGCACAAACAGGCTGACTGAGGGTTTGTGCCCTCAGACCCATGCTCCTGGCTAATTCTCTATCCATTAAACTTTCATCAGCCCCTGAATCTATTAATGCCAGTAAAGGAAAGATATTACCGTTTATGGAAAGAGTTACCGCCGTCAGTGTTCGAGAAGGAGAACTTTCGTTCTTGATTTGGCTCACCAGCGTCCTCCTCATCCCTGGTGAGCCTCCTCTTTTAACGGACAGGATCCCGCCCGGTGCCCGGGCTGTCCGCAATAGAAGCAGGCACCTTCCTTCCAACGACGCTGCCGCTCCTCGGAGTCCAACTTAGTGCGCCCCAGCTGCATGGGCTCCACTTGCTCTGTCAACGGCGTCCGCTCCCCCGTGCCTGCAGCCGCGAACCTCGTGAACTGGCGAAACCCCTGCACCTCCCGCGATGTTCTCTGGGTCCTGGAAGCCCTCCAGTTGAAACGCCGACGCTCCGCCTCCCTCTCCTGGAGACAGTTGTCAATGCGGACGGCCAAGTCTACCAGATCCTCGAATTCCCCCGGAACTCCGTGGGGGGCTAACTGGTCCTTGATCTCTTCATTCAGACCGTTAATAAATGCATCTTTAATTGCCGGCGAATTCCAGCCGCTGTCTGCAGCGAGGGTGCGAAACTCTATGGCGTAATCGATAACCCGCCCGGATCTCTGCCTCAATCGCAGCAGCGCTCGAGAAGCCTCTCGAGCCGGGGATGAATGATCGAACATCCTGGACAGAGTCTGTGCGAATTCCCCGATATCCTGGCAGATGGCGGACCCACGAGACCACTCCGCTGTAGCCCACGCCGCCGCCCGCCCGGTCAGGTGAGATATCAGGAACGCCACTTTCGAATAATCTGAGTGAAAAGCAGCTGGATCGTTTTTGTAGTGCAATTCACATTGGACTAAGAAAGACCGGCACTCACCCGAATCTCCTGAGAATTTTTCAGGCGGGGCTAGACGGACGGGGCGTGGGGCAACCTCTGGTCGTGATGGCGTTGCCGATGGAAGAACAGGCGGTGGTGGTACCAGCGGGGGCGAAACAAGGCTCTCCAGACGACCCAAGACGAGCTGCAGCTGAGTAGTCAGGAGGCCGACCTGATTCGCGACGGATGACTGTCGCTCGGTGAGTTCAATCATCCCGTGGCTAATGGCGTTCAGCTGGGTCTCGTGCTGTTGAACACGAGACTCCTGGACGGACAGAACCGATCTGACTGTGGTTATGTCCGCTGGATCCATATCTGGCTAGTTCGTTCTGACAACGATTCAGACTAGGCAGAGGACCCAAATGCAGGACGCAGGAGGCAGACAGACAGTTTACGGAATTTAATTATAATAATGAGATCACTTGACAAGGTTTTTCTAGAGCTTTTCGACACAATACAGGATTGGCAACGAACTAGCAACAAAACAGGGGAGACGCCGAGACTAAATACACAAAAGGAAATGGGGAACAGGTGGAGACAATTAGGATGGAGCAGACAATCACACTGGCGGGAAACACACAAGGCAGAAGGTAAAGGAACCTGAAACGAAAGGAAAGGTTAGACTTTTCAAAATAAAACAGACAAGCCAGACAGGAGACAGAAACAAGACAGACATGACCCTTAACACATTTGACGAGACATAACACTCTTGTTTTACTTTGATATTATTTGTTATTATTAATTTAAGATTCAGACTCTCACATGATGTAGCAACGGTTAACTTGCAACATTAGTTTTTTTCCTCCTTATATCAGCACACCATGAAAAATTAAAGCTGAAGTGAAATGGTGTGGAATTGAAAAGCGACTGTGCAATGCAGCAAAAGTTCTTGTTTTTGTTGTTGTTGTTTTTGTCGTTGTTGTTGTTGTTTTTGTGCAGGGTTAGTGTTTGTGAGCAGCCAGGGCAAAAATAAGTAAATAAATAAAAAATCTGCGGTTTTCAAGTTCCCATCAGTTTCAAGCGTGGAGCTGAAAAGGGCTTGGTAAGCAGTCGGTGCGCTCCAGAAAACTCACCATTAGTTCAAGGTCAGTAACCAACATAGGACCTGGACTATGATTGCAGATGTTTTTAATGAGTTTCACATACAATTCAGTGATGAGGAAACATGAACTGTAATCATTCATTGTAGAATTTAAATTGGTTTATAATAGATTAGAAGGAAGTGGTGGTGTTCTTTTGAAATGATCACGTTATTTTTGTGATACCATTGTTCAGTTTCATGTGGAAGTATGAGGAGATAATCTTTATAGGAGACCCAACAATTCTCCAACCCACTGCTACTGTGGTGCATTTTCACCCTTTTTTTCTTTACATTTGATTAGATATCTCAGAGTGGAACCTTTTTGGACTTGACTGTGCACTGTCAGCAGTCTTTGGCAAGCACAGCGTCTCAGCTTTTCAATGCATCCTTTCTATCACCTTAGTCTCTCTCCAACTTTTAACGATACAGTCATTATTGCAATCAGCAGTAACGCCCAGGTCGTTGACTCTGTTCTGCTTAGACATTTATGTGTGTGTGTGTGTGGCCTAAATTTGGCAGGAGGCAAAGTGAATGTGATCTCTAGTGAAGTGTTTCAAAATAAAAGGCTGCCTGAAAATTGTAAACAAACGTAGCGCAATGAGTTCAGTTAGTCACTGTATCATGTACAGTAAGATCTGCTTCAGCCATTGTCATAAAATGAACATGTCTTGTGTTGCAAATAACTAGCCCACAATGAGATGGACACAGTGTATTTTATTTTACAAATAACTTCCAGCAAAATCCATCAATCGAGCCAGACAATGCATTATGTATGTAACCTGTAATATTGTACAGCTCTTGCCTTAAAAGCTCAGTTCACCCAAATTACAATGGAACATGTTTTCACTCTTACCTCTAGTGGTATGTAAACATGCACGTAGTTTATTTTTATGTGTCCAGGGTTTCTAATATTTGCCTATGTAATAATACTAGATAATAAAACCAGACATGCAAGCAGGTACACTGGGGTCCAAGCACCCAACACATGTCTGAAAGACTCAGGGCGAACAAGAGGCTGAGACAATCACTGACTGGGGCTTAACAAGCGGTTCAGTATGTGTTTGCACTTCTGCTCTGTGGAAGAATATAATGTTAGTATAGTATAGTTATGTGTGGTAGAGAGAGGACAATGTTGAGGTGTTTTACTGTGTCAGAGAGAGGAGTAATGATGATGATGAGTACATGTTTAAAGACATGTTTTCGTAAGCCTTTACACGGAAGACATTGCACAAAACACTATAAATGTAAATTTGTAAATTTGTTATAGTAACAAATAAATAAATAGAATTTGAATATTGTCAGAACAGGTCCCCTGCACTGAAACCTTTACTGTACCTTACTGTGGTGATCTCTGTTGAAATAAAGAGAAAAATCTGTAATCTACAGTATAATAATGATGTGACCGGCTGCACTGATGAAGATTCCTATCATAGTTATATATTATATCATATTAGAGATTAAGTGACTATATAAGATTTTAAAACTGGACTAAATGTAGTTTTAAAGTGAGTTTTTGGATATAGCATGCATATAGTCTTAATGGGTTTTAACAGCATGTCAGTGACTATGTTTAAATTTGCTACATGTTGAAATATTGTCAGTGAAAATGTTGTCGAGCATCTATAGTTTCAGGAAAAACAAGCTGTTGTTCTTGATGCCAAACACATACCCCTCATGCAAGTCTTGTTGGAAATTATTAGCTGTTAATGTATGTATGCATATCGTTTATATACTTATCATATATACTGTGTTAATGATAAATGCAGCATGATGAATATTACTATGATAGTAAATGTGGTTATACTGCAAGAGAATGTATGGTAATTAAAACTTGAGTTCTGTCCAGATCTAAAATCACTTTGTAATCGAATTGCTGTGAACTGAACTTGAATTGAATCACGTGGTACAGAGACTTAACCTACTGAAGACCATATGTAGCATGTCATTTTACAGCCACACCCCAATGTTTGCAGGGGCAGGAAGGAACACGTAGTTGCCTTCACGCCAAATCATGAAGGCCGGGTAAACAGGCTCAGTGAATTTGGTGTAGAAGGTGTGGAGGTGTTTCAGTGTGTTAAATGAGACTGCATAGTAAGACAGAGTGCCACCAGGCCAGTCCAGATACACTCCAAGTTGGATGCAGCCAGTAGAGGGAATAGGGTGATACTGGCACTACTTATTGTGCTCTGCATAGAGTGTAGCTTTTGGCGGGGACCACCTGTGGCCTAAACACCAGGACACATCATTCCATCCAAGCCTGCACCAGTCACCGTTTCCTTTCCTAAAGATTCCTATGTAGCTAACACCTACAGCAACATCTTCACTATGGCCAACACTCCACTCTACCTCCCAGTAACACCTCTGGGTCAGCCCCTCTCTGCACAAAACCTGAGAAAAACCATCAAATCTCTGTGGGAGATCAGGATATGGTTGACATTCTGCGTGATGGGTCGCCTTCTTGTTTCCCTCAGTAAGAATGAGGTGGTTGTTTGCTGTGTCTGGGTCCAGGGTGAGAACACAGGCATCTGATGGAAAAACCAAAACACAAGTTACAAATTACTATTAATACTCAATTCACAGAATTTGGCTAGGTTACAAGTTACAATTTTTGATAATTCTGAAAATATATTGTCTGAATTGCCACAAGTTACAGTGTCATTTTGTTCCTTCAGGGTACAAAGGAAATTCTTACTGGGTACTTACAGGCACAAGACAACAAGAAGGCAACAAATTAGCATTTAGGGAATTATTTCAGTGATACCCTGTACACACTAAATAATTACACAGTAATTTGTGGTCTCTAATCTAAAGTTCAAAATGGAACCTGCTTAAAGGCATGGCCCATCAGGTTTCTGAAGGCGATTATTATTTGACTGAAAGTATGAAAAAAAAAGCATGGAAAAATGACTTACACCAAATTAGAGCACTTTTGTCTTCGATAGTCTCCACAGGAGGAAGGTCGGGCTTTGTAAAATCATCAGTGATCAGAATGCCCTCCTTGTAATGGCAGATGTTCGCGCCTGCATATTTCTCGTTGGCTATAGCTGCTACAAGGAACCGGAATCTTCTGTCGTTCTTCAGGGCTTTGGCAAGGTCTTTGAAAGCTTTGGCTTTTTCTTTCATGTTGGTTACCACTTCGTCAGAGAAGTACCAGTGGTCTTGTGTAGGTGGAGTGACACCCACAGTACCGTGTAATTCAGGTGAATCTATGTAGTCTGCCAATTCCTCAAGGTAGGCTTCAGTAGTTTCCAGTGAGGTGAAAACAAAGCACAGAGCATGCACTACACCTGGAGCAAGAGCCTCTCTGTCCAACCCTGACTGATTTGAGACGATCTTTGTTTCCTCCATCATATCTGCACAGGACATGATGACATTGATTTCTCTCTCTGTATCTTCCACCCACTTGGTTAATCTTTCAGGACTAAATGGTGACTTGTCTCTGTCTTCAAAGATTTTTGCTAATTTGCTGTCTTCTTCTTCTCCTGCATTGACGAGGAGAAGTTTCTTTGCGATGTTCTGTTGGAGTGTGGCTGTGTAACAGATACAGAGCTTCTGGAAACTGCTCACCTTTTCATGAATCTTTGGAAATTGTCTCACTATTTTGTGTTCCAGAACATGATTGCATCTTTTTTCCACCTGATGTAAGTCTTCCAGAGCATTCTGAAGCTTTCTTACTAGTCCAACACTGATCTCCATCATCGGCTGAGGAAGTTTGGAATCCAAATACTTCAACGGCATCAGCCAGACCTTCAGCGGAACAGCGTTCTCTCTCTTTTCTCCCAGTAGCTTGGGAAGGTTTATGTAAGTCTTCACTGCCTTTTCAAATGTAGCAGGATTGCTTTTAAGAAGGAAGTCCCCGTAGAACTTGCAGGATAATGTATCTGTCAGGGCTTTTTCTTTGTCAGTAAGCTTGATATGAACATTCCCCTCAAAATCAAAGTCAGGAATCTTCTTTATCACAGCTTCCATGCTGCCCTGGATGTCCTGAATGCTGCTAACTTCTCACTGTCAAATATAAAGAAAGCATTTGCTCCATAAAGGATACCCATGACCACATGTGTTGCCAAGCCCGACTCCATAACATCTGTTTGTTGTGTATCCATGGTTCCAAGATGAGTCACTGACAATTGTTTGAAAGTCGTGGTTGCTTTGTACTGAAGTGTCACTCTGCTCTGATGGTGGAATTTCTTCTTATCATTTACATACTTGGCAGATCCTTCAACTTCAACCAGTCCACTCAGGAAACTGGCCTTCAGAGAAGCATCAACATCCAGCAGAAAAGACTTGTCTTCAATGGAATCTGATGCAGTAATTTTAAATGTACTGCTGTGCTGAGAGCTCTCAGCTGTGTGCTCTTTTAGAGTGGCTTCATCCATTAATCGGACACCTACAGAGAATGGAAAATATCAGACATTTTTTTAAAGTAGGAACATCTTTTTCTTAATATAAAGTCACAGAAAGAGCTAACATGTGCGACGGCTGAGAGAGCTTTAGAAAATGCATGCAAACAAATAAACCACAATAAAATAAAGAAACACGTTCACCAATTTGACAGCACATATGTGGCATGAAGGAAAACACAAGCAAATCTGTTTCCAAAACTGATGTCCACACTAGTAATTAATAATGGGCTAAGGCTAGGTGTTTAGCAAATACCTCCAATGCAATCACAATCTTAAAACTAAAATAAGGACTGTTAGCTCAGTTTCCAACTAGAGCTGCAACGATTAGTCAATTAATCGATTAGTCGATTGACAGAAAAAGAATAGTAAAAAAAATCTAAATTGAAGTCTAAATATAAACTTTTGATAATTGATTAATTGTTTCAGTCATTTTTCAAGCAAAAATAGTGAAAACAAAATGCTACACATTCTCAGGTTTGAGCTTCTCTGCCTCTCTTATATCAATCAAACAAGACATTTCAAGACGTCACTTTGGGCTCTGTGAAGTTGTGATTGGCATTTTTTCACTTTTGTTTTTTTACATTTCATAAACCAAACGATTGATTGAATAATCAAAAAAAGAATCAGCAGATTTATCAATAATAAAATTAATTGCTAGTTGCAGTGTTATTTCCAACATCAGTAACAAATAGTTGACTTCAGGCACGTTCATCAGCTTTTAGTGTCCCACAGAAACATCTTTTGTGTTGTAACTTATTTCGTTGTCCTCTGTAAAACTTGCACTGTTTCAATATTTGCAGCACGTGTCTTTATGCTGCTTTATGTTATCTGATTGGTGAAGATGTCTTCTTTGTGTGCTTTTGAATATTTGCTTGCATTTTCTTACACTGCAGTGCGTTGTGCTCTCTCGGACCCCGTAAATCTGTGATCATACAATGAGCTTGGTTGGAATGAAACTAAAACACGTCTTCATCTTATTCCTCGTCCCTCGATACCTTGTGTGAATTATGGGCACGAATTCCGGTTATGCCTTTCACTGAACCGGTGACTGCAAGATGGTATGCAACAGGTGTCATCCTTGTTCTTTGAGGTTTTGGGGAAATGAATGACGTGGGAACACAGACCATCAGACCTTAAACAGGATAATGTAATCATATCTCTGCCTTCTGTTAGCGAGGGATGGGAGGATGACTTCAAGAAGTGGCCTTGGATAACGTTCAGTAGCATTTAGCTGCTTTGTTGATTCTATTGCAACAAACGGTGAAGCGATGAACAATCAGCTTATCGGCTTATCACTTGCACAGTAATAAAGTCGATCTTGTGGAACAGAACCTTGTCTATCTCAAAGCAGACACAGAGCCGTGTCAGAGCCTCAAAGTCCCACATCGCCACACCACTTAGATAACGCTAAGCTAACGTAGTTAGCTATCCGAGGCCACTTTGTCAGGTTGCCCTCCCATCCCTCACTAGTAGAAGGCTAAGAGAAGAACATATGATCACATTATTCTGTTTCAAGAAAAAGTTCGACAAGTTGGGAAATACGCTTTCTTGCCGAGAGTTAGATGAGAAGGTCGACACCACTATTGGTCATTTGTTTAATTTGTACTAAAACAAAGTGTGAAAACAACAAATCCATGTTAAACAGATTTTTTAAAAAACCAAGATGCCTGTTGCAAATCGCTAACTCTTGCAGACACCGGTCCAGTGGAAGAAAAAACCTGAAGTGGTGCCCATAATTCACGCAAGGGACTAGGGATAAGGTGGATATTCCAAACATATTGGTATTTATAGTCTTTGTAAAATTATGATTGTTGTGTCAGTTGAATCAGTGTTAATTTTGTCAACAGATGTTTCAATAAAATATGATGTAAAGCAAGCAATAAAATAAACTTCCATATCTAACTGTACATCCTAAATTACTATTTTTAGCCTATGAGATGAAATGAAACAAAATACAGTTCCCATTCAAGATACTTTCATTCATAATTTCTTCAATGTAATAGAATTGAACTAAAGATTTACCTGGGATCAGTTTATGTTGCAAAGCATGATAAAGCATCCCTAAGGTGAATGGTCGACCCAGGGCAGCCACCTCCATGAGATCTGAAGACATTTCTCCAACCTAGTTGAGAAACATAATATGCCAAGCCAAGACCCTACAACCTTCAACATTTGATCAAACAACATATTTTTGTACTTTAACACTTAAATAGCTTGTTTGTCAGAGCCTTTCTGCTAAGTGACCCATATAAGTATTCAAACAACTCTTCTGCCCCCATGGTTAAAGTCAGTTTAAGGTCAGGTTAAGTTTTGGCACCTAAAGTTCAATTCAAGAAAACCAGTGTTGACTGTTAATAGGACATGGCGGGAATAAAAACAAACATCCGCCCGTAATGACAAAATCTTTGCCCAGGGGAAATCAACGTTTAAAGCCAAAGCTTTGTTCAAAGAGCAAAGCAGAATGGCACATTGTGTGGTAAAGTTGGATTCAAAGTCCAACTGAAATCACATTTAGTCATCCCTTTTTGTAGTGAAAAATAATTATGTCTATGTCCGTCTATGTGTCTTGTGTTGTGTAGCAGGCTGCTGTCTGGCTGTTAGTCAGTGTGACCGTCTGCTACCTGTACCAAAAATAACTTTCAGCATGGTATTCTGTCGATTTAATGCAAAACTAGGGGACTCCATCATGAAACCAAAAAATATAAAAAATAAATCTCTCCCTTTTGTTTTCAGATTTTTTCTCAAGGAGAACACAGGACAAGTTATTTACAGAGTAGATATCTATGCTGTAGCAGACAAAAAATATGCAATTTAATTTCAGTTGGACTTTAAATGTAAGTTATTCCCCACTGTTTGTCAACAAGCCTCTTTGCCACATTGATACGAGCGCCATGGCATCGAACATAATGAGCCCGAAGCTCCGTGTGGAGCCGGAATGTGTTGTTTTGTACTATACGCCGCTGTGGGCAAAGGAGGTATTGGAAATTTATTTCAAGTTTCAGGATTTTCGGCAGAATTTTCTGCCATTAAATCAGGTTTTCACCATCTGAAGGAACGTGTACGCGCATCTGCATTTTTAGAACAGCCAATACAAACGCACCATCTCTGTGAAATAACCTGTGATTGGCCAAAGTCTCCTGTCACGGGCTAGATTTTCTGAAGCCTGAAAACAGAACCAAGAGGAGGGGCTGAAGTAGAGGTCTGCTCTCAGACCACTTAATTTACAATATGCCGAACGGTTATTATGGATTTTTTGCCCAGTGACGCCAAAAAAATACTGCCTACCCAACCTTTAAGCATATGAAATATCTACTCAGTATACTAGGGACATTATACAGCCTAATAGCAGCAGAATACACAGAATACAGGATATGATAATGAATGTAACATAATGAAATAATAAAAAATCTAAAGCCTAAGAGACAGAATTATACATCACAACATTATATGAAGCACATATACTGCTATTACACTATCTAAAATTAATGACAAACATCAAGATTCATGCTGTGGGTCAACTGTTGAAATACCTTTATGTTAGAATAGAATAAAAAGTCCCTTATGATTGAGATTGTAAATGTTACCTTACCTGAATGTCCTGTAGTATGTGCTCTGGAGTCTTGGAGTGAAGTGTCTTCAAACTGAAACAAAAAGCTCTTATTAATAGATTGTGGACTGCTGAGTCACAGCACTATGCTTCATCACAGCGTGATTTCCGAGAAGAGCACTTCAGGGAAATTGCATGATTTGGCAACATATCAAAGACTAGATGGCTCATAATTATATTAATAAAATAGACAATGAAATAAATAATCACAATCACAAATGCAATAATAAGATATTAAAAATATAAACATCTCTCACTAAATTAAATCAATCCCGGGGGGGGGTTCTCCCGCAAAGGCCTCTTTAATTTTATTTCATGGTGTATTTATTTCAGGATGACACATGCTTGTCAATCAACTGCTGAGGGTGGGATGAACAATTAATATTAATAATTAATTAATTATTAATTAACTGTATATGTATTAATTAATTAATTTGTGTTTTGTTGTTTGTAGAGCCAATAAAAGCAACAGGTCATTCTTAAGTTTACACAAATCACGACACCCAAAATCAGTGTGACAAAATTTGTTTCCATTAAAGCTGGGGTAGGCAGAATCTGTGCAACCTAGGCAAAACCTTCCGCCTCTCTCTCTGCTGCCTCGTATCACTCCGCTAAGCCCCTCCCACCAAACCCACAACTTCAACCGGCAGCAGAAGGAGTCGGTTACCCAGTGAAACCGTATCCCTCGTAGGGCTCGCTCTCCATGGCGTGAGCCTCACCGAGACCGCGGTCCCTCCCGCCATGACTTGTTTTCTCAAAGACGCCCCTCCAGCGCTTCGCGGCCGCAGAGCAGAGAGCCCCAGGCTTCAGAGGCAGCTGCAACGCCGTCCAGCAGCGGGAAGAGAGGCTAGTACACCCCCCCCCACACACACACCACTGTCCCCCGTCAAAAGTTATTCCCCACTGTTTGTCATCATGCCTCTTTGCCACGTCAATACCAGCGGCATGTCATCGAACATAATGAGCCCGAAGCTCCGCGTGGAGCCGGGACATGCTGTTTTGTGTTGGACATTTATCACAAGTTTCCGGCTTTCACCGTCTGAAGGGACGTGTACACACATCTGCTCTTGTAGCTTAGCCAATACGAACACACCGTCTCTCTGAAATAACCTGATAGGCTAAAGTCTACCGTCACGGGATAGATTTTCTGAAGCCTGAAAACAGAGGCAAGAGGGGGGCTGAAATGGAGGTCTGCTCTCAGACCACTTGAATTACAATATGCTGCACGGTTAATATGGCATTTTTGCCCAATGACGCCAAAAGAAAACTGCCTACCCCAGCTTTAAGTAGCCATATACTACTAGCTAACAGTTGACACAAAGCCACCACAAGCATACCTAGCATAGTTCAGGTGTGTGATCTAGCTTGTCTCGTGGTCTAATTTTGGTCTAATGAGCCAGTCTCAGTCTGCTAATGAGGCAGCCTGCAGCCCACTCTGATATCAACTGCTTAGCTGAGGCTTGCCCTGCCTACAGCCATATTTATCTAATCCTGGGTCCTTACCTGTGACAGGGTATCCCACAGAAAGGCTTCCCACTTCCTGAGGTGTGGAAGAGCAAACAACACTCAACATGTCACAGATTTGTTGTCTTGTCTGTAAACAATCCTATGTCACCAGGTAACAGGATGATTTTAAACCCCTGCAACCACGCTGCCACCCTGCAAGTGTCAGCACCAAAAAAGGCAGCAGACTAAGCAAAGTCATCCCTGAACAACACTCACCCTTAACCCTGCATGTAATGAAGCATACTGTAGATCATTGTGATATCTCTAAATAACATTAGCTCTATGATGCTCCACTACCTTGGCATACTTCATCTGAGCTGGAAGGACGCCCAGAAACCCTTTAAATTAATGAGATAACTGTACATATGCTGTGTTCACCTGATTTCTCTGGGCCCGCACTGATGCCGCAAGCAAACACTTCTCCTACAGCACCGCCTGGCCTCAGGATTCGCTTTGCAGATATTTAAAAAGAGAACTGACATGTCAATAATCAGGTTGAGACTTGCATGTAGAGCAAGAAGAGAGAATGTAGATCTCTGGATCATTATGTATTTATTATTAGCTGTGTTACCTGCTGTAATCATACAGGAATTAAGGTTTTTTCTTAGGCAAGGTACCTGGCCACGTAAACAATGGCAGTTATATGGACTGTGTGATAGCTGAGAGTTAAGTATAAAACACAGTTTAAAGCTGCTACAATCAATATTTGATATCAACAATGGAACAAATGAGTAATGTGAAAGAGCATAGTCATTTGTTCATTGTGCTCATAGTGACAATCCCACAAGTATCACAGCTCCCCTCAGTTCTTCTACGTCTGCTTCTACATCTACATCTACGTGTGAGTGTTTTAGCTTCTTTCAGCTCATTGTTTTGGTTGGTTTTGGTTCACTCTCACAGGCTCTCATCACCTTTGTTTCCAGACACAGAAGGCAGCTGTTTCTTATTACGAAGCTCTAATAACCCTCTGTGCGCTACCTGTCCAGCATCTAACAGCAGACAGACAAAGTTAGCCTCTAGCTAGTCAACGTACGTGGAGCATTTAGCCACTAAGAACCAGATATTTTACTTAGGAGTTGGGCCGAAACAGAGCTAAAAATTAAGTTAATATTCATCAGGTGAACAGAAACACGACTCCAAATGAATGCTAATGTTGTTGTTGTTCAGCTGGATGTGTAAATGAAGATTGATACTCCTCATTTGTCTGTATGAAGCTATCGACATCAGGCAGCTAGCTTAGCTTAGCACAAAGCATGAATCAGGGGAAAATATCTAGCCTTCCTCTGTACCAACGTCACACAAAAACACTCTTCCTTTAAAGGGTGATAATATGGCAGTGTTGTGTTTTTAGCTTGTTTCCAGCACCTAACATGACCAAATATTCAGTTAAGTCGGGTTTAAGCTTTAAATACTGGGGCTTCCATTATAACTTTATACTATAATAATTCAGTGGTTCTCAATCTTTTGACAACAAAGCAATGCCTACTTAGGGTACAACCTTTTAGGCAAAGACTGTAGAGCTGTGATTTGGGGACAGGAAAGCAGAAAAGCAAGTTTCTGCTTTTTTTTCTTGTGAATTACTGGGTCATCTCCTTATCCCTCTAAAAATATTCATGTAAAGCCTGATAAGGAAAAATTACTCTTTGAACTGTTGATGACCCGTACAGATGCATTCAACCTGTGCAAAAAAGGTTTGGAATTACTGCTGTAAAGTCACCCCAAATCAAGTCTCCAAGTACTTACACTTACTCCTCCTCTTTTTTGGAAGGACATTAATGCCACCTGAGCTCAAGAAGTGCCTTATCAGCTGGATTTGAAAATACAAAACCCTTTAATGAAATTACAACTTGGTTAAGACAACTTACTGTAAGCAGAGAGGTCTGCAACTGGCAGCGCTTTCTTTTCTCCTTCCCTCTCCTCTGAGATGTGTCCAAGTCAAACCCAGCCTTTACAAAGGTTACTGTATCAGTAGCACCATGCTCCCCCTGAGGCAGCACAAACAGCAGAGCCAAAGGCTTGATGTTAGAGGTGTGAGGCGCAAGTCTCTTATGGTTGCTGTTTTTCCACTTTTGTCCCATGCTGCATCACTTGCTCTACGATTCTTGACGTGAAGGACTTGCAGTACAAAGCTGCATCTCCCTCAGGCAAAACCCCAGCGTCCATGTCCCCCAGTAGAAGAGAATGTGACTGGTGTCTGTATGATTGTCTCCAGGAATGTTGAGTATTATAATGATGTTTTTTTTTTTTTTTTACCATGGATCTAAAAAAAATAGTGAAGATAAAACATTTTTTCATGCTATCTTTTGTGTGCTTGTTCAACTGAACAACAGCTGAATTTCTATTCTGCCATTGCATGTAAGCCCGGCTCCTGGTATGCACTGAGTAATAAAGATTACTAGACACCCTGAGGGTCAGGACTCTCCTCAGTGTGACACTTTGCCCTTAATGTCCTTATTCATCCAGCCATGCTTTGGTTTGTGCAGGCTCTCCACATAACATGACACAACACAGCACAGAGAATATACTACATTAAGCGACCCAGAGTTAATTTTTCTGCCAAGTATGTCAAAAACTAAAATAATGTCTTTTCCTTTACTTCCCCACCTCACCTAACTGGAATTAAATTGACAAAAGTGAGGTGAGGAGAGGAGAGCACAAGGAGGGGGGAAAGGGGAAAATGAATGCAGGATATGCCCTTTGGCTCATAAATGAGACATTAATTAATTACTTAAATCACTTAAATGACAATAAATGTCCTGTAAAATGAGTTTCATTATAATTTTACTGCATTATGTTGGCTTCAGTACTCATACTTCTAAACAGTATTCTGGATAAATGGTTGCCTTTTGTACTTTCACTGACTGTTATTCAGAGATTGCAAAGCAGATGTTCAAGAAAAGCTCTTGCCACACTGCTCACAGGTTAACAGTCTCTAATTGGACCAATAGAGAAATGGCCAGTTTACACTTTTTAGGAGTTTCAACTATAAATGGAAGTTGATTCCTGCAGTTATTCAATGACAGGTGTTGAAATGTTTAAATGGTGCATACTGGTTAGCACAGAGCCTACCACTTCATCTGCATGTGCATGCATGTGTCCACGAGAATTTTACGTTGCTCTCATCTCAGATCAAGGATGCATTAAAAAGTACCCACATCCATATTTGTCTCTCTCTTCTGTACCAGGGTTCAAGCTTGGTGAAACTTGGTGAAGGAAAGGCTAGCTTTTAGCGATAGAAGTGCTGTCACAATAGCCAGCATGAACAAAAATTTAGAGGTGTGGTTATGTTTTATACTCGTCACAAGATACCTGTTTTATACCTGTAACAAGAGTTAGATAAGACACAAAAACATGCTACATGATTTGGTTTCTTGTGGTAAACCAGAGATATACCCCATGTGTTATCTTTAACCTGTAGCCCATTGTGTGTTGATAACCATATCAGCCTTTTTGCATATGTTATAATAGTTGAATGTTTTATGTTAATGTACTTTCATGATGAACTCTCCTTTCTGAAGCATCCAATGACGCTGTGGCTGCTACAGTACAGGAACAACAGTTGGGCAGTAGAGCACCAGTGATGAAGATGTGCTGACTGTGGACAGAAAACACATAGGTGTAACTAAACACTCGACACAATGATGTATTAGTAATGCCAAAGTTTCAACTACAAAGCCATCTTTAAGTCTTTACAGTAATTGCAGATTTAGAAAAAGGCTGTAGTTAAAATGTTGGCTGTATCAGCATCAAGGCTAGAGTGTGACTGCCATTTGTAGCATGTTACAACCATATTTAAAATGATTTTGGTTGCACTAGTGGTAATGTGACCACAGACTACATTATCCTTCATTGCAGTAGCAGTATGCTATTGTCCATTATTTGTAGCCAGTCGTGGGGCTAGTGCTAACACATATTAGCTGTGCCTCAATTCAGGGGCTGCATCCTTCTAAGAGCGCGGCCTTCATAGACTGCAAAGGCTGAACTGAGCGTTGTTAAATGAGGCGCTCTGGTCTACAGAGGATTTCCTATTTGCGTCACCAGCGTCATGAAGCGCTGCTCCTGTCGCCTAGCAACCTTGACAGCTGCAGTTGAGGTTTGAGGTTTTTAAGGCCTCCAAATTCAGGAAAAGAAGGCCACATTTGAAGGAGCCTTCGAAATGGGACAGCCTTGTCACGCCGCTGTGACGCATTCGGTCTTCAAATGCAACCTTTGAAGGATGTAGCCCCTGATTTGAGACACAGCTATTTTGTCTAAAAACAGCTGTTTCTGCTCCGAATTAGCTTGTATGTGTCTGCTTGGATTTGAAATTTCATAACAAGATATCTAGGGTTGACAAACAGTAACATTAATCGTGATAAACTGCATGGCTATGTACTGACACTCCCCCACGGACACACACACACACCGGAGAGCCTCTTGTAGTAAAGCTGCTAGCCGAGCCACAGCACAGGTACGCACACAGTGATTCTCTCAAAGGGCCATAAATGTGCTTATAGTTGCTGTCAAAGCTCCATCAGACTCCCTGTCCTTTCAGCAGATCCAGAGATTTTGACAGTAGCTTCTCGTGACTCATTAGCTCTGACTACCAGCTCTACATCCCTGTCCATGCTACACTGCTCAGTGTCCCCTGACCCTCCACATCACACACTGCGTCGCTCTCAGGCCACGCCTCCTACAGTAGTATGTTGCAATTTTTAAATATGCTGGGAGAAAGAGTTCTAGCAGAATTTGAAGGTGTAATTACCCTTTAAGAGAGTTTTGCTGTGATAGAAAGAATCATATTGTATTTAGGAGATTAAGTATAAAAGAGTGCATGTAAGATTTTATAGTGTTTCGGGAGAGTATGGCAGTGTATGTGCTAATGCTGTGTGCAAGGGCAATGATTTATGGCCTCATCGGCCTCTCATAGATGGTAGTGCTGACCAGAAGCATGGATTTCCCACTCAGTACATTGCATGACAAATAGTGACATTCTGCAGTTTTATGTTAGATTAACCATAATGACATATAAAGTATCATTAAGTAAGAGTGGCATTAAGGCCAATAAGACTGATTACCAGAAAGATAAGTAATCATCCAGCCTTACTTTAGTCTGCAGAGGCTCTGCACATGATGTATACTACAGAGAATATATATACCACAATAAGGGACATATCACTTCAACTTATGAACCATTGGCTACGTACTGTAAAATGTTGTAACTATACAGGACTTGTAAGAATATGAGTAATGAAATGAATTATAATTATTAATCCCACTATACAGCCAGCAGGTGAAACTCACACACCTCATTATCAGATCAATTGCTGACTGATTGTGGTGGACATTATTGGTGACAATTTGTCACTTAAGCGTCGGTGATGAAGGGTGGCCATTTTCCCAGTCTTTCTACCTTTAGGGTCAACCTTGTATGGATGCAAATACAATCCTTTTCTCTGTTTTACCTCAGCCTGGAAAGTCACTACACTGTCAAATATGTCCCCATTACTCTGTCCCAATGGGTCAGCAGAGCAGCAATACCAAAATATTTTTGATTTGTGTGCAATAACTCTTCCTCGGGTCTAGGAGATCAATACCTGCCCAAGAACAAACTGCTGTTAATTTGGAATTAAATATTGATTCAAGTCATTCAACAATGTCATGGAATTTAAAAGTGCTCCTGCTATTTTTCATTTGAAAACAGCAGTTTACATTAGAGTAACATTTAAATTCATCACACTGTAATGTTTATTCATTACTGTACATGTTGTATGCGGGGTCTATATGCTGTTCACTGTGTGGTTTTTAGCCACACTGACGGCGTGGCTCGGGCATGGCAAAGTCGGTCTGTCAGTCCACCACATCAGTCCAAATTGAAATTGAGATTGCCATGACATTTTGTGCAGACATTCATGGTCCCCAGAGGATGAATCCAGACAATTTGGTGATCCCTGACTTCTCCTCTACTGCCACTATGCAGTTCATATTTGTGGATTTGAGTGAAATGTCTAGATAACTATTGGAGGGATCTCTTTTAAATTTGGTACAGACATTCATGTCACCCTGAGGGTGAATTGAAATAATTTTGGTGACCCTTTAACATTTCATCTAGCACATCATCAGGTCAAAATTTAAAAAATGCCAATACTTATTTTACTGAATATCTGCAAAACTAATGACATTCCCATCAGCCTCAATTGTACTTTGTGTGTAGTGCTAAGTAGCAAATGTTAGCATGCTAACACGCTAAATTAAGATAGTGAACATGGTAAACAATATAACTGTTAAACATCAGCATGTTAGCATTTAGCTCAGGGAGCTGCTAGCGTGGCTGTAGACTCTTGGTCTTGTTCATACACAGATGGAGTTGCTACTGTATGTTATGGGAACATTGTGACGTCACACCATGTGGATGTGAGTTGTCAGTCAACAATATACCTTCATTTCTTAACGGGATGGTCATCATACAGAATAGTTATTAACATCATAAAACAAGCCATCAGTAGCTATAAACTGTGACTGTGATCAGTCCCCCCAACTCTGTCTCTCTCATAGTCAAACTTTCGTTCTGTAAGCAATACAAATAATCATTAAGTCAGGGCTGTAATAATTAGAAGATGAGGCTCATTTCAGGAAAATCACATTTGAGAATGATCATTCTCTGCTTTAATTTTCACATCTGACTGGCATTTATCCACCACTCAATCATTGATTAAAGGGTCATATCATGGCTGTAGATTCCAGTGTCTTGTAATTAAAAGTGCCTTACCCTCTGGCACAGTGTGCCCATTGTTTATGCAAGATCTCTCTCTGTGTGATTTCCCCGAGCCCCACTAGCTGCGCATTTCTGCAGATTTAGCAAAAATGTCTCCATTTTGCGGGAAAATTCATCAGATCAATTATTGAGTTAATTACTTTGATTTATTTGGGCCTGTGCACATTGAACTTCTGAATGCATTATACATTCAAGAGGCAGTCAGCTAAATCCTTTGATAACGGGATCATGCACACACAGCAGAGACTTACTGGTGTTTTTTGAGTTCTATGGATCAACAGTAATAACAAAACAGAGGCGCTGTGAATAATTAACCAGTATAGGTTTTTGTGAAAACAAGACTAAGAGTCTACAGCCATGTTAGCGGCTCTGTGAGGCTGTGCTTGGGCACAGCGGTGCTTTGAGATAAATGTTAACATCAGCAAGCTCATATGCTCACAATGCCATTGCTAACATGCTGGTGTTTAGGAGGTATAATGTTTACCCTGTTCAGTGTCTTAGCTTAGGGTGTTAGGTAACATTTGTTAATTAGCACTATTTACAAAGTACATCTGAGGCTGATGGAAATGGCATTACATCTGCAGGTATTTAGTCATAAACCTTTGGACAAATTAAAATTTTGACCTGATGAGATCAAAAGTTGGGGGATTAAAGTTATTACAGTTCATCCTGTGGGGAACATGAATAGCAAGCCATCCAATAATTGTAAACTGAAAATCAAAAATGTAAACCTCTTCCAGCAGATGTGGAGATATTTCACATGATAAGTGGAAACTTTGACCTGCTGGTAGCACTATAGAAAACGTCAAGGGATCCTTAAAGTCACTAGGATTCATTCTCTGGGAACAATGAATGTCTTTATCGAATTTCATGGCAATGCACCCAATATTTGTTGAGATATGTCACTAAAAGCCAAAAATGTCAACCTGCTGGTGGCACTAGAGAGAGTCAGGGGATCACCAAAGTTAGTAAGCTTCATCCTCTGGGGACCATGAAATATTTCACCAAAGAGGTTGTCGAACTGACTAACACTGACATCCATGCCGCTTGCATGGCTAAAAAGAAACAATGCACAAACCTTGCATGTGCAACTGTTAGCTTATTACCATCTGTCATTTTAGTAACATGAATAGGCATTGTAACAGTTTATCATGTTTATTTCCTCAATCTAGACTTTGTCAGCCTTGCCAGTCATTAAACTTTCTTTAACATGTCCACACAAAACTCAGCCTGTTTCTCCTCCATTAGGTATCAAAGTTATTTTAATTGCTACATTTTATCATAACAAATTGTTACTGCAGTTCCCAGCTCTGCTTTCTTGTTTGTGTCACATCAGTACATGTTCTACGAGGTGCAGAATTTAACATTAGGATGCTCAGTCGCAGCTAAGGGAGATACTAATTTTAAACTCATCTACATCAAAATGGCAACATGTCTCTTTAATTAAGCAGACCAGTATCCACAGCATGAACTCTCAAGAGAAATGTTCATTCAATGAGCTTTCTCATTAAACACCAATCAGACCCCGCATTCCTTGTACACAGGCTTTCACTTAATGTTGCTGCACTTTACATTTGGTAATAAAAGCGTGCTACTACAGCCTTAACACCCAGAAGACGTCTTTGACTTTATTAAAGTTAATGTCATGCTGTTAATCAGACTTTTCCGCCAGTCCCTGAGGGTTTGCTGGTAATGCCTAGTGCAAGTCTTTATTTGTGATGATTCCAACACTAATTTCCAAATAAGCTTCTCCTGTTTCCCAGAGCAATTTGGGGGACATAGTTGGAGTAGTGATGGAAGCATCCCAAGAAGGTGTGGGTGAGTACCAAAGGTGCAGAGGGTCTAGTTGAATGCTCTAGTATGAGGTTCTCCATAGCCTGGATTCTTCTTTTTGTATTTTCGCAGATAATGAAAGGTCTCTACATGTGTTGAGGACTTGGAAAAGGCCAGTGTCAAGTTCTACCAGGTTTCCTATATGATGTCTGGGGGTATGAGGTACCAGGGCTGCTACTATGAGCCTTTGTGTCCTCATATACCCCCACTAAGAGCTGTGTTCACACTCTTGGCATTATGTTAAGCTTGTTCTAGATGGGCATTAGACAGGGACACTGCTACTGATTTAATAATATTTGTTGACAGTTTAGACACATTTAGGCATCATTCTTTTAGCCTCGACTTTGAAGCATGCACCTATGCATTAGTGTTAAGCAGAGTGGGTAAGCATTATCAAATCTGGTTATCTTTTCAACCCATATACAAATTAGTTAGTTAGTGGAGCTTGTTTTAACAGTTAGGGCTATCAACAATGGGTTGTTTCTCTGGTATGTCAAATATTAATCTGTTCCTCTACTCACTGTTTCTCTTGCATTTCTCTCAGACAGTTTGCAAGTTTATAATTGCTTGTTTGAATGATTAGAGTGAGTGAAACTTTTCTTAGTTTTACTTTAAAAATCCCTCCTGTTACCTCTTACCTGTGAAGAACTTTGAATTGTGAACAAAGCTTTGCACGTGACCAAATGAACCAATAACAGTTGATGCTGCATACCTGTAAACACTGCACCTGATTAACATCAGCATGTTAGCAATGTCATTTTGAGCATGTTAGCATTTAGGTCAAAGCACCACTGTGCCTAAGTAAAGCCTCTCAGAGCTGCTAGCATCGAGCATGATGTTGTTGTTGATATTGTATTTTTTGCACGGTGACTTAAAACATAGTTAGAATTAATTTCACTTCCTTTATTTGACCTTTAACATTGAATTTAACTGAATTACATGTGTAGATATACTGTAGATTTGTATTTTGTGGATTCTTTCTCTAATTTGAATGTAAGATGTTTTTGCTTGTTGAATTCTTGATTATGTGGACGTTGCTTTTGGTTTCAGGCCTTCCTCAGATTGGCCTCTCAAGCTGACTGCCTTAATTTGTAAAACACCTCTTGTAATTAGTGACTGCTGTAACTTATCCTGAAGAAGGCAGTGTGACGAAACCCTGACCTTTATGAGTTGAAATAAATGCATCGGAGTTATGAGTGTGTGGCTTTACCGTTCTCTTTTTTTTAATAATGTTTAAGACACCTATATCACCTATATATCTCCCTGAATGACTAAAGAATGAACACTCGGGAGTGTGTTTCTTTTTTTTATTGATTACTTTGGTGTTGGATAAAATCTAAAATTCCCGGAGAACAGAATAAACTGAGAACACTGCATGCTACATTTACTGTTGATATAAACCTCTCTGGCAACTTTTACTGCAATTATAACGTGTGTAGTGTAAGAGGCAGATGTGAAAATGTTTGAACAAAACTGACATAATGTATTAGCCAGCATGTATTTGCAGATACAGATCATTGCATCGTTACATCACTATCACATTAACTTGCCAATGTTGTGGACATGACTGAACCAGAATACTTAGACACTGCGTAAGGAAGTTAAACATGTGAGGTATTTTAATCATCCGTCTGCTGTTTGTTGCAGCACAAGTATATTTTTCCTGGGTTATGGATGCCATCTGCAGTAACTGTTTACTTTTGTTACAACGGCCTCGAGCCACTGTACATCATTCCAACAGATTGATCTGCAGCTTCAACAGAATCAGCAGGTTTCCTCCTGGCTCACCTGGAAAGCAGTGGGCTAAGCAGTTATTGCTTATCTGTATGAAGGTAATATCCATCCTGTGGACGGATTCCCATTCACACCTCCTCACACTTGTGTCTGTCCTCATCAGTCTAACTTGACCTATTTTGTTTAGCTGGTAACACTGGACTCCATATTTTTCGATGCTGACATGTAATGACATAGTACTGAATATATGACCTTCCACTAACTTTGGAGATTTTCTTTGCACATTTGCTTAAATTTGTAGGGAACGCTGTATGAATTGATTCAAAATATAGTTTGTTCTGTAACCTTTTCAGGGTGTTGAAACATTTTCACAGATGCAAACAGGACAGCAGCTAGACAGACAGTAAAAAGTCGGCCTGTTTTTTTTTTATCGGACGAGAAGTTGGAGCTGATGTCTGTCTTTTCATGTACATTTATGGCTTCCTCGTGGTTTCTTAACACCTACAGATCACTTCAGACAAACTGAGGTGCCAAACATGGCACTGTCTCTAGGCAACAGGAGTATGCTATTCTCAGTATAGACAGTATTGTGTGATTTCACAGGCCTTCCAGTCAAATAATTCATGTCCAAACCCTCTTAATTTGTCACGGTCAAATGTTCCATGAGTGAAGAAATGTGAATTGTGTCTGCGTGACTTAGTGTGATCTGAATATATTCACTCACATTTAGTTTCTATTCACAATCTAGTCATTAGACTTACTGAGGGTTGATATAATATGATTTGGGAGTGAACAACACAAATAAAGAGAGAACAATGACAAGATGTTGAATTTGTCATGTAACACCTACAGTATGCTCATTTCTAAGATCCCCTTCTCTGCACCCACACACACACGCACACACGTATGCATGTGTGCACAGACACATACTGTAGATTAGACATTGCACTGGGAGTAGTGAAGCACCAAGTGTGTACTGATTGGAGTATCATGCCCTCTTCTGGCAGGTTGTTTGCTGTCTGTGAGAGAGGATGAACTGCAGCTGTATCTGTTAACCTCCAATCTGCTCAGTGTGTTTAATGTACAAGCCTTCTCTTATACAGTCTTGTGAGATTTTTTAATTCGTGAGGGAGGTTTATATTCTTATATTTGAGCTACCATCTGAGGGTAATTTGAAAAGAGGCTACAGTACAGTACCACTCAGAACAAGTAAATTTACTCAAGTACAGTTGTGTACAATTTTTACTTTGTATTCCTTTTTATTCTACTTTAAGCTTCAACTCCCCTTCATTTCACAGGGAAATAGTCTACTCTTTAATCTACTATCTACTTTATTTGACAACTGTAGTTACTAGTAACTTTTGTGATTAAGATTTAAATATGTTAATAAAATACATACATAAAATACAATGCAATGCTAAAGATTAAAACCGGCGACTCCCAACCTTTTTGGCTATTGACCCCTCATAAAAATAAAAAAAGCACTGTCTAGTCAAGGCTCCTTGTTATGGGTCAAATGTCTCTGAGCTGTAAACATTTCCACCAGAGACATTTCCCCTCTAAACTTCTCAGATGGTTTCATTTAAGTAATTGGAATATTGGAAATATGGAAATAATCATATATTGACAGCCCAATTTATAAGGCCGATTATTTTCTCAATTAATCGATTAATCATTTAGTCTAGAAAATATCAGAAACGAGTGAAAAATGCCTATTTCAATTTTCTAGAGCTCAAGGTGACTTCACCAAATGTCTTGTTTTGTCCGACCAACAGTTCAAACCCAAAGATTATCAACTCAATATAATGTAAGACAAGGAAATGCAGCAAATTATCCCGTCTGCGAAGGTGTAACTGTCAAATGTTTGTCATTTTTGCTTGAAAAATGACTGAAATGATTGATTTTCTGTCAATCGACTAATCGATTTATTGACTCATCATTGCAGCTCTGCAAATCAGAACTTTTTTTTCGTCTTTACTCTCCCATTAATCGTCTCACAGCCCCTTCAGATTTATCTTGTGACCCTTTGGAGAGGCCTGGCCAGACATGAAAAATGTCAAACTTCTGGATGTTGTTGTAAGCTCCTGAAGAAGTTATTTCACACCTCTTACACTTATTCTTCCCAGCTGCTATCTCTGTTTGTGCAAATCATGTCATGCTCCTCCACACTGTTAGGAATAACACTTAGCCTAAGCGTTATATTTTAACATATGTTCTTATTTGTAGGAAGTAAAGCTTCAGAATCTCCAAATTCATACAAAAAAACAGATAAAAATAAATGAGAGACCAATTAGTGTATAGCCTGCAAGTATGCGTTTTCCCGCTCAGCTTTGCCTTGCTACATCTGCTCATAAAATGCTGAGTAAATGAATGAACATACATCCATGATATACAGTAATGGGCTGTCCTGTGCGTTTCTCATCAAGGACAGCATGTCAGTTCACTCTGGGAGGGCGGAGTCCTGGTGATGTAGTTTTTATGTTACTTTGAAGGACACCAGGATGAAATCAAAGTGAACACAAATGGAGATTAAACTGGTCTTAAAATAGGGATGGAAGAGTGACAGCCTCTCCTCATTTCATCTCATGTCGCCATGGAGACACTAGAAGAGTTTTTAATATTCAAGCCATGTGTTGTGGGTACCAACATTTTGTGTAAAAGCACTTACATTTGTTGAATGTTTTCACAAACAGACAGAAAATGTGAGGTTTTTTTTTTTTTAGAGCTTTGAAAGAATTATGGGAAATCCCTTACCCAAGGCCAGCTCCATCACAGCAAGGATGGTGAATATGAACTCCACTCAGTGACAAAATGAAAAGGATCAACACTCCAAAAGCAGATTTAACAAATAAAAAACGGAAGGGCATTCTACTATGTAATGTGCAGAGAAAAGAAAGGAAATAAAATGCTCATAAATTACATTTTGGTGGAAACCAGAGCTACAAAACTTTTTCCACCACTGCCACTATTGTAACACCAGATAATGATAGCCTACTTGTGAGTAGATTTTCTGATGTTTGACCCTCTGAAAAATACTGGATACACAAAACCTTATTTTCCAAAAAGGAACAAAAATATTGAATGATTTTATTTTCAGTTGAGAAGCACAGCCTGATTTAGTTTGTTCTTATTGTTTGCTCAGTGCAAGAGCTGGCTTTTTGAGGACAGAGTCGGCCTGTTGTTGCCTCAGATCCACCTCATTCTGGTCATTCATCATGGGGAAATTGAATTGTTCTCCATGCCAAGATGCCACAGTGTACAATCAGCCATTAGTTTTTAGCCCAACAACTGGATGCTTCTCTGGCAAATTGCTGTAGACTGCCCTGGGATAGGCATTTGATTTATCTCCTCTGGGGAACCTGCTGGCTAAGTGGCCAGTCAGCCTCTGGAGGTACTAATACTTCAGGACTAATGAGTCCACGTTCCCTTTTCGAATGTCGTCCCACAATATAGTATAGCATTTTTTAGTACTGAATGGGTCATTATCTCAAATTGGTGCCTTTTAAGTCCATGCAACAAACTTTAAAGCCCCCATGTGTAGGATTTTCTGACTTTGGTGACTCCTAGTGGTAGAATCTAAAAAGGCACAGCATGGTGTCTGTCAAATGTAATATTTATATTTATAATTATGTTTATAACATATAATATTTATATTACTTGATGATCATTTGATAAAAATATTACAGTAAATCAGCATAATGGCTGACTGTAATATCTTAAAACACTCAATTGTACTCAATAGTTACTCAAAAAGTTTGACTGTTGTAAAAACAGAACAACAGTATTGTACTTTAATGACGTAAAGCTGTAAATAATTAAATGGCCACAGATCTTTCATGCGTGAATATGGTACAATATATTTACAAAACAGTGTACATAAGTACATAATAGCATGTGAAAAAGACAGATGTGGATTGTGGTATACGCATACCGTAATCCTTCACTAACTTAACTGTGGGCCTTTGTGACTTAAAGCTGCATTCATCCATTTTTGGCCTCTAGGGGGCAGAAAAACATCAAAACAAATGGTCAGATACGCAGCCACCAGGTGCCACGGGGTTCATTGTTATGTGTTACCAAACAATTGGCTACTTTCACATCTAGCAACATTAGCATTCATTTGGAGTCGTGTTTCTGGCCACCTGACAAATGTAAGTCCAATACTCACCCTCCTTTTGGATGTCTTTTTCTCTTTTGTTGAAGGTGGAGTAACGTTACAATAGGCTACTTAAGGTGTGATTAATGTGGCTCAGGAGGCTTACACTATCAGCAAAAGAGTGTTGTATTTTGTTATCTGTAAGTGTTTAGCCAAACTCATGTTGGTGAGCTAGCAAAGAAAACGAATATGGCTGACGGTTTTTTCACAGTGTGCACAAACTCCAGTTAGTTTTCTGCACACAATCAAGTTATTGTCCCGTCTCATCTGAAACTAGTCCTGTAGAATAGTGAGCACTTACAATCTACATAAAATTCATCTAAAGTAAAAAAAATAAATAAATAAACAAATAAAACTCCACAATTCTATTGAGAAAATCTGTTGTAGTATGTTTTAATATATGCACCAACTTAACCGTGTACAGAACATTACTATGCACTGTCATTGTATAGATACATGTAAATTTAGATTTAGAGTGTGGTCCTAGCTTTTAGTTTTAGTTCACTTTCTAGTTAAAATTGGCTATTCGTTATTTACAGTTTTATTATTATTATTATTGTAGTAGTATAGTGATACTCAAATTCTCCATCACAGACAGGCAACATATTTTTGTCTTTGTATTGCCTATTATATATTTGTCTGTTTTACTGCATACACCTATGGCACTGTCGATATTTGGAAGCTTCCTGTGAGCCAGTGTAAACTCCAATAATACCGCGTGGCACTTGGAGACACAAAAAAAGCCCAGCTTGGATCGAGGAGGGGCCTGCGGGTCAGGTTTCCAGAGAAGCGCGACCCCCGACCCGCTGACGAACGTCCTGTCTGTGCTCAGCCTGCGCGCGCCCGCTGCTCTACACACACAAAAGCAGCAAGCGACCGCTGGCAGAGGCCGATCCACATGATCTACACATCGTCCGCCGAGCCGTGGGAAGCCCGAGTTATGCCTCCCTACTATCTCAGCATCCTTCCCAGCAGTAGGAGAGAAAAAAAAGGAGAAGCTAAACAAGCAAAAGTTTTCCTCTGAGTCGACATGGGTGAAAAGGAGCTTTTTTGTGTGAATGAACGCAAAGACTGACGAAAACATTCTTCACACGGTAAAAGAATGATAACATAGCCGGGCGCTTTGCGTTGTTTTCTATGAGAGGACACGAAAACCTCAACTGTGGGGAAGTTTGAAGCAGGGACTGGCTATGGCGCGGGAGACCGAAGACCCTGGGATGGCCAAAGCGTCAAAAGTCAAAAGGCAAAGAAAGAAGAAAAACAAGGAGAACAAAACCAGGATTGTCCACGCAAACATACTGTATGATCACGCCAAAGGGGAGGAAAACCCAAACCGACACTATGCAAACAACAAGATTAAGACGACCAAATACACTGTGCTGTCTTTCCTGCCAAAGAATCTTTTTGAACAGTTTCATAGGTTTGCCAATGTTTACTTTGTTTTCATCGCTTTGCTGAATTTTGTTCCAGTTGTCAATGCCTTTCAGCCAGAACTTGCTCTGGCTCCTGTAGTTTTCATCTTGTCTGTCACTGCCATCAAAGACTTATGGGAGGACTACAGGAGACACAGGTCGGATAAAGAAATCAATCACATGGATTGTCTGGTCTACAGCAGGTAAGTTGGGCCTGAATGCTAATAGCCAGTTGTGTCCAGCTGTTGCTGAAACCTTGTGTGTTTACCTATTTCTCAATCAGTATTCATGCTACAAACTGTCCTCCACCAATGCATCTGACACACATTCACATCAGCTGATAAAGGCAGATTCCAGATTAAAAAAAACAATCAAGACACATTTACTTCACTTTCTGGGTTCTAGCATGAACCGACCTTCATGCTAGAACCCAGCTGTCAGCCTCTCAGTTTGTGGGTCCAGGATGGGGGAATAAAAGAACATTTCAGGCCTTGGAGTTAAACCTGGCTGATGCATGAGGAATATATATCAAATGTCAAATCCAAAAGTACAGAAAACCTCCAGTTTGCTGCCCTCCTGTCTGCCAGTGAGGCGTGAAACACTTTTTCTGATAATACAGCTGTTGCTTTAGTGCTGTCATTATTAATTATGAGTCACTAGTTACCTGACTAGTTCTCCCAAGCTTTCTCTGCTACCAACTATTTTCACAAGTCTGTGTGTGCAGAGTGTGATTTGCTAATGAAAAGCAGCACTGTTGTCCATGTACAGAGTATAATTCATGCTAGTCAAAAGGCTCAGTGTGTAGTGGCTCCACAGTCTTAGCTAAGTCCTGACCCAAGTTGTTCTGTCAAGGTTGAACATAACTACATTTTCTTCTTCTGTGGCAATATTGTGCAAAACATCCCCTTTCTCAACCTGGCAACAGCTGACTTGACTAAACCCACATGGCGGCGTTATTTCACTTTTCTCAAGGTTAAATACACAACTTTTAACTGCAGGTGAACTGCATCTACATGATTTACCTAATGAATCTCATCTTCACACGGACACTTTTTGCGTGGCAAAGCAAAAGGACCTTGTATTTATGATATGGGAAATTCCATTTTAATCAAAAATGCTAATATTTACAAAGTGTGAATGATGGGTCTTCCCATTTATCATGAGGGTTTCTCCTAAAAAATGTAGATTTTGGAGCGGCTACAAAGATGTAGACATATCCAGTCAAATCAGACGATTGCACTAATAATTTGAGTTGGCTGGAATGTAAATACTTTGCTCTTAATCTGCTTAGATACACAGAGCTAACAACATCTGCTGGTGCTGTCCAGAAACAATCTGGACTCCAGGTCACTGGATAACAGTTTATATTCTTCCAGGACTGGATAATTAATTAGTGATGTGTGTTGGCCATCTTTTCCCTGCTCTATTTGCTGTAGTCATTTTGTGGTCATGCACAAAGAATGGAAGATCCATTTCACAGTTAAGCATCACTGAAGGAGAGACTGTCAGTAGACTGCAGGAATAATACATTTTCATCAGACAGACAGACAATCCTTGTTTCACTTTCTATTTGTTTGTTTCAGAGATGACTTCTAGTGGGTTTTAATGTGAATTTAGAAAAACAAAGGATGAAACAAAGTATATTATAGCATTTGGAGAATCTTTGGATTTGGAGAATACAAACGGTGCAGGGCTGCTGGGAATTTCCTCTATTCAGGACTATTTCACTCATTCTAACATTAAAGCGACCTTTTTTTAAACAAAGATATCCAGTAAGATGCTCAGGGGTATTTCCAACAAAGTATTCATAGATGCACTGTCTTGGTATGTTGTGGTTACAGTGGGCTATGTCCATTTAATAAGGTGTGAATTCAAAAATAACATAATAACGCATATAAAATGTAAGTTCACCCGCGGAGGAGTGTACATGTTTTCTAACATATTTTCAACAGTTTTAGGATTTTTTTGCGTGTTTTAGTTCTTTGTGATTATTCGTGGCAACCTACAATATCTCTCTATCATATAAAAATATTCTTTGTTCCTTTCTCCAGGCAGCACATGTTGTACTCAGCTGAAAATTAGAAACTGAATTGGGTTACAACTAACAATTATTTTCATTATCGATTAATCTGAAGATTCTTTTCTCAATTAACTGATTGATCTTTTGGTCTGTTAAAGATCAGAAACGAGTGAAAAAAGGTCCATCACAATGTCCTAGAGCCCAAAGTGATGATTTCAAACAAAGGAAACACTGTCGATTCTCACGTTAGAGAAGCTGGCTCCATCAAATGTTTGGCATTTTTATGTGAAAAAATTGATAATCAAAATAGTTGCCTAAAGTTTTGTGTAAGAAAACTTGATGCTTATTTATTAAATTTGAGCTGCTACTACGCTGGGCTTTAGGGCTGCAACTGCAACCTGACAATTATTTTCTTGATTAGTTGTCTAGATACGAAATGTCAGAAAAGGTTTCCCATGGTGATGTATTCAGATTGCTCATGTTATTTGACCAACAGCCCCAAAACCTAAAGATATTCAATTTACTTTTATTTATGTATTTATCAGATATGACAAAGAAAAGCAGCAAAATTTGAGAACCTGGGATCAGGGAACATCTGGTGCTTTTGCTTGAAAAAAGGAAGATGCTTGAATTTGGATATACTCCTTAAAAAAGGCTTGACATTCAACATAATCTGGTGTTTCATCATCTACACAGTCACACATGTAAACCAAAAATCTTTTTATATTTGAAATGAAACAATTCTGTCGTCACATTTGTTTGTTGTCTCCTGGCATTTATAGTAACTATTTAGATGTGATGATGAAGGCTTCGAGAGTCTGGAAATTTTAGTGCTTGAAAAGTGCTTGAATTTTACTCTAAAAAAGCTGTACGAACTGAATTTATTTAATGAAGCACTTCAGGGAACTAGTTGACTGATCAGCCAGCGTCAGTGTATTTGTCCTTTGTATAACTCCCGCCTTGCACTGAGACTACTTTTTCTGCAATAGTGAACTTCACAAATCTGGGTCACTTATTTAACCATTCTGTGCTCTAACTCTGGCAAGTCTAATCTTTGTCCTCAGGCTATTGATCTGTTTTCAGGCAATGTAAAAATAGGGAAAAGAGGAAATGCTACACTCACAAGTTTTAAATTTGTCATTTGATTTTGTTCTGTTCACCATCACTTTGTCCGGTCTAGAATATAAAACGCATGGAAAAGGTCTGATGTTCATGCTGACACCACATGCATTTCAGTGACAAAATTCAAGGAAAGGAATGTTTTTATATACTCTGAGTCGGATGTGAGTCATTAATGCCGTGTGTGTGTGTGTGTGTGTGTGTGTGTGTGTGTGTGTGTGTGTGTGTGTTATGTTGTTATGTATAAATAAGTGAGTGTTTTTTCCTTTCACTTCTCAACTGTTGTGTATAGCTTGGAGATATGCATTATTTAGCATATTTGCTACCAGAAATATCACATTGTTGAGAAATGAGCCCTGGTCACCATTTTTATTTTTATTTTATTTTTTTACACGTTAATGGTTGAGAGTGCAGCAAGTTCTGCTCAGTATCGTGACATCATGTGCAGTATCCCAACGTAACACCACAAACTCATTTGTGGTGAGAAGAATCGGTCTGTTGACATGGGCTAAAAATAGAAAACCCTGGTGAGTTTCTCTGCAAACAGAGTTACAATGTTATGTGTGGAATTATGTTTATTTAACCCTCTGAAAAGGTCTCATCCCATGTACCTACATCCCAAATCGGTGTATAATCCAATTAAGATGCAGTGTTAAATTGCTGCTAAGCTACATTTTGGACTTGCTTTGTATTCTGATGGACATATTGAGGAAGAAGTTGAGAGGAATATCTCTGGCTAGGCGGAATTTGGGAGTTGTTCGCACCAGCTTTAGCATCAACAAACAGGCTGTCCTCTTTTATGCATAATATATCTGCTGTCCCGTCCAGATTTATGGAAGTGGAGCTGAAGTTTCTCTTTATAGAACCACTCATTATTGAAAACAATGGCTCTGCATTTTTCACCCGGCAGCTTACACCAGCCGTTTGCCCATCTCTTTGTTCTGGCAGAGCGGAGAGACGCTATGTGGAGAAGTACTGGAAGGAGGTGCGGGTGGGAGACTTCATCAGGCTGCGCTGTAACGAGATCCTCCCTGCTGACGTTCTGCTGCTGAGCTCCAGCGACCCGGACCGCCTGTGCCACATCGAGACCGCCACACTGGATGGAGAGACCAACCTCAAGCAGAGGCAGGTCGTCCGCAGCTTCTTTGACCTGGTGAGATGGGCCCTGTCCCTTACCTTTTGGTTCCATCTTGTCATAATTGGTTCTACATCACACCAACTGGGTCTCTGTGTTAAAGTTCACCCAAAACTCTGAATATTAGCTGTGCTTCCAGAAGTTTCATCATGATGCTGAGCTTACACAGGTTACTTAGACACTTTCCACCCAGTGTATGAATTTAGAAAAGTCAAACTACTTGTGTGTTAAATGGTTTTTGCGCACACCCTTCAGCCAATCGGAAATGGGCATTTACCCATGTAGTGGGCATTTACCCATATTAAAGATTTACTTTGTATTTGTTCTGGATTTTGAAAGTGACATTTTTAAGGTTGTGTGTGCAACCTAGTAACTGATACCAGTTGTTGCTCTTTACCAATCTAAATGCTTTTTCTACTTCTGGTAGTAATACTGGTAACTTTGATAACCAGCTAATCATTCAATAATTTATTGAGAGAAGATATGAACATTAGTATGTAAAAAAAAGTAGAAGATTTGGTTGCTTTCAACCGTATCATTATAAATTGAATAATTTGGATGTTTTGCCTGCTTGTTAAACAAAGTCTATTTTTAATACACTATGAGGCTGTTCGCATGCCACCTGCCCCTGAAAAACAAGCCGCCCAGGTCATCTAAGAGGGGTAAAAGATGAAATACTGATGTTTTTGGCATCAATTTATTTGACAGTTACACTCTACACAACTACATTAGTTGTCAACTTGCCAGTTTATCTAATGCAGTCTGATTCAACAGTCCTGCAATAAATCTTTCATTCATGAAGGTTGTAATATATGTTATGTTTAGTTCAAACTGTTTTAGAGAGGTTTGTGTTCAACTCTATGGTCATTTTGGAAGCTGTAGTTTGTGATGCTGTTGAATTGTATTCGGTTACATTGAGCAATGTTTGTAATATTTTGGCCATCCTATTTATACCGAGGAGGGTAGACTAAATATTACAAACACCACAGGGTACCATCCATTTCCATTTAATTGGGACTCATTTGGTCAGAAATTGTAGCCGCTGCCTGAATAATCAGCTGTTTGTTGTCTGTTTGCAGGATTGTGATTTTGACCCCTTAAAGTACAACAGCGTGGTTGAATGTGAAAAGCCCAACAATGACCTGAACAGATTCCGAGGCTACATGTGAGTACTCTCTTGTTGTGTCAGCTCTGTGCAGTATGTGGTTGGTGTGCTGCCCACAATCATGTGGCGGTAACTTTTTAAAACAATTGTTTGCAATCCAAGATGCTCAGCTTTGTTATTTGTGAACTCATGTTAAAGGTTTCAAGTTTCATTTCATTTACATTTTACTGTGAATTAATGCAGTGACATTTTGAGTAATGTTAAGCTCCAAAATGGAAATAATGTGAAACTGTGGCTTGTTGACAAGCCAGGAGTTTCCAACTTATAATTATGACTTAAAACAGTTTTTCCAAGTTAAGATTACGATCTGCCTTCTTGGAATGTGGTTGCAGGGTTTTGCCAATTTGACCATGCACATTTGAAGATACATGTGCTTCCTCATGACCAGAATAAACTGAAGCATCAACTGCTCCTTGCAACCTGATTACTGAAGCTGTAGTTTCTAGACCTGTACGAAAGCTAGCCAGCTTGAGTATTTGGCAACAACAACTTGCCCCTCACTCTCTGCTGACTTCCTATGTTACACCTTACTTCCTCTTTTTGTCTAGATGTGTTTTTGACAGCGATGACAAAAGGAGGAAAGCTTGACTAAGTTTCACTCAGTGATTCAGCCCGTCCTGTTGTAGTACTTTCTACCCTCTAATTAATTAATCACATTTAAGCTAATTATTGAGCTTCGTCAATAACCCCGATGATGTCATCATTGATGCATGCAGTGTAATGTGTGTGTGTGTCTTGAATGTAATTGTTGCTTTTATAAGTTTACACAAGTCTAAAGACATAGTTCCACACATAACCCCCTGTAAAACCACAAAGTGACGTTTTTTACACTTTGGTTTAAACAAATGAGGTAAAACATGTTAATCAGTGAGCTTTAGAGGTGCTGGTAGCCAGGCTAGCTGTTTCCCTCTGTTTCCAGTCTCTATGCTAAGCTAAGCTAACCGGCTGCTGGCTGTACCTTCATATTTTAACGTACAGACACGAGAGTGGTATTGATCTTTTCATCTCATACTCGGCAAGAAAGAGAGTAAGTGTATTTCCCAAAATGTTGGACTATCCTTTTAGCATATTCGCGGCCATGTTTATCAGTGGGATGCAGCATGTTTGCTCCCTGCTATTGTCAGAGTTTTCAGAGACCTGGATTTATGCCAGGTGTGTCTACTCTGTCTCTTGTGTTGGATAAGTTTGTGTGAGACAGAAGATGAGAAACGTACAGTAAAGTGGTTGAGCTGACCCACACTCACATGACTATGACATTTATTCTTTGCTCAGAAGGAGACCAGATGCTGCAGGTATTCAGTTGCCAGGCTACAGTGGAGCACAGTGGAGTTGTCTCAGCAGTGTTTTATTACATTACGGCCAATGGCACCAAGTCTAATCTCACTACCTTTCTGGGAGAGAAAGCACTCTGTGTCTCAGAGTGTTATCAGTTTCTTGAACAGTGTGAGCTATGAACTAGGACGAGCTGTCTGTGAACTACGGCTGCTCGGAGCTCAGGGACACTCTTATTAATCTATAGTGGTGGTGGCGTGTCAGTCGGCCTGCTGTCAGAGGCCAAAGGATGAACATTCATGTTAGTAAACATGCTGATAGTTGCGAAACTTTGAAAGAAGCTACAACAGAGATGATTAAGCGCTGCCTCCAGCTGAAGGTTGTGGGGATGATGTTTAACTAACACATTTGTAATCCTTGATTTAGTAATGCGATTAAGGCTGACATTAAAAGCTCAGCTCTCCCCCACAACAGGCACATTTGCCCCTCATTTAATACAGCTCACCATACATCTCACTTTTAATTAAAAAAAGCCTTTTCTAAGAGGGGGTTGAACTTCCTTGGTGGTCTGGCTAAGAGCTGAATTCAGTCTTTGTATGATACCAACGCTCTAGATGAGCCTGATGAGCTTTAAACTCAATAGTTGAAGAGAAGCGGGGGGGGGGGGGTCAGCATGGTCAGTGCCTCTATATCAGAGGGAATTTGTGCTGAGATAAGGGCTCCTGGTGAGGGAAGACCAAGATGCTTTAGAGCATGATCGATTGGGGTGCTGCAGAATAAACTGATGTTGTCTTGGGGGCTCTGGTATAGAGAGATACTCTATCTCTCCTAGGGCATCAGTATTTTTTACCTGAGTATAAAGACATAACCATGAACCAGCACTTATAGTAATTTTTATGCATGTTCTAACCCGACAGAATCCATCGAAGTGGCAGAAGAGATGCACTTTACAAAGATAACCTGCTGCTGAGAGGCTGCACCATCCGCAACACAGAAGAGGCTGTGGGAATAGTCATTTATGCAGGTTAGCCCCCAAAATAACCGTGTTGTCAGCTGTCACACTCCATCTTTGACCTTTGACCAGCTGCTGCTAACATGCCATGTGTCTTCGCAGGTCACGAGACCAAAGCAATGCTAAACAACAACGGCCCGCGCTACAAGCGCAGTAAACTGGAGAGACAGATGAATGTAGATGTGTTCTGGTGTGTCATCATCCTACTGGTCATGTGCCTGTTCACTGCTGTTGGTACGTAAACACTTGTTTTGGAAATCTTTGTGGTTTCTATTGAGAAATTTCTATTTAAAACCTCAATTTCTTCAGATTTAATGCAAAAAAAGTAAAGACTTTGGACCTCCTTTACTGTGCTTTTTATTTATATCTTCTCATTCCAGTGTTTATATGAGTTGACCTTGTGGTGTTGCTGTTCCAGGTCATGGGCTGTGGATGTTTCAGTACAGAGATAAGAGACCTGTGTTTGACGTTCTTAGTCCAGAGGGGACAGACTTATCGCCCATCATGTCAGCTATTTATCTCTTCCTTACTATGATCATCGTCTTTCAGGTACGAAACAGAGAGAAGCTTAAAGAAACAAAGGCACAGATAAAGAGAGAAACAAGACACACAGTATCACACAAGTTCAAAATGTTTTATCCCACTGCACACAAGCGTTGCTGTACATCAAATCATTGGCAGCCGTTATTTCAGCCCCCCTGGGTGTGTGACCTCTAGATCTTTATCTGCACATTTAATCTGGAAAAGCAGCGAGGAAGCACTTGCTTTATACTGCAAAATAATCTTTATAATACAGGATCAAAATAGGAAAAAGTGCCACCTGACAGCTATTGATTTGTTTGCTTTGGGGGTTTTTTTTTGCTTGCATGCAAAAATGTCAGTGAAAATGTCACCCTGTCCTGTGTCAGATGTTGCAGCTAGTTCCCTTGATTTCAGGTAACTTATGAAATAAATGAAGTCAGTGAAGATAGAATTTGGTTACACTGTACAAACAGTAACTGTTTGAGGTTGGAGACTTACCAGCATTGCCAGACATACACTTTCAAATAAACATATCACTCTGTTGGCCTCCAGGCACAGGGAGAGTGTGCAGGCTGAACTTCCCTCCCAAAAGCTGTGACTCATTTGTGCGGAACTACTTTCCAGAAATGTTGCCTGGAAATTTCTCACTCGGGATCACACCAACATTTTTAAACAATCAAACATATTCCCAGTATGCTTATATGTAATTTCTTAAATTATTAAGATTTTCACCTATAGAAAAGGTAACAGAAAATCTGTAATTCTCTAAAACAGTGATTCCCAACCTTTTTTTAATCAGAAATACCCCCATAGCCCTGTCAGAAGAACTCAAAGTACCCCTTCATTGACATCGCTATTTATTTCAACCATTTATCCATTACTTTTAGCCATTTATTTCAACTGTTAATTTTAGCTGTGTGTTTTATCTGTCTTTATTTCAATTATTTGTCCATTACTTTTAATTGACTATTTCTGTAGTATTTATATAACTGTTTATCCATTACTTGTAGCTAACAATTTCAAGTGTTTATCCATTACTTTCACTATTTTAACTGTTTCAATTACCTAACTAAATTATTTATCCAACACTTTTAGCTAAATGTGTCAGCTTCTTCTCGCTCGCTAACTTGCTTGCTGTTGACTCACTATGTGGATATATTTCTTCAAATTGTAATTTCTGTTTTTTTTTTTTTTTTTTCAAATTAGTTGAGCTACTCCACAATCTTTGCACAAACCCCCAAGCAACTGCTTGAAGAAGAAGTACCCCCTGGTGTACAAGTACCCCTGGTTGGGGATCACTGTTCTAAAATGTATATACTGTAAATGTTTCAGAAAGTAGGCTGGAAAAACTGATAACCAGCTCTACCTCGTTTCTAACAAAAACTCTGTCCTCTCCTAGGTGCTGATACCCATCTCCCTTTTTGTGTCGATTGAGATTGTCAAGATCTGCCAAGTGTACTTCATCCATCAGGACATGGATCTGTACGATGAGGAGACAGACTCTCACCTGCAGTGCAGAGCTCTTAATATCACTGAGGATCTCGGCCAGATGCAATACATCTTCTCTGACAAGACAGGCACGCTGACGGAGAACAAGATGGTGTTTCGCCGCTGCACTGTGGCAGGAGTGGAGTACTCCCACGATGCCAATGGTGAGACAAGCCAGCGAACACACACTCCCTTACAAAAACAGTTAGCAGTCATTGCCTTTTAAAGTCACTCTTAATGATGTGTTCGTGTGTGTGTGTGTCCAGCTAGAAGACTTGCTATGTACCAGGAGATGGATTCTGAGGAGGAAGAGTGTACGTCTCATGGTGGCACGTTGCCCAGGCGGGACAGTGTGACCAGCCACCAGAGCGCCCGAGTGGTGCTGCGCTCCCAGAGCACAAAGTCCCACCGCAGGACAGGCAGCAGGGCAGAGGCCAAGCGAGCCAGCATCCTGTCTAAGCACACGGCCTTCAGCAGCCCCATGGTCAGTGTGCCTCACTGTCACGCCGTCCTTATACTCTGTGCTGTGTGTTCTCTACTGATAAACCGTCCTCTGTCCTGCAGGAGAAAGATATCACCCCCGACCCTCAGCTCCTAGACAAAGTCAATGAATGCAGCAGTCAGATGGACTTCATGCGCTTCCACAGCCAGCCCATGTCCCAGCTGCCCTCTGACCTCGCTGACATCATCGATTTCTTCATCGCTCTCACCATCTGCAACACGGTGGTGGTGTCCTCCCCCAACCAGCCCCGGCAGAAGGTAAAACTCACCTCCACAAAATCTATCCAGTCAAACCTTCTTCAGGTCAATACGGGATTACCTTTTACCAGTTAGAAATGAATCAGATGGTTGACTTGGTCAGATAGTTGATCTTTATTACATTGATTTTGGTGTAACTATATTTGCACTTGAGCTTTTGCACTGCAACCGAAGTGATGAGAAATAAGTCTACCTATACTGGTAAATAATAAACACTGTAGAATTAACACATTATATTTAGCAGCTTTTTCCTCACCACTCCAAAAAGCAGCATCAGGAACATTTGAATAACATGAGGATTCATGTTGCTGCAAGAATCTGTTGTCAGAACTTTGACAGTCATCCAAAATAGTCATCTTGCTTTTATAAGATAGTAGACAATAGAAATGTGACAGGAGATGAGAAGAGAGAGAGGGTATGACATGCAAAGGTCCCTGGCCCATACATTGTCAGCGTCTTAGACCCCTAGGCCAGGCCAAGCTGAGGGTCAGGACCTTTCATTTTATGTGAATTTTTTTCAACACTTTCCTCTAATCTTAATTTTTTTTAGGCATGCTAGTGGCATGGCTTCAGGAGTGGCTCTAGTGGTCCAACTTGCCATTCAATTTTGTGCTGACATTCATGGTCACCAGAGGATGAATCATGATGACTTTGGCGATCTCTTGACTTTTCACCTAGCGCCATCACCAGATAAAAAAAGTATGTTACCAATACTTTTGTTCATATAAATACCTGAAAACTAATAACATTCCCATCAGCCTCAGCTGTACTTTGTGTGTAGTGCTAATGTTAGCATGCTAACATGCTAAACTAAGATGAAAATAGTAAACATTACACCTGCTAAACATGAGCATTGTCATTGTGAGCATGTTAGCATGCTGACGTTAGCATTTAGCTCAAAGTGAAGCCCACAGAGCTGCTAGCATGGCTTGTTTCAGGAAAAAGTATTCAAACAAATTAAGGGGAAAAAATCTGGTCACAGCTGATAGACATATAGACAACCACTCGTCACAAGTAGACATTACCTTGATTTAAGAGGTCACATGCCAAAAGAGTTGGGAACCACTGCCACCAAGCACCCAAACAGGAGAGGTATTATAAAGAGCCTCAATAGAGGGTCCAATAGGGACTGATTGTACTGATATCCTTCCAAAGCACTCTCTAATGTTAAATGATTTTTGTTTTGTTTTTCTTTTTTTGAACAACATGGGAGTAGTTTCCATCTTTTGACAAAAAGAATTGAATTTGTTGCGTGTTCTTTTGGCCACTTTTCCTAGAAAAAACACAGTCTCAAACGCACAAAAACCTTCCAAAATACTCACAAAGCCTCCTTTTGCACGTAGCTTTCACTGTTTTGCTGCCTGCGTCTTTGATGTGCTCGGTCCAGTCGCAGTTGTGTATCCGTGTTTTGTTTTGTTTTTGTGTGCGCCTGGGTGTGGTTGTCCTGTTCAGAGGTGATATCCTCTGCTCGCCACACACTGCGCACCAGCTCGCTGTCCTGCCAGTCAGAGGCACAAACCTGTTCAGATTAAGCTTTGCAAAGTGACACATTATTTATGTACTCTGTGTTTCTGTTTGGAGGTTATCTGATAAGATGGAAGGAAATGTAAATCTACACAGAACCATTGGCTTTGATACAGTCTCCTTTCTGTTTTTTTCCTCTTTTTTTTTTTATTGTTTGTGCTTTTTTTTTTTGTCCTTTGGGCCAATGTAATTGTTCACATTTTATTATGATGCCCTTGCTGCTAACCCAGCACCTGAATGATTTATATCTATATATGTGAGGACTCCTGCTGCCAGGAGTCCTCAAAGTGAGTCGCTCTCTCTGCTATTGTACTGCACCACCTTGGGATAAAGGATTGGCTAAAGGATGATAGCCAGGAGGTGCATTTTCATCAGTGCTGAAATCTTCTGTACCACTGAAGCTGGGCCTGTTTCTCAAAAGCATCTAAAGGTTAAAATTATCATTAAGCCAACCAAACAGATTTTCTGTTTCCCAGAAGCAACTAGATAAACCAAAAATGGCATGTTTCATTGATGTTTTTCTTGTTTTTATTCATTCTTAAAGTCTATACTTTTTATCATGTCCATCAATGCTCTCTGTTAAGTGCTGTTGATGTAAAATTAGTGATTTTAAATGACAAAATAAAACCAAAATAACACACAAAAAAGCAAATTAATTGAACAATTATTGATTTGCATCTGCCGACCTCCCCTTGTCATATATGGCTGCCACCGTCCAGACAGCAATTGTTACAGTTATGACTGCAGCACTTTGATGGAGAAAGGTGGAGTCTACTGGGTTTTTTATTTTTATTTGTGGCAGCGACGCGTCAAAGTAAAGGCTGTTCTATTGTCAGTTTTTTATATTGTCTCTTTAAAAAAATTTTTTTTTATTATTTGGTGTGTATGCCGTTTAGCATGGGTCTAATACAGAAATTAATGCAAGACTGACAACCGTAATCTATGACGTGGTTATTGATAAAACATTTAAGAACAGTAATTGTTTGATTTCAGGTTTAATTTGTATTGAAGAGTAGAGGTTCCAGTATACTCCATCAGAACTGCTTGTTTGATGGTGGAAAGCTTTGGAAACCCCCTTCCCCACACACACTTTACCAACATCGGAATTGGGTGGGCTGTGTCCAACCATTTCTGTCACTTTTGGGCTTTCGGGGTGTAAAAGGCTAGATTATGCATGAAAGGAATCAGTTTATATGACGTGTTGTCCGACCACGTTGGAAGGCAAAAGTGTTTATAGCTGTCATCATAGATTGGGGGATGTATGGGGATAACGGGGCACATGTTCAGATAGTCTACCCTGGAAGGCATTCATAGTGTTGCACTTGGTTGTTCATATGAAAAGTGACAGAAATAGAGACCTAGAGAGAGAAGTTTAAACCCTACCTACTTTCTCACCCCCACACAGCTGGCCAATTACGGCATGAAGTGGGTGTGAATGTTGGAATGACGGTTTCGGAAAGTGACGAAAATTCAGAAAACAGTCCCTCCTAATCCGACATCGGAAAGGAGTGGTGGGGAGGGGGTTTCAGATGCTGTTCAACCATCTCACAAGCAGTTCTGATGGAGTATACTGGCGCCTTAGCTGCCTCAAGCAGCAGCTAAATGAATCATTATAAATCATTATTAATAAAATATTAAACTGACTTCCACCCAGTAACAGGAATTATAAACGTCTGAACATTGAGCTTGTAGTTGCATCATTTTCAGAATAAGTTCTGCTACTTGCTGCTGCAGGTGTGACTGACTCCGTTCTCCTTGTCCTCCAGGTCCGGATGAGATTTGAGCTGAAGTCCCCAGTTAAGACCATCGAGGACTTCATTAAACGCTTCACCCCCAGCCGACTGACCTCAGGCTCCAACAGCAGCAGCTCCTCCAGCCTCATCACCAACCGCTCTTCCAACAAGGGATGCTCCAACATGCTGTCCTCCCCATCTGCCGAGAGCACGCTCACCAAACTGGACGAGGAGCAGCCTCATAGTGGCCTGGAGCACGCCTTCAGCCCCGCCCCTCCCTGCTACGACGGGAAGGCTTGGAACTTGGAGGAGGGTGAACTGCGCTACGAGGCCGAATCGCCTGACGAGGCTGCGCTGGTCTACGCTGCCAGGGCCTACAAGTGCTCCCTGGTCGGACGCCTCCCTGACCAGGTGACCGTGGAACTTCCGCACCTGGGGAAGTTGAGCTTCGAGCTGCTGCACACACTGGGCTTCGACTCCACCAGGAAACGCATGTCTGTGGTGGTTAGACACCCTCTGACGGATCAGATCACTGTCTACACTAAAGGAGCAGACTCTGTCATCATGGATCTCATCAAACCCCCTGATACAGGTAGGAAAAACACTCTTTCTCAGATTGTTGTGTCCAGTTAGGAATTTATCATGGGAGGTGAATTTAGTGGTGGCACACTCTTGATAAACGATGACACCGCTGTCAACACAGTCTTACGATGTGGTTTGGAGCGGTATGTTGCCGGTGCTGTATCATGTCTGCAGGCTCCTCCTCCAGAATTGATGAATCGTGGCTGTGAAGCCATGATCGGCTACAAATCATTTGATGTAATCTTCACATGGCACATGAGTTTACTGGACATGTCAGCAAATTGAGAATATTTTCACTTCACTCTGGTCCATCCCAAATGATGGATTGTTTTCAGTTGTAGCTGCTTCAGGTTTCTGAAAAATTGTGATAATACTGTGCGCTGTCTTTTGGACTAACATGCCTGCACAGGGAGGAGGTCTTTGTCTTTATAGAGCACCCAAGGTTTCACGCCGCCCTACCCCAAACCTTCATACTTTCCACTGATGTAAACCTATAAGGTAACATGTTATGTAAGAAGTAGTATTTTTAGAGCAAGTGACTGCTGCAAAACTCAATGCATCTTGATTGGTACCTTTAAAAAAACACGTCCTTGTGTATTTCTTCCTCTGTGATCTTAAAACCTTGTTCCGTACTCTTCAAGTTCTTTAACTTCCTAATGGCAAAGGTGTACCAGGTTGTTAGTATTCCAGGCACACAAAGAGCTACACAGGCACTTTTCACTAATGCTTTGTACACAGTCACCAGACATCTGTCCAGGGGTGCTTAGCGAGGACTGTTAAGGCCCACAGATGGAAGGCTTGACACAAAACACAGTTTGTAGTCCTGCAAATAATGATTATTTTCACTATTCAACAACATTCGATTTACAATGATATAAAACAGAGAAATGCAGCAAAACCAAACATCTGGCATTTGGCATTTTTTCCTGATTAATGATTTAAACAATTAATTGAGTATTAAAATTATTGCCGACACATTTTCTGTCGATATACTAATGGTTTTAGCACTGCTTTGAAATCCATTCTTGTTGAGATTCTTTAGACTGCCTAAACTGCTGCTGTGGCTGCTTGTTAAAGGGCCGCTCCACTGATTTTACACATGAAGTTTAGTTTACGTGTCATTGGGAATACTACTCAGCCTGTGAAAGCAGTTGTATAATGTCTTCTGTGACTTATGTGAGGGCACGTGGAGTGACATGTAATGTTAGTATGAATTCAAGAGCTAAACTACTATTTAATTCATCTGCAGAATGAATTGTTAGGGAAGTGGTCTCCGTATCTGTTTGTGCGATGTAGACTATATCACCATGGTAACACATTTAAAACATTGTACCTGATTTGTTTTGCGCAAGTGCAAAAGTGAAAAGTAATTTAAAACAGAGGTGTGTTTCCTACTCTGTGTTTTTAAAGTCAGTGTGAGTGAATGAGAACCAGAACAGAACTAAAAGGCATCAACGTATCATTTTATTTCCTTGGTCAGGACCAAATGAACTGAGCTACAGGTGGGAAAACACCCTGAAAGACACGGGGTAGGAAGGGTCTAACATAAGATGCTCTCGAGTTGCATTGTGGGAAGTGTAGGATCATACGTTTTAGGAGCCATACTAGGGAGTAGAGGTCTCTCTCCTGCATCAATTCTGACCATTCTTTTTAAAATCTGTCTCTGCCAAGTCCCCCAGTTTCTTGGAAGTGCCATACTAAATAACTGCAGTACGTTCCTTTAAGATATCTGAATTTGACTTTTCTTTACACACTGGCCATGATTAAGTAGGATCTGGATTTTCATTCCAGGACGTGGTATTGGGCGTAAAAGCCCCATAAACTGGTCGTATATTTCCCACATATTTATATTTCGATGGGCAGAATCAACCTGTGCAGCAACCCATCATGACTTCCTTTTAGTAAAAGCATGCTGTCATGTCGTGTGGGTAATTCATTTATTTCACATGCCTGGTTAGTGGCTCCCTCCTGTTCATTAGAGGCAGGCAGTTCATCTCTACAAGGCAGCTCAGCTTCACAGAGAAATTATTTCCTGCTAAATTATCCTCCTACGCTGAATGAAGACTTGTTAACTGCAACACGTCAGTGGGGGAAAGCACTCCCATCTTGTTTTCCAGCTGACGTGCAGTCCTATTCTTTGGAGGAATTCTGAATTACAATATTATTTATTGTATTGATTTTCCATTAGGAGGACCACGCTGGTCCATTTGCATTTAGGTTCAGGGCTGTGCTGATTGTTCATCATTTTTAATGCCCTCTATAGAGCAATGTCTGAGCTGGCACCGTGTGCCATTTTCAGAAATTTTTCACTTAGTTAAAATTCACAGAGCGGTGCTGCTCACTGGAGGAGAGAGACTCCATTGGGACAGTTGTCACACCCCCACCCACCCCTCCTCCACCATGTGTCTCAGTTCAGCAACTTTAATGGCATACAGGGTGTGTCTTCACACAGGCAACACACTACTTTGTTTTACCATTGGTTCAAACCAGCCAATAAGAGTGCAGTATGAGTTGGGCCTCCTCATAACATAGATGTCCATAATGGCTCCATTCAGGCGATGGGGGAGTTGTTCAGTGTCATACAAATAACAGTGCACATGGAGGAGCTGGAGGTAGACTGTAGACCCTTAGGCTTAGAAGTTGGAGTGTGAGTCATGGTGTAACTCCAGTCTCACTCGTGCTGCAGGGCCTTGTTTAATAGCAAATTCCACCTTAAAACAGAATTTACATTATTGTTATTTTTCCTAATTTGCCATTTTCACAGATAGAAAATCTTCCACTGGCATTAAATTTAAAGATATTTATATTCTGATGATGCTGCAGACCTCTGGGTTCTGATCTTGGCTCTGAACTTAACAAATCATATTATTATTATTATTATTATTATTATTATTATTATTAAAGCTGCTATAATCAATATATTTATATTAAGAGTGGATCAAATGAGTATGCGTAAAGTGAAAAGGGTTGCTCATAGATACAAACCCACAGATAATTATCACCCAACTCTGTAGTTCTGCTCAACTTTAAAGAGTGTTTTAGCATCTTTCAGCTCATTGTTTTGATTTTCTGGCCTGTGACTTTGCTGTTTTGGTTCAGTCTTACCACTCTTTTCAGCAGCAGCAGACAGCTGTTTTTGTAAAAAAAAAAAAAAGACCTAAAAACGTACTATACGCTGCTGCCAAGAACCAAATGGCAGACAGACAAAGTTAGCAACTAGCTGGTGAACATAGTGAAGCATTTAGCAGCTAAAGAGACACATATTTCCCTCAAGAGTAGGTGGGGATCAAAACAGAGCTAAAAGTAGAATGAATATTGGACTTACACTCAGCAGGTGGCCAGAAACACAACTTCAAATGAATGACAATGTTGCTCCATGTATCTGCTGGATGTGTAAATAGGCAATAGTTTGCTAACACAGCCGTAAGGTGATAATATATCAGTGTTGTATTTACAGCTTGTTTCCACTGACCTCAAGTGGCCAAGTTATTGCATGTTTAAAGGTGCAGGTGGAGTTTACTTGAAAACATTCTGTTTACATTCAGTGTTACTCAGAGACACATTGTGTGTGTGTGTGTGTGTGTGTGCGCTTGAGGTCTAAGGAATGTGCTGAATGTGTTTCGTTCCTCATAAGACATTTGCAAAGCTGATTTTTTTTTCCTTTTCTTTTTTTTTTACGTTTTGAGGCCTACATTGTTTACATCCATGTTAACTTGCTTGCAGTCTCCTTCTTCACAGCCTTTGCTAGCACATTGGTGTGTTTCTTGACAACGTTACCGCCACCTGTTGATCAGTAGAATAGTGTGAAACCATTGGCTGGAATGTGTACCACATCATCCATGCGGACGCAAATGGGGAGCCACACATAAAAACATTGCTCTTAGAGTCAATAGTGAAAAATACTGAACAGAAATCCTATTTTAGGTGGATTTTCCCGTTTTCAATAGTAGGAAAAATAAATTGTGCAATGTTCCACCTGGTTCTGTAAGGCCGTCTGGTCAGCAGCTATTTGTCAAAAGAGAAAACTCCAGCTGTTCTTGGAAATACTTTTTTTTTCACAGCCAAAAAGAAAAGTTTCTGTCACAAACAACAAGAATATTAGTGATCACAATGAAGCTGCCATATTACTTCTACATGAGACAACCATAAGTCTGCCTTAGTTTTAAATAAAAAGATATTTTGAATTGATCTTTTATCATGGTAAAGAAAATGATCGTTGCTTTTTTGTGTCTGAATTCTTCAGATTACTGACAGTTTTGGGTTAATTTATTCTTTTCAGTAAAAATAATTTTGCGTGGCGGTGCTGCCAAGCTGTTGCGTTATTAGTGAGATTACAAGGCTGGCGATCAGAGTGTTGGCTGGTGCATCTGTGTCAGGAGACTGATAAAGCCAATCTGTTTGTGTGCCGTCCCCCTGCCAGAAAGATACCCAAGATGCTGCGCCAGAGAGACTTAAGCAAGACTCTTATAACGAAACATGATTCATGACTTCAAACATCACTTCAAACATCTAAACATACATCTAAAACAACATGAAGTATTCAGTCATTAAACTCATTTAGACCGTTAATTGAAATAGATTAATTATGTTTGTAAAATGAGCTCGAAAATCTTTTGATCACATTTTGCTCAGTATAGTCCAGACGCAGCTCGATGACTAATATGAAGACTTGGTGAAATATATTGAGGCGCAGCATACATGGTTAATTTAGGTGTGAAGACAGATGGCTTTCATGTGCCTCTTGGAAGAAGTCTTTGGCAATCTGGAACCAAAATGCTGAACAACTTATGCAAATTCCCTAAAAAGAAGGATATTTAATCTTCATTCTTCTGTCCTTTACTTTTTTTTTTTTTTTTTAAAGGAAACTCCAGAGGGAAACGCCAGAAAAAGACTGTCAACCGGACCCAAAACTACCTGAACCTGTATGCTGCAGATGGCCTTCGCACACTATGCATTGCAAAAAAGGTAACAAGGATCCATAAACCTATGTAAGTGCTGAACAAATGCTCTGTCTCTAACATTAAACTGCTTTAGAAGTTGAAGATGTGTCTCAGTGGCAGGTTGTGATTGTAGCCCAGCACAGATGATCACATGGACTGGCCCTTCCAAAATGACAGTCTTCGTGACTCAGCTGCAATCTGTGCCACTTTCCCAGCCTGTTCATTTATGCTCTCACAAGCCGGGCTCATTATATCCCTGCTTGTGCAAAGCCCGTCACCAAAGTGATATGTGATAAAACACCTTCTCAAGGTCTCACATTCTCCTGTGGATCCTCCTCTGCCATGTAGGCAAGGGATGAGAAGCTGTTAAGTTTGCCCCAATACTTTAACAGTCGATGGTGTGTGTATATGTGCGTGTGACTGTGTGTTTGTGTTCATGTGTCAGATTCTGAGCAAAGAGCAATATGCCTGCTGGCTGCAGCATCACCTGGAGGCTGAGACGGCCATCCAGGGAAGAGAGGAGCTGCTCTTTGAGTCGGCCCTGCGACTGGAGACAAACCTCCAGCTTCTGGGTAATTGTTTGATTTATTTATTAATTTATTTTAGGTCTTCCAACAAGACGCCCCATCCACACTACATTTGTAGATTATACCTTTAATATTCATTTTAATTTGTATACAATAGTAGTTTTGGCTCACTGCTGTTGTGCGGATGTTGGAGGCTGTGTCACCGTCATGCTTCTCCACCCACAGGAGCAACAGGCATTGAGGACCGGCTGCAGGACGGTGTACCTGAAACCATAGCTTCTCTGCGGAACGCCGGCCTGCAGATATGGGTGCTGACGGGCGACAAACAGGAGACGGCCGTCAATATTGCGTACGCCTGCAAGCTGCTGGACCCTGAGGAGGAGATCCTGACGCTGAACGCTGATTCTCAGGTGAGCGAGTGTTTCACTGAAAAGACAAAACTTTTAATGCCAGTGTCACATTTTTAACCATGCTAGCGCCGTGTCTCTAGGGATTGGAATGTCGTCCTGTCAGACAGTCAGTGTACCATTTGGGTCAAGACTAAAATATGTAAAAATATGTATAAACTATCGGATCTACTGCCATGAAACTTGGTATCTATGAGTCCTAATGTCTTTGGTGATCCCCTGACCTTTCCTCCATCAGGTTAAAATGTCAACTTGTCCCATACTTTGGTATATGACTAAACGCCTGCAAAACTAATGACATTCTCATCAACCTCAGCTGTGCTTTGTGTTTAGTGCTAATTAGCGAACGTTAGCATGCTAGCAGGTTATACTAAGTTGGTAAACATTACCTGCTAAACATCAGCATTGTCATTGTGACCATGTTAGCATGCTGACGTTATCATTTAGCTCACAGAACCTCTTAGTCTTATAAGTAAATAAAATAAATATAAAGCGAAAATGTCACTTGGTTTGGCTACTGAAATATAGTTGATATATGGTAAATAAAAGGATTGATAAATATGCCACTGTTTTTCCCCAGATTGTGTAATGTACATATTCTAAAAGGAATAGTATTCGCTTTCTTGCGGAGGGTTAGATGAGACGATCGATACCACTGTCATGTCTGTACAGTCAATATGAAGCTACAGCTGGACTGGTTATTTTAGCCTAGCATAAAGACCGAAAACACGGAGAAACAACTAGCCTAATTAGCTACTAATTAACATTTTTTGTTTAATCCGTACTGAAACTGAAGTGTAAAAACAGTACATAGCGCAGTGATTTCCTGGAGTCTCCACTAGTTGCCTGGCAACCACACGGTGATAACTCCAAGGAAACTATAAAAGATGGGTTTTGTAGTTTCCTTGGATAACTCCAGGAAGTCACTGCGCCCAGCCATGAAGAAGTCCAGCACATAACCCCCGTAAAAACACAACTTGTCGTTTTAATACTTTGTTTTTGTAACCTTTCGACAGAGCCAGGCTAGCTGTCGTCCACCTGTTTCCAGTCTTTGTGCTAAGCTAAGCTAACTCTAACTCTTGTTAAAAGTGTGAACCCAAAATGTCAAACTATTCCTTTTTCCTAATTCTGTGCTGTTAAAGCATCTGCTTGCCAGATGTGAAGCAGGTCAGGCATTTTGATATTAAACAGCTTAGTGACCTGATCCTGAACTCCAGCCCACTCTGTGCCTGTCTCTGAACCAGGAGGCGTGCGCGTTGTTGCTGGAGGAGAGTTTACACTACATCCAGGCCAAATTCCTCTGCAGCTCTACAGACCACGCCGCCAAGGTCTTCCACAATAACTTTGCACCCTTTGAGACCTATCCCTCCTCATCTCCATCCTCATCCTCCTCCCACACCGCTCCCTTCATGGTGCATCAGCTGGGCCTGGTGATTGACGGGCGGACCCTGGCCTATGCCCTGGATAAGAGTTTGGAGGATAAGTTTCTGGCTGTCGCGCGGAGCTGCCGTTCAGTGCTCTGCTGCCGCTCCACACCGCTGCAGAAGAGCATGGTGGTCAAACTGGTGCGGAACAAGCTGAAGGTCATGACTCTAGCCATAGGTGAGTAAAAGTTCAAGACACACATTCGTACTCATATAACACTCCTTTTTATTTGAGCTCTTGACCCAGATGAAGAGAAACAGACTTTTTAATGTCATGCTCACATGTGTTTTTGGTGTCAGACAAATAAGAACTAGAGGCTAATAGGAGCTAAATTCAGGATAAAACATTTCTTAGCATCAAATTGTATAAACTATAAGCTGTAGTCTTCAACCTTTAGGCTATCACCAGGTTGTAAAGTCCCTGCACACAGCTGCTGACGGGAAAATATCACCGTAACAAATGCTCACAACACTCTCCTATAACTTCAGTCTGGCTTAGCTAAAGTTTTTATTTTTGAAGTAATTCATGTAATGAAACTAATTTCCTTTATATCCTTAATGGACAAAACTGGTGATTCTGGTGAAAGTGACCTGACAGGTGTCTTGCCTCAAGCCTGAAGCCCTTCACCTTCGCCTCAAAAACTTCCTCAGTAGTTGTGACTACTTTAAAGATCATGCTGCCTCTCCAAAAGGCTAAGTCATTCGCTTGTCACACCATAACTCGGACTTTTGCTAAGCCTCGCCTTGATCACTGCAACAAAAATGTTTTTTATGGAATCGGTGAAACAGGTTCTGTATCCAGTAGATGATTTTCCATGTATATGAGGAGTAACGGGGATCAGCATCTGAATTTAATCAGAATTTGAGAGGCTGTTGTGAAATGTTGCTCTCTAATAACACCTAGTGGCAGCCACTATGTTTTGTTTTGTTTTGTTTTGTGGTGTTAATCATAGAGCTGCTGCCCTTTTACATTCACCACCAAGATTTTCCTGCAGGTCCGGGGATCAAACCAACGACCTCCTGGTCACAAGGTACTTAATGTACTCGCTGGTCTGGTGGTGTGTCCAATTCAAAAGTCTGAGCAGCTGATAATTTTAGTGTCAGAAGCTGAAATATCAATATATAAATATTCATAATTCGATGATCTCCTACAGTGTTTCACTGTCAAATAACCCTGCAGCAGTTATTACTCAAACTTAAACAAATTCCCCAAAGTCTTCAAGCACCATGAAGATATGAGATCTTTTCCTGTTCAATAATCAGTGACGTGTTCCCACACCATGTCCCCATTATCGATGTGGCATACTCACTATAACACAGATCCTGGATGTTCCTCTTGCTTCGGTATCAATATGAGTTGACTTTGACATTTTAGGTAGAAGTGCACCCTTGCTGTGACCACTGAGTCAAAACAGTGTTATTTTAAGGTACCATAGTAATTATACACTTTGGCTTAATGAAGCTGTAGCATAATGGGGGTGACATGAGGATGTCAGTGTGACTTATGGTTGTCTTCCTTGTTTTCCATTTATTTGTTCCTGCTGCTCTCAGGGGGATCCTGTTTTTTGCCAGCCAAGCGCTTTTCTGTCATTGCTATGTTAGCAGTAATGTGGAGGAAACCCTGCAGCTCCTCACACTCTGTTATTTTACATCTCTGTGGGGACAGCAGATGATGGTGTAGCTCTAATATCTATCAGTACTCTTAAGCTTATCATTACAACACCTTGTTTTCAGACCTCTAACAAGAGTGGAGCCTCCACCTTCTGTAGTCTATATGTAAATTACATTTTACCTCACGGAACATTTCAGTGTGTAATTTGTTTTCTTTCTATTGCAGCAATTGAAATTGTTTATAAATAGAGCAATATAGCAACAAATGTGACTATAATATACACATGCCTTGTACACTGAATAGTTAGTTAGAACTAGGCAACGATGTTAATGCACTTTAGTAATGGAATAATTAGTTAATTTATCGATTAGTCAATTAACCACCAACAACAATCAAATGTAAGGATTTGCTGCTTTTGTGTTTTATATCAATATAAATTAAATATCTTTGGGTTTTGGACTGGTCAGACAAAACAATATAATAATTCAATAATTTGAAGACATCACCTTGGGATCTGTAATGGGCATTGTCCTCTATTTTCTGACATTTATACCCTAGTTACATTACGTACAGTAGTCGTTAGTTGCAGTCCAATATGGAACCCCAAAGTGTTTAATATTAATATAAGACATTATAAATAAGTATTCATATAAATAGAATATTTATTATATTATACATATATATATTATATTATATATTATATTATACATATTCGCCAATATGTTTTGAAATAATTTAATAAATTATTATAACTCAATTAATTATTATGAAAACCAAAATCATCATGAAATGTTATTCATTTTTATTTTATTATAGACATTTTTGTTTCAAAATGGCCTTTTTTTTTCTTTTTTTAAATCTTTTTATTTCATAATGTAATTTTTCCCAATCACTTTTTTTTCGTAATGTCCCTTTTGCCCACCTTTGATGACATGTGCCCCTCAGCTTCTTAGCCAGCTGCTACCAAATTTAGCAAGTTAGCTATTTTTACCTCGAGCAACAATGTCAAAGTAAATCAAAATCAGCCAGCTAGCTACAGACTGCAGTAAGTAAACACAGTACACAGCTGCAGTAAGTAAACACAGTACACAGCTGCTCAGCTGCAGTAAGTAAACACAGTACACAGCTGCAGTAAGTAAACACAGTACACAGCTGCAGTAAGTAAACACAGTACACAGCTGCAGTAAGTAAACACAGTACACAGCTGCAGTAAGTAAACACAGTACACAGCTGCTGTAAGTAAACACAGTACACAGCTGCTCAGCTGCAGTAAGTAAACACAGTACACAGCTGCTGTAAGTAAACACAGTACACAGCTGCAGTAAGTAAACACAGTACACAGCTGCAGTAAGTAAACACAGTACACAGCTGCAGTAAGTAAACACAGTACACAGCTGCAGTAAGTAAACACAGTACAGTAAGTAAACACAGTACACAGCTGCAGTAAGTAAACACAGTACACAGCTGCAGTAAGTAAACACAGTACACAGCTGCAGTAAGTAAACACAGTACACAGCTGCAGTAAGTAAACACAGTACACAGCTGCTGTGAAAGTAAACACAATTACCTGGCTGCGGTAAGTAAACCGCAGTACTGGCTGCGTGGTAAACACAGTACGGCTGATAAAGTAAACGCAGTACACAGCTGCGGTAAGTAAACCTGGTACCTGGCTGCTGTAAGTAAACCTGGTACACAGCTGCTGTAAAGTAAACTGTTTTACAGCTGCGATGAAGTAAAACTACGGTACACGGCTGCGGTAAGTAAGCCCACAGTACACAGCTGCTCGGCTGCAGTAAGTAAACACAGTACACAGCTGCAGTAAGTAAACACAGTACACAGCTGCTCAGCTGCAGTAAGTAAACACAGTACACAGCTGCAGTAAGTAAACACAGTACACAGCTGCTCAGCTGCAGTAAGTAAACACAGTACACAGCTGCAGTAAGTAAACACAGTACACAGCTGCAGTAAGTAAACACAGTACACAGCTGCAGTAAGTAAACACAGTACAGTAAGTAAACACAGTACACAGCTGCAGTAAGTAAACACAGTACACAGCTGCTGTAAGTAAACACAGTACACAGCTGCAGTAAGTAAACACAGTACACAGCTGCAAAGTAAACACAGTACACAGCTGCAGTAAGTAAACACAGTACACAGCTGCTGTAAGTAAACACAGTACACAGCTGCTGTAAGTAAACACAGTACACAGCTGCTGTAAGTAAACACAGTACACAGCTGCAGTAAGTAAACACAGTACACAGCTGCAGCTTGGATTTCTTACTCGGCATTACAGTGAGGGACAGTGTTAGCTGTTAACGTTAGCTGGTTAGTTCAGCGTCGGGATTCTGAAGATGTTCTCAGAAAAAGACACACAGCTCTGTGAAAAGTAAAACCACACAGGGTCTCTGCTTCTCTTGGGTTGTTGTAGCTAGCTTAATCCAGCTAGCTTGCCGGCAGTTGGTTTTAAGTTAATATTGAACATGTTGAGGCTCCATAGTCCTACACATCAGTGTGAGACCCACCCTTAATGATTTGAAGTTTATTATTTTTTCCATTGTATAAGAATATCTGCAATAAAGGATTGAATTACTATTCTGTATCACCAATATTTATAATATTTATTTATAGATACCTGTTAATAGAGGGCAGTGGGGATATTGTAGCTCTTTAGAAATGTCAGTCTTAATTGATGATTTGAAATCTATTATGTGCCTGTTCACATGCCAGTTGACACACTGCTGCAGTACCAGTGTGTTTTGGATAGATTTTGACATACTGGAACAGTATTTGCCTGCTCACACAAACTGGTAACCTCTGTTTGAGCGTTCATCACCACCCACCTCTCATATTCAGCCGACGCTGCCACTCCAGTCATGTTTACTATTGTGACAACAAAACCCTCTCTGCCCACCGACGCTTCATCTCCCACTCCACCGGCTGTAGTGGGGAAAAAATAAAATAAAATCTGCAGCCCTCAAAACAGCAAAAACAAGACCGCTGCTCGTCAGCCACCACAGCAGGCCTGGCTCTGCTGAACCAGAGGGACCTGACTAGAAGCAGTGAATAATAAACACACGCACATATAGCTAATATAACGGCTGAAGAAGCTGACAGCTCTGTGAAAGCTTGACGTTCCTCCCACATATACAACAATACAGCTCAGTCTTGCCATCACCACGCTCAATAAAGTTCCTTCTCCTTCCAGGCTGCTGGCAAACTGATGCCCTGATGATCTCCTGTTTACAGTTTATGTGTTAATGTTTTCTACTGAGGGACTATTTTCTCTCACTCTCTCACTACATTAATCTCAGGTGATGGGGCCAATGATGTCAGCATGATCCAGGTAGCGGACGTGGGCGTGGGCATCTCGGGACAGGAGGGCATGCAGGTAAGGAGAAATCTGGGCGGGACCGTACAGGAATGGAGGGGGGGACGGATGAAGAAGGTGACGCAGAGAAGGGGGGAGTGGAAGAGGCCTGCGGGGTGATTTGAAGGGGATTGTTAAAAAAAAAACACAGTATGAGAGATCCTGAGAGGATGAGAAGAGTGAGAGGCGCTATGGGATGGAAGATAAGGGGAATAAGGGAAGACGCTGGCATTCTTTAGCATAGTTAATGGGTTTTCATTACTCTTAAGTGCGTGTTCTAGCCCACATCTATACACATCCTCTAAATAGGATTGCCTGTGTGTTGCTGAGTCAGGAAGCCTGTCCTGTGTCCTGCAGTGAAGCAGCACACTTTATGGGTGCGTTAGTCTCGACTCCATCCACACCACCTTCTCTCCCTGCTCTAAGGTCACGGCCAAGGCAGTTGGCAATAGTGTGGTTAAAAAAAAAAAAATTAGCTGCTGTTGCCCACACCCCCTGCTCATTTCACTCAAGCACCCTGTTCCAGAAAGGTGATCTTGCATAGCAATGATGGAAGTTCCCAATTAACTTCCAGGGGAGGCTTCGGAGGTGCGCTGCTGTGTAGCACATCTGTTAAAGTCTCGGTATCCTGTTCTTAACTTGGCCGCTAGATTAATCATTGTTAATCAAATTTCCTCCTAATGAGACAGCGGTCACTCCTTGGGATCCCACAGTGTGCTGAGACACACATATTTCTGCTCTCGGGCCAGCACACACACACATAAACACACACACACACACTGCATTCTGATTAGCACACCTTTCTCCTCTCAGGAGCGCACTCCCCGTGTGGCCGTTAGGAGCCCGTTATGAGAGCGCAGCAGAAACTAAATTGCTGCACAACGAGGCATCTGCTGTTGTTTTTCTTGTCGGCAAATAACGTTGACAGTTGAGATGTGTCATAAAGGGTTAGCGGTACCATTTAAAATGTAAGTTATAAACCCCGGTTCGACTACAGGGAGGGCTTTGTTTTAGATGTTGATAGATGAGACTGACAGCTTCCCCGCTGCTGTAACGATGAATCCCAGAAGGTGGACAACTCGTTTAAGGGTTATTGCTTTGGAGAGATGATACCCACTAAAGATTCATTAAAAAGAGGCAGGCGAGTGTAGCAGGGCCAGCCATTTCCTACATTTCCTAATAACTGCACAAGGTGTGTGCGTGTGTGTGTGTGTGTGTGAGAGGGAGAGGGAGAGAGAAAGCACAGGATGGAGGAGATTGAATGTCGGGTCCTTCTGGTGTTTTGCAGGCGGTGATGGCGAGTGACTTTGCTCTCCCACGTTTCCGGTATCTCCAGAAGCTCCTGCTGGTCCACGGACACTGGTGCTACTCCCGACTGGCTAACATGATACTCTATTTCTTCTACAAGAATGCTGTAAGCCGCTTTTACCTCTGTATGTACTCATGTCACAGCTTCTGTGCAGACACAAATGTTAAATTGAACATAGCTAACCTCATTAACAGTCAGCAAATATGGGATTTAGGTCAGTTGACGAATAGGGAAGTGATTTCCCCAAAATGGTGTGTTTTTGTGGTTTTCTCTCCTTCCTCCTCATGTGAATTCATCCCTGTTATCTTTTGTTCCCACAGATGTTTGTTGCGCTCATCTTCTGGTATCAGTTCTACTGTGGCTTCTCAGGTTCGGCCATGGTTGACCAGTGGTATCTCATCTTCTTCAACCTGATGTTCTCGGCCTTCCCACAACTCATCACTGGCACTCTGGACAAAGACGTGTCAGCGGAAACTCTCCAACAACTACCTCAGCTCTATATGAACGGCCAGAACTCCGAGGTCCGCTCCACTTGCCTATTTGTCCCTCTTCTTTTAGTGCTAATAGATCTGTGAACATGGTAAACAGTGCCTGCTAAACATCAGCATGGTGGCTTTGTCATTTTGAGCATGTTAGCGTTTAGCTTAAAGCACCACTGTGCCTAAGTACAGCCTCGCAGAGCTGCTAGCATGGCTGTAGACTTTAATTCTTAGGATGCATTGGCACTGATTCACACAAATCAGAAATTTGTGTCAAAGTAAACCACAAACATCTTTCCTGTTGAATGAAATAACTATATCACTAAGCCTTTCATTTCTGATATTAAATTTGTAAAATTACAACTTAGCTATTCTTTTTATGTGAAGTCATGAGTTTTGTGAGTGTAGATTGTGTAAAAAAACAAGGATTGTCAAGGATTTCAAGGTTTTTGACAGCTATGTTGTATCAAATAGAGAACCTGTAATATAGTAGACTTCGCTGACTCAGACATGTTATTAATCATTAGTGGTTACTGTATTGGACTGCTCAGCTTTAACTTAAGATTCATGACAATATTTTTGATCTCAACCTCTGCTCAGTCACATTGACGAGGTTCATGACTGTAACTCTCTGGTTTTGTCTCGCAGGAATATAAGCCATATATGTTCTGGATGAACATGATTGATGCCTTCTACCAAAGTCTGGTCTGCTTCTTCATTCCTTACTTTGTGAGTCTGGTTTTCATTTCCATCCGTTCAGAAATTCCTTGTTGCTCTTGCTTACTCATCATTTCCGCTCCTGTCGGGCCCCGTCTCCTCCCGTTCTTCTTCTTCTTCTCCCCAGGCCTACGCTGACTCTGACGTGGACCTGTTTACATGGGGAACTCCCATCACCACCCTCGCTTTATTCACCATTCTGGTGCACTTGGGCATTGAGACCAAAACCTGGGTGAGGAACCTACATTTTAGACTCATTGAGGGCAGTACTCGAAAGATTTCTTCGCTTCCAAGTGCGTCCTCTCTGTCAGTGCTGCTTTTTCTCACTCAGATCAGCATCTTGGCTTTGTGAGAGCACTGGTGTGAAGCCTGACGGGCACATGGATATTTAACTCCAGCTGATTAGATTGAACCGGAAAGCTCTGCAGCATCAGAGCCTATATATCAGCTTGACAGCATGTCTGCCTCCGTCCAGGCCCTCTGCAAACTGTCTCTGCCACATCACAGCACATTGCCACAAAGCTCCAAAATATCTGTTTACCCCCCCCCCCCCTCCTTGGCTTGGTTTTATTCAGACTAAGGTATCCACGTGTGGTTCTCATAAACAGCCTGGCAGTCTTGGTCACGAGCCATTTTAAATTTATGACCCTGCATTGAATCAGAGTTTTATCCATTATGCTGAGGCTGTAAATTTAGCCTGACAAGTTTTGTACATGAAAAATGTCCTTTAAACTAACTACCTTCCTGGACATGATGGCCCCTTGTGCATAGAAGTATTCATGGTGAGCAGCATCGACCGAAGGTAAACATTTCCAAATGCTCAGCTGGCAGGTACTTCATTCTCTGGCTGCTCAGGAACATAATGCATGCATGATTGGTAAACGGCCATGAAAGTCAATTAAAGGTATTTGAGGTGACAGCAGGCAGCGCTCTTTCTCTTCCCCCATACAGTAGCTGGGAGGCAGTAATTAATTATGTGCTTCTGTGTGTGCTTGTGTGTGTGTCAGGAGGGACAATACTCCAGCGAATTCATTCATTGTATAGAATTCACTCTGCCAGATGCCTATCAGCCAGTCAACTCAAGAAGGCCTCCAGATGACACAAGTGCAGTTTGTCCTCTAACTGCCTGAACTCATTAAAGAGCACAGGAACACATATCTCCATAGAAACTGTTTTGTGTGCAGACTTCTCATATTAATACCTTTTGATTTCATTCATTGGTTTTATATACCTGCTTAAAGGAAAATTCTGGTTTCGTATAACCTGGATTTTAAATTTGATCAGATATGGGGACGCAGCGACATCACTAAAACGGAGTCCAACATGGCAAGGAACATGAGTGATCAGACAATCATGACAGGTTGTAAACATACAAGTATTACTGAAAAATTATATCTTTGCACATCTGGATGTGTGTTATTTAACCCCCTAGTTTTATCATACATTTGTGGGAAATTAAAGGCAAACATTAGAGCTGCACCAATCAATATTTTCATGCTAACAATAAACTAAATAACTATGTGTATATATGTGTGTATGAAGGGGTTGCTCGTAGTGAAGAACCCATAGAGAATTATTGCTCAACTCTACAGTTCCTCTCAGCTCTGTGGAGCATGTTAGCATTTTCAGCTAATTGTTTTGGTTTTCCTGCCCGCAACTTTACTTTCTTGGTTCAGTCTCACTGCATCATAACGTCTCTTTCAGATGCAAAAGCTATTTTCAGCAAAAAAGCTCTGATAACTCCACTGTATGCTACCTGCCTAGCACTACACTGAAGATAAACAAAGTTAGCAGCTAGCTGGTGAACATAGTGGAGTATTTAGCAGCTAAAGAGCCAGATATCTCCCTCAGGAGTTGATTGGAGACCAAAACAGAGCTAAAAGAGTGAATATTAGACTTCCGTTTGTCAGGTGGCCATAAACAAATGAACTCCAAATGAATGCTAATGTTGAAACGCTAGATGTGTAAATAGGCAACTGTTTGCTAACATGTTATCAACTTTACAAAGCGATAATATGTTGTGTTTACAGCTTGTTCTGCTGCCCCCAAGTGGCCAAAAAACAAACAAACAATTAATACAGTTTTGATATTATTTTTAATATAGTATCTGTCTGTTGTACTGTAAAGACAGACTTCCTTGTCCACAGTAGTTATTGTAATTGTGTGCAATAAGTGATTATTACTGACATTTGACTGCACTCGCTTGGAGTTTGATAAGTGTTTAAGATAGTATGGCTAAATGGGGGTTTGTTTACAACCTGTGTGATAAACAGACTGCTCCTGTTCCTGCCCTGTTGGACTTTGCCACATCCTCAGATTCCAGCAATGGTTGAGTACTTTGACCGACACTAGAACAATAGACCTAGATTACAAAGAAAACAAATCCCTTTAAGACTCGTATGGTTTACCAGTGTTGGTGTTCATTATAACAGTCTTATCATGGTATCAGAACACAACCAAGTTTAAGATAGCTAATGCCGCAACTGTGACTACATGGTTTGAAAATATACAGCTTATTGGTTGGAGATTAAGTCAGCAAAAATGATAGAATGTCATCCCCTTATTAATAATTATTAATCCTCATGGGATACAGTATACTGGCTGGGCATTGGGTGAACTAACTTGTAGTTTCAAATGTTATTGCCTTGTTGAAGTTGCCATGGTATTAAGTTATCCAGGTCAGTTTAATGCACTATTAATGTGACATTTTTGTAACCAATGACTGGTTAACAAATGATCACTGCTAGGTCTGTGGATTGTTTAAGTGGTGTTATTAGTTGTTATAGGCAATTAAAGCCAAATTATTCAGCATTTCTTTCCTTATAACATAATAATGTTATAAGTGTACAACAGTAGTATCTTTTGTGAACACAAATGCTCATCAGTGATGTCCAACTTCATTTAATTGCTAAGGATCTTAAATATTTGTAAGAACTGATTGTCAAATTGCTGTCAAATTTCATTGTCTTCTTCCTCTACTAAAGTAGTAAAGTATTTTTCACACACACAAAAAACAGAAAAAAAATCATAATCCTTTTCCTTGTCTCCTTCCCCTGTAGACCTGGATGAACTGGCTGTCTATCGCCTTCAGCATAGCCTTATTCTTCACAGTGGCTCTGTGTTACAATGCCTCCTGTCCCACCTGCTACTCTCCCTCTAACCCCTACTGGACCATGCAAAGGCTGCTGCAGGACCCCCTCTTCTACCTGCTCTGTGTCATCACGCCTGTAGCAGCGCTGCTCCCCAGGTACACTGTGCTTGATTTGTGTTTGACTGAATACACGAGCCTGTTTCTCAAATATTTATGACCCGTGCCATGAACTATATCTCTACCAGATGCCTTTCATGTTTATCCCAAGAGCCTGGCATTCATCTTCGGAATAGTGCTGCACTGTGTTCTGATGTCTGGCTCTGTTTAACTTTCCAGATATTTCTACAGGGCGTGTCAAGGCACGCTGTTCCCCAGCCCAGTCCAAGTGGGAAGACAGTTGGATAAACTCCCCGCTGAAACCCGCAGGAACATCCTCAGCCTCAGCAGGGTCAAGGTGGAGTCACCGCTCAGCCCTAAGCCTCCCTTCCTGTCCCTCACTAAGCCCTCCCCTAAAAGTTGCAATAAAAAAGACCAGAGGAGCTTTCCTAGCTCCAAGACATCACAGGGGCCTGTTTTACAGACAGATGAACAGGGCCGGAGAAGCCCACTGGGGCCCACAGACAATGAGAAGGGCCTCTCAGATGTCTACACATTAGCTTCTACAGAAATAGACACTCTTTCTTACACCAAAGACGCTTCTCCGCTCTCGGGGGAGCCACAGCCTCCTTCTACCAAAGACTCCGAGTGTCTCGATAAGACTTTAGAGGTGTCAGATCTGAGTCTGTCCAGCTGGATCACCTCCACGCCTCTGCTCACACAGACAGACAGCGTCCAGCTGAAGCTGCCCCCTGACGGAGACTCCCAGTGTGTCAAATACACGAGGAACTCGGAGGAAAGACTCCAGTCTGACCACACCGTTCACCCAGCACAGAGGACAGTGCAGGTGGCAGAACAGTCGCTGCACACCACCTTGTGATGTCTTACAGTCTTAAGTATGTTACTCAAACTCCAATTTGCACGATAGTTTTTTAAAATCTAATTTTATTGTATTTTTCAAGGAGATTCTTTTATAAAAGACACAAATAGGTACGTTATATTTTGGATGTTTAAAGTTTAGGATATTTTTGAGGTTTGGGAGATAGAAGAACTGGAAAATCTCCTGTTTGTTTTTAATCCTGGGAAAAAAAATTTTCACAAAGATGCATCTCAGTACTTGATCAGGTTTTAATGCAAGGAAGAGCAGAGTAGAGACATTCCACTGCTGGCTTATTTTTCTCTTTCTGAAATGGTACTCTGTTTATTCTTTCAGCTTCGCCTGTAAATGCATTAAGACCTGGATCAGATGCCACTGTGGCCTTGAATCAGTGTAGATATTCCTGAGAAGAGTAATTTTATACATGTTTAATCCCTACAGAAACATGTTTCAGTGCAGATTCTCAAAGAGTTTTATCTTTATGTAAATCAGCAAATAGTGTTTATAGCTGCTCTCACAGTACATTCCACTGAATAATTATGAGAGCTGTTGACTTTAATAATCATTCATTATGAGAATTCACCAAGAAATTTCAGTTTCAGTCTTAATACAACAAGAATCTACCAGAAATGATGCTCTGTGTGTGTGTGTGTGTGTCCATTGACTCATTGGATCTGTTATAACAGTGCCAGCAAGTGGGAAATATGTTTATTTGCTTTCTTACCGAGAGTTACATGAGCATTGATACCATTCTCGTGTCCGTCTGTTAAATTTGAAGCTAGAGCCAGGAGACAGTTAGCGTAGCTTAGCACAAAGACTGGAAACAGGTGGAAATAGCTAGCTTGGCCCCAGCACCTCCAAAGCCCATTAATTGAGATATTATATCTTGTCACCATTGCCAAGCAACTGGCGGTAACTCCAGGAAGACACTGCTCCCGCATAAAACCACAAAATGTTTTTGAACACAGCCAGGCTAGCTGTTTCCCCCTGCTTCCAGCCTTTATGCTAAGCTAAACTAACTGCCGTCTGGTTTTAGCTTCATATTTAACATAGATGAGAGTGGTATCAATAAATTAAGCTGGAGCCAGCAGACGCTTAGATTAGCTTAGCATAAAGACTGGAAATGGAGGGAAACGGCTAGCCTGGCTGGCAGCTAGCTCTGTTCAAAGCTAACAAAATCTGCCTACCGGCACCTCTAAAGCTCACTGATTTAACATTTTACATCTTGTTTGTTTAATCCATACACAAACTGCAGTCTTGTTGTCACTGTAAGGTTGCCAGGCAACCAGTGAAATAGTCTGGCATATAACCTCTATAAAAGCACAAACGGTTGTTTTTTATGTCAGTTTTTATACGGATCAAACAAACAACATATAACATGTTAATTAGTGAGCTTTTGAGGTGCTGGTAGGTTGTTACCTTTGGACAGAGCCAGGCTAGCACTTTCCCCTGTATTCAGTCTTTATGCTAAGCTAACGGGCTCCTAGCTGTAGTTTCATATAGTAGCATCAATCCAAAATGTTGATCTGTTCCTTTAAGCACTGTACAGTAGGTTGACAACAAGCTACCATCACGTTTCATAAGCAAGTTTACTTGAAGGTCCTTTTTTTATTTTACAGTTTATTTCATGTGCTGAGTTTATCTCAACCCAGTCTGACCTTTTGTTCTGCTGGTGCTCAGCTGTAAACCAAAAGCTCAATGGTGAAAGAAGGTCTTTCCCTGATTGTAAAAGATGCGGCTTTAAGATTTAAATTTGCACTTTGAAAGCATTATTTTAGAATTTGCCATTGAGCATCGTTGGTGCTGGTCGCATGTTCTGTTCAAAGATACAGTATGAAAAGTTTGACTCCTTTCACACTTGTGAAAGGATGTTCTTGTCATCATGCAGAAACTAACTATTAAGTATGGAAAATTGGAATGATGCTATAGTTTGTTCAATTGCAGCACCTTTTAATATTTTATGATTGTTGTATCTTTTGTGTACATTTTTGCAGTACATTTCTGTAAAGTACCATTTACCAAAGATCATTTATATTTCTGTATTTTCTAAGCAAAAGTATGTGCCTTAACACTGGAAGAAATTACAAATCTAAGAGTTTGCTTTTGATGCTGAAGCTGTATTTGTTTAAAGATGATCTTGAGGAGCATTTTGTGTTGGCGTAGATGATATTTATGAGGCTACATACTATGTGGTGTCTTCCCTCCTGTCTGTTTTTGCACACGGTGCCTTTTCCTGGCATGTTGTTCACATTCTGACTCCGCAGTCTGCCCACTTTGTTTTATAGGTTCTGTCTGTTCTGTGCTTTTGGCGTCACCCTTTATGTGCCGGAGTGAAGCTTCACGTTCGCTGTTACCGCACACGGCCTTGAACATATCTGAGCTCGATTAGTTGATTTTTCATTTGTATTTTGGTTACAAGGTAGGCCTACTGTAAGTTTCATGTCTTACATTGTAGATGTAACACTGAGATGACACTGAGTTCAGTGTCATTCAAGGTATTAATCTAGATATCTAATAGGACCAAGGTCACACAAAGTTCTTTGTCCTTTCAGTAATTTGAAATGACTTGCATTGTGGCTTCTTGTGAACAAAATAAAAATTCTGATAATAAAGTATTTATCCTTTGCTACCTGTTTGTCCATTCAGGAAAATGTACTCTTTGCTTAATAAAATGTCTCAGTTCTTTAGTTTTTATATTGTCTTTGCATTTGATCTGCGCTCTTTAAGTACTACACCTCATAGCTCAAAACACGGCTTGTCTTGTGTTATTGCAGTAAAACTGTAGATGCTGAGGTCAGCTTGATCAATGTGCCTGACTAGCAGAGCTCAGGGCTTTATTTTGAGCTCCCAGGGGGTGTAAGGTATAAACTAGTTCAACAGGTTACAATACATCTAAAGCACAGTCTCAAGGGACTGTCATACTAAAATATTAACATTTAATATGATATTGGGAATTTATTTATTAATTACACACACCTTTTTGTAGTTGGGAAAGCACATGTGTTAATAATAATAACATTATGGCTGGCTCAGTTCTATAAATGTGGCCCAGCATGCACAACACCAGAACCCTGAAACCAAATAATCTAAATGGAATTCGGCCATTATTCATTTTATTTTTTACACCTGTGCTTTTCCTACTGTGACATGTTAAAATGTCTTCTGTGAAAAAAGGCCTGTTGTAGAAGACATGTAGCTTTTAAAAAAAGAAAAAACACAATTTCCCTCTTACTCATGAAAAGTTGAATTCTTGAGTAAAACACACCCTTGCTCAATTCAACACCACACATTTTTAATATGTGCACCACACATACTAAAAATGTAACTTGTCATGATGCTGATGGGCACTTAGGAGCACTAGTTTGCAACTTCAAACTGACAACCATTGAGAGACTTGACATACATACTTGACTTGACATACTTACGCATTGCTTGACCCTGCACCTCGCTTAGTCCATTTGCTTTTTAAATAAGCTCTGGCTCCACTTTGTAAAGGAGCTAGTAGTCTTATGTCTCAATAATATGCAGTATATCTACATGAATTCAGCTCTCGGTCTGTCTGTTCTCATCCACTCACACATCTGTACAAAGTTTTTATATAAGAGGCCTTCAGAAGATGGATGATCTTTGGCCTGGTGTTGCAGCGGTTTGTCTCTTTGCCTGGTGTGCATAACATCTGCGATGGCTTTCCAGGGGAGGGGGCGTTATTAATGTTTCTTTTAAGGCACACTGAGAGAAAAGGGACGGACAAGACTCTGCTGATGCTGCCTTTAGTGAGTCGCTGCAACGGGACGGCCAAATTACTGACCGCCGCTGCACTTTGCAGGAGCAGTTTCCTCCTCTGAACACAGATAATGATGACTCCTCTACCCTCGCAGTGCTGCTCTCTCCATCTCTTTCAAAGCCCCAGTGTAAACCAGCCAGATTGATCAGCTGTTTTTCTGCATACCGAGTGTGTAAGTGTGGAACTTTTGTGCCATTGTGCAAGGCTTTAGTCTCTGCACAACAATCTTTTTTTGTGTGTTTTATCTGCTCTCAGTGGCATTAGATAAGCAGCACATGCAATAAAATGGATTTTTGTCACACGTGTCACATATTGTGTTATGAGAATTCATGTGGAAGACTGATAATATAATTAAACAGGCTCCTCTCTGGAAACGAAGGATTCCTCACAGTCTCATCTAGTCTTCTTTCATTTTCTTTAATGACTTTTTTGATCACCTGCAGTCTACAGACAGACAGGAGACTAATTCTGCAGATTAGCATTTTATCATAGAGGAGCTTCATTGATTCTGGTCATTAAAGTCGCCTTGACCCGCTTCATGACCCATAGTTTTAACAAGCTTAAATCAGGGCATTTTCAATTTCCTAAGCTGCCTCGTATATAATCTGGTCCAATGAAGCCGTCAGAGAGCTGGATTATGGGAATTGTTTATGTTTTAAAAGCCTTGCAGCCTCTCTGTAGAGTTTTGCTGAGAAGACTTGAGGACTTATTCATTTATACCAGTGGAGCTATGCACCGTATCACTTTTGATTCCAAATAACAAATGAAGGCTTTTTGCGAGCCAGGGCCATCTGTCTTCCAGTTGGTGGAGGCATTGTAAGGCGCCATTCTGCACTATCACGTAGCCAAAGTATTATTGCTCTTTTTCAGTCTAACTTCCCACTGACACAGGAATCCATCCAACACAAACAGCAGGGACACATACTGGACAGATAACACAAAGATAGACAAACACCTACGGTAATTTATGGTCACCTGTAGGAGGAAACAGGAGCACTAAGAGAAAAATAAGACTAATAATAACAGTTATTACTATATTTATATGATCATTTAAAGAGTATCTTAACGCCTGGCTGAAAAGAAGTGTTTCACTGCCCTCTCTAGTTGAATGTTTCAGGTATCTTTCACCTCTGACCACAGCCAGCATTACTGATGGGTGTGGTCTGATGTGTACACCTGTAAACACACCCAGCAGTGATGTCACAGCGTCCTGAAGTACACCTGCACATCACTGCAAGGTGTGAAGTTAAACCGCTGGAGGTCAGCAAAAACAAGACTTTCAGGGTGGTGTTAATTTACTCTTTATTGTTCTTGTAAAATACAGTATATCCACAATACAATTCATAACTAGACTAAAAGTCTACAGGCATGCTAGCAGCTCTGTGAGGCTGTAGGCACAGTGGTAGTTTGAGCTAAATGCTAACGTCAGCATGCTAACATTCTCACAACAACAATGGTAACATGCTGATGTGTTATGTTTACCAGGTTAGCATGCTAATGTTTGCTAATAAGCGTTAAATACAAAGTGAGGCTAAAGCTGATGGGAGTGTCATTAGTTTTGCTTGCATTGGTCATAAAGCATAGTGAGACATTTCACTCAAAACCAAAAATGTGAACCTTGTGGTGGTGCTAGATTAAAAGTCAGGGATGATCAAAGTGAATAGGTTCATCCACTGGGGAACATGAATGTCAGTATAAAATATTGTGGCAAACCATCTTGTAGATGTTGAGATATTTTACTGGATGAGTGAAAACTTTGGCCTGCTGGTGGCCCTGGATAAAAAGTCATGGGATCATCCAAGACTCCTCAGGGTTCATCATCTGGGGACCACGTATATCTGTACAAAATTCCATGGCAATCCATCCAATAGATGTTAAGATATTTTACTAAATACTAAGTGTCAACCTCATGGTGGTGCTAGAGGAAAAGTCAGGGGATCACCAAAGTCAATAGATTCATCATCTGAGGACCATGATTGTCTGCACAAAATTTCATAGTAATTCATCCAATGGCTGTTGAGATGTTTCGGTCTGGACCGTTGACCGTCATTGTCATCACTAGAGCCATGCAGCTAGGATGGATAAAAAAACTATCAAACACAACATAGAAAAAGAGCAGGAAAGTGTTTCAAACAGAGAACATTCATGATGTGAAAACAGTGTGAGGCATAAACCAAGATAAAGCAAATTCCTTGTTTTTGCCTCGCAAACATTTCAGTCGGCCGTTTGCCCGCTTGTTGTGATGATGTCAACATTCACATTCTGCTGAAGTGTTGAAAATCCCCGGAGTGGATGAGCTTGGATTATAAGCCAGAGGTGAGAGGGCTGATCAGAGATGTTCATGTATTCTGATCACAGAAGACATCAACTCTGTCTTGATTGCCTCAGTGACCCCTGTCTCTGTTCACTGTATGGCACACTTCCAGGAATCACTTAACAACCATGATAAAATAATCCTACACTCCACTCTACAGCCGTGTCCTACATGAAACCTTCAGTGTCCTCTCCTGAACTCCGTACCACCCTGCAGTCACATTCCTAAACTACCAATAGTAAAATTGAGGTTAATTGATATGTTCCGGGAAAAGAGATGTGCCATGATGATGTCAATTTTAGGCACTCTTAATCTATAACAAATGGCTGGGAGGCAAATGATATAACCAAAGATTATCACATGTACAGTAGAAAGCAATGGCTACCAGTATCGGCTAATGTTCAGTGTAAGAGCTTTACCAGAATCAGTGGCTGCTAAACCCCTAATTTCCTCCATTTGAAACATTAAACATAACACAACCTGAGCACAAAGGTTGCTCGGGAATGATGAAACAAGTTTCTGTGTGCACTGGAGTGTAAAGCTCAGGCTTTAGTGTAGATTAATGGAGTTGGCCCCTTTTCCATTTCCTCTGTCACATTCAGCTGTGACTGAGTGAATAAGTGCACCAGGATAGACGTCTCTTCAGTTGCTTTTAACATCTCTTCAAACTAAGACAAAATAACAAATGGGCAAAGAGGATCACAATTACGAAATGCTATCTATTATCCTATTATCCATTACGTGTTTCACTATTTGCATTTTATTTCACAGCGCAACTCCATGACATTTCATACAAAGCATTACTTCAGTTTTTCAGACAAAGTAAGGGGAATTCTGTTAAAATAATGATGCACCATATATAAGAACCATATATTTGACATTTAAAAGATTTTTAAATTACAAAACGTGAAGAGCAAATGTCTCAGGGGCACAAGAAATACAGAGGTGATATTTCTCTGTATGTTCATCACTACAATGTGTCAACGAGAACCCCTTTCTCACTGACACATTGTTTTTACGTACACTGTTATTTTGAAAATGTCGATTATAGCCGCTTTAAGTACCAAAGGATTATCAGCAAAATGTACTTCCAGCATAAAAAGTACAAGTACTCGTTCTTTCAAAGTGTTATGTTATTATATGGTATATCCTATTATTGGAATATCATTACCAGTGCATTAACACATAAACAGCTTTTAAATGTCTCGGCAGGTCAAGGTGGAACTAAGCTTGACTGTATATACTGTTGTTTTGTGTGTAAAATATTAATCTGCAAAGTAACCAATCTAAATGTAGTGGATTAAAAGTATAATATCCATCCATTTTCTATACCGCTTATCCTCTTAGAGGGTCGCGGGGGACTGGAGCCAATCCCAGCTGACATTGGGCGAGAGGCGGGGTACACCCAGGACTGGTCGCCAGTCAATCACAGGGCTGACACATAGAGACATAAAAGTATAATATTTGCCTCTGAAATGTAGTGGAGAACAAGTAAAAAGCAGCAGAAAATGGAAATACTTAAGTAAAGTACAAGTACCTCAAAATTGTACTTTAGTACAGTACTTAAATAAATGTATTAGTTACTTTCCACCATTAGTGACACACAAAAGTATGTAGGTTTTTTCAGGCTTTTCTCTAATCTTTGGTTTTTGCTTGTGATTTACTGGATAATTTTTGCTCTTTAGGAATAAACAAATCAAATAAAACGATGTTAGGCGGAACTGGTCACAACCAGCAGACGTAACACAACGTGTGACAAGGGGTCACGAGTCAAAAGGTTTGGGAATCACTCTTCTAGACAAACTGTGTGAAGGCAATTATTTGAACTCATAAATATTCTAAAATATAAGACATATAGCTGCTTGTCTGATGCTTTGTGTGCTTACAGTGACTCCCAGTGGATTACTGCAGTCATGTCAAATCTACACTCTCAAACAAAGACAAAGGGGTGGTAATTAATGCTGTGCTTGATTTCCTTTCATTCAACATGACAGATGTATTTGGAGCTAATTTAAGCACAAATCTATTAATAATAAATATGAAAAGTAGCTTGATAGCTTTCAGGAACTTGCTCTCAATGACTTATGAATGCACTCAGTTATTGTAAGAATATCAGTATATTTTCATTTCTTCCTCTGAACTAATTTTCATCTGTATTACCATGTCCAACCCTCTGTGTATAGACGTTATTTTGACCTCCGGTGCTCCACGTGGTTTAAATGGAAACCCTCTCCGTGTTCAGTGCGACACAAAGGACTGATAGGTACAGAAACCAAATGTCACACTAAGTGTAAAACTCTACATCGGGCTCCAACGCTGACAGAATAACAAACATCTCCTCAGCACCGTGAGAGCGATGCACAGGGATTAGATGATGCATAATTTACAAGGCCCTATTGCAGAATGAGATGGCAGGGGTTTGATAACCTGCTATATATGCCGGCTTTGATTTATGGTTTATGAATATGATTTAGAGGTTATGCATGAGATTGCGCTGTGTCTTGGCCTTCACCAACACAGCTAGCAACCATGATCCTTAGTTTTCAAACATGTGACATGTGACTTCTACCACATATGTGTGTATCTTTGCAGAGATGCATCATTTAGGGAAGTTATCAAACTGAATGTATATAACAAATGTTTTAATAAACAGCTCTACTCATGATTTCTTTTCAGCATACAGCATAGGATTGACTGTATATGGTAGGCAATTAAAATGTAACTACTGCAAATACTACTTAAGTACTGTACTTAAGTAAGATTTTGAGGTATGTAGTTTACTTGAGTATTTCCATTTTATGCCATTTTATACTGTACCTCTACTTCACTGCATTTCATACTCCACTATGTTTATTTGGGAACTAATAGTTACTTTGCAGATAAAGATTTGACACACATAACATATTATAATCTCATGAAATGTGATGCATTGTTATAGATTAAACCAGAAAACAGTGCATAAAGTAGGTAAAATTAGCTCCATCTTGACCAATGCAATGTAAAAATGTTACTATCACATAATGTATCAGTATTACAATCCAAGTAACAATCCAATAATGTAATATATGATAATATAATACTCACCAAGCACATATGTCTGCATAATGAGTACCTTTATTTACTTTTGATACTTCAAGTACATGTTGTTGATAATACTTCTGTACTTTTACACATGTAAAATCTGAAGTAGGGCTATTTTTACATTGTGGTATTGATAGCATGGCTGATATCAGTAAATCAGAAATTCCTCTAAATATGTGAATGTGTAGTATGTATACATGTAAATATTTTCTTGTATAGGCATATTGTCTCTAATTCACCCAAATGACACTTAGTTGTGCTAAATGAACTGAGGATCAGTGCAGTGACTGGTGAATGCAGATACCCCTCAGATTGTGATGCTTAGATATTTACAGCAAGAAACGTGAGTCTTGAAACGTGATCGTCCTTCCTGGTTAAATTACAGCGTTTCAATAAACACATGAAATGAAAGGCGTAAAACTATACGTGGTGGAGAGAGTAAATGCTGCCATGGTGATGCTTTTAAGGGGGATAAGGTTTATTCCGGGGGTATTTCTGTGGGTGGTGGAGACGGCAGGGGGACGTGATGTTTGACAGCCTCGCGCTGCATGCCGGGATTTATCGCGCTCTTGTTTACAAGATGGTAGAGAGGTTGTTTTGCTCCGACTTACAAACAAGAAAGTGTTACGACTCCCTAACGCTGTCCCACCTGAGCTTTATTCAGGCTACGTGTCGCTGGGCGAAGTGACGGTATTTTAAACGGAGCGTCGCGGACTGTCGCTGAAACAGCAGCTCTCAGACTGACTGAGGAGATTTTATTTCTGCACCGTCACTGACAGTCTGGCACACAGAGGCAGGACTGTGTCCCCGCTCACATCCCAGGTTAGTGCGTGAAGCTGGCCGAGACATGACACTGGGTTTAACGTTGTTTTGTGCTGGGTTCACGTCCTTAGATGGTTTATTAATTTGTTATTAAGCTAGCTAGAGGCGGGCAACAGCAGCAAAGCGCCATAAGGTGCTCTAGCCATTAAAAACAGTTGTTTGGCAGCTCGCCACAGTCAGCTGTCAAGTTTGTGCAATATCACGTTGGTGGTGAAATGTTGCCGGTGTTGCTAACAACTAATGCGTGTCATTTAACCAGGCTTAATACATTAGTAAGTAAGACATGTCTTATTTGTTGTCTTATAGGTGTCATGGAGGGGGGGGGGGGGAAACCTTATCTGATTAATATGTATAATAATATTGTTTAATACAGCCGCTTTCAATCTGTCTCTCGCTCTCTCGCCGCCCATATAAAGCCACAAAGCCACACCTCAATGAAAAATATACTGTAGCTGTAGATGTTAACTGCGACTAACCGATGAGTTTAGCCTCTTTCACTATGTCCACATTGTCACCGAATAATCCCTTTTTTATTCATTATAAAATACCTGTAGACATCACACAGCAGCAGGAACGAGACGAGCGTCTCCAAATGGGCATTTTTACGCACGTGGCACAGCAGCAGTAACTTCATTCATTATTTATAAGAGGCAGTACGAAATTGTTGGGGGGGGGGGCTGAGTCTTATATTTCATTTTATACCAAATAAAAAGCAAGACCCTCCCGAGCTTTATTAATAATTTCTATGGGCCCTCCCCTTGACTGAGAAAAAAACTGCTATACCCTCCACTCAATATCTCAGCATAATATATGTATTTACAGTATGGCAAAATGGGGACAATACAGCCACTCTCTATTTTGTAATAAAGACCTTCTAAATAAACAGTTATTACAGTCACTGATAAGTGAACCGGACACACAGTTTCCAGCTCTGTGGCTGCTGAGGGGCTTGAGCACCACAATATTTTTCACTGCACCCCGAATTACAAATATCCTAAAATAACTACATATTAGATCAGATGATGTTGTAGCCTGATATGAAATCAGATATGTGGCTGTCAGATATGTGGCTGTCCGTCATAAATTAAAACCAATGCCCAGTCCTGCTGGAGACGTTTCATCCAGACAGCTGTTCCAAAACAACATGCACTTAAATATCAAAACGCACGTTAATACTCGCTGACGTGCAGAAGAGAGAGAAAGCTGCATGCAGCTAGTGTTCTTACTCTATTGACCTGTAAGCTCTTTTACGCACGGTGACATAAACAGTTGACACTTCAATGTAAGGGTTATCAAAAATGTTTGTTTATGTTATGTGTTCGTGTAAAAAAAAAAAGAAAAATATATATTGGCTGATATACCATTATCAGATTTTTAAAAAATTCTCAAACAGTGATATCTGCCTCAAAAATCGAGGGTCAGTCGGGGTATACCAGATGCATGCCCATTTTCCAGTTATGATGAATAGTTATGACTAATGGGCTAAAAGTTCTTGGTTGACCAAGACCCTAATAACCTAATTACCAATTGACTGTTGACTTGCTGTATATTCACAGTAGGCTAAGTAACATTTTTTAACTTTTCTTACAGAGCACTGTAAATTAGGCCTGCAGGAGGGTACCTGAATCCACCCGAATGTAAGTCACTCTATTTTGACCTGCACTCAACTAGTTAAACTGCCAACTAAACTAATATACATGCAGTTCGCTAAAATAATATTTTACCATCTCTGTGCCATTATGTCTTAGCCTTTTAAAATAAGAACATGTGGAAAAGTGTTCAATATTCAGTTTTTTCTTTCAACACTTTTTATTATTTGCATTGCAAGAACGTGTTTATGTGTTTTTTCTAACCAAAGATGACTTTCAATCATTAGTCTGACTTCCTGTTTAAATATCTCACGCAGGAACAGAGCGGCTGCAAAGCATCTAATTGAGCGCTACTTTCAGCAGTTAACTGAAGGCTGTGGAAATGGCGACTGCACGAATGAGTTTTGCGCATCGTGCTGTGATTTTCAACCTTTGGATAACAATTCGGCAGCTGCCAAAGCGCTTGAGCTGTTTAAGATTAATGCTAAACTCTGCAATCCTCACCCCTCCAAGAAAGAATCATCTGACCCCCCACATTCAGACTCCAGTGGTACGAGTCCCTGTCCCACCATGGAGGTCTTCTCAGGTACTGTAAAACTGACTCAGACTCTTATGGACACTGGCTTTGAATCAGTTCACTGTGTTAATAAAATTTTCCTTTTACTGTTTTGGTCCAGATGTCCATTACCTCACAGAGAACACTGTATGTAGGATTCTGAGTTTCTGCGAGGAGGAAGGGGACTACTCTGCTCTCATCCGCATCATCGGCAGGGTTTTCTCCAACGCAGACGCCCTGATGAAGAGTTTCAGGAAGGATGAACCCAATGCTACCGAAAACCTTGACTCTTTTAAACCAACAGATGTGGACAAGCATGAGAAGCAGACTCAGCAAACCTTAGAGAAGATGGGTGCTTCCTCTGCAGCTGATTTACCAGACGAGGGTCCTAATGAAGGATTTGAACCTTGTGAGGTTACAGTGGACATCGATGCCGTGAGGAGAGTCTATGACAGACTTTTAAACATCGACGAGGTAGAGCCAGCTCTTGTAAATGCACTCATTTACCTCACTCCAAATATGGAACTTGACCTGGAATACCTTGATGTGTACGAAACAAATCCAGATTACCTGAATATCTTCATCATCGTGCTGGAGAACAGTAACCTTCACAGCCCAGAGTACCTGGAAGTGGCATTGCCGCAGTTCTGCAAAGCGATGAGCAAACTGCCGGTGACTGCGCTCGCCAGGCTGTCAAAGCTCTGGTCCGTGTACGGTCTCCAACACACTCGGCGTATGATGGAGACCTTCCAGCAGCTCATCACTTTCACAGTCATCAGCAATGAATATGACAGCGAAAATCTGGTAAATGATGACGAGACTGTGGTGACTGCAACCCAGTGTTTGAAAGTTGTCTTCTACGCAAGCATTCTGGGTGGAGATTTTAACGTGGAGCACAACGAGGAGGACGAGGAAGACTCGGAGTCCGATGAGCTCACACTGCATGAGCTGCTAGGTGAGGAGCGGCTCTATAAGAAGGGTCCCCGGGTCGATCCTCTGGAGAAAGAACTGGGTGTCAGACCTATTGATAGCATAAGACCCCTCATCCCCTTTGAGGATTTTATTAACGAGTCAGTGAACGAAGTGGTGGAGATGGACAAGGATTTCACCTTCTTCAAGGTCAATGCCGAAACCAAGTTTTCTTTCCAGAGCTGCCCCTTCATCCTCAATGTCATCACCAAGAACCAGGGGCTGTACTACGACAACAGAATCAGGATGTACAGCGAGCGACGCCTCACGGCCCTCTACAGCATGGTCCAGGGCCAGCAGCCCAACCCCTATCTCAAGCTCAAAGTACGCAGAGATCACATCATCGACGACGCCCTCGTCAGAGTGAGTTACAGCATGATATGTTACTGTTGCACGTGCATGGGATGTCAAATTGAGTCTCCGTCCTGCTGTGTTTGTCAGTGAATTCATTCCCACTGTGTTGCAGCTGGAGATGATCTCCATGGAGAACCCGTCTGACCTGAAGAAGCAGCTGTTTGTTGAGTTTGAAGGGGAGCAAGGCGTAGACGAGGGAGGGGTTTCAAAGGAGTTCTTTCAGTTGGTCTTGGAGGAAATTTTCAATCCTGACATAGGTGAGACATGAAATCACAATTTTACAGTGTTTATATTTGCTTCCCATGTATCTCTGTTTTATATCATTAATGGAATAGCTCGACATTTTTGGAAATACACTTAACTGCTCTCTTGCCAAGAGTTAGATCAGAAGATTGATATCACTCTCATATCTGTATAATAAATAGGAAGCTACAGCCAGGAGACCGTTAGCTTAACTTAGCTTAGCATTTAGACTAGAAACGGGGAAACAGCCAGACCTGCCTCTGTCCAAAGGTAAAACAAAAACCATATATCTTGTTTGTTTAATTCAAACAAACACCAAAGTGTGAAAACGACAAGTTGTGGTTTCATGGGGGGGTTATGTGCCGGACTATTTCTTGTCTGGGCGAAGCAACTTCCTGGTTTCAGCTTGTTGCCTGGCAACCTTACGTTAAAAAGCAGGACTACAGGAAAAAAATTGTACAGATTAAACCAACAGGATATTAGTGAGCTTTAGAGGTAATGATTTTTGGACAGAGCCAAGCTAGCAGTTTCCCCCCGTTTCCAGTCTTTGTGCTACACTAAGCTAATGACTGAGGCTTCATATTTATTGTACAGACATGAGAGTGGTGTCAATGTTTTCATCTGACTCTTGGCATAAGAGTATTTCACAAAATGTCTGACTATTCCTTTAAGTATAAAAGTTTTCCTTACGTGTATTTTCTCTCCGTTTAACTTTCTGAACAGGAATGTTCACCTACGACGACGACACAAAACTTTTTTGGTTTAATTCATCCTCACTGGAGAATGAAGCGCAGTACACTCTGGTTGGACTCGTCCTGGGGCTCGCCATTTACAACAACTGCATCCTGGACGTACATTTCCCTATGGTTGTCTACAGGAAACTCATGGGCAAGAAAGGGACCTACTTGGACCTGTCAGACTCACATGCAGTACAGTAACTTTCTCCAAAGTTAATATACAGTGAAAGTGTTCCAAAGAGAAAGCTTATATTGCTGAAGATGTGCTTGGTATTGTAATGCTACTAGTAAAATCATGCAGCAGTTTTCAGAGTTGCTGGGTTGCTGGAAAGAAACCACAAGCATAAAGCTAAATCTTTTTTTTATTGTAGGAACCTTTTTGGATGTAACAAACTTTAACACTTTGGGAAAAGCTTATTCGCTTTCTTGCAGAGTTAGATAAGAAGATTGATACGACTAGGTGAATTTTGTTACTTTCGGACAGAGCTAGGCTAGCTGTTTCCCCTTGTTTCCAGTCTGTATGCTAAGCTAAGCTAACTGTCATCTGGTTGTAGCTTCATATTTAATGGACAGACATGAGAGTGGTTTAGATCTCTCTCTTGAAAAGAAACCATTAAAGCATATTTCCCAAAAGCTCAAACTATTTCTTTAACAGCAGATGTTTCCTCTTTTTCTTGTATCAGGTTCTCTACCAGAGTCTGAAGGAGTTGCTCGAATATACCGGCAATGTAGAGGAAGACATGATGCTCACCTTCCAGATATCACACAAAGACCTTTTTGGAAACCCAGTCCTACATGACTTAAAGGATCAGGGAGACCAGATCCCTGTTACTAAGGAGAATAGACAGGTGAAATCTTTTGGGGGAAAAATTTAGTTAAAGGGCTGCAGTCACTCTATCATGGTAGTGGAAGGACAGTGGTATTAGACAGGGGCTTTGTATCAATTTAATCCTACTTCTACTATTCACCAAATTTCATAAAAGTTATCGCACAATAGCTGATAGTGTCTAGCTACGTTATTATTAGAATCAATAACATGCATATTTCTTGTTCCTCTTTTGATTCAAATGTACATTTCAAAAGCACAGCAACAGGAACTCAGAGTATATGAAATAGCTGAAAATTATGCAATTCCACTGCCTTTTCCATGACAGTACATTCTGTAGGTCTTCTCTCCTCTGTTGGGAGAAAGTTTGTAGAAACATCACTTAAAATACACAGAATACACTGACTCACTGTTGGCCAAAGATTCACATTCATTTCACTGCAGTTATGAAAGAAAATAAATAATGATCAATTGCTTTGCTGTTTTTACTTTTTCCATCCATAATTCACAGGAGTTTGTGGACCTGTATGCTGATTACATACTGAACAAGAGCGTGGAGAGACAATTCAAAGCCTTCAAAAAGGGCTTTCTAATTGTCACAAATGAGTCCCCACTGAAATATTTGTTTAGACCCGAGGAAGTAGAGCTGCTTATCTGTGGAAGCAGGGTGAGAAAACAAATCTCCATTCCGATTTTTGTTACTTTATTGTAGCCTGTGTTTTTATGACTTACAGAGCAATCTTTTGGGATTTCACAGAAACTTGACTTTGAAGCACTTGAGAAGACAACAGAATACGATGGAGGTTATAGCAAAGACAGTCAAATTATCAAGTAAGTCTGATTTACCTTTTTTCCACATACACAGCACACTAGTTAAGTCATAATCCAAAAACCTGTTTTAAGCAGCAGGTCACATTACAGTCTTTTTATTGCTGTTTTTTCTGCACACAGAGATTTCTGGGAAACAATTCACTCGTTTGGAGAGGAGCAGAAGAGGTTGTTTCTTCAGTTTACCACTGGCACAGACAGAGCACCAGTTGGCGGGCTCGGCAAATTGAAAATGATCATCGCCAAGAATGGCTCCGACACAGACAGGTACAGGACATTCAGCTTTTTGGAGGTTTTATTTAGATATTTTCAGGCACAATAGATGATCAGGTAAAGAACTAGAGCCACTTTGCCTCAGATTCAAACATGGCATTATTTCTATTTTATTTATTAAACATACCAGTAACTGACAGTTAGACACAAGGACAAAATAACAAAGAATAAATAACAATGAATAAAGATTCAAAACATTCTGTTGATGCTCAAACCCACACGTTTCGCTTGTCTCAGCTCACATTCGTCCCATTTTTGGTGCCAGGGTGCTCTTACTTTTCATGTTTTTTTCAGGCTACCAACCTCTCACACCTGCTTTAATGCACTGCTGCTGCCAGAATACTCCTCCAAGGAAAAACTAAAAGAAAGACTCCTCAAGGCCATCACTTATGCCAAAGGATTTGGGATGCTGTGACAGATCCACAAAGAAAGTTTTCTAACTGCATTTTAACAAAAAAGGGAGAATCACAAAAATACAGAGGGATGTGACATGAAACAAAATGCTGCAATAACCCTGTGCCTAACCAACCAACTACCAGTCATACTCCACCGTTGGCCTTTCACTCTGAGGCCTAATTTCCTTTGAGACTTAGTTTCATATACAGTACATTAGGTTTCCCAAAGAGTTTAACATGGCACTTAAATGATTTATTTTTTCTTGCGTGTTTTGTTTCTGGGCAGACATAAACAATATTTGATTTGCGAAACTGTGAAAGTGCACTTATACACTGGATTTTAGTGAATGCCAGCACATACAGTATATTTATTGAATTAGTTTGACTTTTCTCATGTTTTCAGTTCTTCATGGTGTAGCAGTATTCAGTCCTCAGGCTCTCTTCCCATAACTGAGTGGACTGAGGATAATGGTGCTCCTTGGTTACGATTGTCATTGTAGTATACTGAGGTGAAGCTTTTTATATTACTGCTGATCCAATTAGCCTCACTGACAAGCTTATATTTAAATTATTTCCTGTCAGTGTGAGAACAAACTCATTACTAACCTAAAGTTTATTTTGAAGTATTTGTGTTGTGCCTCTTGTATCACATATAATGAATACTGTGTGTTGTGAAACAGTGAACCAGACCAGATGGTGTGGTTTCGATAGCTTGCAGGGTTTCAGAATGTATTTACTGACTGGTCGTTTCAGACTTTCACATCCTAAAAGAAATGTTTCTCTTTCCTTCGTTTGTTTGCTATTACGTGTTTCTGATTGCACACATGTAAGTGCAGTTGCCAAATGTGCAATGCCTATGTAAGGAAAAGAGTCACATGAAATGTATTATTTGGCCAAATATCTCAGGTACATAAAGAATGTGCAGATAATGTGAAACTCTTATGTAAATTAACTATTATGCAAGGTAAATAAAGGTGAAGAAATCTGTAAACTTTGTCATTAATGTTCATTGAAGGAACTAACAACAACAGATATAGATAACTTAAAGCTTCTATAGTTAATATTTTTATATTAACAGTGGATCACATCACTATGTGTAATGTGAAAGGGGTCAATCGTAGGGACAAACCCCAAGAGAATTATCACTCAACTCCAGTTTCTCTCAGCTCTATGTAGCTTTATAGCGTCTAACTCATTGTTTTGTTCTTACAGTCCGCAACTTTACTGTTTTTGTTTAGTCTCGCTGTTCTTACGGTGTAGTCTTTTGGCTGCAGCTGGCAACTGTTTTCAGCAAAAAGCTCTAAAAATCTGCTTTACACTTCCTGCCCAGCACCCAACACCAGACAGACAACGTTAGCAACTAGCTAGTGAACATAGCGGAGCATTTACAGGTAGAAGCTAAAGAGCCAGATATTTTTCTCAGGAGCAGACATACTAAAAACAGAGCTTAAAGGATAGTAAATATTGGTTTAACATTCATCACGTGGCCAGAAACACAACTCCAAATAAGTGGTAATGTGGCTCCGTATCTTCTGGCTGTGTAAATTGTTGAAACTGCCAACATATTCGCCATATAGTATCAATTTAAAAGAGGATATCAGTGTTGTCAGCTTCTTTCTGTTGGCAAAAAATCTGTTAATGCCGGTTTAAAGGCCCAGAAAAACTTATTCTCTCAATCAAGTCCTTACTATGACTAATGGGATCCTACATGAACTAAAAGATAGAACCGTTTTGGTTATTTCACATGAGAGATTACTGTCTTGCATTTTTCTCTGTGCTCTGCTCACTTGTTTGAAATGGGAGATGGGGCTCAGTTGGAAAAAGGTACTTGTGCAGGATTTTAGACTGTTGGTGGGTTGTTTGTCAATCAAAGCAAATCAAACTACACCCACACAGTCCTGATAAAGCAGATTAACTGAGTTTCTGAGTGTTAAACTCTTAATTATTAATGAGGTCTTTGACTGATTGTTGCTTATTTAGTCATGAATATTTACATTATATGTATAGTAATACTTCAGATTTTAATTGAGGTTCAGGGGCTTTAAAGTCAGTAAAGACAGTTTAGTAAGACTAAGAGACAATCACAAAAATATGTATTGTAATATTCACAGTGCTGCAGAAAAGATGTTCAAAGTTTCTCTCTCACCCACAAAAGGACAATCTAGACACATACAGTACATGTTATATGAACATTTTAATATTTATTCACATATAACATTGCAATTTACAACTGATAGTGCATGCAGATAAGTTATAAACAGAAATGCATTTGGGTTTATTTTGTATATTCACACAGAGTATCACATGGATATTGCAGTTGGATTATTCTGTATGTAGTTCATACTTTACAGATAGCTCAGTGTATTTTCTGGGGAAAATGTCAATACTGATCAGGAAAAAAAAACATTCCTCATTATTCTAAGGCTATGAAAAGCCAATTTGTCTTGCATACACGAGTGCTTCTGACGGACATACTCCAGTTGTTTCATGACGACATGAAATTGGCTGTCAGTCATAGCATACACACAAAAATATGCATTTGCTGTATACACTGTACACAATTTGACACATTATGATGATAATAAACAGAGATGTATAAATAGATATAAGCATGAGCCATTAAAAAGTGTCACTCCATTATTCTAAATGAAAAATCCCTCCATTTCCTGTAAAGTCCTCGGGTATCTCTCATATTACTGCACTTTTTTGTCTTTGTCAGCCACCACTTCTGACAGGTCCTCTGGTTGTATGGATTTCACTTTGGCCTCCATCTGAGTAACTCTCTGCTTCATCCTTGTCTGGCTGGAGGTTAATTCCGCCATCAGCTGGGCGAACTTGGTCTGCATGATGTCCAGGTTGTTCTGCAGTTTGATGATCTTCTCCTCCATGTCTTTGGGGTCGGCGCCGGCATTGGCGATAGCCTCATCAATCAGGTTGTCTTTCATCAGGATGGCTTTCCCCTTCTCCTCCAGTGCTTTTTTGGCATCTGGATACTCAGTGAGAGCTTCCATCAAGTCGTCTTTGGACAGGGCAAAGAGATCCGAGTAACCTACGCTTCTGATGTTGGCTGTTCTCCTATTGCCTGCTTTACTGCCCTTGATACCCAAGATACTGATTTCCCCAAAGTATGCGCCATCACTGAGCACTACAAACTGAGTGACTCCATCATCGGCCACCACAGCTAGCTTCCCCTCCTTGATGATGTACATCTCCCTGCCAATATCCCCCTTCTTACAGATGTAATCTCCAGGACTGAACACTTGTGGCTGCAGCTTGAGTACCAATTCAATCAGCAGACCGGCTTCGCAATCCTGGAAAATGCGCACTTTTTTCAGCGTATCCAAATGGACGTTAATGGCAATCTCGGCCCTGAGCTTGTCTGGGAGGTTCTTCAAAACTTCCTTCTCATCACAGGTCTTCTTCTCAGTCCACAGGTAGTCAAACCACTTGATGACCCTGGCTTCCAGATCTTTGGTGACCTTTCGGAACTGCATGTACTGCTTTATGGAGTCAATCTTGGCCTGGAACTCAGCACGAGAGGCGTTCATGTTGGAGATCATGGCACCAACGTTACCGACAATACTAGCAAAGATCAGCACACCAGTGAGGAAGTCGGTAATGACAAAGAGGTATTCAACATCCCTGACTGGTGGAGGGGTCTCTCCAATGGTGGTGAGGGTCAGTGTGGACCAATACAAGGAGTAGATGTACTTTCTGGCCAAGCGCCCGTACTCTGGGTGGCTGATATTGGGATATACCCACGTGTCTGTTCCAAAACCAATGGTTTTTGAAATGGCAAAGAACATACAAGCATTCCAGTGGATAATAACAAGGATATAAAGTACGAGATTGCCGATACGTAACACGTTTGGGAAGCTGGTTCTGGTTTCAGTCCGCTCGAAGAACTCAAAAAGCCTCGAGATTTTGCAAAGACGGTTGAATCTGAACTCCGGGTTGTTGTATCCGAATTTCAGAAACAGCAGATCAGTGGGTATCATTGAGATCATATCGTATTTGAACTGAGATGTTGTTCTGTATTTACTTCTCAGTTTCTGGGAATCCTTTACCAGCAGGCCTTGTTCCAGGTAACCTGAGGGACAAACACGAAATTAGCCGAAATTAGCCAAATCCAGAACTACAATGGACACAAATTGGTGTACATATATAAATTCTGTTTTGAAACATTTTTAAGAATCTGACCTGTTCTTGATCTGACAAACGTGTCTGCAAAGTAGATGACATCTGAGGTGTAGTCCAAGACCATCCAGAGGTTTGTATATGTTTCCTGGAGTTCGTTAAAACAGGCTCTAGAAGACAAGGAGAATATGTTTTAAAGTTTGTGAACGTCCCACTGAGTGAAGTTTTAAAGCATGTTAAATGGACAATACCTTGTTACAATCATCATCAGGTTATAAAATACTGGCCCTGCGATGACGGTCAGCCATCTGTAGTACTGGTCTGTGGCAGAATCCATGATCCAGATTTCTTTCCTAAAAACAACTCAACATTACTTGATGTTGTTGCAAGATTTTGATTTTTTACATACAGTAAATATGAAACAGAAGTCCCAATAGTTTTACTGTAACTAATGGTGTACTTACGGTGGCTCCACTTTCTTTTTATCATCTTTCTTATCATCCTTCTTATCGTCTTTCTTTTCATCTTTCTTCTCATCCTTTTTCTCATCTTTCTTCTCGTCCTTCTTCTCCTCTTCCTTCTTGTCCCCGTCTTTCTTCTCATCTTTTTTCTCCTCCTCCTTTTTCTCATCTTTTTTAATCTCCTCTTTTTTGTCCTCTTTTTTGCTATGGACCACAAGTTTAGTTTTTTATGGTGGTAAAAAAGGACGGAGGCGGTCTATGAGGGGGTGTCAGAGGGCTACCACACTACATGAAGGGGGTCTAGTGGAGGTTTCACAGTTTTGGATTCAAGGCTTTGTTGAAAGACCTGGTGCTGTCCAGCAGATGGCATCACAATACAGGTACGTTTCCTTGTCTTCTTTGTTTACCACTTCCACTATTAGCTAACTACCAGAATAGTCCATACGACCCACATCATAACTAGCAACAAAAAAATCCGTCAAGCAAGCAAAGGGACAGAGGTTTTATCTGTCTAATGCAGGAGGAAACACCAAACAGGAATGGAGAAGTGGAAGACATGTTGTTTTAAAGACTTCTGTGCTATAAGCTATGCTATTTACTAATATACCACATTAGCTACCTGATACACAAGATGCTGATAATGTCCAGCATGATCCATGACTCATTTTTTTTATTCTACTTCTATTTTCATTCTATTTTCTGACACAGATATGCACACACTTACTCGTCTGTGTTGTTGCAGTTATTCATGTTGTAAGTAGCTAGCGGCCACTTACTGGCAAGACTTTGGAAAGAAATAAAGGACAGGATTTTTACACAGTGAACCCTCAGTGTCAGACATAAAGATATACTGTACATGTTCGAATCCTTTGTCCCTGTGTTGATTATTAATTTATCTCGTTACATGTCAAAAAATCATCAGTGTTTTTGTTTGTTAAAAAAAAATCCCTCTCTTTCTCTTCCTGTAAAAATATTTTTGTGACTCATCTTGAACTCGGGTGTGGTTACATACATTTATCCAATCTAATGTGATTTGGGGTGACTAGTTAACCCCACCCATCATATACCACACTTGACCGTTAGCTAGTGGTTAGCTAGCATTGCAATATCATAGTAGGAGTTGTGTGTTTGAATTTCAATGTGACTTTTATTTCATTTTCTAGTTCCATTCAGCCCAGTTTGACTCATCAAAGATTTGAGGAATTGATTGTTCCTCATGTAGTGTAGATCAATTGTCCTGTTTTGTGGGTTTGTTTGACATTTTTCAAACAAAGAAACCATTGTCATTGTGAGTCCTGAAAATGAAACTTTAAGGCACTGACTATCTGCAGTGCTGCTACACAGTCCAGTACTTACTTTCTCTTATGGATTGTGTCGTTGTGGCCCACAGACTGGGCATTGCTCTCCCGACTGGAGATGTCTTTGAGCTCAGGGCCTCTGAAGCGCTCGAGGAAAGAGTCATGCCTCTCTGCTTCAGGGTTTACTCTGTGAGACGCCCAGTCCCACAGCATGAAGAAGAAGTAAGAGAGCCTAGAGGGTTAGCAGGAGGTACAAGAGAACAAAGTGACAACCGTCTAGTCTAGAAATGGACTATTAGTCTTATCATCTCGCAGAGTATGTAAATACCAATGGTGGTGGATTCAAACATTGGTATTTACATAATATGTGAGATGATCCTATAGTAAAAGTACCAGTATGACAATGTAAAAATACTATATTAAAAGCACAAGTCCTTCATTCAAACTTCTACTTCAGGAAAAATACAAAAGTATTATCTGTAAAATGTACTTAAAGTATCAAAAGTAAAAGTGTTCATCTGGCAGAGAAATTGCTTCTGTGACTGATATATTATCATGTATTACATTATTAGATTGTTAATAGTTAGCTAGATTAGTCCAGTGGTTCTCAACCTCGGGGTTGGGCCGCCTCAAAGGATCACAAGATAAATCTGAGGGGTCGTGAGATGATTAATGGGAGAGGAAATTTAAAAAAAAAAAAAAAAAAAAGAGAAAATTCTGTATTCACTTTTTGGACTTTGGACTGAATCCCTGCTTTTTTTGTGAAATATTGGAAATGTTACCTTTTTGGGCCTCAGACAGTTATTTAAATGAAACCAGACTGTTTACCACTGGTTTACTCTTTCACAATGTGTTGCATTTTTATAAGCTAATCATATGTTTTTATGTCAAATCTTAACCTGAAATGTAACCAGTAACTAACTGTCAAATCAATGCCCTGGAGTACAATAAAAAAGTACAATATAAGAGTAGAGTAGAATAAAATGGAAGTATTCAAGTACCTCAAAATTGTACTTAAGTACAGTACTTGAGTAAATGTACTTTCCACCACTGGTAAACACCAACTAAGAACTTTCAAGTAATACTACAGAAGTTTACCTGGACATTGCCCCGGCACCTGTAGATGAGTTTCTGTGGGACTCTGAAGACAGCGCTCTCTCAGAGTTGTCTTCACAAAGAGAGTGAGCCCTGGAAGACAGCAGGTGGGGAAAAAAATTATAGCAACGTGCTCAAGATCATGCCATGCAAACTGTAATTTCAGTCTGTCAAAGGTAGAGTTGTCAGAACGGTTAAAGCACTTGGACAATAATGCAAAAGGAACTGATGCGGTAGAAGAGTAGTCAAAAGTTCCCAAAATCCTGATTTATAAGTAGCACATAGTGAGGTTCTGAGCATAGCTTGAATCTTAAGAATTTGATATCAGACCTGCTGTCCCCATTTTCAACGACAGCGAGCTCCTCATCAGGCGTGTTGGTGGACAACCGTTGTCTGGTTAAAAAGGAGTTTTCACAGCCGATTTTTGCCATGTTGTCGTGTCCGGCTCTGCTGGCATGGAGCACACGGATACAGAGAAAAACACACTATAATACTGCAACGTTATGGCACAAACATTCATTTACATAACAGTCATTTCCCTCATGAGAGCTGTGTTGCTGATGTGTTTACTGAACGCCACTTTTCACTGTTTGTCTGAGAGTAGCACCTAAAAATACACCCTCATTATGTCCTTAACACTAAACAGGATCAGTGCCCTCTCTCTGTCAACGATCAGCTGGTTTTCAAAATAACTAAGCTATGGCTTACAGGTAGACTGTAGTTGCTATATTCATTCGTGTATACAGCAGGTTAAGTCTATTAGGGCACCACTTAAAGAACAAGTACAACTGTACATGACTGAGGGAAGTGACTCTCCTCAGTTCTGGGTAGTCTGGAGAAACAGCCAAGTCAGCCATATGCTCCTGTAAAGTCTGAACTGAATTAAAAAATCTATTTATTTATTTAAATCTATTTCTATTATTTTGATACATTGCAGGTGGATTTTAGGCTTTTGAGAACATTTTTACCCACTTACAATTCTAAAAATGTAATGTGCAAAGTGACATTTAATTTTTCTTTTTTTGCTTCAAATAATGTGTCTTTTTTTTTTTTTTTTGCTTCAAATAATGTGTGTTTTTTTCTCTACTGCTAAATAATGACTCACTGATCTCTGGGGAACACCAATGGTTGTAACACGTGCACACATGTAGATTAGTGCTAATACCAGGGAGTTAACCAACCCCCACTAAATTAAATCACACTGATAAAATCACCAAGAAGCCGAGTGCTTGAAGGGTGACAAAAGGTAAAGCCAACGGTGTGCCCTGAGATATATGAGAGAGATATATATTATAGCAAATCAGCGTGATTGAAATGTAATTTATGTCTATGTTTTACCTACATTTTCTTGCTTTCACACATGACAGCCACAACTGAATTAAGCCACAGAATAGAGGATGATGGTGCAATTGTTCCAAAAAAAGAATGAAAGGCATACCACTCCCTGCATTGTGGTGAATATATCTGACATTTGAACGTTTATTTGTTTTTAATCATACTAAAATTCATTAAAAAACAACAACTCTTATGATGAAATACTTGCATTCTGGTGAAACTGTACGGTGTTTTTTCCACAGATGGAATTTAAACAAACAAACAAAACAAAAAAACAAGTTAAGAAAATACACTGTGTTGGGACAAAGTCTAAATACCATGTCCTTATGTCCAGTAACTGTCTAAAAGGAGTGAATTTACTGGTGCACAAAACCTGAGCCTGACTCCTATCTGATTTTTCAATATGATGACAATACTTACAAGCGAAATCAGGCTGTCTCTGAATTATCTGATGCTGGCATTTTCTTAAACAATGTTTAAAGTATATGAACAAAAAGCAAAGTAACCTTACGTAATTTATTTATTTATCTATTTTTAGTTGAGTGTTCCTTGTGGGAGGGACAGATGGGTGGATATGTTGTTTGTTGTATAAAAGAATAATGGAAATATTAGTCTAATTACATGATCACTGTGTTTTGTGCTTATCAACATTTCCAAATAAAACAAAAAAAGACAATAATGCCAATAATCCTAATAATGCTTTGGCTCAGTGATTTGTAATAATGACTGTGTATCCTCTGTAGGATCTTTAAAATCAGAATCAGTGTTTAAATTTAAATGGTTATTGTTTTTGTTCCTGCCTGGAGATTAGTTGCTCTGCTGCACCCAGGTGTCAGGACTCAATAAGAGGCTTGAGACTTGAGGTAAGGCTGTGTATTCATCAAGACATCCCCTTCACTAATATACATTTTTCTTTGCTCATTATCCTCATTGAATCCAGTAATTCAAAGTAACTTGTTGATTTGATGAGGATTTTTAATAGACTGGTAGTTTCTCCATAATCTACACATGTAGCTATATGTCTTAAATAAGCTGCTAGACCTGCTGCTGTTTAACTAACACACTCTTTATTGGATACATGACGTCTACTAAAACTTATGATAAGCTAATGATTCATGTGACATTGAAATATTGTTGTGCTTTACAATATGTGTAATATGTTGTTTCTGTAGTCTACAGTTTGTTTGCAGTAGTATTTTAAAATGATGCCAAGTGCTGATATTATTAAAGCCTTGACATCTTTAGTGGGAATTTATTTGAGCGTCCTCGACACTGAAACATTTAATGCAGATTTCTTTTATAAAACGAGCCATATTCATCCTAAACCTCCATAAGAACATTCTAGGAAAGCTTTAGTGATACAATAGGAAAACGACACTGACACATCCTCCTGTTTTCACGTATCGCAGAACTATTTTCTTTTACTGCTGGATCTAAAACTCAAATTGTTGCACATTCCCTCATGGCGGAGTAAATGCAGTCAGCTCACCTGTTCGAAGCCTTCTCACACTGAGTTTTGTAAGCCGACCAAACAAGCAAGTCCACTCTGATTGCTTCTGTATAATCCCATCTTCAAAACAGAAACAGAATATATATATATATATATATATATATATATATATATATTTTTTTTTTGTCCAGCAAATTATTTCCGATCCCTTTGTCCGAACGCAGCGTCACCAAAGATATCGATGCCGGCTGTCCATAATTGGGTCCTGCGGCTCTGCTGGACGAAGACTGAGCTGACAGGACCCAGATCAGACAAGGGGAGGAGACCTGTGCGTCCCTGTACCTGCGATCACTGTCCACAGCTCACAGCACAAACACAGCATCAGTGGAGTGACCATCAAATACATTTTAAAACGATGTCTATTCACCAAGTGCCACAGACATGAACATGAAGTTGAAGGCAGAAATGTTCAATTTGAAAAAAAAAAAAAAATACTAATGGTAGTAAATTAGCTGCTAATGTTTCCTTTTCAAGTGGTTCCAATATTCATAAGGTCTTTTATATCCGAACAATTCAACATGAAAATATGTAAAATAATAATTTCTACACTGAAAACAACCAAAGTAAATAACACAAAAATATCAAAATAAAACTAAACATGGGTTATATATAAGTTTGTGTGCAGTTTAAAGCTACAGTGTATCAACCAGTGGTGGAAAGTAACAAAGTACATCTACTTAAGTACTATAAGTACAATTTGAAGTACTTGTCCTTTACTTGAGTATTTTCATTTTATACTACTTTATACTTCTACTCCACTACATCTCAGACGAAGTAGTGTAAGAAGTATTCAGATCATTACTTAAGTGAAAGTACCAATACGTTAATGTGAAAATATACTGTTACGAGTAGAAGTCCTATGTAAATAAAAGTACAGAAGTATGATCAGCAAAATGTACTTGATATCAAAAGTGGAAGTATTCATTACATGGGAAAATGGCCCCTGTGACTGATATATTATTATAAATGACATTATTATATCTTAATACTGATGCATCAACATGTAAGCAGGCTACCATTTTACTGTTGTAGCTGGTCGAGGTGGAGCTAGTTTGAAGTACTTTATATATAGATTATACTACAGTGGTTCTCAACCAGTTCTGCTACATGAATTAGATAATAGGTAATGTGTCTTTGCTGGAACTGCTAACAACTCATACACATCTGAAACGTGACAAGGGGCCACAAGGTTGGGAGCCACTGATTTAATCTTTAACAAGGCATTTTATTTTATAAGCTTATTATATTTTTTATGTAAAATGTTAATCTGAAAAGTAACTAGAAACTACAGCTGTCAGATGAACTAACCCCCCCCCCCAAAAAAAAACCTATGATGAGCTTATAAAATACAACACATTGCTAAAAGATTAACCATAAAAGTTAAAAAATAGCTCCACCTCAACCAGCTGCAACAGAAGATGCTACATACACATGAATGGATCATTAATAATAATCCAATAATATAATATGTACATAATAATATGACACTGATATGAGACATTTTTCTGTAAAATGAGTACTTTTATTTTTGATACTTTAAGGACATTTTACTGCTGACCAATCAGACTTACCTTTTTTAAAAGCGTTTCCAGCCATGACATCGTGAAAAGACTAGCAGGGTGAAAAAGCAAACATGTCATAATTCAATCCAACTCCAAACACATTTTTGCAGAGAGGCAAAATTGTCATTTCAAGAGGAAATGATGTACTTTATACAATTTTCTCATAAGGACAATATCCCTTTTCCACAATGCAAGTATCTCTTTGATGACAATTTCATTATTAAACATATAAGTTATAAGTTAAAGCCACATGTTTTGCTCTTTTTTTTTTCCTCAGTGAAGTGCAGGCGTTACAGGAACAATCTCTAACATCACTTTCTATACTGTGGTATACCAAGATTATAGCTTTTTGTATGTAAGCATAAGATTTGTGAGAAAAGGCCAAGTAAAATGATGTATGCACACATGAAATGGCTCTTGAATGGACTATGTGGATGGCCATGTGAATGGGAAGTCAATCACTCAATGAGCAATAATTTGGGTGATTAGGGCGGACTGAGAGAAGCATCCTACATCACAATGCTTCTCCGGTCGCCATACCAACTCAGCACCATCGTGTCGCCCCGCCCCCCTCGGCATCACCCGAAGGCATAAGGTTAAAAGAGAAATCCCTTGGCAATATACAGAGCTGCGCCGCTAATCCCAGCTTAGACTTGAGTACCTATTTCAGCCACCTAATGCCCCCTCATAGATGTGGTCACTTAAAGATATCACTTTTGTAGAACATTTTACCTTTTGTATCAATACTAGGCTACACTAAATCCATGAACAGCCAGACTCCAGCTGCTCTACGTTATCTGTGGGCACCATTTTGGCATATAGTCTCTGATTGCCTGTATACTGACTCATAGATATTTTAACAAGCGTCTATAGAAATCGACCCTGTAATTCAGATATGAACAAAACTGCTGCAGAACCTGATCATGTTTGGTTTTTCTGTGCGTCTGTGGTCGCCTCAAACTGAAGGGAATTAGCACTGTAATAGACTTTAGGATTGTCCTCACTGAGAGTGGGTTTAGGGCAAGCATTAATAGAAACAGTGTAGTGGATACTCAGAAAATGTGCTTATATATAGAGAGTCTATGGACACTAACTCCTCCAAACATTGTGTCTGATTTAATTATGATCCTACATTTGCAACATGTCAAAGCTTTTGGATCTAATGTCCTTTTAAGTACTGGGTGTTGGATCATTGTTCAAACCAGCTGTCACAGACAATACACTAAATACGTGGTCCTTTCAGCCATGAAATTGTGTAAAGCTATAACTACTTACATTTCTTTTTAGAATGCCTTATTTCAGTTGGATGCTGCTATGGTGAAAGAAAATCAAGAAAACAATCACTCTCCCTTCTCCAAACCTCATTAGGTTTAGGACTGTCTCCAGGTGCATAGAGATCTAATGAAAGCCTCTTTACATCTCATGGTAATTACTGCGTCCTGAACCCTGGCTTTCCCAGAGTGCACCATGGCACAGTGCAACAATTGTGTCCTGCACGCTGGCTTCCCGGTGCATTTCCAAGTCAATCAGACTGTGCAGCCCCTTCATTTATAAAACCTCAGCCATTCAGCAATGAGCTGAATCCAAACTGATGTGATGAGTCTCTAATCAGGCCTGATCGCCAGCTGCTGGCATGGTTAAAAATGCGTATTTTAATGTCACGTTCTTAGCCCTAAGAGCCAGGTGAAATTACATGTATGATTAGCAGTTCTAACTCAAATCAAATATTATTTATATTATTTGTAATATACTATTCTAAATCCTGAGCTGCAATGACTGTTAGTCTGTTGACTATTTAATTTACTTTAACCAGTATTAACTGATTTTTTTGGGCTTCTTACACAAGCTGTAAACACAGCATTAGCACCTACTAAGCTGATATGGCTAACGTGTTTGGAAACAGTTGCCCATTTACACATCCAGTAGATATAAAGCAACATTAGCATTCATTTTGATTCATGGGTCTGGTCATTAAATTGAATATTTACTGTCTTCTAGCTCTGTTTTGGTCTCCACCAACTCCTGAGGGAAATATCTGCCTCTTTAGCTGCTAAATGCTGCACTATGTTCACCAGCTAGTCGCTAACTGTGTCTATCAGCCATCCGGTGCTGGACAGGTAGCATACAGTTGGTTTATCACAGCTTTTTAACTGAAAGCAGCTGCCTGCTGCAACCATAGACTGTATATAAAGTGAAGCCAAAACATCTCGATCGTCCTATGGTGGCTGGCTGCAGTATAGGTCATAAACCCCGCCCCCTCTATGCTAGCGGATGGGACACAAGTACACGTCAAATACATTTTTCCTAGAGATGGATTCTGTCATTTTAAGTAGTTTTTATCACGCCGAAGTTTGTTCAAGTGTTCAATTTTCTGATAAGTTTGGTTTTAATTAGTTAGTTTATGCTATAAAAACGGGGTGTGATGTCATGATTGACAACTGTGTATCTTGGATATTTTGGCTTCATTTTTGTACAGTGGGAGGAAGTGGATCTGGTCTATGGCTGCAACCAAAAATGTATCTGAATGAAACTGATATATCCAAAACCAAAAAAAATACAAAAAAAATACAAAAGATGAAATTATATTTTTAATGAAAAAATGGACACAACATGCTATACATGCCTGTAATGTAAAATCAGAGCACGAGCTATATAACAAGTAGGCCCTCAGATGTGTCTTGGCAGCTAATATCAGTTTAAGTTGCCGTGGCAGCACTGTGAGTACTCTTGTACTGATGAGTTGTACCCTGTTCATCAGATGCTGGGGATGATTACTTGTACTTTGTCATTGTTTTATTCCAAACAGAGAGGGTGATTTATCCTTCGCCAAACACTTACACAGGGTTGCTATAACAACCTCAAGGACAAGTTTGTGGGCATTTGCCAGAGACGTCAAACACAACGTGCCAGACGTGAGGAAAATCTGAAACTCTGGTCTACAGTCACTGCATGTGTGAGGTTTTGCATTGATTTTTGTGTTTGTTTCATGATCCTTTAATAGTCATTGTACCTGTGCTGTAATCAGCCACACTTGTTTCTTCCTGTTCCCACTTGTAATCAGTCGACAGCACAAGTGTTTGTGTTTGTGTGTGCTTACCTTTACATTCACACTTTACAATCACATGGACATTCCATGGTCTCTGCAGCACCATGCCAGGCTGTTGAGAAACCCAATGAAGAATGAGCTGAGGGTCTAATCAGAGGCAATGGAGGAGTGAGCGTGCAATAATTAAGGTCACACTAAACAGCACATTCACAAATAAATGAATGCTTGCAATATCAGCATGTTGTATCAGAGACATATAGAAAAAGCTGCACAGAGCCTTAGACCAAAAACAGCATATAACAATGTCATTGTAGAACATTTTAGTGGAAGATTAAAATGTAGATAAAGATAAAGATAAAAAAAGATAAAGATTTTTATAAAGATAAAAAACTGAAGATTTTCTACAGTCAGTTGTGAGCAGCTGAGAATGCTTAGGTGTGATTAGTCGTTCATGTGTCAATAATAAAATTAATGATGGCTGAATTCCATTCAGCTGCTTCAGTTTCAGGGTCCTAGCACTGTGCATGCTGGCTCACTGTCATACTGTACTTGGACACTTGAGAAGAACAGAGCCATCGTTAATGTTATTAGTAATACCTGTGCTCTTACTACTGTGACAAGTCACAATGTCTGTTATGAAGGCTTATTTAGTATGTACTGGTTTTATATCTATTTTTGTATGCAACATCCATCACTGCCCTCTGGTTTTAAACCAATTACAGTAAAATCAATATATGGACTTCCCAAAATGCTGTCTTATTTAATTCTGTTTCCTTGGTGGGATGGGGTTTATTGAAGGTCTTGATAATATGGGATGCAGAAATAGATAGTAACTAAATAGTAATGGTAACTAAAATCTTAACTAGAAACTGAACTAAAACTAAAAACTAGGACCATACTCTAAATAGTGCCTGGTAATATCCTGTACATGGTTAGTGCAATTGTAGTATACACTGTATATTGTTATGTATTGATATGGCAAGGTGGCTCATTTGAATTACATAGATGAGTATTGGGGAATAACTACAGTGAATCTATATACACACACAGTTAGTACGGGCATGTTAAAGAAATAGGAATGTATGTACAGGTGTGTAATATACAGTACATGAAATTATTAAATAGGAAGACAGTGTGTCCATGTGTGTGACAAATCAAAGCAGCACTTAAATAAGGATGGTGATGTCTTCAAAAAGTTGGTGTGAATGTCACTTAAATACAACACAAATTACAATACAAAACCATGACACTAAAATGAATGAAATTCAGCTGTTGAAGAGCTCCCACAACTTATATTTTATCTGATTTTTACTGATGCCGTTTATTAATAGATTGCGGTGTTGTACAAGGGGCAAACAAATTCAAATGCGCAACTGTTTACTGGCAAAACGGTGATGGCAGTATCTAAGAAAAGACCTGCTCTGTGGGATCCATTTTGTTACATGTTCTGCCCTCTGCAGGAAGCCTAAGAAATTACACTCACCAGCTGAGCACTGTGTCCTTAAAGGTGGTTTAATGATGGTTAACAGGCCTTTCTCACACTGACATTTTGACTTGTCATGCAGGGAAAGCACAGGTGTAATTAATAACATTAACAACGGCTCAGTGTCATTTAGGTGTGGCAGCGAGCTAGTATACAAAATAGCAGAATCTGGCACAACTACTGTGTGATGCAGTCGTTAATGTTATCAGTGACACCTGTGTGACAAGTCAAAATGTCAGTCAAAAGTTGTCCTCATATGAATTTACATTTAAACACATTATAAAGAGCTTAGTTGTTTGCATTACCTCTGCTACAGTACAAAGACTGGTGCATTATTTGCACACATTACATTCAGCACCACTTTCGTCTTGACCTGTTGGTTGTTCTTGGCAGGATGTCTCAAATCAACTTTTTTCTCCCAATCAAATAAATAAAATAACGCAGAGCATTAATTAAGCAATGGAGTGCTCAGAGTTTCTGTCACTCAGACACACGCTGTGACTCAGTTCTGTATTGAAACACTCAGACAACAGCATTTAACATTTGTGATGTAAACACACAGGTCCAAACGATATTTATACCTTATGTTTGCTGTGTAGGGTGCATTCTAAATATTCATTAGTGAAGCAAAGCTTGTTTCAGAGGTGACACACAGTAATAAATCAGCCCTTAAATGGACACATGTCTTGCTGCTCGTGGCGTTCTGCTGAATGGATGCTTGCTTCACAGAAACTGGAATGAGAACATTCATGTATGTGCTGAAAAATGATGGGTGCTGCCTCAGATGTTTACTTGAACAAAGTTAGTAGAAGGAGGTTTGGACTGTTTGTATCAGGGTTACAGCCCTCAGGCCATGTACAGCTCTGCTGTCACTCAGAAATCCTGTTCCCCAGCTCCCACTGTGCTTCATCCATCAGGCCATCAGGCCACAGGCTGCAACAAAAAAAAAACCCAAAAAACCAAACAAACAAGTAAACCATCCTCAAACCTGACACTCTTACAAACAGGGTCGGATTAACTTAATGTAGGGGCCCCAGGGCAAAAATGTGTTGTTGGGCCCCAATTAACCCCCACTATACATTCAGTTTCATTATTTCCCCAGATACACAGAAACCCACCAGTGTTCTAGAGCAGAAATTATTAGTTTATTAATCAATTTGTCCAGTGACAGATCATTTATTAGCAACAATTTTGACAACTGATTAATCCTTTGTCATTTCTTAAGCAAAAATACCAAAGATTCACTACTACCAGCTTCTCAGAGGAGAATATTTGCTAGATCCCCTAGTTTTCTTTGATAGTAAACCCATTGGCTGTGGGATTTGACTTTTGGTCTATTTGAATAGGTATTCAAAATCTATTTGAATATGTTAACTTGAACTTCAGGGACTATGATGATATATATGAGATATATGATGGGCATTTTCCACTCTGACATTCAATTCACTGAACTATAATAATGACAATAATTGTCAGATGTATTGATAATGAAAATAATTGTTGGTTGCAGCCTCACAGTACTCGTATGGTGGAATAATACAACCCTGCCCAAGGTGTTCTGACTGTTATTTGACACACAGAAAAATGGAAGCAATGTGATGAAACACAACAACAACAACAAATGAGCACTATATAAACTAAACAACTAAGGTCTTAAAACTATATTTTGACACAGGTTCCCTGTACAAGACAGGGCCACAGGATGGAAAGCCTGTCGTATTTGATATTCAGTGGTGCAAATGTCTGACAAATTTGCATTTAATCAAATTATGTAGACCCAAATGGTATGGAGTAAACCTGGGCCTTTTGAGGCCCCTGAGGGTCAGGGGCCCCTGGACAGTTGCCCACCAGAACTAGCTTAAAAAAAAGTCACTTGAATCATGGCGACGGTCATTTCCGAAATAGGCCTACATATATGGTAATGTAGGAGGAAATGGGCTGCCATTACTCAATAAAAAAAATTTAAAAAATCCTGTACCTATCTGAGTCAACACTGCTTTGGGAGTCCAGAGTGGTAAGGAACCCTCTCTATGCTGAATATAAGTTGTTACCATCAGGATGGAGGTACTACCCATGCCCAGGGGCCCTTCATACCTTCAGGGGCATAAATATTGACAGTGGGGCCTGTAGGGTGGGGGGCCCATAGAGAGAGCGGACCCTCCAACAGTGTGATGACAGACGGGCCCTTGGGAGTCAGAAAAACACCTGTGTTCAAAGAAGAACTCACATTAAATGGTGCCATTTGCGATATATGCCTTCAAAAAGGCATATGATGGCTGTGATGGTTTAAATTTTCTTTTTTGGTAAAATAGTTTCTAGCAATATATAACAAAATCACATGCTTATTCTACATACACTATGAAAAACTTTTAAATTAAATGAATGATTTCTTATTTAGTGATGATTGCTGGGTAATATGTATGTTGATGTTGTCTAATGAAGTCTCTATTTGATTAAGACGAAACAATATACAGGAGCAAGTTTAGGCGCAAAATCTGACAAGTATGCGTGTGTGTGTGTGTGTGTGTGTGTGTGTGGGGGGGGTGCTTCATAACTAGTAACAAGCGTGCACTAGGGCCTACCACACCTACTACTGCATACCTTCCATTATAACTCTGTTAAACAACTCCTTGTGATATGAGGGGTGTGTCACTTGCATTTTGTTGTACTTTGACTGTTAGTGGTGTGGTTGTGGAGCACTCTGCTCTGGTTGTATTTGTCTGACAGTTGCCACAGACACAAAGGGAATCTCCGAAAACATAATAAACGGAACTAGCTAACTAACACTTCCTTGTGCCTGCCAAAGGTTTGGTTGACAATGTGGAAGTGATGTATACATTCCTAAAAATCACTCAACACTATTAGTTATGCGAGTAGCCACATAATAGCTGGGCTGGTCCTTTGTGATTGATATTTCTATTTCAGACATTACAGTGACTTTTGATTCAGACATAAACAACATATTTTTCTTATACTTTTGTCATTACTCACTTGTCTGTATTTTGACTAGCCCTAATCTGAAACTCATTCTACAATTTATTATTTAACATTTATTTGTAATTGTTTATTAAAGATTGCCATTGTATTTTATTGCATACTCTTACTTAAGTAAGGTTTTGAATGCAGGACTTTTACTTGTAGTGGAGTATTTCCACAGTGTGGTATTAGTACTATTTAAGTAAAGGATCTGAATGCTTCTTCCAACACTGGTGACATGTTAATGCCTAATGACTTAACTGAAGTACCACTTATTCAGCTTACAGCTGTGTATATATAGAGCAAATTATTAAGAATTGCTCTTGATCCTCCTCTGTCTTGGTAAAAAGCATACTGGCAGTGTTGTACTGATACCGAGAAGAGGTGCTGCACCCTGCAGAAAATAGTCAACCTTTGTCACCCTTGTAATTATCAAACAAGTAATAAGTGTGTAAGTGTTATCTCACTGTGAATGCTCTTCGTGATTTGTTCTGCTGATGGCGGACATCAAAAAAATAAAAATAAAATAAAATAGAAATGGCAGATTAGCCCTTTATTGTTGATATTATAACTGCTAAAAAGCAGACATTAACAGTAGAGGTCAATTTCATCAAGTTACCAAACTATACCAGACAATCAACTACCATCAGCTTTAAGAGGCAACTTAAAACATCGTAAAGAACCGCATGGCTTATCATGTTTTATAGCCTCGCTGGTCTCATGTTATTTTGGTTTATCCTCAGTTGTATCCTTACATTTCAGCTATCAGCAACCGTCTGGCTTTATTGCTGTCAAACACTAACCATCACCCTAGTTTTATTGTCCTACAGCAACCACGTGTTGTATTATTTGATCTTTATTTCATTCTCTTTTCTGTCTGTTTGGTTTTATTGACATACAGTTGTCCACTGTCTGTGTTTGTGAATTCCTTTCAGTCTTACTATTTTGGATCCAAGGGAGATTAGCAAAGAAGGAAGGAAGCTAATTGGGATCCAATAAAATAAACAACAATTAATGGACAAACAAAAGAGTGATAAAAGAAAAAGTACCTGTGCTTAAGTACAATAGGCCTACTTGAGTAAATAGTTAGGCTACTTACCATCACTGATGAAAAGGTATATATAAAGTGTGTTCATATTAAAAAAGATAACATGTACTAGCACTAAAAAGATCACCAAATTAATAATTTTACCTATTTAAATGAATAAATAAATTGTTGAATTACCAGTTAACAGTAAAAATCACTCTAAGTTGTGGATTATAGCACCCAGTAAATATCCAGTAGGCCTGACTACCTGCCTGCCTACTGGACTAAGTGATCCAACAGACTGCACTAACACGAAGCAGTTGAAGCATGTTAAAACACGATAATAAAAAAAAAGACAAAACGTCAATCTTTTGTGGGACAAACCCAGATGGAGACCCCCGCTCACTCCGCCGCAGCAGGCCGCACCGCCGTGTGGCAACCCGTGACGCGCGCACATGAGGCGGAAGAGGAAGGGAAGGAGAGAGGCCAGCGTCCTGTTCAGCAGTTAGCTGCTGCTGCTCAGTGGAGTCCGAGTCTTTCTCCTCACGGCTATGATTGACAGAGTCAGCAGAGGTTTACACGGGCTTGTCCGCACACTCGCTCGGTTGTTATTAGTAACAGAAAGATCTGCAGCATGGCGAGTCGAGAGAGAGCCCAGAGTTCCCGCCGCTCAAACACAAGGACAAGAGCACCGTGTGTCGGATTATGGAGGATGTTATTTATTGCTTTTATTCACACGACGCGGGCCAATAAACAAGGTTTGTAACTTGGCTGGCTACGTCCGCATTAGCTAACGCTAACTTCCGTAGACATTTCAAGTGTGGGTTGAGTTTACCTCTACGGGCCAACTTTATCACAGCTAGCCCGCTTCCTCTCAAACACTGCTAAATTAACGAAATACCATGAAAAAAAATGCAGCTGGCTGATATTTGAACCGACACAAAGCGCCGCCGTCAGTTAGCTGTGTGGCCGTAAACGTTAGCTCCGTCGGTAGCTTGTTGTCATGTTGTCACCCGTCCATATATGGCTAAGTTAGGCTAACGCTCTGCCTGACAGACAGACAGACAGAGTATAGTACGAGGCAGCTTGTTAGCATCGTGGCTAATACTAATGTCAGCCTACACCAGCTACAGTTGGATCTTAATGCAGGTATGTCAGATTGGCAACATTAATGGAGACGTTGTCTCCCTGTCGCTGGCATTACTTCCTTATACTAGACTCGGTAAAGGAAACGTTTGAATCAGTCAGGTGACTGTTATCTGTAAACGTGGCTGAGCGTTTTGATTTTGACCCTGGGTTGGTGCGCTCCAGCTAGGCACTGACCAGTCAACAGTTCAGATGACAGCCGCGTGTTATTTATCCAGCAGACTGAAGAGTCCAGCTGTCAGATCTGCTGATTGTGTCAGGTCACAGTGATAAGTCAACAAGCCGCGAGTGGACAGCTGCGCCCCACGTCCAAGATAAGCTGTGGCAACTTCGAAACGTGTCTGGTGCCGATAAATTGTTTACATTGGTTCCGTACACTTGCAACACAATCCAAGCATTTATGTCTCAAGAAGTGCGCTGGGGTGACAACGCAGCATTGCGTTGGTTGTTTGGAAAATGTTGTCATGCTTCTACCAACGTCGACACTGCAAGCTTAGCAAACTAAGTCAGCGTTAACGAGATCACTGCTAGTTGTGCTTCACTATCTAAACTATCTGTACAGATTTGCACAGGCCCTTGCCAGGAGAAGTGACATGTGGTTTAAAGGAGAGAAATGCTAGAATTTCCTGCTTCCCTTCAGTTTGGCAATTGCTAAGTAGCCCTCAATTGCACTTGGCCATCTGTTGTGACCAGCAGGCCCACTGTTAGTACATGTTTTAGACTGATTGAGCACCAAAGAGTATTTTTGTGGAGGGCATTTTGAATTTTCCTACTTGTTGTTTTGATAGCGGTTTTCTAAATCATGTGCTGATAACAAGAGGGGTGATGATTCAAAGTGATAGAAAACACTATGCTTGCGCTCTAGGCTAGTGTCACTTTCACTACGACTTCCACTATTTAGCCTAGTATGTTCCCCAGAGGTACAGAAGGAAACGTTATTTTCCACTCAATGTTAACTGTGTGTGATGTACATGTGTTAATGTCAGTAGTGAAATCTAAAAAGGAAATGAAACTGTGAGTTGTCACCTGGATTTGCTGCGGCACTTTCATCTAAAACACACTTTATAGGCAGCAGGAGTTCATTAAATTCAGCAGTTTGAGTTGTCAATACACGTCCAACATAATAACAGGCTACAATGCTGAAAGCGGGCTGTGAACACGACCTGCAAAGGTTGATCTTGCAGCACAAGCTGTGGGAGTTCGGTGGTGTCAGGTGAAAAGCTTCTCATTAGAGTGAAAGCGTAATAAATACTGAGTGGTGCACCAAACTTGTACACCAAGTGGAGCAGAATGTGACCAGAGATCTCAAGCCTGATCTTTCCCTTGTCTCTTGTCTCCTCTGAAGGTACAATAGATTAAAGTTCAAGGAGGGAATTATCTTCTAGGAATATAACTGTGCATCAGGGAGATATAATGACTGCTGCTAACGGATGACTTTTGCTAGCAGAAAGCTATTTTTAGATATGTCCGATTCTGCTATAGTTTCTCTTCTAGTATTCATATGTGTTAAATGTTCACAACTGCTGAAATTAGAAACGGATTGTTCTCCTTTTCACTGATGGTGATGGTGATAATACTTATAAGGTCTTCCTGTCGTTTTTGTTTTACAGCATTCATTCAGTCAGACACAATTCTAGAAGTTTTACATTTTGGTGAGGGAAGCCTTTTACAGGTAAGTGCTATTACTTTTTTTTTTTCTCTCTTCTCTTTGTTGTTGCCATTAAAGGTGTACTGTTACGCACCACAGACACAGAAGCATTTACACCATTACAGAGCAGGAAAAGGTTGAAATAAGGCCATGTACTTGGTTTACAAGTGACCTGCCTCTGAATGTAATGATGTAATGTCTAGTTAAATCACATTCAAACAATTGCTTATGTCTCTGTTCTCTTTTGCAGGCAGAGTCTGACATTGATTTTAGTTTATATCATCAACAAAGGTAAGTTTTTATTTTTCACTCCAAACAAATCTGTTTGTGTAGTTAAATGCCATGAGATTAGTGTGGGTGTAGGCAGGTGCTGTGTCCTCTTCTAAATTAAGCATACTATACCTGGATTGCATTCTTTTGTTGAGTGTTGCTACAAGGTAAATGTATAAGTGCAGCTTAAGTGGAGTATAAAGTTAGCATAGCTTCCGCATCATCATAGAGCAAGCCCACTAGTGTTTCCTTTAACCCCGCCTCCCAACCGCTCACTTTTGGGCTCACTCACATGAGCAGTGACTCTATAACTCAGTTTCTGGGTATTAGTGAATTTTTCAACTATTAGGACATAATGATTTAAATAAGGGCTATTTAAGTGTTCCTACTGGGAAGTTGATGTACCTCAAAAAAATTATCCAACAAGTTACAGACGTCTCTTTCACAATGTAAGTCTTTGGGGAAAAGCCTTTTGGGGTCAGTGTGCATCACGTGACGGACCCAGAATTACACGCTTTGGCCACTATGTCAAATTGGCTTCATATTCTGGCGCACTTCCGGTGGGCTTGATTGACACAGCAGCAGCACACTTTATTATGCTTCCAGCTTTAACATGACCAACCTTCACAAAGTAGAAAACAACAAAGATGCTGCTGAAATTGTACTGCAGCAGAACACTGGCGAATGCATTATCAGTGACTGTGGCCATATGAACAAGCAAGTACAAAAAGGTTGTTTTGTCAAGGCTGACCAACCTGGGTAGGACTTTGATTGCATCTGGCAGGCTACAAAGTATCAGTCAACAACCAAAAATAAAAAGCTTGAGCATCACCATCACAAGCTGCCAGAGCCTACAAGGCAAGACAACAACTTGAATCCATAAGAACTTACAAGTTTGGTTAGTAGCATGAAATCAATTGGGCTTTATTCAGACTGCGGGCAAATCAGATTTGTTTCTCAAATCAGATCTTGAAGACAGAATGTCCACACTGTTATTTGCAAGTGATCAGATTGGATTTGTGCGTCCAGACATAACCAACCTATCTGCGTGTGTTGCAGTCTCCAAATGTGGCTTGGATCCGATTTGCAAAATTCGCATTTCATGTGTGTTTTTTTTGGCTGTCCAGACTTTCTAAAATCAATCTGGATATGCCAATAAAAAACTGATTTGGGCAGGCATTCTGAACAAGGCCTCAGAGACAGAGAGATGCAAGAGCTGTTGGGTTTTTTTCTCTGAGATCACACCCATATGCGGTGACCCCCTCAGCCCTCTGAAACGTGCTGTAAGTGGCACAAGTCGTCAGGGAAACGGCTCAGTCTGTGTTACCTGCTGTTCGACCACACCAGTGTGCCTTTCTCCTGCCACAGAGTCTAGCAGGGCAGACTGCAGAGACACAGCTACTGTGAGTTTGACAGTTTGTACCCACACTGATAAGGCTGGGGGCACAGACAAACATGGCTGACGTAAGAGTGCTTCTTTAGGGAAGTTAGAGTCTGCTTTCTAGTGTCAGTCACAGACAGACATCAGACTTGTGTATCTTGGCACTATGAAAACTACAGCGATTGTCTAAGAACTGTATAATGAGTCCACTAAAATGCTTGGATACTGCACAGATTTAGCAGTATTAAGTGTGTGACTGGCTGGAAATGGCTGTGCAGCTGTGTGTCCAACAGGTAGAACTGCTCAAACAAGTTAAAACTGTTTCCAAAGCAGGAGACGTGTAACAGTCAGTGGACATCACGTTTTTGTATCATGGCCTCTACATAACATCAATACTCTGTCCTTACTTTACCCATGTGTGTTTTTGTCTGGGTGCAGCATACAGCCTTTACCATTTGTACAGTATGTTCTCATCCATAAAAGGGTTATCTTGCATAGGCATAGCATGACCACTCCCTCGAGTTGGGGGTTGGGGGGCTAGTATTTTGCTGTTTCACTCTGTTGATTCAGGTTTTTTGAATGTTGAACTTCCCCTTTTCCTCATTGTGTGTGTAGAGTTTGGAAATCTTTTTTGTTGTTAATTATTATCTCCTCTCTATTACTCTATTATGCTCTGCGTTTGTGAAGAAAGTTGCTAACCACTTCCACAGGACTTAAAACCGCTTTCTACAGTTGTGCTTTATTTCATGTGCTTAATCTTAAGGTTAGCCTGACACTGGACCTATGTAGATCTGAGGCCAAGAGCCACAGCCCTCCCCATGATCTCCCCGGCAGCTCCAATTACACACCGACATTCAACACATTAGCTCTGAAGCGCCGAGCGACAGGCCGCACAGAATTCACAGCCAGGATCCATTTGAATCCTTAATCCCACAAGAATTTTGTCAGTAGTTGTTATATTAATGAGAGAAGTGAGGACAGGCTGTGTAGATGACAGATTATTCAGGAGGAACACTGCACGGCCGGGGCTGTGTGTGGATCACTGTGCGCCTCAGGGGATGGAAATCCATCCCATCTCCAGTGAGCTCTGCTATTGGAGCACACTGCTACAGCCATTGTCTGCCCCCGACGCCCCGACGTTGGCTTAGTAGTAAATAGGTGAAATTGATCTCTGGTAAATTGTCTGACTCCTGGGTAATGTTGGCGTAATTACACGTCATGTATTAGTGGATGGTGTTTGGTACCACCGCATCCATTCCGGTGCAAAAGATAGGACAATAAAACATTTCAGCTATAGTGTATCCCTGCGTGTAATGTGTTTGTTGCCATCTTCCACGAATGGTTCTGTATATTCTTGGTGAAATGGGCAGGCGACGCTCAGGCATTTGCTTTTACAACCATAAAATTAATTCAAGCTTGGTCACATGTACCACACCTGTGTAACTGATGAACTTCTCTTTCCATGAGATTTACATAAAGGCTCTCATTACATAGTTTTGTTCACCTCCGCCAAAGAAGAGCTGCTTCTCTTTGGGGACGGCCTTGTCTATTGTTAAGATACAGCTGGTGTCAAACAGGTTTGGTGAGTTATGCCCGTCTCTTACGACCAGGTGGGTGGAACCGATGCTCAGAAGTTGTTGCCTTCATGTGAAAGAAACACCACACTGAAGGTGACGAGGAGAGATTCGTCTTGTCCGGTTGATTTTTGTCTTTCTGTTTTTAAGTCTATGGACTTTATGTATGGATATAGTGCACTGCAGATGGGAGTGGTCCCATGGCCATCTTAATGCATTGTTAAAAAAGCTTGGACACAGACAGCTGGGTCTGTGCTTGTGTGTTTAGCCTCTCTCTTTTTTTTTTTTTTTTCCTGAAATGCACACAAACATGGACACTGTTTTTCCTACCCTGCTGTTGCTGCTGTCACATCTTCCTGTCTCTCACAGCACGTCCCCGCACCGTGGGAACTGCCGACCTATACGATTTGAACCTCCAATGTTGGACTTTCATGAACAGTGAGTGTTTGGTGTATTCTCCCACTAATGTATTATTTTGTTTCTGTATGATCTGTGTTTTTAATGCATTTCACATAGTTTGAGACACTTGCCATTAGTAATTTTAACTTGCTTTTTTCTTTTTGAAACAAAGAGACATAAAACTATTATGTTTTTTCTCAAATATGATAAAAGCATGATTTGATATATATTGATCAACATTTTTGAAACCCAGTGGATAGTCTACAGACTGGTGCTCAGTCAATATGTCCTACAGCTCTCTGTAATATGTAAAATTAAACTTTTATTTTACTCTAAGTTGACAGACCTAAGCCTGTAAATATTAAATTAATGGATGAGGAAGCATTTAAGGAACTTAACAAAACCACATTCTTTAACTCCTAGTTTCACTTAGGCAGGACTTATTAGATCACATTCCACTCTTGACAATGGGTGCACACCCATGTAGTATGTACTACACAAGGGTGCAGAGTGCAAATGATTCAGTAGCTCTCAGCCGAGCGGCGTACCCCTACGCCAGCTCACAGTGAGAGATTCTCATGCTGTCCCCCACTGTCCTACTTTCTCAATAAACAATCCACTTATCAGCTGTGAATGTTTTGAATGCATGAAAATGAAACCTTGAGAAGTTCTCACCCTGTCTCCAATGCACTGGGCAGGATCACATTAGAGGTCTTAATAAATCAGCCCACAGATAAAAGCTCAACTTTAGATGCACTGCATAAGATGTTAAGATGACGGACATGTTTACTTCTGCCTTACTTGTGTTGGAGTAACCATACATGCCTCTTTATCCACTTTGTTTAAAGAGTCATACAAGGAATTGTTCAGGTTTAACCAACTGACCTAGAAGTAACCCATCACAGTGAACGTTTAGCCAAAGTTACTTCGTCATTGCATGATAATGCATTTGCGAGCAGGGAGAATCGCCAAGTTTCAAGTGTCTACCAGTTGATTTTCATAATCTACCATATTGAAATGAAACAAACCACAGGCTGTCTGGAAGATAGGAAATCAAAGAGTTTATGGTATGCTTTGGGTGCTGATTGGCAATAAGTGCAGTTCATGCGTTATAACATGCAAAACCACTTGTATGGTTCTTTACAATACCTTAACAATTTGGAGATGGTAACCAAGAGGAATGTGAAGTGCATCATAAATCACCTTGTTGAGTGGTTAAATAGGGAGGTTATGTCTGTCATTTTAATTTGAAAAACTCTGCAATGGAACTTTTGACACTCAAAACCTGTTGACCCCTTCTTCAAGTTCCCTGTCTCTCTTCTCGTCTTCACTGTCTTTAAAAAATCTTTGACATTATTGGTCTATTTTTACAGTTAAATTCTTCATCAGACTAGTTGACCCCTCTTTAAGTTTTGGTGTTAATTCATCCTCTCACTCTAAATCAGTTTTGACCTTTGTGTCAAAGAGTTTCATATGCTCTTCTACAATTAGTTTATCCATCCATCCATTTTCTATACCGCTTATCCTCTTAGAGGGTCGCGGGGGGGCTGGAGCCAATCCCAGCTGACATTGGGCGAGAGGCGGGGTACACCCAGGACTGGTCGCCAGTCAATCACAGGGCTGACACATAGAGACAGACAAACATTACAATTAGTTTATAATTTCTTTAAACATGTTGTTGTTTACTTGCTCTTACAAAGGCTTCTTTTCTTCATTTACAGGCCTGTTGGAATGCCAAAAATGGAGAAAGTTTATTTACACAACCCTAGCTCAGAAGAAATTAGTTTGATATCAATATCAGCAACAACAGCACATTTTCACGCATCCTTTTTCCAGAATAGGGTAAGTACTTATAAACCCAGTTGTCACAACAAATCTAATACTTGTTTAATAAGAACTTTGGAAATGCGGATTATCCTGTTACTATGGAAGGAAAAACAGTCACATCTTTTAGTCACATGGCTGTGTTGATCTCCCCATGTTATTTTTAAGAAAAAAGACTATTTAAACTATTATATTATTATATTGTAAACAAGAGACACTGATCAGCAAACACAATATATCCTTCTCCTATGTCAGGTGGTATTATGTGCTTTGTTTTTATTTCTTTATTTATTTGTTTCTTTTTTTGCTTTAAACTGAAGTAGACTTGAGTAATCGAGGACCTTCGTCAAGCATCAACAGGAAACAAGTAAACAACAATATATACGTGTCATTAGAACATGTGACCACACCAAAGGCCTCTGGGCACTGCAGTCCCCAACTGTTTAGAGACAGTGCATAGATTAATGGCAGTGTATAAAGAGACAGTCCAAAACACATAAATACACAGTTAACAAGACTAAAAAATGTAAACAGCAATATAATCAAGTTATGATATACACAGTCTTTAAACATGACACATACACTGAAATCGTCATTTAAACCAACAAGTGTCCCAAGAGGATTGGTGCAAAATAACTGCCATACTCTGCAAGGAAGATAAACTCATTCTGTGCCGTTCTTTGTATGAGAAAAGTCATTGAAGTGAAGTGCCTGTGTCTGTTCCATTTCTGGTTTTGTCTCTTAACCTCCAGTTTCTATTGCCGGCTATAATAAATACAAGTAAAAAAGTCTCGGCCCTGATTGGTTCACACAGCCTACTATATATTTAAAAAAGTTGACATGACACGTCCACATTGATGACGAGGTCATGTGACCTGACGCATATACCAATACAGTCTGACCAGTCACCCTGAAGACCCTTATAAGTCCTTATAGGGTTCTTATTAATTATTATGTGTTAATAAGACTAAGTGTTAATAATAGCATCATAAACATGTTTATTGTTAGATTATAAGACATTTATAAGCACTTATAAGAAACTTGTTAACAATTTATAGACTGCTTAAGAAAGTTAATAACAGCCTTATGAGTGTCTTATAATTGTTTATAATAGCATTACAAACATTTATTTTACTAAGCTTTTTTTGTTGCTTTATTAAGGTAAAAAAAACCTTAATTATTCATTTATTAGCAGTTAACTATGCTTTTTGCAGCTACTGGATCTAAAGCGAGAACAATGCCTTATTAAGGTTAATAATCCTTTTTTTTAGAAGAAACTCATAAGGCTTTTATTAATGTTCTTAAGCAGTCTATAAATTGTTAACAAGTTTCTTATAAGTGCTTATAAATGTCTTATAATCTAACAATAAACATGTTTATGATGCTATTATTAACACATATAGTCTTATTAACACATAATGATGTTAATAAGCATCTTATAAGGACTTATAAGGGCCTTATTACCTATTAACTACCGCTTATTACAAGGACCTTAATATAAAGCGTTACCTCTTCCAGCTCTGGCAACGCTGTACATTATAAAGTGAAACTGGTCAGATACTTGCCAAATTGCAGGTGAAAGGTGAACACAAGAAGCAGATGTCTGCATACACAACACAACACATTCCCTCTTCTGGAAGTTAAAAGACATAATAACGGAGTCAGAGCACTTCCTTGTAACTGAAACGCATGAGGTCAATAGGGATAAGGAACTGGTATTTTACTGATTTGTTGTAAGCAGTAATGTGATGCTTTTCCTGTGTGTGTGTGTGTGTATATATATGTATGACATATTAGCAAATAAATCCTGTTGTCTGTACTGCACGTGAAGACTCCCTTTACAGGAAAGACCTGTTCTGTTGCTTTAGGCACAGTGGGTGCACACTTAAATATTTACTTGTTCAAGTGAGGCCAAGACACGGTGGCGTTCTGGACGATCTATTGCCCCAAGATATTAATTAAATTAGTGAGGTCAGCTAGAGGAGGATGTTTGTTGCTGTTTTTTTTTTTTTTTTTTTTTGCATATCAGTGGTGAATGTAAGAATAATTTCATCTTCAGGACATGAGAATCTAGTTCACAAAGACATTCAGTAGGAGGGAAGACAGTGTGGTTTTGGTTCCTCTGTCATAGGATATGTTTGTATAGATTCTTTCTACATCTCCAGGGAGATGTAGTTTATCTGGTAATTAATATAATTTGACATAGCAGAGCCTGCCTGTAGGTTCCACCAGATTTTTATGAGTTTTTGGTAACTTTAAGAACAGGGTTGCAGGTTGTTTGCAGTTCAGAGAGTTATGTTTTGATATCCAGTTTGATTCTGCAAGGACTCAAACTACTCAAATTCTTCTTACTCCGAGGCGTAGAGCCAAATTACCATAATAAAAAAAAACCTGATAGGATTTTATAGATTTTGGTTTGACATGGGTGTTTTTCTTTAATAAATGCCAAATAACATGTTATGGTTATTAACTGCGTATAACCGATGCATACCATATCTATTGCTGTTTATTTTGCGGAGTGTTATTTTACCATGGTTTTATATGTTTTGGATCGTCTGTTTATATACTAGGACTCTTCTATGCACTATATAGTCAGAGACTACAATCCCCAGATACCTCTGCTGTGGTCACATGTTCCAGTGGCACATGTGTTTTACATCAGAACTTACCAAGTGATTGTCAGTGTTATTAGCTGTGTCCCAACTTCATAATATGTACTTAAAATATACAAATGCAGTGTATATTTTAATTTACAACAAGTTTGCTTTCAGTTAAGCTTAAGGGGCTTTGGAGCGCAACTGCCAGTGTACAATTTGGAAACAGTTGATGCTCATCTCATTGGCCTTCAGTTATTACAGTGGCTCCGAGCAATAAGCTTAACGAGCCGGGACATGTCGTGCAACGACTCCATATTTTCTTCAGCTTTTTTGGCCCTGGGTTTCACCTTTCAGGCTACATACAGTCAGCCCTACCTTGTTGGTGGAGGTTGTTGGTGCCAGATGGAGCCTGAAGGGGAATACCTGCAGTCACTAATCAGAGCAAAAAAATATATATTTCACCTCCTCTGCATATTTTTCTGGATAAAAACATGATAATTTAATCTGCAGTTTTAGTTAGTTAGTATTCTCCTGAAAACGCGCTTGAATAGAACATCAAAGGAAAAGCACAGAGGTCTTTGTAGTAAAGATGCAAATATGAGATTTTCATATCTGTCAAAGAAGCTAGACATTTAAAATAGGGCTAGTGCATTAACAACAGAGCAGGTTTATACAGTACTTCTTCTATTCTGTATTTTTGTTTATTTGTTTGTATGTAATAAATGAATAATGCAAATACTTTATCTTTTTGCTCCTGCACTTCCACCAAGCCTTTATTTGCTGAGAAGTGAATTTCTCACACTGAAGTGGATGTTAGAAATGTTTTCTAAATTCCTCTGCCCTTGTGCTCCTTCCACTGTCTGCATTTTTGAGACTCTCAGCAGAGATGACACAAAAAGATCTGTTCTGTTCTGTTAAAGTGTACAACATACATACTACATGACATTTTAGTCTGTATAAATCAACAATATATTCCTTTTTTAGCTGTTTTTGTAGTGGGTCATGTTACTGTAAATTGACAGGAAAGGATTCAGGGGAAACAGTCACCACCAAAATGCTAAAGTTAGAGTGTAGCTGTAATGTTTTCAGGTTATTAGCCCAGTTGTTTGGGGGTCAGTACATGTGAATAACTCTGTGTTTGTTGTACTGCACCTCCATGTATATTGTGCCCATTTGTTTTCATCTGCCCTTTCAACAGATAATTCCACCAGGAGGGAACACGTCATTTGATGTTGTGTTTCTCGCTCGAGTAGTTGGGAATGTAGAAAACACATTATTTATTAATACATCACATCATGGAGTGTTTACATACCAGGTATGGACCAAAAAAAATCAATACTTCATTTTTACAAGTTGAATGATTAGTGCCAGTAGAAATGTGGCTGATTTTGCTTTTCCATCTCTACCCTGAAGGTTTTTGGGGTTGGTATCCCAAACCCCTACAGATTGCGGCCCTTCATCGGGGCTCGAGTCCCAGTAAACAGCAGCTTCTCACCTCTAATACACATCCACAACCCGTACAGTGAGCCACTACAGGTAATTTAGAGTGATTCGAATCTCTAATAGTTAAATGTATGATTGTTTTTTGTTGGATTGATTTGATATGTATGGGGCGTGTTCCTTTCCCATGTCTTACTCCAGGTTGTTGAGATGTACTCTAGTGGCGGGGATCTACATCTAGAGCTTCCCACAGGTCAACAAGGAGGCACTGGGAAATTATGGGTTAGTTTCATGTCTCAGTGACTACGTTTACATGCACAAAATATTCTGGTTTTGCCCTTATTCTGAAAAAGACAATATCCCTGCTAAGCTGTTTATGAAAATTAATATTCCACTAATATTCCCATTTACATGCAGCCTTGTCGAACAGCTCGTGCGAACTCTGCCTCCCTCTTTCATTCGTTCAACCACCTTCTTGAAAAGGTTGGCGTAGCAATATTTGTGCATATCCAAAAGCCTGTTGATATCCAAGTCTTTTGTAATGATTAAAAGTAGGTGTGTTTCTCCTTCCGACCAGAAATGCGGGCTTTTCTTTTCTTTTGTGCGTGCATCTCTACCCCAGCCTGGCAAACTGCACAGAGCTGACCGTAAACAGTGGTTAAAAATATTCTGAATGCGCTGTATACATGCTCCTAAAACTAATATCGGCATATCCCACATGTCTTAATCGGAAAATGCTGCATTCGGAATAAGGCCTAATTCGGAATATGCAAACGGAATATGCTGTTTACATGACCCGTATCAAATTCGAAATATTGTCTGACCTCTTAGTACCTCTGACCTCTTAGTACCGTACGCGCCAGTATGTACTTTAAGATCCTCAGGCAGAGGTCTTTTGCAGTTCCTTCTAAAAACATACTTTTATCGGAGAGCCTTTCCTGATTTAACTTCAGTTTTAATTTTCTTTGAACTGTCTTTTGTTTCCTTCAAAAAATAATTCTTTTCCCGTTTTTGCCTGTTCCTACACTATATTGGTATCTGTTTTCTTTTAAAACCTCATGATTTTATGACTTGTCTGTATTATTTTGCTGTCTTTGTAAAGCACTTTGTAACGTGGATTTGCAAAAATAAAGATTATTATATTTTTATTATTATTATTATTATTATATTTAGAATAATAGTGGAAAATTAGTGTGCACATAAACATAGTCAGTGTTTTTGTTCCAGCGTTTGTGCCGAGTCTTATTTTGATTGAGTTTTGATTTGAGTCAAGTCACCCATGCTGACCTTCTCCCTCCAGGAGATTCCTCCATTCGAGACAAAGGGGGTGATGAGAGCCAGCTTCTCGTCGAGAGACGCAGACAACCACACGGCTTTCATCAGAATCAAAACCAATGCCCCCAATGAGGACCAGTTCATTATCCTCCCTGTAGAGGTGGAGGTCACATCAGGTGGGCTATCTAACCCTTGGGAATACATTTATTGTAATATTCTGTGTCCTCCTTTTGTCTGTCAGGTAAATATTCTTCTGTATTTCCTTTTTTGTTTTTGTTTTTTGTTTTTTTTTTGCAGCCCCTGGTATATACTCCTCCACAGAGATGCTTGACTTTGGTACACTGCGGTCACAAGGTACAAAGTCTTACAAAAGAAGCAACATCTTTCAGATTTTCTTGAGCAATCTTTCTCAGGACCTCTCCGCTCACCGTCTCTCCATTCTCTTTTCCAACTGCTTTGTTTCACAGATCGTCCAAAACTGCTGAATCTACACCTTTTAAATTCAGGAACAAAAGATGTTCCAATTACAGTAGGTATCCTTGGTAACCCTTTTAAAATGCTTAAACGGTAATCTTAACCCTCATGTTAATCCCATCCTTTATTTATGCTTTACAGAGTGTACGTACAACGCCATCAAATGAAGCAGTCACCATAGATTTCAAAGCAGTCACACTGAAAGCTGGAGAGAGCAGATATACCAAAGTTGCAAGTATTAGTTTTGATGGTAAGTAGTGTTTTTTGTGTGGCACAATTTGACTCCTTTTTCTACTGAAACATACACTCAGTACACCAAAATAAAAATAATGCAGTCTAATACAACAGTTCTGCAGTAGATCCTCCCTTCATGAAGGTCATAATGTTCTGTTTTTGCTGAAACTGTTTTAGAAAGGTGGTGATTCAACTGTATGATTGTTTTGGAGGCTGCAGTTTATGTTGCTGTTGATCTATATCGCATTATACTGACAGGTGTTTCTTATTATTATTATTTTGACCAACCAATTCATGAGGGGTAGGCTAGATAACAAACACCTCTCTTTTTGAGGAAATATACTCGCGAACAGCTAAGCTTGTGACATACAATCAATAGAAAAATAGTTGGGAAGGTTCAAAATAGAAAGAATGCTCCTTCACCGCTCCCTCCAGCTGTTGGATGATGATGAAGACACAAGTTAACCAAAACTATCTCAAGGAAGAAAACCCCATTTCTTCTCTTTAAAATAGAGCAGCACCATTTCCACAAAACCCAGGCTCTTAACAAGGAAACTCTGAACAGGCAGTTATAAGTGTGAACTGCAAAGCCTGCATGAGGTCAGTTTCTTCCTTAAGTCTTCACTGGCAGACAGAGAAACGCAAACATCATCCTAACAAGAAGTAAAGATTCGTTGGGTTTTTGTTTTTTTTTGAGAATCCTTTCATTTAACCTCTATTTTAGATTTATTCATAAACTTGGGGGAAAATAAAAAATAAAGGAATCAGATGTCAATTTATTTCCCCCTTGTGTGTGTTCTATAATACATATTGACAGTTTCTAACTAATGATCTGGACATTCTTTAGCTTTAAGAGTTTTACATCATGTCCTTACTCTAGCAATTTGTTAGACTATTTGGTTTAGTACAACTTCCTCTTGCGGGGCCTTGTATCCTTTTGCAGTGCACTTATTCGCTGTTTCGATCTTGTTCTTTCATTGCAGCCTCAAAAGCGAGAAGACCATATCAGTTCTCTGGTAAAATAACCGTTAAAGCGAAAGAAAAGAGTTACTCCAAGCTTGAAATCCCATACCAGGCAGAAGTTTTAGAAGGGTGAGTTATTTTGCGGATTTACATGGAGAGTGGGTGGCTTAATGTGTTTATATAGGAGAAAAATGTTCCTATAAGAGTTTTTTTTTCTGTTTTGTCATCTCTTCTGGCAGCTACCTGGGCTTTGACCACACAGCTACGTTGTTCCACATCAGGGACAGCCCTGTCGACCCAGTGGACAGACCCGTCTTCCTCACAAATGCCTTCAGCTTTGCCATCCGGATACACAATGTGTCCCTGCCCGAAGAGGCCAAAACCATGTTTAATGTGAGCGTCACCACAATGGGTTAACGGAGGTCATTCTGATTGTGAAGTGTTGTGTAAAGAGATGTAATAGAGGTAACGTGACATCACTTTTTCTCTGTGTATTTTAGGTGCAGAACTTCAGTGCACCCATCGTTATTCCCCCACATGAGTCACGTTACATCTTCTCCCTTCTCTTCCGGCCAGTCCGACCCTCCATCCACATAGACAGCAATATCCTGCTCATCACAAATGCATCCAAGTTTCATCTGCCTGTCCGGGCCTACACGGGCTTCTTGGAGGTACACAGTGGGGCATACTGATTCATTTAGAAAAAAGATCTTCTGAACAAAATAGCTAATTAACCTTATCACTGAAACAGTGAAGTTAAGAAGTTTTCATGCTAGCTGGCAAACTGCATAACAAATGGAAAGGTTGTAATAACTTAATTTCATGTATTTTTATGGTGATTATTTTACCCCCCAAAAATGATTGCCATGGAACCTACATAATGCCCTTCACTTTACTGTTAATATTTATACTGAAATCAATATGATGATTTTAATACATTTAAATATTTAGCTTAACCACACCAAACTGCATGAATTCCCTATAGTTCAAAAGCTGAGATGGCAGCTACTGGGATCTGCTGAGCTAGTTACCTTTTTAGAAGGAGTTTAGCTGTGTTTCTGCTCTTCACCATGATTGGATTTAACTGCTGCCTCATTGTGGAATAACAAACAGAATGGATAATGGAAAATGGATATTTGTTCTTTGCAGGTATCAATAATCAAAATCAGTCGGTACATTTAGGTTTAGCTTTAGACGAGGCAGCCCGTGGCTATTTCACCAGCTAGCTTTTACTTGATGTAGCTGTCTTGCTTTAGCTGTCCAGCTGGCTCTTTCTCTGTGACAGAATGCAGGAAGTGTGGTGGTGGTTTTGAGATGCCACAGTTTAGCTAGCTGCCACAGCCAGAATACAGCAACTAAACAACCAGAGTGCATTTTCTGCGGTTTGGCTTGGTTTTTAGCTCTGTTTCGTAGTTACTGCAAATTTAAAAAAGCTACATATTTGGTCAAAATTTTGTTATGGCATAATATCTCTTCACTAAATTTTGACCAAATATGTAGTTACTGCATTTTGCCTTTTGTACGTCAGTAGATATCATAATTCTTGGTGAGTGTGTCTGTGTTATGTGGTGTGTGTCTTTTTGTGTGAACAGCCACTGGTCCTGCCCCCCAGTCTGAAGGAGAACCTCCTGGACTTTGGTGTTCGCAGTGCAACAGACACCAGCAACATCATTTTTGTGGTGGTCAACAGCAACCCCATAGAGGTGAGATCACGCAGTACACCGCATGTATTGCACATGCATTGCTTCTGTTATATACACATAAAACAGAAGCCAATTATGTAGTGTATAAGTGTCAGACTTTGTAGATATTTTGTCATGAAAGGAAAGTAAAAAAATAATGGGAGGAACTTACTTGCTGTAGTCTAAAAATGTTGTGCTTGTCTTTCCTGTTCATTGCCCAATACACCATAAGGTCCATTTGTAAGGCACAACACGTTTGTCCTTTCTGTCCTCCAGCTGGAGATCAAGTCCTGGCTGGTGACGGGAGACAGTCTTTCCATGGAGCTTCTGAAGACAGAGAAAGGAAACGCAACCGTGGCCTTGAGTCGCCTGCGAGAGCTGCAGAACACTTCAGCCTCCCATCACAAAACAGTAAGACCTCCACAGCGTCATTCCACAGCTGCTTTTGGTTTTATGCTCTGATCATCATGACACTAAATTTGGTAGAAATCCCAAACTCCAGCACTGAAGGTTCTTTGGTGGAGAGTAGTGTCACCAGTCTAATGCAATCCTGTACAAAGGCTCGGCAGTAAATCTTACCTTTATGAAGCTTCTCATATTCAGTTTCAAGACTGTCACATGAGGTTGTAGTGTTGTTGCATTGGATTTTATTACACTTCAAACACACACAAGGTTACTGTTTTCCTATACATGCAAATTGTTAAAACAAATGGCGACCTTAGAATGACAAAGTTCAATCTAATTTTTTTTTGTTTAAAAAGGTACGTTTTTTACATGACATGACACTATTCTTTGACAAGTCATTAACATTTTGTGTAGGTTTATTTTGACCTTTATGCATTAATGGCCCTATAATTTGAACAAAGAAAAGGTTATCTGTAAAGTCGTTCTGTAACTCGGTTCTGTCAGATTCCAATTGAGAAAGCCAATCAGTGCTCAGAACGTGCACACGAGAACCAATCAGAATCTGCTTTTCAAAATTGATGAGTCATTTCTATTAGCTTGTTTGCTAGACAACTAGCTTGCTATTTTTATGTAATTGTCTTTTTAATATTTTCATTTATGTTCTTCATATATATTTGTGTCATTTATATTTGATTTGTATGAGCTGCTATTGTTTTACCTGAATGTTTGTATATTATCCTTTTGGTAATTAAAAAAGCAAAAAACAAACAAACCTAGCTTGCTAAGGTTATGCTCATGCAAACATTTGCTAGCAAGAAAGACTTATTATTAATAACTCACAGTTACTGTGCTGCTGACTTTTGTTTGTGTCTGTTTATACCGGTTACTTGTGTACTGCTGCTGCAGCAGACTTGCACACGCTCAAACACTGATGATCATGTGATGTGAATCTGGCATTAGAAAAGAGACTCGGGCACAAGAAAGAAGAAAACATAATAATACAGATTTCCTGCATGCAGCCGAAACAAGAGGGAGACCTGACAATTAAATGACAGAGGTTAAATTCATGGCTGACTTTGAGACATAAAATGTGATCTGTGTGCAAAAAAGAATGCAAGGCCTCGGGTTTCAGCCTCTTTCAATTCAATTCAATTCAGTTTTATTTATATAGCGCCATATCATAACAAAGTTATCTCAGGGCACTTTTTCGAATAGAGCACGTCTAGACCGACTCTTTATGTTTACAGAGACCCAACAGTTCCCACCATGAGCAAGCACTATGCGACAGTGGCAAGGAAAAACTCCCTTTTAACAGGTAGAAACCTCGAGCAGAACCAGGCTCAAGGTGGGAGGTCATCTGCCTCGACCGGTTGGGTTGAAGGGGGAAGGGGGGAGCGGGAGAGAGAGAGCAGGAGGAAAGAGAACATACAGCAGCTCAATACAGCATAGATATGGTAATGGCATTGATGTTAACACCAACGGAAACAACACTAAGAGCAACATTATAATAGTAATACTAATAACAACAGCAAACAGCAATAGCATCAGCGGGTGCAGAGCAGGAGCACGGGGGCACCACATGGAAAGAAAGAAGCAAAGAGGGAAAAAATGTTGAATAAGGAGAGAAAGCATCACCAGAAATTGATACACATTTTTTTAAAGTCATTCATTTTTATTTGCATCATTAGTAAAACTAATAATAGATTGTTTTGTCAGTTCAAAATGGTTACTTTTTAGTGTCTAAATTTAAAGTATGTTGCTGAATTGTTGTTTGTGGCCAGATATCATAACTCGCTTCAGTAGTTAATTCCTTGACTTTGTGTATTAAAACAAAGACTGCATTTTGTGATTCCTTACCAGAGAGAACCTTATTTCAAGCAGAAAATTAATTCTTGTGATCAGAAAGTATCTACGAAACACCTGTTCTAAAAACAAACATTTATATTATAGTTGGTATTATAAATTTAGAGTACATCAAGCTTGCCTGTTATTTTGACCAATGAAAGAGAACTGCATGTCAGTTTTGTTATCTAGCATGTTGTTTATTATCAGTATCTCAAAACCACTCAGATTGCAGATAAAACCTTGTTATTTCAAGTTCACAAAATTGATGATGAATGCAAAATAAACAAGGCAGCTAGTCTGACTCACAGGAAATAGACTGTGGGTATAAGCCTGCCGTTGGCCGACTGTTTTAGTCAGAATTCTTCTCCCCATCCGCTATCTGCGTGTTACCATTTACACTATTTTGCAAGGGCACCATCGCCACATCCTGGGCTTGTGATTGGTTTAAAGAAATACAAACAAGCCAGGCCCCCCCCCCCCCCCATTCCAGAATGATATTGAGTCAGACCTTTCTCCAGTATTGGCACAGCACTACAACATAGTGAGGAGATAGGTCTGGCTATGCAAGACTACTTTACAGCTAACAGCTTCTCATGTTGAGAATCTGCAGCCTGAGCATGTGAGTTTTTTTGCATAAAAAAAACGAAAGGAAAAACTAACGCACATATTTTTGTTTCCACAAAGGTGATATTGGCATCTGGCTATTATGCAGTATTCAGAGTGACACTTGTGGCCAAGGCACTGGAGGGCATGTATGATGGAGCCATACACATAACCACAGATTACGAGGTAGGTAGCCAGTCACATCTGCTGTTTTATGCCGTCCTGTAAAAGAAATGCACAACCAGCGTTCAGTGTAATGGTGACATTTCATCATGTTTTTTTTCTTTTCCCTCAGATATTAACCATCCCAGTGAAAGCTCTCATTGCAGTGGGCACATTAAACAGCTCTCCCAAACACATCGTTTTACCACCTTCATTTCCCGTAAGTGACCTATTCGTCAAGTATCTATTCATGGGTAAGATTTCACACCAGCAGCAAGCAGAAGATGAGATAAAGTGTCATATGCAGAGTCTCCTTTCCTGTTAAATGCCTGAGGTGTTATGACGTGTGTGTGTGTGTGTGTGTGTGTATGTATGTATGTATATATATATATATATACACACACACACACACACATACATACATACATACATACATACATACATACATACATACATATACAGATAAGATAAGATAAGCCTTTAATTGTCCCACAGCGGGGAAATTTTCAGCGTTACAGCAGCCAGCAAAAGTGTCATATAGAAATACAATAATAAAATATAATAAAATACAATAAAAATAAATAGAAAAAAGTCCTGTACACAGTATAGACAGGAATAATAATAGAGTGACTGAGTGCATTTGTAAGTATGAACAATAGATAAGATAAAATTATTGCACATATATAACATACATGTACTTGAAAATATTACGCAGCAACAGATGAAGTAAATAACATCATGAATAAAAAAAAAAAATGTATTAAGATAATGCACAGCAGCAGATGAAGTAAAGTAGTGAACAGTCTGCTTATTGACAGTCAAGTGTAGATTACCGGGAGCTGTACTGATTATAGAGTCTGACAGCAGCAGGCAGGAAGGACCTACGGTACCTCTCCCTCAGACACCGAGGGTGGAGCAGCCGATCGCTGAAGGAGCTGCCCAGTGCTGATAGAGTGACATGTAGGGGGTGGGAAGTGTTCTCCAGTAGTGATGATAGCTTGGCCACCATTCTCCTGCCACCCACCACCTCCACTGGGTCCAGAGGGCATCCAAGGACAGAGCTGGCCTTCTTAATCAGTCTGTCCAGTCTCTTCCTATCCCTGGAAGAGATGCCACTGGCCCAACATGCCACCCCATACAAGACGGTCATATGGGCGGTCTATTCCTCTTTCAAGCTCGGGTCCTCTACCAGAGGCCTGGGAGCTTGAGGGTCCTGCGCAGTATCTTAGCTGTTCCTAGTACTACACTCTTCTGGACAGAGATCTCAGATGTTGTTCCTGGAATATATATATATATATATATATATATATATATATATAAATATAAATAAATTATGTGTGTGTGTTTCTTCAGGGGAAAGTTGTTCATCAAAGCTTCAGCATACAGAGCTCTTTTACACAGAAGGTGAGGCTACAGCAGATCCGCTCCCTGACAGAAGACATACGTTTCTATTACAAACGGCTCCGCAACAACAAAGACGAGCTGGAGCCAAGACGTAAATCTAAGGTAGCCCCTCATCTCACTGAGCAGCATTAGTGAGCCATAAGTGTCCTTTATAAAGATAAACTTATTTTCTATCCTCCATCTTTTTCAGGTGGCAAATATTTATTTTGACGCCAGCTTGCAGTGTGGTGATCACTGTTATGTGGGGCTGCCATTTGTGCTTAAATGTAAGTTGTTGTTTTTTTTACTGTGTGTGTGACATTCAGATCTCACAAAACGAGTCAAAATTAAAAAAATGTATATATATTTTTCTTTCACAGCCGAGTCCAAGCCTCATGGGCTGGCGTTACAGGAGGATATCTGGGACGCTGATGTGGATCTCCACCAGAAACTCCTCAGACGATGGAAAGAGCTGAAAGAACGCTCAGGCCACAAGTAAGCATTTTAGGAGTTAGGAATCAGTGATCTTAGGCCTTTGGTGATCAAATTATACTGTTAAATAATAATCCGACGAAATACAATGGGGTCCTACGCACTGTAGTGCTCGGGCCCTAATTAGTTGTTCCACACTGATGGGCTATTTACAGAATGTCACAAGATGTTTTCTTTTCTCACTAAAGGATTGAAGCTGTCTTTGAAGTCAACACGGACCTTCAGAAAAACGTGCAAGCTAAAATAACGGCGCACTTGACCTGGCCCTCACTGGTCAACTCATCACAACGAATTATGTTCCCTCTGACCAACACAAACAGCTCCTCTGTAAGTAGAAACAATCCGCCTCTTGTTCCTACATGTGCACAAAACACGCGCAGGAATGTTTGAAGGTGTTGTTCAAGCTCAGTGTTCCAAATTGAGGTGGGGAATCTTTCTGTATCTCTGTAGGATGAGGAGGTGATTCTGCAGAATCCCGCCGACGTCCTCGTCTACGTCCAAGTTCTCCCCTTGGCCCTGTTACCCAACCCCTCAGTGTTTTCTGGAAAGCTGGCCGACAGGTGAGCCATCTCCACAACCTCAGCATGTTCTTGTTCTTCATCCCCTCATCTTACTCTGATGGCAATCTTCTCTGGTTGTATTTCCCAGGTTGCCATTAGGAAATCTGTCCAACATCAACATTGACACCAGCACCTTTGAGTTCCAGGTTCATAGGAATCAAGTGAGTCCTGCAAAAGTGACCGTTGGCATCACTGTCGTTCAGGAATTTGGAGAATCTGCTCATTGGCATATAATTGCATTGCTAACCACAGTCCTCTTATCCATGGCGGAGGCAGCGTGTGGAAGCTGTTTGTCTCTAACAGGCGCTCTGTTTGTTTGGCAGACATCCCTAATGAAGAGCAGCGCAGGGTTCGTAGAGGGATCAACCAGACCCTTTGTGTACAACCTCCTCCTGCTGCCTGGAGAAGTCAAGTCGTTCAGTGTGAGGTTCACTCCCATCAGCAACCACAGTGTCTCCTCCCTCCTCATAATCAGGTAAAGTCAGTTTTTTAATGTAGCTAACCAAACAGTCCTTTTAGTAAATACGTGTGTCTCTTCTGAAATGATGTGCTTCATTGGGATTCTGTTTAGGAATAATCTGACTGTGATTGACACAATCATACTTCACGGCCGAGGTACAACAGAGAGCCTGAAAGTTGCAGGGAAGCCTCCGGGGCAAGGCAGCTCGCTGAGGTTCAAGATGACTGAGGCCCTGCTGAAAGACTGCACAGAGAGTGAGTTTGTGTTGCTGCGGTTCAGACCAGTGTGACCATGGCCCCGTTTACACTTGCACATTCAGGTGTCTCGTAGCCAGATAAAATCTTTCATTTCATTCAACTTTCATGTACACTAAGTCGCATGTATGTGTCTCTGTTGGCCGGATCACAAATCCGACTGTAGTCCATCTGTCTTTTCCCAGGGTGGATCCAAAGAAAGTCCGCCCCGTTCTAGATGAGGAATAACTTTAAAACACTTCAGCAGTTCAGTTACCACAATTAATGGCTAGCAATAACAGCTAACAAGCTAACTACTATCCACACAGATGAATCACTCTCTCACCCACACAGATTATTCAGTGGTTGAACTGATGAGGAATCATATAAATCAGGGAAGAATGACAGCTCATTTCATTGTAACTTGCCTCCATTATCATGAAAGTGGCTACTTCCTCATAGGCACATGGAAGAAGTTTGCCTTCAAGGCTTTCTGCCAGAAAGGCCTTTCTAAACATGTAGTTAACGTTGTGAAATAGTCGCAGTTTGGTTAGGTTTAGGCACCAAAAGTACATACTGTAGTTCAATGTTGACTTTTCAACGTATTTTAACCTAACCAAACTGCGATGTTAACGTTGTGAAACGTTCGCAGGTTTTAGGTTTAGGCACCAAAACTACTTGGTTAGGTTTAGGAAAAGATCATGGTTTGGGTTAAAGTAAAAAGTCAACATTGACTTTTGGTTTCACACGGGACACGAATAGCGATCTCCTGGGTGAAAGTCCGGTGTTTGACCCATCCATCCACCCCGATCTCCTCGCTACATGGACTTTGTCAGTCTTTATACTACATCACCTGACTTCCTAAAGGCTTTCTGGCAGAAATCCCTGAAGGCAAACTTCTCCCATGTGCACTTTGCACAGACGACGTAGTAGTTACACTAGGAGTAAAGATCTCTGATACACCTCTGACACATCTGGCTAGAATGCATTTCAAACGCTTCTGGGCTGCAGTTAGAATTGGCTTTTTTAAGATGGGATAGCCACCGAAGATGCATGAAGTGTAAATGGAGTCTGTTTTACTTTAGCAGATGTGTTTTAACATCTACCAGTATCAGAAAGTCTAAACACATGGAGTATGATAGTGAGATTATCAGTGCATTATGTGTATTGCACATTGTCACTTCTTGCTACCGAGATTTTAAATAATTTGAACACATAGTAAGACACATTCTGTATGTTTTATCTATGACTAACATCAATATATTTAATAAGGTATATCATTTCTAGAATGAATAAGCTTCTGCACAGCCAGAATGTTATACAGTATAGTAGCAGAATTTGAATTTATTCAAGGAATATGCTGCACATTATTGTACAAACACTGTTTCCTCTTGATGAAGGGATCATTAGTCCCTCATTATTGTTAAAAAGTGCATTGTCTTCAACTTTTTTCAGTCCTAATCTTTCGGCCAACATAATGAAAGACAACAAGAAGGGAATTACACACACTTTTATGTTGTTCTAAGCAATTTCCCAAAATAAAAACACTGTTTAGCCCAAAAATCTCACTGATAATGATAATAATAATAAATACCACAGAATTGCGTATCCTGTCTGAAAGATAAGTTATAAAAATGAATGAAACACACTGAATAATAACACACTTTTCTGTCCCTTTTGCAATGTTATTCAGTGTCCATTAATTATTATCCCTTCGTTTACTTCAGAGACAAAAGTCAAGGAGCCAAATTTCACTCTCAAAAGAACCTTCAGAGTGGAGAACACGGGCTTGCTCCCAATCACCATCAGATCAGCAGAAATCAACGGACAAGCATGTGAAGGATATGGATTCAAAGTTCTCAACTGTCAAGAATTTGTACTTAAGCCAAATGCTTCAAAAGACCTCATCATTCTGTAAGTAAACACGGGTTATTGCTCTTTTTCCATGTGAGTCTAATTTGGACCTGCAGTTTCAGGACCAGGTCAGCATAAGAATATGGGCACTGCATGGGAATGTCAGAGTGTGTGTGTGTGTGTGTGTGTGTGTGTGTGTGTGTCTGTCTTTGTGTGTGTGTGTGTGTGTTCTCCCCTTCATCCACAAGCTCTATTAATACTTGTCCTCAGCCTCTCTGGCTGAGTAAGCCTTCAGTAAGAGGATGAATTGGCTCTCTGTCTCTCTGCTTGCTCCCCTCAGGTCTCATTTTTCTTCATCACTTAAATTTCAAGTCCAGCCTCAAAATGGCTACATATTCACTTGTTAGATGTGCACTTATTATCCCTTTACAAATTCAAAAAAGACTCAAAATTTAGTTGGGAAACCTCAAATATTGTAATTTAAAGTCTGGACATTTTTCTTCAATCAAGTTTTACTCAAAAGTCAGAGACACACCAGCTCTGGGGGTCTAAACTGACATGTTTTCAGCTATAAATTCTAATGTAATAGCCAATCAAAAGCAAAAGCTGGTTGTAGTTGAATGCAAGTTAATTTTCCCCTACCAAGTATTCTGACCTAAGAGTGTTAAAACTGTATCGTACTGGTTTCCTGTGAGAGATTTCATCATTCTAACAGCCAAGGTGTTGTTTATAAAAGTCCCAGTAGAGCACAACCACTGCATTGATGTTTGCCTGTTGGGTGCTTTAGAGATTCCACTAGATTGAGGGTCAATTCTGCTTTGCTGTGATACTCATTTTAATCTATTAAATTACTGTAAACTCCCAACAAATAGATTATGAAAGAAAAGTTACTTAAATAGTAGTTGAAATAGTAAATATGCTCTTAAAAATCTTGATCACACAGCCACGGTACAGCCTACAGGTGTTTCCACTTATTTTGCCCAATTAGACTTCTTCTCAGAACTGTGTGGGTGTGAACGGACTGCTTGCTTGCACCTGTTGGAGCAGGACCATTACAGCCTTTATCGTTCTTGTTGTTACGTGAAATTTGGTTACCTCACCTCATAGGCCTTTTTCACAGGAAACATTTTGACACGTCACACTATGAAAAGCACAGGTGTGTAAATGAAACCAATGATGGCTGAATTCCATTTAGCTGCTTCAGTTTCAGGGTCCCGGCACTGTGCATGCTGGCTCACTGTCTCACTGACATGACTTACTGGGACAGTGAATAGAACAGAGCCATCATTAATGTTATTTGTAACACCTGTGTTTTTCCTACTATGACAAGTCTGTGATGGCAGGTAAACCAGAGGTGAAACTAATAACATGAATTATGGCTCTGTTACATTTATGTGTCTCGGTGAGGCAGAAACACCAGGACTTTGGAACTGGCACACCAAAATCTCTAATAATAATATAATAATTAAATCGTTATTATAATTATAACTATTATAATTTTATTTTTATTAGCTACACCTGTGCTTTTCACACTGTGACATGTCAACATGTCTTCTGTGATGAAGTGTACTCCTATCATAGCTCAGATCTAACCTGAGCAGAGGTCTAATCACCCAAACTAAGTGAAAACACCTGAGCAGTCAGATGTTGGTCTGACCGCAGCTTAAAACTGGATATTGCACATTAAATGATAAACACTCACATTAGTGCAAATGTTGAATGATCTTCACATTTGGATCAAAGCTAGTTGGAATTTAAGAGCAAAAGCCTCAACCCTTTTGTCTCCTGCCATAGACTTTTCTCATGGCAGACATTGTAACTAGTCATAGCAGGAAAAGCGCAGGTGGAACTAAGAACAACAATGGCTTTTGATGGCTTTGTTCTATTTACAGTAAGTGTCACAGACAGTAATCCACGCCAGCATGCATCAAGGCCCTGTGCTCTTCCCTGCTATTGCTTGTCAAAATGTCAAAAATCTCAAATTTACCACTAGCTACTTGATAGGTTAAAATAAAAAAGTTTTACTGTAATGCACATATGCATGTATTGTAAATGTGCCCTTATCAGTCCCAGCCATTAGCAGAGACAGATTAAACATCCTGTTTGAAAGATACACTTCCTTCAGTTTGTGACGTGTGTTTTGAAAATTTAAACATTAGAAGAAAAATGCCAAATGCAGCTGCCTTTTTCAAACAAGTTTACTGCATGCTTCACCTCAGGAGTGTTCATTTTTATAATGGTTTGTTTTCCAGTCAGTAAAGGACACTCACTATCACTGTTCAGATCATTTAACAGGTCGATTGAGTCCATTATGGTCTTTTACTAAATTAATATATCATGATGCATCTAAACGGCTCGTAGATTCCTGAAAGATACCTCCCAGCTCTTTCACCACTGATGCCCTCTGGCCTGTGGCTGGATTTAGGAGTGCTACTTTGTGGCAACATCAGTGGACCACGGGTTGATTTCAGAAGCAGATTAGCGAGGTTTTTGTATTGTTCAGAACAGCCTTTTTAAACTTAGACATCTTCCTTCCTTTCCTTACAGGTTTACACCCGACTTCACTTCATCTCGAGTGATCCGGGAGCTGAAGTTGGTGACATGCGGAGGCTCTGAGTTTGTGTTTGTCCTGAACGCCTCCTTGCCCTACCACATGTTAGCTGCGTGCGCAGAGACCCTGCCCCGACCGAGCTGGGAGCTGGAGCTCTACATCATAGTGTCTCTCATTATGAGGTGAGTATGGCTCTGTACTGCAGTGTGGCATCAGCACCACAAGCAACAGAACACCACTCTGTTGCATTTTATTTTGGAGTTCACATTTGCTTTGTTTCTGTCACCTCAGTTCCATGTTTCTGTTGGTGATTGCCACAGCCTACCTGGAGGCTCAGAGCATATGGGAGCCTTTCAAGAGACGCGTGTCAGTGGAATCCAACTCCACCTTGGAGACTGGGAGACCGTTTAATCTCAGGGAAATTGTGCAAATTCACAGTGATTCAAAGTAAGTGTAACAAGGAAAAGGCTGAGTTACATCCCGGATCAAGCAACGTGCTGATCGAACCACATAATACCATCAACGTGCCGAAAGATATGTCAGTCTGATGAAGAGGAAGATCGATCCGATATTAAAAACAAAGTATTCATGATTTTTGAGCGCCTCTTCACCATTTAATTTACTCTGAAGCCACCTGTCTGTTGTTAACTGTTAATGACCCATCTTTCTGATTGATTAGGTGTGTTGAAAGGGCTCTGACACATAGAGAAGACAGTGGATGGCTGTTGGGCTGTGGTTGAGTATCTGTGTCTAACCACTGCCCACAGTTTTTGCAGTGTCTGGTGCTGTAACCACTAGCTGGCCCTTATCACTGGCCACTCTGGCAACTTTGCATGTTCAGTCTTAGGCAGTTGGTGAGTGAGCGCTATCTGATTGGCTGTTCAGCCAGGTGTATAAGTGATTTCAATTTTTTTTTACTTTTATTGCAGACATAAAAGACAACATGCTGACAACAGCAGTGCCATTTTAATCTTTTTATCAGACATATTCTCAATTTGTGTTCCAGCCTGTAATGAGACTATTTTAACAATTTTACAGTCGTATGAAAAACAATATGTTTTCTTTTCTTTAGGGCTGCAACTAATGATTTTTTTCATGATTATTTTTCTCCATTAATTGATAAATCGTTTGGTCTATCAAACACCAGAAAACAATGAAAAATGACTAAGATGACGTCTTCAAATGTTTTCTCTGACCAACAGTCCAAAACCCAAAGATAATTAAGTTTACTGTAACATAAAACGAAGAAAACAAGCTAACCCTCAAACTTGAGAAGCTGGAACCATAAGATTTTTAGCATTTGATGGTTTAGCAACTATTAATCGATTAATCGACTATTCTATTAATCAGAATAGTTGCAGATTCATTTTCTATCGATTCATTAATCAGCCAATCGTTGCAGCTCTTGTGTGCTGTTGTCTTTTTCAGAGGCTACAAGCCTAGGGATATGTTTAAGTGTAACTTTTAATTTTTTTGACATGAGATGGTGTAAAACAATACAGAGCAGTTAATCAGTGAGCTTTTGTTGGCGCTCCTTCTCTGAAGTCAGATTAGTGTGTCAGAGCCCCTAGAATCATGGAAGTATTGCATTTTTAGCAGTTTATACAGTTGTTTAACCTAACTGGTGTCACAATAAACGCAGATTTAAGTAAAAAATTAAGAGACAGTCACTTACAGTAGCTTGAATTCAAGAGGACATCAGCTACAAAATAAAAAAGAGCAGTTATCTTGACAGTAATACCACATGATATAGTAGTGAAGGGATCCAAAGGAAGTTGGTTGGAGTTGCAGAAAATGTGACTGCAGAAGGGAGATGCAGCATATTCAGTGTAATTTATAATTTAACACACTTTTCTTTCACCATTCAGGTTGAACGATTACGGCGAGCCACCCCAGAGCTCCAGAGGAGTATATGCGTCCAGCAACGGAGCAGCACGGGTTGGAGGCCGACAGGGAAGCAGCCGCACCTTATCCGACTCAGACAGCCAAGATAAGAGGTCCAGGATCGGCTTCAGCCGCCCATCTATGCAAGCTACTTCCTCGCAGCTGACCAAAGGAAGTACAACCTCAGGCCAAGAGGGCCCTCCAGCTGCCTGCCAGCTAACCAACCGGAAGGCTCGGAGTACCAAACAGCTGGATCCCCAGAGTCAAAGTTTAGCCGGGTCATCTTTGCCTCACAGAGGCCTTGGTCCTGAGGATGCAGAATACGCCAACCTGATAGGAGCCATGGACAACGACCTCGACCGTCCAGAGTCACTTATTGGTGAGACGCTACAGGACCAGAGCTCTCAGTCAATACAAAACAAAGGTACCCACATTTGTTTTTTATCAGAAGAGAGGAGAATGGCAGAAGGCCTCTGTAATCATTTACTGGTCTTTGAGGTATGTGTTAATATTGTTTGCAGTGTTGGAATCCAAAGGGAAGCTGCGGGGCAAAACAAAAGCGCAGAGGAAGAAGGAAGAGAAAGAGAAAAAATCCACAGCAAAGATTCAGGGAGATGAGCTCAAAGATAACCTGGCTGACAACGACGACAGCTCCTCCACGACTACAGAGACCTCCAACCCAGACGTGGAGACAAACATCAAAGAGGTACATTGACATAACAATGTTCTAGTCCATCTCACATCCTGTGTTGTACATTGTCTCTTTGTGATTAAAAATATCTAATAAAATATTTTTGTATAAATGCTCCTACAGCTTAATGATAAATGATCTTTTCTGCTGAAAAGGCTGTTTGAAATTACAGAAACACACCAACATCACTTGTATGTAACGGTTCATTCGTCTTGTAAACACAGCAGGGCACTGCGCTTCATACTCCTCAGAGTGCAATCTAACTTAACACTCAAGTTGAACCTTGTTAGTTACGTTGAATAAAACACAATATCCGCGTGTGTGTGCACTCAACTATTTGTGATTTTCCTTTCAGAGCTTTGGATTTACTTTTACTTTGTAATACCAACAGCAAGAGTCTGAAATCCGTATTCTTCTGACATTTAAAATGAGGGCCATGCATTTGGGTCATCGGTTTAGTTGTGCGCATTCAGCACTGCCATCATCACAGATCACGCTTACACTGTAAAAACTATAATGTTGTTTCACATAAAAATGAGTGACCACTGCCTTTAACATCCTTAAAAGTTTAGGATAACTGAATAGTTTTTTAAAATGTGTCCATTACCTATAATCTGAACAACTGAAGAGTGAACTGAACTACAAAACAAAACAAACTTAACATTAAGTTCAGCTAATGACTGTTGAGTTATACTGACAGGAGCTGCTAGTTAAGTTTGACTTCCAGTTTTGCGTATTGTTCACTAGTAAAACAGTTTCAAGTCTGATCTCTCATACACTACGCTGCCTAATTAAAAGCGCTAATAATTTGGCAGCGTAGTCACATTCAGGATCAGGACTGATCCAGGTTTTAATGTGACCGAGCAGAGCTGTGTTCAGATCAAACCCCAGGAGCAGTGGTGTATAGATACAGACAGGAACTCGTCAAGGGGCTTTTTGCACTTTCGTTTTGAGTGTTCTCGCTGAACTATTTGACACATTGAGATGCTTTTATTCATTACTTGCAACTGGACGTTAAATGTTTCCATTCAAAGTATTTGGTGGGATTTTGTGCTATTGTAATTTTCATACTAGCATTGACAGACTGGCAAAACTTTTTGACTCATGTCTCAAAGACTTGACACTTGACTTGGACTAGCCCTCTGAAACTTGACTTGGTCAAGACGTAAAAACAGCTCTGCCATCTACTACTACTGTTATTCCATCATTTCTTCCAGGAACCAGTAAAAAAGAAAGGAAGAACAGTAACCGCAGGAAAAGTGAAAGAAGAACCTTCAAATTTTCTAATCAAACCCAAAACCAAGAAACAAGGGACCACGAAGAAAGAGAACCAAGCAGAAAAATCCAGGTCTGGTTATTTAATCGCAGGTGATGGCTAGCATCTTGTGTTTATTGCTTTTCTTTTTTTCCCTTTTTTGACAAATCTTTATTGTTCTCAGTTCTCTGGAGCTGCCATATGTAACACCGCTGGAGAACAAACAACGCAAGAGCTTCACATCCAAAGCTATCTACCCTCTCACCAACATCCCAAAGACAAGACCCGTGCAGAAACAGAGATGTGAGTTTCTTAAATATTCACTTAAATGTTTTCTCTTTGTCCTCTGCTTCAATACCAGATGTGTTTGTAACATGTTTTGTTTCGGCAGTCGATGGGAAGCTGGAAGACGGGCGCTCCTCTCTGTTTGCCAAATTGTTGTCCAGCGGCTCAGTGCCAGAGCTGGGCCACAGCAGCAGCTCTGAGGGGGAGAAGGAGTTTGCGTCTCCAGAGTGGGATATACCACTTTCCAAAAACAGCGTCCGTAAGTCAAGTTCCAAAACCACCCTGCCATGTCCAGTGTCAGTCCTATTTCAATTACTCAGCCTTATTGAGATCTGATTTACTCCTGTTCTCCGCATGCAGAAGCAGATAGTCTTCAGCAGATCTCCCTCCAGACAATAAACGCAGACCCTTTCCTGAAGAGATCTGTCACAGCTGGGACCTGCTCCCCCCCACCGACCTCCCCCATACTGTCCAGAGGCACCTATAGCAGTGTACTCAACAGTAACAGGTATCCACTTGGTCAAATGTGCAGTAACTTCGCTAATAAAACGACACAATTTTTGCTCATCTCACTTAAAATTCGGAAAGAACATGCATCCACTTACCAAAAAGCTGTCAGATATGCCAGGTCCTGCTATTTCTCCAGCATCATTGCCATTTTTAAAACGGTCAATTCTGAAATGAACCTGCCTCCCAGCCAACAAATGGAAGCCTCTCATCATTTGTGAACATGTTCTATCCTTTTTCACTAATAAAATGAATGATGGTCAGGCTCCAGATCTATCATGTCACTGATGACCATTCTGTACACTGTGACCCCCTACCTTTTTCTGTGTACTTTAAAGGACACAATTGCTTCTTAGGAGTCCTTCAGATATTTTGCCTACTAGATTTCTTAAGGTGGCTTTTGACACCGTTGGTCCCACTATTTTTAACTTTGTAAACAGCTTTTACATAGGCTGCCTGTCTTAAACATGCAGCAGTGCACCCATTTCTCAAGAAACCGAACTCCGACCTGTGGTGTTCCCCAAGGCTCCATTATTGTCCCCCTTTTGTTCTCCATTTACATGCTTCCACTAGGTCCCATTATTTGCAAACACAACATTCAATACCATTGTTATGTGAATGACACTCAGCTCTATGTCGTGTTAAAAACAAAAATGTGAAGGCAGCAATTTAATGTCACCTAATGTCTACTGGAAATCAAGTGCTGGATGTCCCAAAACGTTATCCAGCTAAATGAAAGTAAATCAGAAATGACTGTTGATTTAGTCCTCAAAAGTCCATCCTCACTCTGCAGAAGAGTCTTGCCTTCCTATGTGCAAATATCAAACCAGACGCCAGAAACCTAGGTCTGGTCTGATTTAGTTTAATTTAATAGTTCTTGTGACTCTTTGAAAAGTGCTTTATAAATCATTTTAATTATACTATTATTATAATAAAGCATGCTTTTTTGGTACATTGTATTTTTTAACTATACCATAAACTAACCAAGATTCTTGGTGATTTTCTGACATTTTTGCAGTGAGGGAAACCAAAAGAAGGCCCCAGGAAATAAATTGTCAACAGCCACTCCACTCCCAGGCAAAAATGGGAACCCCACCTTTGCTGCTGTAGCTGCTGGTTATGATAAAAGCCCAGGTATAACAATGAACTATCTCTTGACCAAAGTGCGTACGTTGTTCTTATGGTGGTTTGTTTACGAGAGAAAACTGATGTTTTATGTTCTGGTCAGGTGGCTCTGGCCCAGGTAAAACTGACAGCCAAGGAAAGATTCTGGCACACATGCCATCAGTGGAAAGTGACAGCTCTGACAGGTAATGTAAGACAATGACACACTTTACATCCAGACATGACATCAAGATACAATCCCAATTTAATATTCTGTATATATTTTCTTTTCCCCGAGCTCTGGATTATGGAGTCCCATTGACACAGCCAGTAGTCCACACTTCCACTCTGCCAACTCGTTCTCTGCTTTTGGACCCAACAATTCCTTCAACCTGACAGGAGGTAACCTGTGCGGCTCACAGATTTTCGAACAAACAGAAGAATGTAGAATAGCTAGTGTAACTGTTTATGGTTGAGTGGCTGCATTCAAACTGAATTGTGTGTGTGTGTGTGTGTGTGTGTGTGTGTTGTTTTTAGTTTTCAGTGGAATGAATCTCCCAAAGTCATCAGAGCCTCAGCAAAGCTGGCCTGAGTTCACCACTGTACCCTCCTCCATCTGGGACATGCCAAGCAGTGACTCTCTGCACTCCTGGCCCAGCAGCTCCAGCTCACCGACTGCCCCAACTGCAGTAAGATTCCTTATTTGTTTTTAATGTAGCTCACAGATACTCTTCCTGCTCATGATACTATTGTGAAGCTTCTCTTCCCTTTTTTTTAGTCACTCCTGGGAAACACCCGCAATCCCTGGTCTGCTACCACACCTTTCAGCAGCTCCATTTGGTCAACAAGCGCAGATTCAGCCTTACACCCTTTTTCTCGAACGACCACCTCAACAACTCTGACTGATCTGGTCAACAGTCCCGCCCCATCGCCGCCAGCTTCCACAGAGATGAGTCGGACCTACAACCCGTGGAGCATGTGGCGGCCCACCCTGAGCAGGCGCAGCTCTGAGCCCTGGCCTAGCTCTCCTGACAACTGCAATTAAAAGGCACATGATGGCACTTAACAGAAGCACGTCGTGGATTTGATGTACTCTGTACACTAAATCAAATTCTTTTATAAACAGAGAATCCCAACAGAAAGCAATGTTACCTGAAGTGTAATGCGTTTGGTAGCCCAGTGCTGTAGGTTACCAACCCTACAATTTAGTTTTCTGCAGCTTTTTATTCATGGGGTCAAAAATGCTAACTTTTTATTTGGATTTGTTTTAACAAGTGCCCCTAAATTAAAAATGTTGATAGCATTGTATGCTAATGCCAGTGCAGACATTTTGCTATTATAGAAATGCTGGTAATGCTGCATTCCTTCCCAAAGTTTGGTACATGACGCAGAATCTCTAAAGTTCAGTATTAATGTTGGTACAAACCAACACAGTTGGTACAATATAGATCTTATTTCAAGCCATGTGTTTTCACAATCATTTTGGTTCTTATTGGATTCTTTTAAAAGTTGGTTTGACAAGTCAAATTTGCATACATTTGCATTTAAATCATTGCACTAGGCTTTTATTTGGCAGCAGGGATCTTTCATAATCTGAAATGTGATTCTTCAGGACACGAACAGCCCAAAAAGTTTCATGAATGTTGCCCATTTTAAAAATATCAATGCCTTCTGTGAGAATAAATTGGTCAAGTGATCAAAAAACACAAGTTTGAGGTTTGTATTGTACATCGCCTCTATTTGTCAGCAAATTTAAATAAAGGACTTCAGCAAAGCGTGTTTTTTCATGTTATTTTCTTCCATTTAAATCTTTTTGGCCACTTGGGGGCAGCAGAAACACGTTGTGATCACAACTGTAAAATATCACGTTTTAAGTTGATATGGCGAACTTTTTAGCAAACAGCTGCTTATTTCCACATCCAGCAGCTATGGATCAACATTAATTTGAGTTGTGTTTGTGTCCACCTAATGAATGTAAGTCCAATATTCACTCTCCTTATAGTCCTGAGGGAAATATCTGACTTTAGCTAACAATGTTCACCAGATGCTAACTTGGTTTGCCTGATGTTTTTAGACATTTTTCACTGAAAACAACTGCTGCAACCGAAAACAACGCTATGAGAGCAAAACCTCAGTATAAAGCTTTGTAAAGACAAGGGGGGGGGGGGCTGTAATTCTTCGTGATAATTCTCTGTAGGTTCATCACTACGAGCAACCGCTTTCACATTGTCACATTGTTTTTTACATTGTCATGTGATACATTATTATGAAAAGACTGATGTATACCCACTTTAAATAAAATATACATAATGTATTAAGATAAAATTGTATAAAGAACAAATACAAGACAGCTTTTATACAATTGTTTTCTCCAACACTTGTGTTTAATGGTGTGAATATACAGTATGTTAAGTGGAGTGAAATTTAGAAATCTTACGGGAAACAGTTCACTTTTGTTATTTAATTTTTTAAAATTATTTTATTGTTTATTTTATTTATTTGACTGTAACCTATATCTTATCTATACAGATAATTAGTAATTTAGAGTGGCCAATTAACCTAAGCTGAATGTCTTTGAACTGTGGGAGGAAACCGAAGCACCTGGAGTAAACCCACACTGGCATGGGGAGAACATGCAAACTCCACACCAAAAGTCTGTGAGGTGACAGTGCTAACCACTGCACCACCATGCCACCCTTTCCCAGTGACATTTGGGTGTCACTGGGAATATTTAATGGGGATTCACTAACAAAGACCACGCCAACAAAGATACAGATTTAGAATGGTTTATTGCACATTGATGGCAGAGAGCAAAGATGATGTCGGACGGATGACGAGATGAGGGGATGGGATGAGGTTTGAGGGATGGAGGGAAAGAGGGTGAGGGAAGGAATTGGGGGCGTGGATGGATGGATGGAGGAGTATGATGGTGGGCTGACATCGTTGGTGGCGACAGAAGGGAACTGGGGGGGTCGAGACTCTGGGTGGGGGAGCCGTCTCTTGGATTATTTGATCTTGTTAGAGCCCCCAAAAGGAAAACAAACGGAAAGCTGTGACTGGGCGTTTCTGACGTCATTGAGGTCGTTGTGGATGTAGGAGAGGTATGCTGGAGAAGACCAACGGCTGAGAACTTTAATAATGTGGTCAGGGATTCCCTGCCTAGAGGCGGTGGAGGCAGCTCCAATACGGAATGAACGCCCAGAGTATAGCTCAGGGGATATTCCAGATCTGGATAGGATTTGACGAAGGTGGAGGTGAAGTGGCTACTTTACCTGTCTCTGAGATGAACAGTGGGTCTTGGGGGGCAGTGTGGCTAGCTAGTCTCAAGTTAATGTAGTCTCGTATGGGTTCGTATGGACTAAGGTTTGAGTCTAGTCGAAAGAGGTAGATGGGTTGAGGTAGACCAGACTGGTTGGTCTTGCTGCATTTGAGGTGGTAGATGAGAGTGTCGGAAGAATGGATGGAGATGGGGGGAAGTTGAGGGTAGAAGCGGTGAACTCTGAGCAGCGCAGAAAGCGGAAGAATGCCAGTAGGAACATTGATTCTAAGGCTTTGTCTATGGGCGGAGACAGATAGCCTGTGCAGAGAGTTCTGATGCAGCGGGCGAGGAGGTCCGAAGTAAGGGGCAGACGTTTTGGTGTGGGACGTGGTTCGGCCTTGCGGAGACCATTGATCAACATGCTGATGTGTGAGTGGGACAAGGCTGGACACGGCGCCCCTGAGGACAGTTTAATGAAGAAATTTATTCCACTGATGTAGACTTTTATGGTAGCGGATTTAATCTTGAGAATGGAATGGGCGAAAGTGATGAAGCCAGAGAGGGTCAGGACGTCTAATGAAGGGAATGACAGGCTATGGGAGGCATGGAAAGCTTTGAAGCAATTCCATCCAGTCAGGTATGATGAGAGCGTTCGGGGGGCGACGCTGTTGAGCATGGCATCTTGTGCAGTGGTGACTAAATGTTCCAGCTGCGGGGTCAGTTGAAGATGGTGGCTGAAAACGGAGGGACTGGAGTCGGAAGAGAGTCGGTGGCTGGTGCCAATTGTTTGAATTTCTGAAACAAGAAGCGAGAAAGTGAGTCAGCATTTGAGTTTTTGTGACCTGGGATGTAGGAGGCTCAGATGACGAACTGGCGCTGGGCCGAAACCAGGGTGAGCCTCCGGCATGAACTGCATTATGTCTAGACAATGTGACCGTCCTTTGTTAATGATATCTACAACAGCCTGGTTGTCGGAGTGGATGGCGATGGTCTTTTTGGACTATTCGTGCCCCCAAGGAATGACTGCTATGACAACTGGGTACATTTCGCAGATGGCGGAGGAAGGAGTGAGAATTGAGAGAGAAATGAGAATTCTGGCGGCCTTTCAGGTGAGAACCACCTGCCACCATAGTAGCCGCCGATGCCGATGGAAGGGGCTGCATCCGTAAACAGCTGGATGTCTTCTGGCTTGGTGACGTGGTCATCGTAAAAGAAGGAGATGCCGTTCCAGGAGGAGAGGAAGTGGTGTCCAGTGTTATGTGGTTGTGGAGCAATGGGACGGAAGTGGCTATGGAAAGGAGGTGTGACAAGAAGGATCGACCTTGAGAGTTGATACGGATGGCATAGTTGAGGTGGCCTAGAAGCGAGAGAAGCTGCTGTTTCGTGCATCTGTGAGCCAGAAGGAAATTTGAAATGAGCAAGGTAATCCGGTGGATTTTCACAGTTGCCAGGGATGCTTGGAGTGACATGGAGTCGAGGATGATGCCAAGAAACTGCAAGTTCGTGAAAGGCGGAAGTGAGAGTGTTCATCTAGGAGATGGATGACGTACGGGAGTTTGTAGTTGTTTGTCAAGATCCAGCAGAGTGCTTCGGATAAAGAGTCAAACATTTTTGGGCTGCTCTTGCATCCGAAAGTCAGACCCACTGCAAAGCAGTATGCGCCCTTCCAGAGGACGCCGAAAAGATGCCAGTAGTTGGGATGGATGGGAAGGACTTTGAAGGCTCTGGTGATGTCTGCCTTGGACAACCAGGCTCCTTGGCCTGCGAGGCGGATGAGGGAGATGGCGTGATCGATTGTTGTGTACTGCATGGAGAAGTCCGGGCTGGGAATTAGGCTATTGATGCTTGGGACGGTGGAGCCATGGGGGGATGAGAGGTCTAAGATGAGTCCCTTTTTCCCTGAATATTTCCTAGTAGCTATGCCAATCGGACTGATTCTGAATGTGGGGAAAGGTGGACTGGAAAATGGGCCAATCATGAATTTCTCTTGAACTTCCTGATACAGGAGTTTATCAACTGTGTCGGGCTCAGAGATGGCTGACTGATTTGTGACGTGTAGGAGGAGTCTGGGGTAACCTGCAAACCTGGGTGGAAGCTGTGTGTAAAACTTTGTATGAGGAAGTTGACGAACTGGCGGTCTGGGTGGTTCTTTAAGGCAGTAGCTAGAGCGTTGATTTTAATTGGGGTATTAAGATACTTACACAAGCTGTGCTTGGTTGGATTATGAGGACAGGTTGGTCTGGCTTGGGCTCCGCTGCAGAAGGAGCAGGTGTGGAGGAATCGACAGCTTGAGACATTACATCCTAGATCGTAGAAATTATTACAGATCATCCTCCCGCCCTGGTAGAGGACTGGTCTTCCTCTCTTATCTACACCTTTGGGGAGAGGGCCGAGGGTGGTAGGCTGGGTGAGGCTGGTTTGGGGGTGATAGATGGCGGGGGGGCTGCTGGGGGCAGGCTGCTGCTGCAGGCATCCGGCGGCTTGGGATGCGAAAAGAATGTGGTATGTGTAGAATCTGTTGCCACCGAAAGAAGAAACAGGAGGAAAGGATGGGTTTTGGCTGACAGCACCACCGTGGATCGCTGTAGTGGATGCAGCCTCTGTGGCTGTGATGGCCAGTATTGAGGTGGGAGCGGTGGAAAGCGACTGTCCACTCGGATATGCTTGGAGGTGGGGGACGGATGGAGTGTTGGCGGGATGGATTCTGGTGTTGGTGGCTGCGCTTGTTGTTCGGATGCCTAGATCTCGAGCAGGTCGGAGAGCAGCGTCTGGAAGAGACAACGTCCCTTGAACGCCGAAGACGGGATCTTCCTCTGAAGCTGCTGGTAGGCGAAGGACCGACAACGTTGGAGTTGTCGGAAGAAAGCCGAGAGCGCCGGGGAATTTGAATTGCTGAGCACAACCCGAGGAAGCTGATGAGATTGAAAGTTAAGAGGTGAAGAGGACTCCAAGACTTCGGAAATTTGCTGGTCTTCTTCAAACAGATCGCTGTCTGAAGGGTTGAGAAGGAGCTCCTGGTCCATGGTTTTAAGGTAAGTTTGTCTTTCACGTCTTTCACGGGTCATGTGAAAACTGAGTCAAAAGGGAAGAGAATGGATAAGGCGTGCTTAAATACTTTTGTGAGGAAATGGGATGTGTTCGAGTCATGGTCTTTGTTCCTGAACCTAGTTATAAAACTTCATTTAATGGGGGGTGGGGGAAGGGGGCATTGGGAGTGGAGTTGGGAGGTAGGATGAGGGGGTGGCAGAGGAGGTCTGAGCAGGGTGGTGAGGTCATTTGGCAGTTAGTATTAGCAGATCTAATCTGCCCTCTGCTGGTCAACACTGGAATGAAATACACCTCTTAGTTTTCTGTGCTGTGATTTGATTGTACTGCAGTGTGATGTGGAACATTTATGTCCTAATGGAAAACACTTCAGTCAGTTATTAAAGACAAAAAGATAAATGATTAAAATAATAGAACATATGTTTTTATTTAATTATGGCACAGTAAATGCAAACATTAATAGGAAATACAAATAACAATTTGTATTGTATTTCACTTTACTGCTTTGATTGATTTGCTTTAATTTAAGCATTTTAAATCTTCTATATTTCACTGGCAATGCTACTCTAATGCAGTAGACAAAACTGCTCCCTTACAGCTGGTTCAGACAAAATGATGAGAATTCAATAGTCTGCAGTCGCTGTGAAGCTGGAAGACGGGCGTCCCTCTCTGTTGGTTAGGTTGTTGTCAAGTGGCTCTGTCTGAGTTGGGCCACAGCAGAAGCTCAGATGACAGAAATAGTTTACTTCTCCAGACAGGGATCTATCCTTCAAGGTTTGCAAGTCCAGTGCCTGTCCTGCTTTCAAATATTTGCTGAGAAGATGATCCACTCTGCTGTTCTCCACATGCAGAAGCAGATAGTCTTCAGTAATGAATGCTAAACAAAATCTAAATTCTTGTTGCAAATTGAAAGAAAACCCCAGGAAATCTACAGCCACTCCTGGGCAAAAATGGGAACCCAGCGTTTGCTGCTGTAGCTGCTGGTTATGACAAAAGCCCAGGTAAATAAGTAGCCTAACAATGAGCTAACACAAAATACTAAAGATTGACATTTGTATAGTACATCACCTTTATTTGTCAGCAAATTTAAGTGAAAGATTTCACATGATCTTTTTCACCAAAGATTACTTCTTACAAGGTTGTCTAACAGACTCCATGAGTAACTGACTAAACTTGGCAACATCACATTTAGTCATAACAAACACACTGTGGCTTTTCTTCAGCTGATTTGTGCGATCTAGTGCCATCATGCCACGAGAGATGGAACCCTGCAACTCCACACGGACGGGACACTCGATTCTCTCAGTTACCACGCTGCCGTCAATACAGGCTGCCATCGCATAGGCATCGTAAGAGACGAAGCCAGGTCCAAAGTACACGTCTCTCTTATTCATCATAGCCTCTTTGGAGTAAGCCCAGCATTTAGATGTTATCATCTTCATAAAGCCTGCAGCAGGTGCATCCTGGTTGATCAACTCTTCAAAGAACTCCTGTACAAGTGAAATCAATGAAATCAGTTTGAAGTGGAACAGTCATGCAGGGTTATGTAGTTCTTTGCACACATCTTACCCACGTCAGTGAGTTTCTGCAGGAATACTCCCATGATGCCAGGTATGTAGGGCAGAGAAACTCCTCAAGAACAATATAGGCAGACTCTGGATCCATTGCAAAGTTAAACTCTGCACAGAGTGTCACATTTCCTTTTCCTACAAAGACAAAATGAAGTTACACAAGTCGACATGTTTCGAAAACAAACACTGTAAAAGTCTATGTTTGGAAAACTCTGTGGCCCGAGTGCTGACTAGGACCAGAAGGAGAGAACACATTACACCCATTTTAAAGTCCTTCCATTGGCTGCCTGTCAGTTTCCGTGTTGATTTTAAAATTCTTTTAATTGTTTTAAAGCACGTCATGGTCTTGCACCAGCATATATGTCTCACATGTTGACGGTGTATGAACCAGTACTGCCCCTCAGGTCCTCTGGCACGAGTCTGTTAGTTGTTCCAAAATGCAAGACAAAAACTGTTGGCGAGGCAGCTTGTAGCTTTTATGCTCCGAGCCGCTGGAACAGTCTGCCTGAGGATCTGAGAGCAGCTGGAAGTGTTGAAATTTTTTAACATAAACTTAAAACCTACCTCTTCAGCCTGGCTTTTTCATTTACTTCATTTTATTCAACTAATTTAATGTATTTATGCAGAAAAATCTTATTCTAATTTATTTTTCTTATCCTTCATCGATTTTATCCCCATGTTTTTGTCTTTTTAATCTAGTTTTTAGTCTAGCTTTGATTTAACTATTTATTTTCTTAATTTTTCTTTATTATTGTTTTTATTGTTACAGCAATTAAATCTATTTTATTACATTTTCATTTTTTCGCATAAATTGGTCTCAAATTCCTAAATTGTATTTTTTGTTGTTGTTTTTACGGACTACACTTGTTCTGTCTGACTTGTTCTGTCTTATTATCTTGTCATCTGTGAAGCACTTTGAACTACACTAACCTGTATGAAAGGTGCTATACAAATAAAGTTTGACTGATTGACTGTAATCATGTGGAGGTATTACCTTCCATGTTGCCACCCATAATGTACAGATCTTTGAGCTTTTCGGGGAAACATGGATCCAGTCTGACAGCCAGTGCCAGATTAGTGAGCGGCCCAAGGGCCACCAATGAGACCTGTGGGAAGCACATTTTAGTGGTACAACACCAGAGAGCAGCCACACATTACAGACAGACCACAGAGAGGTTTCTCACCTGCTTCTGGTTTTCAGTCACCAGCCTAATCATTGCATTGACCGCATGCTCGCTCTGGATTTTCTCCTCCCATTGTGGGTCTTTGTCTTCAATCACATCCCCAAGTCCATCAGTTCCAAAGTGGTCACTAAGTGGGTTACTGGCTCCAACCAGAGGACCACCAGAACCTCGAAACACTGGAATCTGCAGACAAAGGTTCTGCTCAGTGCAGTTTTCAGTAGGATTTGTTGACACTTGTAGGCAAGAATGACAATGTTTTAACAACTATTGGGACTGACTCCACTAGACAGGAGCAGGGATCTGGACAGTACTCTCAAACGAATATCTCCAGAAGGAGATTAGAGAGTAAACATACACTTCACCAAATTCTCCCAACTGTGAATCATGCAAAAGTCACATGGGACAGACATACTAAACCGAAGGGCATATTTGGTGGGCATCTTAATGTTCGCAGTTTACCTCCTAAACATGATGAAATTAAAACGCTGCTAAGGGATTCAAATCTGCACTTTTTGTGCCTCAGCGGCTTCATAGTAGGATCCAACCCAGCTTAATTGATGTTCCTGTGTACAAATGCTATAAGAAAGATAGAAAAACTGGTAAAGGAGGGGGAGTTGTAATCTACATTAAAAACTATTAAATGTACAGAAATTGCGTTGGATTATGATGTGCAAATTGTATATCTCTGTCTGAATGTTTGTCTATCGCCTCAAATGCACTTTAGGATCATGGTTTTATATAATCCCCCTGCTGGTGACAGTGCATTTTATGATAATTTAGAGAAATTACCAAAAGCAACCCCCATAAATCTGAAGTTTTAATTTTTGGTGATTTAACATTGATTGGTTGGATAAAAGCAAGAAGAACACTTAAATGTTGATGACAAAGTTTGACTGAGTTTGCTACACGAATCACAAAATCTACCAGGTCACAAATTGGTTCAATGTTTTCTAACAGGGAAGAACGGATAATTAAGTCATATAATTTCCTGACTGGCTTGTCTGATCACAACACAATTTTAACATCAAGGAAACTGACTAAACAACGTACATCTAAAACCTATGTACTAACTATTAAACGTGATCTTCTAATTCTGGAGAGTGTATTCAATCAAATGCAGTGGGACAAAGTTATGGATAAGGATGATGTACATACTTATAATAAAAGAGCATAAGAACTCAAATAGGAGTCCATTCGAAAACTCGTGAAACAGAGGGATCTGACTCTACAAACTGCAATGAGAAGTCGCTCAAAAAATGATATGGCTGCATATAAAAGGTCTAAGAAATCGTGTTACAAAAGAATTAAGAAATGCAAAATCTGAATATTAAATCTCAGTAATCATAGAGTCCAGAGGAAATTGTCCTGCAATGTGGAAGCAAATAAATAGTATAATAAAACCGTTAGGCAAATCGACAACAATATGTGAACTTAAGACTGGGAATCAGTTGGTCTCTGGCAACAAACAAATTGCTCAGGAATTCAGTAGTTTTTTTGTTTCCTCTGTCGAGGAGTTTCCAGTGTGGAGCTACCTGCCCCCCAAAATGCACGTGCCACTGTCTTTACACTACAACAAACAAATCAGACTGAAGTCCTTGCAGTAATAGATAAACTTGTCAATAGTCACTCAAAACATCTTGGATACTGTATTTTTAAACAAACATAAAAAACATGTTGGTAAAACCTCTTGCCTATCTCATCAACCTTTCTATTAACAGTGTGAGTTTCCCCACTAAATGGAAGCTAGCAAGAGTGATACCAATTTTTAAATCAGGAGGAGTTGATCAGATATGCAACTATAGGCCAATTAGTATCCTACCTGTGTTCTCTAAAGTTCTGGAAAAAGTTGTAGCTAACCAGTTAATGAAGTATGTAGAATTAAATAATTATCTACATCCATTACAGTTTGGCTTCTGTCCGTATTATTCCACAGAGACTGCTAATTGCTTTCTTACAGAACAGATACAGTACAAATAAACATTAAATAAATGAGATAATCCTTAGACGGGCTCTGTTCTACAGAACACTAAAGTATAAACCCAACTGTTCAGTTTCCTTATTACAAAAGTGGAGGCCGCTGTTCATTATCCATCTCCTATCAACAGTCATGTTGGTTGGTTCTTTTAACAATGACCACCATCTGTCTCTAACCTCAACAAAACAAATCTAAACCTTCACCATAGATGTGGCAGATCAGAAAATAGTCATTTGAATCACTTTGTAACGGTTTTAGAAGGCACTGACAAATAATTTCATCCTGCTGATAGTGGCAGTAGATCAGAAAACACTCTTGTTTGGGAAAGAAATGACAAACGACCTGTTTTATCATTTAGGTTGGAGAACATGTTGACAAGCCAATCTTAAAAAATCCACTCCAACACTTGTAAATGAGAAGTAAATGAGTTCAGGTGTAAAATTGTTTAGCTGGTCATTTAAATAAAGCTTCAGTAAACTTACCCCCTCGCGCTCACAGACGGAGAGAACCCTCAGAACGTTCTGACACACATCCTCAACTGCTGCGTTTCCAAGCACACAGGTAACGCCCACGATCTGAATGTTGGGTGCTGCCAAGGCCATCATTATAGCCTGAGCATCGTCTATGCCACAGTCTGTGTCGATGATCACCTGCTTCTTTGCCATGATCTTCTGTAAAATTCACATTTCCAAAATCATAGTCAAAAAAATCCAGTACGTCTTTCAAAGGCTGTTTGCTTAAGGGTCAGGCAGAAGCATTCCTTCTCAGTTTGTTCCAGCCACAGTTAACAAAGATAAAAAAACACAAACAAAAACCCCATGAGAATGATGTTTTCTTTTACCATTAATTATTACCATGAATTTCAGACACCTTGATTAATACATAACCTCCCTTTTCATGTGGTAAGTAGTCATATGGTGCAAGGTGATTTGCAGTGGCTGCCATCACTCTCACTTTTAAATTTATTGAGGATAAAGACAAGATTTGAATTCTTTCCGTCAGAGTTTTCAAATACATGACACCAGATACAAATATTTAATTTGTATTATAGTAAACTCACTGCTAACCCTGAAGCCTTATGTTTAAGTAAAATGTACTGAATGCATATTCTTATTAAAAAAGATTGTCATTGTAGTGAAACACTTATTGGTAAATCCTTCAAATACAGTTGATATTTTTTTTAAATTTTATTTGGGTGTATTTCTCATCAATACAGACAATTAATCACACAATCACATAATTAATTGAGAGTGGCCAATTAACCTAAACTGAATGTCTTTGGACTGTGGGAAGAAACCGGAGCACCTGGAGTAAACCCACGCAGGCATGGGGAGAACATGCAAACTCCACACAGAAAGTCTGTGAGGTGACAGTGCTAACCACTGCACCACCATGCCGCCTTTTCCCAGTGACATTGGGTGTCACTGGGAATATTTAATGGGGATTAAGGGGAATGAGGGTAAGGGGAGTTGGGAGTGGGGTTTGAGGTAGGGGGTGTTGGGAGTAGGGTTGGGAGGTAGGATGGGAGGGGTGGCAGAGGAGGTCTGAGCAGGGTGGTGAGGTCCATCCAGGTCATTTGAAGAGCTTGAGGAATATTTTCCACAGAGAACGTTTCTTAGGTTTCTTGTCTATCTCAGCCATCTCGACAATTCTGTCCTTCAAGTTGTCTCTGGTGGGTTTCTGCTCAAGGGCCTGTTGTTGTTCTTGTATAGTTTGTAGGAGACGGGACTTTTCTTCTTGCCACTGGAGTGCCTCCTTCTTTAGGTCCTCCTCTGCCTGGACCAGCGCAGCCACCAGTCTGGAGTTCTCCTCCCTCTGATGGGCCAAATAGGTCTCCACTTCCTTCTGACAATCCTTTTCTTTTTGAAGAGTTTCCTCCAGCTTTCTAACTTTGCGGAGAGTCTCTTTTTCAGTGCTCTCCCTGTCAGTTATTTTCACCTGGAGGATCTTGATCTTGGTCTCGTGTCTTACATCCATCTCCAAATTCAGAGCTGTCTGAGTTTGGAGCATTTCTTTTAGATGCTCCACCTCAGTGAGCAAAGCCACCTGCTCATTTTTGAGTCTTGTGGTCTGCTCATCGTTGTCTCCCATGAAGTCAAGCTCAGCGACTTCTGTCATTTTTACCCCAGTCTGCTGATAGAAAGCCTCCAGTGAATTGCTGGCCTTGGCCTTTGGAGTCTGCTGTGGTGTTGTGTCAGGCCCACTCTGGGGGGCCCACTTAGGGGCCATGGTATGTTGTGGTTCTTCTAGTGCCACAGCTGCCAGTAGTTCCTCAGGGGCTGCGGCTACCTGTGGTTCGTCAGGGGCCGCAGCTACCTGTGGTTCCTCGGGGGACACGTCAGTCTGTGGCTCCTCTGGGGTAGTGGCTGCCTGTGGTTCCTGTGAGGCAGCGGCTACCTGTGCTTCTTCTGGGGCAACAGCTACCTGTGGTTCTTTTGGTACCACGGCCACCTGTGGTTCCTCAGGGGCTGTGGTTACCGGTGGTTCCGCAGGTGCTACGTCAGGCTGTGGTTCTTCTGTTGCCACAGCTACCTGTGGTTCCACAGGGGCAGAAGCTGCCTGTGGTTCCTTGGGGTCAATGGCTGCCTGTGGTTCCTTGGGGTCAATGGCTGCCTGTGGTTCCTCTGTTTCAACAGCTACCTGTGGTTCCTCAGGGTCCACGGCTGCCTGTGGTTCCTCAGGGTCCGCAGCTGCCTGTGGTTCCTCAGGGGCAGCGGCTACCTGTGGTTTCTCGGGGGCAACGGCTGCCTGTGGTTCCTCAAGGGCAACGGCTGCCTGTGGTTTCTCGGGGGCAACGGCTGCCTGTGGTTCCTCAAGGGCAACGGCTGCCTGTGGTTTCTCGGGGGCAACGGCTGCCTGTGGTTCCTCAAGGGCAACGGCTGCCTGTGGTTCCTCAAGGGCAACAGCTGCCTGTGGTTCCTCAGGGGCAACAGCTGTCTGTGGTTCCTCTTGGGCAACAGCTACCTGTGGTTTCTCGGGGGTAACAGCTGCCTGTGGTTCCTCAGGTGCAGTGCCTGCCTGTGATTCTTCAGGGGCTGAGGCTGCCTGTGGTTCCTCTGGGGCAGAACCTGCCGGTGGTTCCTCTGGTTCAACAGCTAGCTGTGGTTCCTCAGGGTCCACGGCTACCTGTGGTTCCTTGGGGGATGCTGCTACCTGTGGTTCCTCAGGTGCCATAGCAGTAGCAGTCTGCTCCATTTCACAGATCAAGACTTCAGAAAATGTCATTTGTGGTTTCTCAGGTGACATGTCAGGCTGTGGTTCCTCAGGGGCCTTTGTGGTCCTCTGCTTCATTTTTTCCACATCTGCAGACATTGTAAACTTGTTCTGCTCATGGATGGCAGCAACTCTTGTATTCCAGCAACTGCCAGTCTGGATGACTTTGGCTTTAAGCTTGTTCCTGCCTTTTTTACTTTGTTTTTTTCCACTTGTCTCCATTTTGAAAACAAATTTCTGGATGCTCTGGTGCGTTTGTGTCTTGTGACTGTGTTTGTCTGACTGCTGGGAGCTTGGAGGTAACCAGGTTTTATGTGTTTTTTAAGGTTCTAGAATGTTGTCTGTATATGTATCAAAGGCATTGATGGAATATTTTGCATTCTATAATTATCCAAGTCTTCTAGAATTATTTCTTTAATGAAAAACAAATCAAAACATCAGCAGCATGTGAGATTCAATATCATTTCTGTCAGTAGAAAAAGAGCAATGTGTTCAAGCACTGTGGAACTAGGCCTTGTGTAGAGCAGCCTATACATTGTACAGGCTGTGGGTGTCCTCACGTCACTTGACCACTTGATTTGTACGACCTGCTGTTGGATTTATTTGTGACAGTGACACCATGCATAGTATCTTGCAATGTGTTTTAGCGCTTTTGCTCACGAACAATCCACCTTTTATTATAGTTTAAATACACACAAAAGAATAACGTTATCACAACGCAACATGAAGCAAAACATGTTGCTAATGTGATGACGAAATTCAACTATCTGACTGATGGTCATCAACACCACAGAAAGACGATGACTTCATGAGAGGCGCAAATAAGGGCCGAGTAGAGAATAAATAAGTGCTATTGTGCGATTTGAGTGTTCTTTTAGTGTCTGATTACTAAATATCACTGTTGGCATAAGCGTGGGGTTCTGTAACACCTGATTTGGAGGGTTATGTGCAAATTGAATTAATTGGCCTATAGGCCTAAAAGGGAAATCCATGTAGGCCTATTCAGTCCCATCATTCCCATATTTACACAATCACTTTACTCCACAGAAACACATTTGCACAGCCTAGTAAACACAGAAGAGTTGGCTTGGCCTTTATCTCAGTGTTTGCATTATTAGATGAGGCTATATCTTTTGCTTCAAGTTGCCTTGGTAACGTTCTTCTTTCTTTTTCGACATTCAAAGTGCGGCTAGTGAATCCTGCTGGCGACACAGTTTCACTCACGTACACAGCTAAAACGAAAATTAACCTGTTGGGAATGTCTTGGAAATGTAATTAATTAAACTGCAATGATTCCTCTTCCTGTTTTCAAAATCTGCTGTAACTACAAGCAGTCACCGACGCGTGCAGGTGATCGTCACCAGTTCGTCTGATCACAGGTTGATCTGCAACACCGTTGTCGACCGCTTTCTCAGAGTCAAACTATTGTAAATGCAAACAGACCACGTCGGCCACAGCTCACCGCTGGACGGTTGTCGAGGTCCGCTGCTTTCACAGGACAGCCAGGTGCAGAAGTGCTAAAGTAAATAAACAGGGGAATTCACATGCAAAGGGAAATACAAGGATAATACAGAAATATCAATTTGTCACATTTTATCAATTAATTAATGCCTACATTTATTTTTAATATTATTTTTGGTGCATTTAATGGCATATTCATTTATTTATTGAGTCATGTATTCATTTATTTTTGATTATGGCAGTTTTGGTCCTCCATACACGAGAAGCACACTATCCAATATTAAGGATAAATAATCTCAGATGAATTATACGTGGTATGATGTTCTCTGTTATAAGATAACGTTAATTATCGTTTTCTAAAAAAGTTGCACAATTTTGAACTGACAACTAAGAAATGATGTTACTCGACCATTTTGTGGTTAAACGTTGCTGTAGTAAAGTCTGAGTCGATATTTTAGTATTAGTTATTCATTTTAAAGTTGTGAGAAGATGGTGGAATTAGCTGTTAAAGGAGTAAAATACACTCGCGGGTGACAGACTTACCTTCAGTCTGTGAAGTAAAGTTTAAAGAGCCACTGCAGTCGCTTCTTTGATTGGTTTGAATTGTAGGATCATTCCATGGTTTACTAACACGGGTTACTAACACTAAGAAATCGGTATGTATATTTGAAGTAATTTTTATATAACACAATAAAATACGGTTTTGAATGAGCAAAATTACTTTTGGATTTGACCTAATCACTTTCTTGAGAGTGTTTTTATGTTATTATCTAGCTTTAATGGTTTTTGGACACCCCGGTTGGTACTCAGAATGGTACAGTCCCTTAAACCTGCACAGGAAGACGACGCGGGTCAGGAGGACGACGTCTCGGATTTATTATCGTTCATTTTTAACATGTCCCAAGCTAATGTGCACCCAGGTTTAGTGATATGTGGTTAGCTTGACGTTTCGACAGTTCCCAGCCCCGTTTGGTCCTAAGACATTGCACAAGGTATGATGAAGAAAATAACGTAACAGCTGGGCGTGTTTACATCTGCTAACTACAATACAGTAGTGATCGCTGAAGCTGTTTGTTCATCTCGACTACAGCAGCTTTACAGGTGTAATGTTAGTCGATGTTTAATAACCCCGCATCTAACTACAGGCGGGTTATAAGAGCCACCGCAGGCTGTTTACATAATAGGTGACTTATTGTAGGTTAAAGGTAATGTTGTATGATGCTGTCTATTATCACTGTAAGTTAAAACAATGACATTCAGGGTTACGACTTTGTTGTACTGAGATTGTTTGTGTGATCAGATGTCCCGAGTCCACAGTGTTGGGTCTCTATCACTGCACCTCCATCTTCCTTTTATATCTCTGTAGTGTCTCAAAAAATGTCCTTTCATCCCCAGAAAACACAGCCATCACTTCAACAACCCAATCAGCCTCAGCTAATTCTGTCATCCATCATATAAGTGGCTGTTCAATGCCTAATACATCAGAAGGTCAAGGAGCAAACATACCTGGGCCAGCAGAGCCGTCGGGGCTGCAAAGGCCCACCGATGGGGAGGAGGAACACGGTCTGATCAGCTCCCTCGCCCGGGACGCTGCGAGAGTGAGGAGGGCTTCCAGCGCCGAACTCCACCTGCCGTGGACCTGCCCGGTCACACACTCCCGTGAGAAGTTCTACACAGTCTGCTCCGACTATGCTCTTCTCAACCAGGCTGCTTCTGTGTATTGTCCCCCAAATGCAACCAGGGACGTGTCCCCGAACAAGCAGGATGATGGGCCATCACTTGTCAAGCCCAAACCCTCATCTGACTTCAGTGCTGGCCAGCCTGAAGGGCCCCATGTGGGATCAGATGGGGACTGTGACATGGTGGAAGTGTCCTCCAGTGGCCACACTAAGCCTATTTTGGCCTGGGAGATTGATACCACAGACTTCAATGCTGTGCTGACTAGAAAAATAAGAACGAGTAAGAAAAATGTTATTATAGAAGCCTGATTAAATGTATACAATTTGTCATAAAATTAAACTGACTGTTCACTCTATGCACAATCATTTCACCCAAAGCTGCCATTCCTGTTTTAAATACCATGAAATGTTTTGATTATTTATCTGACTGATTTTTATCTGTATTTCAGGCAATGTGAAGAAAAGCAGCACCAAGAAGATGAAGTCATCAGACAGACCCAGCCGAAATCTGCAAGACGTCTCTCCTCATGCCTCACTGGAGGAGATCAAACAGAGAAAAGTGCTAGACCTCAGAAGATGGTAATGTTATATCTAGTGCCTCAACAGTTTTAAAGAGAAACACAGTGAAGTGAGCTTCACACCAGGCTGTAGGAGTGCTGGTAGTTCCAAAACATTTTCAGTTTAATACAATTTGATCTGTGGATTTGTATATTCTGGGGATTATTTTCTGCTTCAGGTACTGCATCAGTCGGCCACAGTACAAGACTTCATGTGGAATCTCTTCATTGGTGTCCTGCTGGAATTTCTTGTACAGCACTCTGGGCGCAGGGAGGTGAGCAGCACGTAATGTCGTCTTTCAGACTTCATGTAAAAATACAGTTCCTGAGACACGTGTATATTCATTAATAAATATAAGTAATAATATAATAAATATAAGTGTATATTTATTTGCATTGCTAGTCTTCCACCCATCTCTCAGGAGGAGGCTCTGCATATTCTGGGTTTTCAGCCACCTTTTGAAGAAATCAAGTTCGGTCCTTTCACTGGCAATGCTACTCTGATGCGGTACACAAAACTGCTTGTACAGTCTTTTTAAATAACCACTTCATTTTTTGGAAATGCGTGCAGCCCCGTAATCGGTGCATTTTAAAAAATTTCTTTTTACAGGTGGTTCAGACAAATCAACGACAATTTCCGCATGCGAGGTTGCTCCTACATTCTGTACAAACCGCATGGAAAACACAAGACAGCAGGAGAAACAGGTGAGTCCCCTCGGCTGTCAAACTCAACGGCATGTCCACTCATAAAGAGATAAAACGAAAGTGATAACCACTCACATCTTTTTAGCTGAAGGAGCGTTGATGAAACTGACACAAGGGCTAAAGGATGAGTCTATGGCCTATATATACCACTGCCAGAACCACTACTTCTGCCCAGTGGGCTTTGAAGCCACGCCACTCAAAGCAGCAAAGGCTTATAGGTAGGTCACATCACTGCAGTTTAAGTTGATTATTTTCATTATTGATTAATCTGACCATCTTTTTTTTCCAATTAACTGTTTAATCTATAAAATGTCAGAAGTCAGCCCAAGGTGATGCTTGCAAATGTCTTTTTTTTGGTCCAACTAAAAGTTTAAAATCCAAAGATATTCAATTTGCAATCATGTAAAACAGAGAAAAAGAGAAAATCATCACATAAGAGAAGCCATAATGAGAGAATGTTTTACTTGAAAATGGCTAAAATGATTAATCAATTACCAAAATAGTTTCTGATTATTTTTCTATTGATTGACTAATTGTTTCAGCCCTAAGGAGTTCATAAACTGATGAGCGTTGTTCTTTTTTTGTGCAAAGGGGCCCTCTACCCACAAATGAAATGGAGTACTGGATCCTTATTGGTGAACCCAGTAGGAAACACCCAGCTATTCACTGTAAAAAGTAAGTTCTGTCTCTGCCATATTTGATCATTTACTGTAGTCAAGCCATTTAACATCAAGCTTCGCTTTTCAGGTGGCTGGACGTTGTGACTGACCTCAACACACAAAATCCAGAATACCTGGACATCCGTCACACGGAGAGGGGGATTCAGTGCCGCAAAACCAAAAAGGTTCCCCATCTCACACCTGGTATTTTAAATATCGCAGATTATGTGAACATTTCTGGATCAGAGCCTAACTAAAATAATGTTTCCTGGCTCACAGGTGGGCGGCAACCTGCACTGCATCATGGCCTTCCAGAGGGTGAACTGGCAGAAGCTCGGCCCCTGGGCTTTAAACTTGGAGAACCTGCGCCATGACTTCCACCACTCCGGCACAGAGCGGGCCCACGGACGCGCCGCCGAGGAAACGGAGGAGAGGACGCCATCCAAGCGCCTGTCCTACCTGGGACGCTCACACAGTATGGGCAGTCAGAAAGACACCAGCTGGAAACGCCTGTCCAACACTACAGAGTACAGACAGAGGAGCTCCCCTGACAGCGACCTCGAAGAAGACATCACAGACTGAAAAGGTTTATTGAGACATACGGGGGGTTAAATAACAGACATTACAATACAGTACAGTAGCCCTATGATACATTTTAAAAGGATGTTATTCTATCTTTTACTGCCAACAAATCCCATGAAAAGACCAAAACCAACAATGTGTTAGTCTGTCTCTGAGTAATCTCTCCCTCCCTCACCCTGTCTGTGGCACTCAGCCCATTTGTTACTACTAAAGATGTAAATCTTTAAATATATAGTTTTATTTTAAACCTGCAATAACTGATTTGTTTTGGCCACTTGGGGGCAGTAGAAACACGTTGTGAACACGACATTGGCATATCATGACCTTTTTAAGTTGATATGGCGAACTTGTTAGCAAACAGATGCTTATTCATTTTGGAGATGTCCAATATTCACTTTCCTTTAGCTTTGTTTTTGGTCTCTACCAACTCCTGAGGGAAATATCTGGCTCTTTAGCTGCTAAATGCTCCACTATGATCACCAGCTAGTTGCTAACTGTGTCTGTCTGCCGTTTGGTGGACTGGACAGTGGGTTTTCAGAGCTTTTTTCTGAAAACATCTGCATGCTGCGGCTTAAAACAACGCTATGAGAGCGGTGAGAGTGAACCAAAACAGTAAAGTTGTGGTCTGGACAGATAAACAATGAGCTGAAACTCTGTAGGTTCATCACTTCGAGAGACCCCTTTCACATCGTCACAGTGTTTTCATTGTCATTCAATACATTGTGACTCTAAAAAATATCAATTATAGCCGCTTTAAAAAAAGGGCTAGGGTCAAGTCATTTCAGCTGGGCACTGTAGTTTTTAGCAAATGTCACTCAAACAGGAGTAAACAGCATAAAATTTGTTGGGGAGTATTTTCAGCGGTAGGTTAATACACATTTTTTGCACCAGTGAGTATTTACAGCAGCAGGACGGTGTATGTAGGATTAACTGAAAACGTTCATTGTAATGAAGGATCCCAGTGCAACAGTGTGGCTTATCGATGTGTTTTTAATAGTTTTTGGAACAATGGAGCTCAATGGCACAGAGGAATAAGACATATCAGGCTTTGGATACACAGACACTTGTGAATAGGAGCACTTCATTGTTGGTTGTGGTCTTTTCATGGGATTTGTTGACAATAACAAAAGTACAGAATATCACCAGACTTTATACTTTAGTATTGGTGAATGAATGAATGAATGTTTTTTAAGACGGATGTAGAGTCAACTCAACTATCATTTTTGGGGCCATATTGTAGTTTTTAGTGCTTTTAATCAAGTATTCTGTTTAAGTCAGTGCTGGTGAAGGTCTGCCTACTGAAACATTTTCTTTTGCCACTTTTCTGTCGTTTAGCATACACCAACGACTACTTCAAATCAATAACATCAACGGCAGCTAAACGAGTGAGCCACATTAAATCACCATTTAGCAGAGTGTGTCAGTCAAATAGGGGTCTTACAATTACTGTTATGTATTCGATACAGCATATTAAGGCACACGGATTGTCGCTGCTAGTGCATCAGTTGCAAACAAGGCTAAAGTATGTTACGTGAAAGAGTCTCAAAAATCCTGATGACACGGAAAAGACAACTGTCAAAGATGAACAGTGGACTTAACAGCACATCGAACTACGGCCTCAAAAATGAACTTTTTTAAAAACTGAATTGCAGCACAAGCTTTATTGAGCGGTATTAACTACACGGCCACTGTATTGTAAGGTGTTTCTGTTATTTTGTCTGTCCCTGTGTTATAATAAAGGACAGGAGTTTAGGTGTTCACACTACAGTATTATTTTATTTCATCCTACTACTAATCACATACACATTTCTCTTAATTTAATTCTGGTTATATCGCAGCATCTTAAACTCACTGCAGCGATACTGTGAGAGTGCACATTATATTCAACTAGTGCCGTCTAGGAAGCTCTTGACATCGACACATTTGCTGTATATTCTGTTCAAAGATGACACACTTCCATAATTCATTGTACAGGTTAAGTGGGCTTGTTCTGCGCCTGGCGTACAGTGGTTAGTTCAGTGGAAATGCTGTCCAAGTGTCGTGAAAGCAGATTGCGTTGATGATCCAGTTTCTAAAAGACGGGAGCTGTACAGACGTGATCGTGGAACCCCTCAATCAAAATGTGAAGACTGCATGATTTACTTTCATTTTCATGTACAGCCACGATTTGTCCTCACAATTCTGTTTGCACCTTTTGTGGTGCCGTTTGTCTTTGACCCAACACAGATGTCATTGTGTCATTTGATGTAGTGGTTTATTTATTTATTAATTTTCCAATAAATTAAGTTTTTTTTTTTTTTTATTAAACTCCTGGAACAGACATCTTTCTTCACAACAGTCACCATCACATCTTCAGTCCAGTCACACTGCAGAGGCTGGAGACGCGGAACTCCCTTTTAACTGTTGTCGTAACTCTGTTATGTGAGCGGGACTGATACGACAGCAACCGCCTGATGGACAGAGAGACGCTTGTCAGAGAAAGTGCAGAAAACCAGGACAAGAATGAATGGAAGAGAAAAGAGTTCACCTCACCTATCAAAGCAGCACCTTGCTTCATCCACGTACGACTTAGTACAGGTATTGATGATGATGCTTTCTCTGATGTTAGCCACCTGTGTATGGAAAAAGACAACATGATAACCTTCACTTCAGCAGCATGTAAATATATTCCATTACAATAAAAGTTTACTTAAGTAAAAATACAAAACAGCACAGTATGAAAGGTAAAAGTACTCATTATGCAGGATGTGCTCCTTTCAGTGTGGTATGTTATTGTATCATTATTATTAATGCATGAACTTGTAACCATTTTAAATGGTGTAGATGGGGCTGATCTGTATTACTTTACATACTGTGGGCCATTTAATGTACAAAAATGCATCATATAAACTAATCATATGCTTTGTTCTTAATCTGCAAATTCACTTGTAACTATAGCTGTTAAATAATCGTGATGGAGTAAAAAGTAGCAGTTATCAATACACAGTAAAATGGCCCTCTGCAGCAGGTTATCTTCACTTGTATATTCCAATATTCGGATTGGACAATGCTTCATTTAAAACTATTACTCATTGATCTTGAGGCTTTTTTAAACTGGTATGTTCTTCCATGGATGAATTACTGAACAGGCTCAGCCAAAAGTAGGAATGTCCTGATAACATTTTCTTTTGCCCCTGAGTCTTTGTTATTACATACCAGAATCAGAAACTGATTTATTGCCAAGTAGGTTTTCACATACAAGGAATTTGCCTTGCTGTTGTGGTGCACAACGGTCAAATTTAAACAAAGTAAGAAAAAGGAAAATTGTACTGTAAAAGTCAAGAGTCACAAATATATAAAATAGAAATTTACAATTAAAATACGTAAAATAAATATATTCTAGGATGAAGAGGATGGAATGTGCAAAACATTGACAAGATTTCACAGTATAAAGGAAAAAGAATATGTGCAATGTGCAAAAATAAAAACCTAGAGATTTGCAAAAATGTGTGTTAATGTAACGTGAAGACTTTAATGTAACGTGTAGTGTCCATGGGGTGGGATAAGAGTCAGTGTCAGTGGGGGTCCCGGGCCTTGTTGATGAGGCCATTTGCAGTCGGGTAGAATCTTCTAATGGTGAGTCTGATCTGATATTTATTTTTCATTATATATTTGTTCATTTTCCCTGAATATAATACAACTGCACAGCACGTACTTAGGCTTACATCGGTTAAAGTGAGTAAAGAACTTTAAATATGTCTGACAGCAGAATAGCTCTGCCTTAAGAGAATAAAACCTGCCTTTTGATGGCTCTCTAATATTTTGTATAGTGTGCTATAGTACAGTATATAGTATATGATGTCAGTGGAGAAATGTGTGAGTGTGGATTTGCTGTGGCACAACTTGTGAAAAATGTATACAGCCTCTCTTCATCTCCAGCAGGAACAACTGAAGTTAACAAAGCAAAATGACTGACGCAGGGACCTTTCTGTACCCAGGGGCCCATTTTTCTCATAATTTGTTCATGTGTACATTTTACACATCATTTTAAATCTGGTTAATGCAAAGATTTCTTCCCTCCCCATCTGGCCACAAACTGTACTAAAAGGCGAGATGTTGTATTCAGTGAAGTGTTGCTTTTTACCATTATAGTATGTACTGTAGTTACATGTTACTGTAAGTGAGCAAAAGACGTCCAGGTATTTTGTTAAAGGAGAGTTTGTCATGTCACATGAAAACACAGTGATAGTCGAAGCTGTGATCTTATTATTAAAATTCCTTGACTACACACTCACCCCTGCTGGGTGTCCCACTCCTCTCCGCTGTTGGGGTACACCACCCAGCTCATGTCTGGGCTCTGCAGTGACCTGGCAGAGTCCAGCAGCGGCTCCACCAGTGCTGGTGAACAGCAGTTGACTCCTACGGCAACCAGCTGCGTGGATCTATTCGCAATCTGCACTGCATCGGTGAACAGGCTGCCATCTGATATACACTTCCCATCCTGATGGTGTTTTTGTACAAAACGTGAGTCAGTTTGATACTCTGCACAACAGTCAACAAACAACCAACACTAGTAATACTGTTTATCAGCAATGCTTACCTTACAAGAGAAGGAGAGCCAGGCTTTAGAGTTTGGGAACTCTCTGAGTAGCTCAACCAGAGCCTCCGCCTCTTTGATACTTGGGATTGTCTCAAAAGCAATGAACTCAGCTCCTGCTGCCGCCAAGCAGTCGATCTGCGGCCGATGCCAAACTTTAAGCTCCTTGGAAGAGGAAAAAAAGACACCTGAGACCATTGGTTATCACTTCATTTTACAGTACATGAATCTATAAATGGAACATCCGAGCAAACATACAGAGATACACCATAACCAACACTGAGCAAGTTAACAAATACATCAGTAATAGGTCAACAGCCTGCTGTCGTCTTTATTTTCTGTTTGTCACCTTCACACAGCATGCACAATTACTTCTTATGTAACCAGTATGAGCCACTCACTTCAATACTCATCTCCTCTGCATAAGCCCCAGTGTACTCGGAGCCGTTGTGCAGAAAGGCCCCGTACGGTCCAACAGAGCCTGCCACCAGGGGACATCTCTGCCCTTGAGGGATAAATAAACAAAACACAATGAAATGGCATCATAGCTTAGAGAGAGAGAGTGTTTCACAGCTTCAAAAATATCAAAGACTGTTTAGTTTTGTACCTGTTGGACGACTGTCAGAGACAAATCTCTCTACTGTCTCTTTGGCCAGTTGAACTCCAGACATCAGCAGCTCTCTGGCGCGTTCAGAGCTCACGTCCGCATGACTGATGAATCCTGTAACACTTGCCTGGTATGTAGCCGTTGTGATAACATCAGCCCCGCCGAGGAGAAACCTGTTGATATATCACATTTATGAACTGTGGTCCCATTTTAAAAACTCATTTCTACAGTTGGTTATCAATATTTTGTAGGGCTGCAACTAACGATTATTAGAATTATTAATTAATCTATACTTGACAATATCTTAGAGCACAAGGTGATGTCATTAAAGCTGGGGTAGGCAGTTTTCTTTTGGCATCACTGGGCAAAAATGCCATATTAACCGTGCAGCATATTGTAATTCAAGTGGTCTGAGAGCAGACCTCCATTTCAGCCCCCCCTCTTGCCTCTGTTTTCAGGCTTCAGAAAATCTATCCCGTCTATCCCCTGCCTATCCCAGCTTTAAATGTCTTGTTTGATCCAACCAACAGTCTAAAACCCCAAAACTATAATGTGAGACCAAGAAAAGCAGCAAATTCGCTCATTTGAGAAGCTGGAACAAGAGAATGCTTGCTTGAAAGTGACTTAAACTATCAATCAAATCTCAAAATAATTGCATTTTCTTGCAATTGGCTAATGGATTAATCGACTAATCTTTGTAGCTCTAATATCTGGCATGGACCTACCTGTAATGAGCATCTCTTATGGCCTGGGGATCAGTATGCAAAAGCCTGGCGCTCCACAGGGGATCTCCCTAGGTGTGTGAGACACACAGACACAGACATTTCAGTTCTAGCTTTTCAAATCTGGATGTGTTTGACTGACGGAGAAATATTGATCCCAGTATTTTCCAATACGTGTTCAGATGTCTAGGTTTCAGATTGCATTTGGAACTGATACATGACATCATATACTCATAAAATGTCTAAGTTGTACAAAAATATTGATTGACAGGCCACCACAATCATGCTGATGACCTTTAAATTAATATTTATTTGCATTATTTTACTTATGTACCAAAATATTCACATAAAATATAAGTCGTATATTCTTATTATATTTGCAGTGAGTCTAATGACATAAAAGCATACTTGCTACAGATCATATACCAGAAGGTAAGAGTGTTGAATGAGGCGTCTCAACCCTCAGACAGAGGAATAAAAGGCAACACGTTCTGTGAGCACAGGGCGATGGCGCCACCTAGTGGATTTATTAAGGTAATTTAACAACAACTGCATCAACCGCAAAAACATACAGCTCTTTCCCTTCTCCAGTGGTTAAGTACTGTACTTAAGAAATTTATTTTATTTTAATTTATGCTACTTAATACTGTGTGTACTTAATACTCTACACCATTTGTTTGGCAGCTGTAGTTATTAGTTACTTTGCAAATTAAGATTTTAAAAAAACCTATAATGACCATATAAAATACAATGCATTGTAATACAGTAAATTGAACCACCCAGAAGTATATACAATTAGTAAAAATGGCTTTACTGCAGCCGTCTACAACACTAACATGCAGCTAATGTTTAACTGCATCAATAATAAGAATTCCAAAAGTATAATATATAATAACATCATAGGGACAGATCCTTTTTTGGCTGCATAGTGAGCACTGAGAACCTTTACATTTATACTTTACGTACTTTTTTCTGATAATACCTTCACTTAAGTTAGATTTTGTTACTTGTAACAGATTATTTTAAATGATGGTATTACTTTTACTTTACTTAAGTTAATACTTCTTCCACCACTGACATTTCCATTGTTCATTGTTCACAATATTATTATCAAACCACAAATTATAAGTCATGTTTTCCATCAGTCGCCAACCACTGTCATTGGTTGTTACCATGGAAACACAGACCTTGGGTCAAAGACCAGTTTTCCTTTTGTGCAACTGCAAAAATAATCACGGTCAATTAGTCTAAGGCTTTTTCATAAAAGCACCCCTACCTAAAACATAAAATAAAGCGTTGGTAAAAACTTTACTCCTTCTGTGTACTAAACTGTAATAGCCAAGTTACATTTATATAAATTCCCCAAGTCCAGCTTGAATATTAAGTACATATCGAATTTGAATCATCGATTTGAATCACATGGTTAAGGTGTAGCTATATCTGGTCTTAGCCAACAAAATACATAAAATGTTATAGGCTCTAATTACATTATAATAAAAAATAGCCGTGAACTTGAAGCTGTGCGGTGCAGCCTACGTGTTGGGAAATGAGAATTTAAATAAGAAAGCAATGCTGACTGATAGAATAGAGACCTACGTTACTGTAGTGAAGCAGGTGACTGTTTTTTCTTTTTCTTTTGATGTATTATTACCTGTAATTTGACTCCTTGCGCTTCCAGTTCAGTTGCTAGTCCGCCATCCAAGATTAGTGGTCCATCGTCATTCATGTAATGTCTGAGGCGAGAAGAGGAACCCATGGGGAAACACTTGACTTAAGAGGCACTGAAGTTATGTCCAGCACTCCCGTTCACTCTAAATACATACAGTCGAGACTGCTTTAAAACAAATCAAACGCCTACTGCACAAAATACAGTACTGTACATGAAATACTTCGTGTTTCTTTTCAGACTGTTGTTGTTCCGGTTAACAGAAAAGGTTCAAAGGTTGCATTTAGAGAGGCTCGAAATTTTAATCATTAAGGTGATTCCGACCTCCACAACACCACCAGACCACCACTAGATGGCGCATTAAACAATGACAGTGCAATGAGGTAGAGCCAGAAGACGTGTAGGGGTTGCATATAAACGTAGCCCAGCACCTGAAATGTAAAATTGCCACTTGAATAAAGCTAACACTATCATGTATTTTTTAAGTTTTTACGAGATATCTACATTTTCCCCACTCACCTACCCTATTCAAATTCACTTATGTAAATTGAACTAATTGCGTGGTGCCTCTGAATTGTATGACTACTTTATTTTATGTTGCATACTTAATGTTACTCTTGAAATCTGTATTTTTCTAAGCATTTCGCTCCACTGGTAAAGGTTGAAGTGGTTACACTTCGTTGACTTTCTCTCGCAGGAACACCTTCCAAGTACATCGTAGGGTGAATGCACCTTGAACGCACCTTGGCTTGTCACTACAGTTACTATAGAAACCAAGTGTATCCCGGGATAGCTCATGCTTGCTAGCTGGAAACAGTATTGGGACATGTAGACTTTGTCAATTTGTCAAAAATGGTAAGTTAAAATCTCCCTGCTCAAAAACAATGATGCGAACGCCCTATTTGTTAGCTAGAAATACAGCACCGTTGAACTGAAACGCTTGAATGGACCAAACACAGGATAACAGTTAGCAAAACAGTCAACGTCAACGTTACAAACTACCGGTAACCAACAGCGTTAGGCTGAATAAAGAGATTGTATTATGTGTATTATGTTGGCTTCCTCGAGAAGTCAAATTAAGTGATATACCAGCTTTAAAACAACAACAATTGTTAGTAACTAGCTAATGTTAGCTGACTAGCCCATGTCCAGTAGGTGAGCACTGACGAGCTAAAGCTGTGCCGTTAGTAACGTTTCTGGCTCATTTAACGCTGCGGTGCCGATAGCGTTAGTTTCTACTTCCACATACTAGCTTACCGGTGAAATAAGCTTGGTATCAGTATGACGACTCAAAACGTTGTCCCAGTTGTGTCCATGCTTTGTGTGGTATGTTGTGCTAAGTTTTGGTAGGCCCAGTTTGTGCTAGCGTTAAGTTAATACACGAGAGGCACAAACTGGGACTAGGTGGTCGATACAGTTTGAGTTTCAGCGTGAAGGAAACCAAGTGCCTTAGCCTGGGTGCTAGCTTGTTGACTAACATTAAAAGTTGGTTGAATTTTAAACACACAAAAGAACAGTAGGTTTCTGTGGTGAAAGAAGCGATAAGGTTACAGTAAGCACCGTCTGGTCTCAATGTCCATGAGTATTGACTTTCCTGTGGGTGAGCTAAATAAGATAAAACATCAGAATGCCTCCAATATGTTGTGAATCTGTGTGTGCTAGGCAAAATAGTTCCTGGATAATTAGTTTGATACGATTATTTCATTCACCTATATCTAAAATTTCCCCGCTGTGGGACAATAAAGGCTTATCTTATCTTATCTCTTAAATACTCTTACAGTTTACATTGTACCTACATTTTTGTAGCACAGAAGAGAGATTTTTTAAAAAAATGTTCTTTGCCTAATCAGCCAGAGTCACGGGGCTTTTTCAGTGTTAGCAATGGGCAGAAGACTTCACCTGACTTGCTCAACTTTTGACTGTGAACTTCCTGATACATTTAACCTCAAGTTTGTAAGAACCCAGTCTGCCATGTGACTAAACTCAGCTCTTTAAAGAACCATACTGGTGTTTTGGGGTGCTTTAAATTAGTTTGCAGAGACTTGAAATGTTCTTAGAAATTGGGTAATCCAACACAATGAACATCAGTTCTACATTTGTCAAAGTTACATTATTGTTGTGCAGTAAGTCAGATTTGAAAAGTCTGCACTGAATTACTTTGCAACAGTCGCATAACTTTGACAAAAATAAATGTAGACTTGATGTTCATTGTATTGCATGTTTCAAGTCTCTGCAAGATGATTATCATAATCAAAAGATAGACTGACAAGAAGTTAGGGAGGTGCAAAAAAAATCTGAAACACTAAAGCATGCATTGAAAAATAGTTATCAGTGATATAATGTACATGTGAGTTGTAGTTAATGGGCTAAAACAAGCAAAACCTCAGAGCTGTTGACTCAGACAGAGATCCTGCTTTAACTTTAATAATTTGGACTCATGCTTATTAGTGTTTTCCTTTTCTCATTCGGGATTATTGTAAAACCATTTGGGTCTATATATGGGACTAAGGCCTACACAAACTCTGGGTTATTTTCTGCCTCCCCATTACTCTGATTTGATCTGTTCCTTGACTTTATCAGGAGGATCGCTACGCCTTTCTTGCTGAGTGGTATGACCCTACTGCAGCTCTCCTGCGGCGCTACCAACTGTTCCACTACCCCAAAGATGGCTCAGTGGAAATGGTGAGCATTTGCTACTGCAGTTAATAGTCTTTCAATTTGCTGTTACATTGGCTGCTTCAACTTTCTAAGTCCACTTATAAAGGCAAGGTTACTGTAGTATTTATCAAGCTTTTAGCCTCAAAATGTGAGACTTCAAGGGCAAGATGTGTATTCTGTTTATGTATTTCTTATGTCAAATAATTGTGAATGAATCAAATGTGGATAGAATTTTGAAGAACAGATGGGTTTTTTTCACATAGTACTTCTCAAGTGCTATAGTAAAAGCATCTGGAAAAACTGGCCCTGATTATGTTATCTCTCTGGGATATTTTTCATTCTATTCATGGACTGCTTAAGTCTGAAACTAGTTAATTTTAGTAAACTACCAGTGTGTTTGTTTTTATGCGCAGTTTGATGTAAAAAACCAGCGAATATTTTTGAGAAGGACCAAATATGACGACCTCCATCCAGAGGACCTGTTCGTTGGGAATCGAGTGAATGTGTTCTCACGACAGCTTAACCTGATTGACTATGGAGATCAGTACACAGCAAACAAACTTGGCAGCAAAAAAGAAAGGTATGATTGTGTAGGCTGAGTGATAAGTCTGCAGCATCTGCTGTTAAACAGCTGTCAATCAGATTCTTAACATAAAAGCAAGCAACATGACTTTGTGTTTGACTATCTTGACCTTAACTAATTTGATAAATCACATTTTATTTGTGATATGATTGTTTTTCTCCTATTTATTTGTTTTCCTCCAAAAACATTTCCTATTTAACAAAATAAGCTAAAGTTCAAGTTTCATCATAAACTCAAGAACTATGCCCAAATAAAGTACAGTATTAATTAACAAAATAAAAGAACACTGAGGGTCTAAGGTTAGTATCCTGTACAGATTGGTAAGCCCCTTGAGGCAAATTTGTGATATTGGGCTTTATAAATAAAATTGACTTGACTTGATAATACTCAGCCCTACACATAAACACTTCTGAAAGCGGTCATTATTGTAAGCAGGAAGGTGTCTGATCTTGATGAGTTGCTTCTTATCGCTTTATATGTCAGACATGATCCATGTTTCATTTGTTCTCTCCATTTTTCCAGAACTCTTGCTTTGATAAAGCCAGATGTAGTTACCAAGATCGGAGATGTCCTCGAATTGATATACTCCTCCAACCTGATTGTGACCAAAGCCAAAATGACAAAGCTTACGTGGTAAGGTCAAAGCCTCACTGGTGAGAGGGTCTAATAATACTGCGGTAATGTATCAGACAAACTCCTGTCAGAGACAGAGACACAAGCTGTTTGGTGCCAGTGTACTCACATAAACAGATGGATGGCTCTGCTTTGCTTTCTCACACATATTAGGAACATATGGCGAGCCAAGAGGCATACAAGGTCGGCATTTAATTAACTACTAACGGTTTTATCATGTACTCATTCATGGTGCAATTATATTCTCAAACCTATCTCAGATATATCAATGAGTATAATGAGTACTTTACTTTTACATTTGATGTAGCATGAAGCATTAAAAACTTAAAGAGGTACTGCACACTTAAACATGTTTTTTGAGCTGTAAACTAAATGATATGACTGTACTGAAACACATCAATGCTGGTGTTAATACTGACATTTCTTCCCAAATGTATAAAAGTCAGCATTTCATGGGTTGAAAATGGCTCAACACGCCATCTACTGTTTTAAATCAGACCTGAACCTGCAAGGACAGTGCTGACATCGTCAACTGGTTGGGACCTGTCTACGTCATGAAATGTATATAAAAAAAGACTCTAATCAGTGTCAGACAGTGTCCCCTGATCCCCACACTACGTAGCCACGAGGCCACGCGTTCCCTCACTCCTCTGCTGCATTTTTTTAAATATGCCGTTCTGGCAGAATTTGAATTTGAGGGTGTAGTTACACTTTAAGTAAAACTTCGAATTGAGGACATGACATCAGTGTTTGTGATAAAATTATATTTTATTTCAGGACTGTCACCTCAGAACTGTTGTTTTTTCCAAACAATTAAGAAGCTAAAATCTTACACACCAAAGAGGACCAATTCCGCGCAGTTGCCGTTCACTCATGAAAGACATATTATTGACATCTATAAATGTCTTTGTCAGTTTGGTACATAGAGTTCGTGAGATCATATAACCACTCATTAACATGGTTTATGGTTTTCTTACATGACAGGAGCCAAGCGGCAGACCTTTATGCGGAACATCAGTCAAAGCCTTTCTTCAAGTGAGTGCCTGTAAATGATTTGCCAGTTTTGAGCACGTGTGAGCCACCAGAGAACATTTCTGATTTAAAGGCCACTATCATTAACAGAATGTGTGGGAACAATCCTAATGACATTGTAGTGACATTTGAACATATTACACACAGCTAACCTACTGCTGGTAGGAATTCCACTTACATGAATGAGCTATCCCATCGTTGCTCCATTTTGCAGCAACCTGGTGCAGTTTGTGTCCTCGGGCCCTGTGGTTGCAATGGAGCTGATGGGTGATGAGGCCATGTCTATCTGGAGGAGGCTCCTGGGACCTGCAGACTCTGCTGTGGCGCGGAAGGAGGCACCGCAGAGTGCCCGTGCCCAGTTTGGAACAGATGGCATAAAAAATGTTGGGCATGGCTCCGACTCACTTGCTGCAGCAGCAAGAGTAAGTATGTGAAGCTAGCCTGTTAGCTTTATTCATGTTCAGAAGTGCCACAGTCCCAGAAATGGTTATGCACTCTAAAGTTTTTTCTTATTCTGTTCGTTTTATTAGGAGCTTGAATTTTTCTTCCCATCCACAATTGGCCACGGTCCCTCTAATACAGCCATCTATACAGACTGCACATGCTGCATCATCAAACCTCATGCCATATCAGAAGGTAGGGAACATATACCTATCTATTTGCAGCCCACAGATATTTATATTTTCAATTACAGTATCTACAGTATCTATTTGTCTATCTTGGTCCTAGTCTGTCTGTAAATGATGCAGTCCACTGACTATATTTATTTCTCCCCTTCCACTTACTGCTGTTAATGTGTTTGTGTCACACAAAGGCACTACATGGTCACCAAATTTGGCTTTGGATTTTTCCAAATCCCTGCCCTGATCCCTGTTCATGGAGCATGCCACTAGAGCTCTGACCTGTGAAATGTGAAATTCTCTGGGCAGAGCTGAAGTATGTGCACAGAACGTTGTTGACAGAGGAGAGACCTGGACTGGTTGTTATGGACATATAAGCCCAGACGCAATTTATGCAATTAAACGAGCTCACTATGGTCCCAGATAAATAAATGTCATCTTTATTTCTGATTTGAGTGCTTATCCTTAATGGGAATTTGTTTGGTATCTGTTTTGGACCAGGTTTATGTTTACTTTCCATGGATGTATTTGTGCTTTCTATTTCTATTTTTCATTTATGCATGCTAACATGTTTAACCAAGACGTTGATCATGGCAAACATAATATTTGCTAGCATTTACTGAAGAAAAATCTGCTGAGACGAACTTTGGAGCGTTGTGAGCTGAGATGACATTCTGATTAGGAGATTGCAATGTTTATTCAAAAGGAACATCAGAAAGGAAGCAATATATTTAAACAGACCCAGCAGAAATTATACCATAAATAGTATTTATGTGTTTAAGGTTATCTTATTCCCAGTGTATAGTCCTTGCTCATGGTAGGACATTTTGACCTATCAAAATAATTGATAATGCCTGTATGATACAGGATCTAGGTGTGCCAGGACCCTGCTGGTACTGTGCATGCTGCTTGCTGGTGTTACTTTCTGTCACACCTAAATGGAATGAAGCCATCATTAATGTTATGGCTGCAGTTACACCTGTTCTTTTCCTGCTTTGAAAAGTTGAAATGTTTGCAGTGAGAGAGGACCCATTATAAAAACCTACCTAAGTATGAGCATGCTTTGTTTTGCTGCAGGGCATAACTGAGCAACTGTTGAACTTAAATTTCACCAAAAACACAGAGTGTGCATTTGTATGGATATTTAAATTAATACCAGTGGTTACTGATTAAGGTTATCATTTATTCTGCTGCTTGTTATTAGTTCAAATCAAACAGCCAAAACCATTCAGCACTTATTGTTGACTTGTAGAGCTATTAATTATACATATTTCAACATTTCTACTGTAGGCCTGTATCTGAGGAGGAGTTTATGTTAACTTACAAAGTCAGCCCACAGATTCCTCTGAGGTCATTGTGGTCTGGTATTTTCTTACGACAGACATCATTTCAAGCAGGCTGTGCTGTCTACAGTGTAACGGACAGCTCTTTTGCTGACTAAGATGTGATTAGCACACTCACTGGGCTGCCATTTGTCTTCTGATATTCAAATTGTAAAGAGATGGCCGCCGATCTGAAAATGTTGTTAAAGTCCTCCTATCCAACAAAATCCATTTCTGAGTAAATCTGAGGTGAGAGACTTGCTGTATTTTATGTCTACAATACCTCGTTTGAACAGCTGGTCACAAGTTGCACGAGTTTTGAAAAGGCAGCAAATATCTTTATCGCTCAAATCACTCTTACTAATTTGTTGACTGGTCTGGTGTCTGTCTGCCAGACTCAGTTCATTTTCAGTCAGTTTTTTTTATCAGAATAGTCTTCTAGAAAGTCTTCAGGTATAGCAGCAAAAACTGAGCTCATAAGAATAATTCTGGCTTTGTATTTTCAATTATTTTGCCTGATTACAAGGGTTAGCAGTTGCATTGTTACAAAGGTTAAATTGCTCAAATTATAGCACTGTCATTGTTGTCACATTAAAACAATTCAGAGGTCAGGTGACACCTTTGGTCTGAGGCAAAAATAGTATCCCAGTCTGAGGGGTTTGGGGTTGTCAGTCAGTTCAAAGACAAATAGCATCAAAAAGCTTGATTTGATTTCCCTTGAAGATCACTTAAGAGGCCAAATTACTCTACAGATACGTGTACAGGGCACAGCCAATCACAGCGGTGACAAAGGACGTTGTGACTGAAAATGCACTCAGACATGACTGGAATAGAGAAGCTTCTGTTGCCAGGCACCCAGAATAGGATCTCCTAGCAACAGCACCAGCTGCTTTTGGGAGCTGCACTGAGTGTGTGCCTATCCTAGGCAGGCTGCTGGCTGCTGCCTGGGAAGGGCACAGAGGACTCAGGAGGTGGTTACTTACCTAATAACCACATAACTGTGACTGCACGATTGCCCAAATAAGAGAGGAACTCCTTGTCCAAACTGAAAGTCATGATTACACACAGCAGTATTTAGAATGAATGGAAAATGTAGACACCTCGTATCCTGCCTGACGAGTACACAGGCTGCTTTTTATCAGGATGTCAGACTGAGATTACCAGACTGGCGCCCTCTTTCAATTATGTGTGTCTGCAGCAGTCTGACCTTCACTGTCACTGTTGCACTTTCGTTGCTGTGGCGGAACCATTTTACAATAATGTACAGCTGCAGTGACAAGAGCTACAGCTCTGTGTCTCGCTTACTACAGTGTTGACTGTGTGGACAAAAATAAGGTCTCCTCTCCTCTAACAGACAGGACATCTGTAAGACAATCTCACCGTTCTTTGTCCGAAGGAGATACCACAATGTGAGGTCACTGCAACACAAGATAACACCTGTGTCTGAATAGGTGCATTATGATGGCTTCACAGCACATTGAGTAATAATAGCTAGTCATTTAATATATAAAAGAATAACGTTATTAGTATTTCATCATGGGGTGTAAACTGTTTTACTCAAATGAACTGTGACTGCTGCTACAGGAACGCTTTTGTTAGGATCACATTGAAGAGTTTATTACAGCAGTAAACACCTTACTATCAATCTGTGTAAACCTAAGGATTATAAAAGCTCAAATGTTTGAACTGCTTTGATGTGTTCGCAGGTCTGACTGGGAAGATCCTGAACTCCATATCTGCAGCTGGGTTTGAAATCTCAGCCCTTCAGATGGTAAAAGTTTAACACATAATTCTCCTTTCCTTATGCTATGGTCTTGTAGAGTTTCACGAGAATAGTAGTTTTCTGCTCATATGCCCATTTATCTCAGCTATAGACCCTTTTCACAGCAGATATTTTGACTTGTCAATCAAATTAATTCCACCTGTGCTTTTCCTGCTTTGACAAGTCAAAATGTCTGCCGTGAAAAGGGTCTACACTCATGTAACCAATATGTGCACTGTATTGACGTTCTCTGGTCCAACCTGACCTCATAATTGAAGTCAGCGTCACTGCTGCAAACAGTGACCTCTTACAGTCATTTCGTTTGGCCACATCAAATGTGATGCACATTCTGGGCTGTAGGACATAAAATAAATCAATCAGGGTTTTATCACTGTAGCTGCATGCAGACAATGTTGTGCATTAATGGGAATACAATAAGTGCATATTAGCAATTCATGCAGGGCCTTTGTTCTAAGAATAAGATTTCATATCCTTGACGTTCTTAATACTGTACATTAGTTAGTCATTTTTTATGGAAATTACAAAAGGTCTTTTGTGGTAATTGATTTATCCCAATTCAAAGCACATACACTAAGTGAAGTATTTCCATTTGATTTGACCTCTACTGTTTTTTTTTTTTTCATATTTAATTTCCTTCAGCGCATTATCCACATTCAATTCATTTTTGCGCTTGTCTTTCATGAGTACTATCTCCTTTTTCCCAGTTCAACGTGGACCGGGCCAATGCAGAAGAATTCTATGAAGTTTACAAGGGCGTCGTCACAGAGTATCCTGTGAGTATAAACACTACATTACCATCATAGCAAGTACCTGCATCATAGTTCTGTCAGTTGTTACTTTTGACAATAAAAACACAAACGCTGCTTAATCTTTCGTAAAGATCTAGAAGAGTGACAAAGTCTCACAGTTTTTGTTTATGACCAAACGTTTGAAGTAGAGTAGCGTATAACCATGATCTGTGTAATTCTTCATCTGAGTAAAAAGAAGTCAAATTCATTATTAAAGTTTTGACTGTATTTCCACTCTCTCCCTGCAGAGTATGGTGACTGAGCTGTGTTCTGGACCCTGCATGGTCCTAGAGATCCATGGCACCGACACACCACAGTCATTCAGGGATTTTTGTGGGCCCGCCGATCCAGTGAGTCAAATAATATCAAATATTCTATTTCCTCATTATATTCTATACTAGAAGGCTGACCAGGCCAGTCAAATGTCAAAAGGCAAATGTTGGGTTAAATGTGGTGAAAATCAATATATAATCTGCAAATGATTATCCATCCATCGTCCTTCTGTTGAATTGCGTTTTTCAAATGCACTTGTTGTCAAAAACAGGCAACATAAAACATGTTCACAGAAAAGGCCATTTTCATATGTAACATACACTCAGTGGCCAGCAACTAAAACTAATGCAGTCTAATACAACAGCCCTGCAATAAATCCTACCCTCATCAAGGTTACACTGAGAGGTGTTTCACATATTTAGTCCACCCTCAGAAGTAAAATCTTTCCTATACTTGAATTTGAAGCCATTTCTGCTGCTGAGTGAGTTTGGTTGTTTAGCCAGAAAAAAAGCAACCATGTGATCGTAGTCTGGGGTTCATCTGCTGAGAAGTCATTAAGCCTGGCAGCTGGAAGCCAGGTGAATGAAGAGCCCCATATTTTTAATAGGAACTGAGCTCAATATTTGGTTTCAAGCTTTGATCGCAACACACCTGTTGGTTTTCATAAACTCATGATGAATTGAAGAATGTTGTTTTAACCCTTGCTTAGTGTACATAGTAAAGATTTTGTGGCTTATGTGATTAGATAATAGAGTTGGCCTGTGAAATAAAGAGTGAACGAGTGTGTGAACACATGCATGTGCGTGTTCGTGGGTACTGTGGAACCAGTGCTGCAGGGCTGTGCTAGTGCGTGATGTGAAATCTAATGGTAAGACGCTCTGCCTCCAATCACTGTTTAGTTACCATAAAAATGAGGGACTACACACCTGCACAACTCCCCTACAACTTCAGCAGATGTCCATTACTCAGCTGTCAATCTTGTTTAAAATAGTTTTGCTTTTTTACGTCTTTTACGTAATTTCCTCTGTTTTTCATTGATTTTCTATTTAATTGTTTGTTATGCTTCCTGTCCTTAGCCATCAGTCCTCCCAGGCCATTGTCAAAATGGCTAATGATTTCCAGGTCACATGACACTACACCACTGCTGCTCATTGATGCCAAAATAATTAAGCCTTTGCCAATCGCCCTCTGTTATTTTATTAGTTACCCTCTCCAGATCTGCCTCCGCTTTGGTTTATTACCCGTAACACTTAAAGACCCTGTGTGTAGTATGTTTATGTGATTGTGTCATCTTTCAAAATATCTTGATAGCACACAATGTTCTTTGTAGAAAAATGAAAGTAAATCACAGTGAAGAGCCTGCAAATTCTATCCAAAGAAAGCAAATTCTAAATAAATTATAGGGAATTGCACTAGGATTGTTTTTATAGTGGTAGTATTATTATTGTAATAAATAGCTATATTTTTATGTTTAAATTTGTTTCAGATTCTAATTGCCAGACGGCTTGGGTATCATATTAAAACTGCAAAGTGGCATCAGTGCATACGAGGGGAAATGTATACAGGATTTACTGTTAAATTCACCAGTATATTTGATATAGTTCAGGCTGCTGCCAGAGGTTCTGTCCTTCAGCTGATATCATTTGTTTTCAGCCTTCTTCCTCCATTAAAGCCTCTGTAACCTTTGATTGTTTCCAACTTAACTGACTAACCGGGAGGTCGACCAGTTTCATCACTCTGCGACCTCAGACTCACCTCAGTATTGTCTGACTAACAACCTAAACATTCGCACTCCTACTCTTCAGTGCAGCTCAGTCATTTGGTAGATAAATGGGAAGTCACAGCAGCACCAGGATCTCAGAGAAGATCTCAGTGTGTTAGAGGCTAGCTGATGAGGTCACCGACAGGGCATGTGTGTGTCCATGTAACATTGTTCTGCTAAGTACCAAAGTACAGTACATTTTCTTGTCAGATGCAGTGTGTAAAGACATTCTAGATGCCATTATCAGGCTGATAGATTGGACTGGACAGACACTGTAAAGCCAGGCTTTATGAAGAGGTCAAAATGCCTATTAATAGTTAAGGGCCAGTTGTTTGTGGTAAGAACAAGTTATTGATTAATTCCAGTTGACCAAAGACTAATCTATAAACAACACAGGTCTTGTGTGAATAAACACATGACTGTGCATCTGAATGGCAGGATTAAGTGTCCTCAAACACACTTTATCAAATTAGAGTTGAATTTGATTGTAATATTCCCTCACAAAAGAGACCTGAAACATGAAACTAGGCGTCATATATCTTGCCATAAAGGATCCTCCTCATGTATTCACACCTCCACACCCTTAGCTGCCTTGCATTGCACTCACTCAGTCATGAGATTGTGCTGTCTTGTGATGTGTCCTGATATCAGAGTGGACAGACACAGCGGTTCTCTGTAACCAGTCCTGACCCAGCCTGTACCCTCTACCCTTTTCCAACTTCCTGCTACATGAGGCTAAGATATGATCCCTGCATCGTGTTGGTTAAAAATATTCCTTTCCTATTGATTTTTGACCCATCTGTGTAATGCTTTAATGGAAAGAGATATCAGCTGTCCCTGGTGGGCTGGCCACTCTGCTAAATTTAGTGCACTGTAGTGATTGTGATTGGGAGACATTTGTATTCACATTTTATTGACATATAACATTTTGGCAATATGCTTAGGTTTTTTTCTTCTATCTGGTCAATCCTTATGTGGTGCTAACAGACAGTAGTGGTAGCAATAAAGGACAGTATGAAGAAAAAAAAAACACAAAATACGATTCCAAGAAAGCATTTATAATAAGATAAAATTAAAACTAAGATACAAGAATTGGAAGCCTTGTGGTGGAGGTCTAAGACATCTGGACATCTGTGTCATCAATAATGCTCCATGAGCCATTTGTGCTACGTACACATTTTCAAAATTTACATGTGATAGCAAGACGTGTAATACTGTGATTCTTTCCAATTTTATATAAGACTTTTTTTAAATTTAAAACAGGCTATTAGAAGTTGAAAATCACCACCCCCACTCACTATTATGTCAAATTGTATTTTGTTAGGTAAGACATTTGTCCAAGGCGTAGGTGGCACTTTTATTCTGCTTCTTATTTGTGTGTCATACAATAATCCTTGTGGTGTCTTTTTTTTGTGTGAAGTGCAGAGATAAAACACTTTTTCTGGGTTTTCAGTCAAATTGGAAAGTCAACCAAAAGCCTTTTTTTTTCACCACCAAGCTACCAGTATAAAAAGTTGAGTGGTATTTTAAATGTCTCCAGCAGCTGTTCACATTCATGAGCATGTAAATGTATGTGTATGTATATACTGTATTTGTATGTAAGTGGTTAGAGCAAGGTTGGCAGAATCATTTGATAAAGTAGCGACTGAAATGAAGTGAGCCTGTGAAAAAAAGTGAAGTTTTGCATATTACGTTAAACTAAATTCTCATAAACGTGCTTCACAGTAGAATGGACCACACTGGTAGCCGTGTGCATGTGACAGACTCCCTCACTTCAGCAGGGTTGGACAGTCAGCGATGCATGAAGGGTCAGATGTGAGACTTTTCGCTTTTCTGGACTTTCGCGTAACCAACTGTGCCCCCGCCATTACTGTCCACAAAAGCCACCGGCCATTACGTGAACATCAGTCTAGCAAACTACGGGACTCATTAAAATCAAATTAAACTCTGACTGCAGGTCACTAATGGGTAACTAATGCAATTACAGAAAGCAGTGCTTTCCAAAGAATTCTTTTATCACTAAGTAAATCTCCCCCTAATTTCCCCTTTGCCATCTTTGGCTTTAGGCTCATGTAGCATGGAACACATAAACAACAGGCTACTGCCTGGTCAGGGCTATTTTGCAGATAGTTATGCACAGGCTGCTGTTTTTAGTTTTTAACTAACCTACAAACCTACAACATACAGACACGTATCAATCACAGACAATGATTATTTCACAACTGAGCAGCCATATTAGGAGTCCTGCTATTGTTTCTTCTTCTTCACCTTCTTTCTGACTAATAATGATAATAACTTTATATGTAAAGCACCATTCATACATAAAATGCAGCTCAAAGTGCTTTACAGTATGGCATTAAAGACAAAACACAACAGAAGAAGGAATAAAGGAAATAAGTTCATAAAATAGAGTAAAAAATCCAATAAAAAGGCAGAGAAATAAAAGTAGTAGAAAGTGGTAGTAGAAAGAGATTAAAAACATATTACATTAACTAAATGTCTGCCTGAATAAGTAGGTCTTCAGTTGATTTTTAAAAATGTCAACAGAGCTTACATCTAATGTAACTGGGCAGGGTGTTCCACAATCTTGGAGCGTGGTAACTAATACAATCTGATTGATGCTTCCAATTATACCAATTAGCCAGATGGTGGCACTTGAAAAACCACTGTTACAGTTTAGCCAATAATAAGTCATTTAGATTTTTCCCCTCCTGCCCTGTTAATTCAATTTGCTAAGCAACATCACTGGACTACAATGACACAACAAATCACAAGACATTTGGTATGCCAAATTGTGGACCACTGTAGGACGTAACGCAAGACTCCACCACCACCACCACCTCCCCTACCCCCCTTTTTCGTCACTGATAATGAATGAAGCTACAGTGGAACAAGACTACAGTCATGCTAGCAGCTCTGTGAGGCTGTACCAAATGCTAACGTCAGCATGCTAACATACTCACAATGACAATACTAACATTCTAATGCTAAGCAGGTATTATGTTTACCATGATCACCATCTTACTTTAGCATGTTAGCTTGCAAACATTTGCCAATTAGCACCAAACTACAAAGAAGAGCTGAGGCTGATGCCACTAGCATGGCTAAAATGCTTATAATCCTAGAACCATTTGACCAGTTACCCCGAGCTAATGAGATCAAGTTGATAGACTGAAAAACATGGTAGCCATTTGCCAATCAAAATCATCAGTTCATAGACACTGTTAAGTTTGTCGGCCCTCTTGAAATTTGGTAACTCATATGTGCGAGCAGTTTTCAGCGTTCATAAAACCAGTACCATACAGTATTTCAAAGTTAGGCTTATAGATCTCGAACCTTTACATGGTGTACAAAATGTACATGTTTTATAATTTCTTGGTCCTCTTGTCTAACTCTCTCTGTGATTAGTTTTTCCTGCCTTTTTGAAAAAATATACGAAGCTACACCATTAATTCTCCCAAATTTGGCATCCAGTCAGCAACAACCATTTCAGAAAGTTATCCAATGATTTTGTCAGTTTCAGAGTGGCACATATTTGACAAAAATAACCATTAACTTGAGAAAGCAAGTTCACAGAACCTGACATAATTGTTCATTGCAGGTTTTGCATACAGGTGGAACTATAATAATCAAATATTGATACATGATAATAATTAAAAACATCCTAAGCAAATGTGTAACTTCAACATGCAACACTCTGGAAAAGAGCTCAAATAGATCTCAGTTGACCCACAGTTCCCATGATCCTTGAACCTTGCAACAATTCTTTTTCTTTCAGTCAATTCAATGTTGTGTAGTAGAATTATTTGAACCAGGAGACTTGTTTTCCACAAGGTTTTTGTTTTAAGAGACAATGACTGGCTTGGAGGAGAAGGCGAGGTTGATTATGACTTTGAAACCCGTTCCTGCCTTTCATAAACCACTGGAGAATAAAGAATCTGTCATAAGAAATGTTTGCCTGCCGTAAGACACAATCAGATTCTTTTCTCGACAAACTCTGAGAGAAAACAAACGTAAGTGGTTTGATGTGAATGTATTTGTAACTTGTTATATTGTTGATTCTGATTTTAAAAAAAGAAGAAAAAAAAGGACACTTTTCAGTTACAGCGGTTAGTTTTGATCAATTTATTCGCTTTGATGTTGACCGTACTGCTCAAACAAGATCAATTATACCTGTGTAAGGCTTTTTTTTTTAAAGCATAAAATATCACATGATTTGCTTTTCACAATATGTTGTGTAATGCTTGCTTTCCTTTAAAGTTAATAGATCATCTTGGCGAAGTAATTACTCACATATTGTCCCTCCCCTGATGGCAGACCCTGTGGGAGGGTTACATTTCCTGGAGGCACCGAGTAGCAAAGGGCAAGACAACCCCGCTCTGACCTTGGGAGTGTCTGATGTTGAAAGGAAATAGACAGACACTTAAGATAAAGCTGCTGCCTGAAACTCAGTGGCTCCATAATGTATTTGTTGGGTAGAGTGTTGAGAAAATAATTAAAGGCATGGAAATTGTATTTGATCAGTTTTAGAACTGCACTAAATAGAATGGAGTGGTATGGAAAGTGTTATTATAATCCTAGTAGTATCAACAATAACCTGTTGTTGTATTATAGCAAGAGACTGAGACTATGCTATGGTTAACATTTCTTTCATTCTGAAATGTAAATAGGATGCTATGGTAATCTGTCCCACTTTTCAGTGTGTAAAAAAGTTTGCTGAGTGTCAGTGTTTTGTCACTTCCTCTACAGGGTCACATGTCCAGTTGCTGAGTAATCACTTTGTCCTAGTGACATACAACAGTACAGGATGTTCTGTTTTAAAACTCCACTCTATCAGCCACGCAGGACTTGATGTTTTCATGTCATTGTTTAAGGTTCCAAGGTTGTGATACTGTTTTCATTCAACAGGAAATTTCACGGCATCTTCGCCCAAACACCCTGCGTGCTCTTTATGGCAAAGATAAGGTGAAAAACGCAGTCCACTGTACAGACCTCCCTGAAGACGGTGTTCTGGAGGTGGGTGGTATGTCACTGACACACGCACATTGTACCCTCTATGTACCATAGAATACACCCACATTGTTTCATCTGTGTAGTTCCTCTGATCCTACAAAATAGGTTTCCTTATTGTCTTCCAGTCCATGCATAAATAACCACCTTGCATTTAGCCAAGAACAAAACCCCCGACTCTGTGAAGTTTAGACGGGTCTCATGACTCTACTCTGTGGGCTGGGGCAACCTTAGCTCACACTGGTTTTGAGGAGAACAAGCATGGCAGAGGAATTTGAAACAAAACCATTGTTTGGCAGGGAGTGGGTCTGACCCATCGAGCGTCATTGTTCAGGAAAACTCCTGATCTGTGGCCTGGACAAATGCCTCTTTGTTAAACATTAGCCTGCAACTGACTGAGCTGCCATTTTCCCCAAGACTGGGACATAGTGGCCAAGAAAGGGCTTGTGCAGAGGAGAATTTACTCTGAACTTTCACAATGTCACTTTTCTAATATTAGAGAGGAAGGACTAGCCGATAACTTTGTTAAGGTTTAATTCAGTTGGCACCGTAATTTATTTTCAATTAATTCCTTTACAGGTGCAGTATTTCTTCAAGATTTTGGACGGGTGAATGCAAAGGATAAAACATGTAACTACATATTCAAAGACTTCACAGTTGTCTCATTTTTCTGTTTATTGTTTCAGCCTTATGCAGATTAAATAAAGTGACAAGAGCAGACTCCTGACAAGTGTTTTGATCTTAAACATTGAATTAAGTATTTTCACACCAACTAAACATCTTATTACACGGGATACTGCATTGCCTCTGATATTCTTTAACTTTTTGACCAGCGACTTTGGTATTGGATTCATACATTAAACTTTGAAAAAAATGTACAACTGCATAAATATAAAATTCTTCCACCATGAAAATGGCTAAAACATTCAATAGTAAGTAGCATCACGTCATGTGATGTCTCCAGCAAAACAGATTTCAAAGCACTGAGTTGCCACTGTTTCCGTGGAGGTGACCCACAAAGCTCTACACTATGAATTAAGAATGAACAGATATAAGAGTATCAAACAGAAATGTCATCAAACCATATCCTACAGCTAAGGTGAACAACAAAAGGTGTACAAATGTATCCTTCCACAGACAACCTGGATAAAGAAACGCACAAAAAAAAGATTCCATGGAGCGCAGTCATTTACTCATACGTGGGCCTTAAAGGTTCAGAGTACCTTAGTATTAGCTAGTATTTCAGTTAGTCAGAGCACATTAACACACACTCCACACACTCACATAAACTAACACACCTGCACACAGACACACACCTTGGACCACTAAAGCTGACATAAGACAGAAGAGAATACAACAGGACTAGACTACAGCACTGGACACTCCAAAAATATATAGAAACCACATTAGAATGAAATACTTTGGGGACAGAAACACAGCTCGCTACACGTCAGTAGTGGAATTGCAGTTTTACAGTAATAGATGAACACATCCCATGGCTCAAGGAATATTTTCATGTACAGTAGAATAAATATTTGCTATTGCTACTCTTGTATTTTACATTCTAACCCTGGACAAACACACAGAAAAGCTAATGTAAAGCACACAGATTAAGTGTAGGTCCTGTATATTATGAATGTTCAAAGACTAGTGGTGTTTATCTGAACTCTTTTAATTGCTCTACATTTTATTTGTTTCAAAATGAGAGTGCCCATCATGGCTGAGGTCACGACTTGATTGTGAACTTAACATCAAAACGTCCTTGGTAGCGGTCTTTCTCGCTGTAGTCGATGTTTGCTCCGTATGTTTTGCACTCGATGCGGAGCTCCTGATCGAAAGTGAGGTTGGTAAACTGAATGGCCACCAGAGGCTGCAGGTACTGGGCGTGCAGCAGTTTGCCATAGTACGGGTAGTACTGAAGAGGAAAGCCTTCGCCTAAGCCAAAGTACTTGATCTCGCCAATCTTGCTTACATCCTCTTCTCTCTGCAAACACAATGGGTGAATTTAATTTAAAATCTAACCTTTTTACAGCATTAATACTATAAATTAATATTCTACTAGTGTATATATATGTACTAACACATCATGGCCAGAGGCTGTCATTTCAAACGTACCTTATTTTTGCAGTGAATGGGGATCAGGTTGGGCTGTAATTTGCCCTGCAGAGCCTCTGGGAGTGACTGGTTGTTAGTAGGAGCCTAAAAAAAGAGACTGGTTGATGAACATCCTGAGCAGGTGGTTATGTTAGCTTTGATTGTGGCTGGCAGCAGAACCAGGCTGCTGCTACAGCATGTGGTTTTACATGGTGCAACTTGCATGCAACTTAGTGCGATTTATTTAGGACAATACTGAAGCATGCTGCCATCTTGAATGCAGCAAGGTTCCAAACGTGCCCTTAAAAGAGTACTCCACTGATTTAGCATCTCACTCCTGTAACAGTGTCAAACTCACGGTGGACAGTTAAAAACAAAAAAGGATAAAAATCGATGTAGCAGAAGCAAAGATATTGTCTTTTTATTCTTTATTGTCAAAATCTAGCACCTACATCACCCACAATGCAACTCTGATTGCCGACTGTTTGCTCAGAGATTCAGGTGTGTTATGCTAGTAGCAGCTAATGTAGCCTTGAGCTGCTAGCCTCAAGCAGAAATGAGGAGCGGGCTACAGAGGTCTGGTAAGCTAACTTCTTTCTAACTCAGATTTTTTTCATTTTCAAATGTGTAGTCTTCAGCCCGACGCTGACTCAAGTGACATCACTTGAAGACATTTACCAGACTTTGTTCACATATGCAGTAGTACTCCCAAGACCTGTAAACAGACCTGGGTGTGTAAAATCAGTGGAATTCCCCTTTAAAGAAACGGTGCACGTTCAGAAAGAAAATCAGTAGCTGGGTGATTTTCAGAAACTGTGGTTTGAAATTACAATAAGCACCCTTCATGCGCCTGTTCTACTTTATGTTGAGGTTTTCATAGGGTCCTAGCGAAGCCACAACTGTGTGTGCAGTAAACCTACCCGTGGTCTGAAGTTGACAATCCTGTTGAGCTTGACAATAAGGCACGGCTTTCCCTCATTGAAGCCAAAAGAGGGGTCGCTCTCCCCTGAGCAGCTACCAAGCCAAGACCTGCGGAAACGGCAAGCTTTCCTCAGTCCTAAGTCGCTTTCCAGACTTCCGCGTTCCATATATGTCCGAGGAGTGTCTGCAAATGGTACAAAAAAAAAAAAAAAAAAAAAGACACATTAGACCTGTGAATATAAGTGAATACCATACAAGCAAACCAACTGTCTTTTTTCAAGCCAATTCTTACATGAAATTAAGAGAACCTCACATATTTAAAAGTATTATTGTAGGCTTAGATGTTTCTTATGAGAATGTTTTGTTAATAGATCTAAATACATGAATGTTACATCAGGGACCAGCCAGAGATCTGTATGATTGGCTCATACTTGCCTCCACAGTCTTCAAATTTCATCTGATCAAGCTGAACCTCGTCATCATACTTTTCAAGGAAATTCTTCACGCTGTCAATGTACTTCTTATATGTAGCTTCTTCAGACTTGGTGAAAGCAATCTCAGATTTGTCTGAGCGTGGGGTGTGTGATAGACCTGAAAACACATAAAATTGTTTTGTTAAGAAAATACAAAATAAAGGGGAAAATATTGATTTAAGTGCTGAGAAAAACACAATATAAAACAGTTTTTTGGTTGGGAAGTGAAATTCCAGACAGAAGCTACAGTGTACAGATCACTGTATATTTGTAGAACCCAGAGAGAGTCTCTGGTCTATTATCTTGGGACAAACACACTGTAGGGTCTTGGGGATTTCCTCAGATGGTCTCTGTCAGCTCTTTATAGCAGTAATTTTCCACAGACCTTGTGCACAACGCCTCAGCGAGGCGTGGCATTAATAGACCGAGATGGGTAAAAGGAGTGAAAGGAAACAGTTCTCAGTTCTGAACCTTTACCCAGCCTCTCTGTCGGATCTGTTCTTTTGTTGCTGTAGTTATGAGCAAGAGCCGAGGTATTTGTGCAACAGAGACAGAGAACTGACATTTAGTCATCTGAATTTCAGTGGTGGCTTGTGAAAGTTCACCAATCCCCTGCCCCCACCCATCGACTCTCACGTGTGTCTCTCTCACAATGGAAACTTTTAGCCCCAGAGTGAGAGGCGGGCTTGAGCTCAGAGAGAAAAAATTAACTACTCCCTGCTTCCTTTAGCTTGCCACTACTGGAAACTTGCTTCAGCTCAAAGCGCTCAGCACTTCTTCCTCTGCCAAGCTACTCTTTGATTGTCAACAGTCATGGACGGCTGACAGACAAACCCGTGTGCATGAAGTCAGTCATTCACAACAGCTGCTAAATAAACCGCCAAGGCAAGAGCATGTGCTGCGCAAACAAGACAATGCTGGGCAATTAAAAATGTGCACCGTCTCCGAGCTTGCAGGAAATTTCGAAAGGCTCGTAGTGTGACTGCAGCAGGGTGTGAGGTTTTCTCAAGATTACAGATTTGAATTCTTCTCCAGGAAAACAAGCTCAGATGCCTCTTAGCTGTGACAAACAAAACTTTTTTTCAAAGAATGAACTGCAAACTCTGGCTGCCACATGTGTGTATGTAAACATGTCGGCTGTGACACAGTCCTAGCACACATGAAGCATTTTAGTCACAATGGGTGTAGCTACAACAGTTCCCCTGTAGCCTGAGGGGGGAAACATTGACTGGCTGAGAGGAGTGAAGGACAAAATGGCTGAACCTATCTAAGGTCAGAAAGACTTCTGATAGAGTAGCTGCTTAAAGGCACACCCCAACAGCCATTTTTAACTGCACGAACCACAAACAGCCATATGTCCACAGAGACTTGGCCAAAAACATGTCTAATCAGTGTGATAGAGGCCAAGCCAAAACTACTCTTTGGATTACTGCTGTTTGCTTTAATTTAGGAGCTGATGTTTGATCAGCTCCTAAGTTAAAGCAAACAGCAGTAATGACTGCAGCAGATCACTCAAAAAGGCAAAAGTAAGAAGGTGAAGAATATATTTACCTGGGGGGGCGACTCTGTCCTGATAGGTGGGTTTGTAGTTACTTAGCGTGAGCAGCAGTGCCTGAATGGTCCCAATGAAAATTCCAGCCAAGCATCCGTAGAATATCACGTAGAACAAGAGGATTTTAACTGTAGGGGGAGAGGTACATTTCATTAATAATGTAAAATGATTACAACTGCAACCAGAGGTAGGTTAACCGATTCATCTGCAACTATATTGGTAGTATAGTTAGTACTAATGTGAGGATTTGCTTTTCTCTGTTTTATATCATTGTGAATGGAATATATTTGGGTTTTTGGAAAATCGACATTGACATTTCATATCCAAAAGCATTAATTGATTGATAAAAGCAGACTGTACATTTTTGATTGTCACGGCTTTTGATTCAATTATCAACATACATACATACAGGAACAAAAAGTTATTATCATCATCATCTTTTGATTAACCAGTTCCTTTCTTTAAATGAAGTGAATGTGCAAGATAATGTGAAAATTTAAGTTTCCCAGAAAAGCAACTTGGTTTGTTGTCTTGCATCTCCAAACTGTTAGCATTTAAAACCTTCAAAATTTGGACAAAACCTCCAGGAGCCAAGAAAAACCTTGTTTTTTCATTTAATAGATCTTCCACAAACTACCTCCACATGGTATGATCCCCTTTCTCCCCTCATCATGGAAGCCATTTTAGAACAATGGTGGGGGGGGGGGGTCACCTAATTTACTCCAATTATGCAACAGCAGGAGGGCCGCGGTTCCAGTTCTACTGGATGAGTCACTAGGCATTCCTGTCAGCGCCACAGCCACCTCTCACACAAACCCTTCCCCCGCAGTGTCGCCACTCACAACAGGTTCGCCATAAAAACACAGTCCTCACTTCACTGAACGACAAGGCTTCATTTCTTCTTTCTCCGGCTTTGTTCATGCCCTTGTTGACAGAAACGTGTAATTAGCATTTCTTGTTTGCCTACTTTCATTTAAATGTGTACTCGGTGTGTTTTATGTCAGTAAATGAATTTTTGTCACCTTTAGATTAGCCTAACTGTTCCTGTTTGTATCCAACTATACAACACTGTACTTACACTACAACTCTGAGATGTAATACTGTGGTCCTGATTGGTGTAAAGACGTTTTTTGTGGTGATCTCAGACATCGGAGTATCTCCAGAAACGGCATGTAGCCCCAGTAGTGTGGGATTTGTGTCTTACAACTCAAGCTTAAATAAAACCCAAATTTACATTGTGTAGTCTGACCCTACTGCATTTATCCTATTGCCCATGCACCTCTGGGAGTAATTTGAATATTTAATATATATTTTGAATTGATGGAAAATCTTAAAAATTCTGCATTTTTGTGTTTCTGTTAAAGGAATGTACCCATTCAGAGAACAGGGCCTTGAGATCTATGAAAAAGTCTTCATCTTTCTTCTGGCTACCTACTGTATATACCACAAATCTTTCAATATCAAATCTCATGCGGTATTTGATGCCATCTTCTGGCATCATATTGATTCTGATTTTGGGTTCCTGAACACCTGACAGCCAGCCAGATCGTCATCCAAGTTTCCATTCCCGATGTATTTTGCAGTTGTTGTGGCACCTTCCCAAAATGTCTTTCTGCTGCTGTCAGTTACACGTGCAAATCAGCCACCCTGAAACCAGTTTGGTGGGTTGATAACAAGTTCAACTCCACAGCCTTATCTCCTGCAACAGACTATAGACTGATAAGTCACTGGGCCTGCCCTCCCCATGCCTTTTGTTACTCCAATACTGTGAGTTCTTGCATAGACACATTGAGAACACATGAGCAGTGTTCCCATCACATGCGATCGAGAGCAACAACCCTTTATTTTACACTCGGAGGCTGACGCACTCATTGCAGACAGCACCGTGCATATGAGGCACTTGAAACAGGGACATCTTATGAACTTTTACTGAATAAAAAGTTAAAAACACAAGTAAAAGATCTGTATAAATGTTGTGCAACCGTAGCAGGATTGCTGTGTGATGCACCTGTTGCGAAGGAAACTATAGACTGACACCCGATGCTGATGAGTTGAGTAGGATTACAATCATGTGCAGTGATTTTTCTTCAGAATAGGCCATATAAGAAATAAAAATGTTGGGATCAGCACCTGCTGTTATATGGGTTAACGGTATTTGCAAAACAAATTACATTTTTTTTCCTCATTCAGGCAAGCAGGCATGTCGGACAGTGTGAAGTTGAAGCCAGTGTTACCTTTTGACTGTTCATTTTTTCTTAGCTGGTTGAAAGCACAACTGGGCCTATGTGGGCATACTTATATTTATAGCCAGTTACCTGAGATTTATAAGAAGGACAGGACATCAGTTTTGTGTGAATGCACCGTGGGTGACAGGAGGTACACAACACCATTTTGTATCCAGAAAAGCCAGATGTCAACACTGTTGCCCAGAAATGTAAATAGCTCAGGAACTGGCCTGCTGGTGGTCAGAGGCAGAGTTTGAATGGAGAGCACCTCCCCCCACCAGACTGCTGCAGCATGTTGTGAAGGGGCCTTTACCACATTCACACCTCACTGATGCCTCTCCACTTTTACGGACGTTTGTGCCTACTACACTAGTCAACGCTTTTACCAGCTCTGCAGTGCATTTCCTCACTCATTTCAGCCGCCTTCAATGTGGAAATGAACACGCAAAAACGCTGGTAGAGAAGAAATGAGCTACCTGTCTGACACGTCATTTCCTATATACAATATATTTTTTTTCCAACAGAAATATGAATTGTTCACTTCAAAACATCGTATAGCTTTATTGATGACCATTTCTTAAACAGCCTGTAGTGACTGACCGCGATGGTTTCTGCAACTCAAGGGCAAAGACTTACCTGTTGCTTTTAGAGCAACATCGCTCGCTTTTAGTTAGTGCGACATCACTCTCCCTCACGACAAAGACCAACTGTACGCCTGTAACAGATACAGGCGTACAGTTTAACTGCAGGACTGGTAACGCTAACGTGCGCCGATTTAAATGTTTCACCTGAAAGTAAGTTCGCTATGAAACTCGCCATTGTCGCCACAGACCAGCTATGACGGAGATAGCCCACTACGGCAACATTACTGTGATTTTTTCCGCCAAGGAAGAAAGAGCCTTTCTCGGCACTAAACGATTTATTTGAGCTTTCATTAAGCTTTTGAGGAATGAGCGCTTTAAACGGGCAAAGACGTGCCGACCAACGTCTCCTTTCTTTTCGGGAGAAAAAAGAGAAAGAACTCGTAGAAAGAGGGGGGGGGGCTTGAGACATGCGAGTCGTGATCTGTTCCACAGAACCGTGTTGCCAAGCGGTGTCTGGCCGGACCCGGCTGTTTCACACGGGAGGAGGGGAAAAAGCCATTTATAATTTGTAAAACGGTTTAGTGCGCTTAATGGGTACTATATAATGGTGCGTAGTTATCCCATCAAATCAACAACCACTGCTGACCGTATTAGGCGAGCGTTTCCCCCGTCTTAAAGTATTGAAAAACAGTGGTAAAACGATTACAGCCGGATCCATTAATCTTGGGTTTGAGTGAAAGGGGGGAAAGCACAACCGGGCCTGTACACAGGAGCCAGAGATTAGCTATTTAGCTTATAATGCGAGGAATAAAATGTCCTCTGTTTCTCTTCTACTCTCATTAGTAGGCTAAAATACAAGAGGCGGACCAGTGAGGCACGAAACAACCCAGCCCAACTTTCACCATTTGGCTCAGTGAAAAGTCCTGGCCCACCACACACTGTCCTTCAAGATGACCTTTTCATAAAGGACGTTTATTAATTAATGGCCCCATATGGGCTACGCCTTGGGTAATTATTTCCTATTACAATGTACTGACACTAAAACAAATGTCTAATTTCCATCGTATAAAAATCATATGTGATAACGTTAAACAGTCAAAGCAAATATGCAAGGGAACAGACTTAATTGTGTTTGTTTTTTTACAATTAGCTTTATTTTTGACTACATTCGACCTGTAGCATGTCTAGTAGGCTAAACTCTGTGAGATGAGCCCGTTTCGTGTTTCACAAACGGGCTTATTCTGATTTGACAGACCAACTTCTAACGTTACACACACACAGCCTCCATTGAAAACCGAAGTCACGACGCAGCGTGTCAAAGCCAGGCAGATCTAACAGGTGCCGCCTGTCTGCAACGTTACATTGAGGAAATGGAGAAGAAAAGAAAGAGAAATCCCCACTGAGCACCGACAGTGTCCACCACAGTTTATTTGACATTGTACCGTCGCCTCTGGACGGCAGCGCGGTCGTTAGTTCAGTAAAATAAAGAAGAAGGGAGTACTCACACCAACTGCCCCCTGTTCGTCCTAGAAACTCCTTCTTCTCGGAATTCCACACAAATGTCCTCCATCCTCCGTCACCGTCTTTATTTCCCGACATATTAACTCCCCGGTAATATCCACCCTCTTCGGTTTATCTGATTTAACAGTTGGGTTCGGCTAGCTTTAGCTCAGACTGTTAACTGTCCCCCACAGGAAAAGCAAAAGGACACTTTCGTACCCGACTCCGCCAATTGTACCACGCACAATTTATCTCTCAGGGAAACCGGCTCCGCCTGCAAACTCCCGTAATAAGTTACCCCCCGAAGAGGGAGGGCTGAGTCTAGCAAATCACAATCTTCCGCTGCTTTTTGCGTAAGAGGGAAACGAAAGGGGGGCTTGCTACAGGCTAGCACACTAATGAACGTACAGCCTGTGGGGCCAGCAGTACGTGTGCAACAGGGCCACAAACATTTAAATGATGCCAGCGACATGCTAACTGATGTGGTCCACGGCTACGCCCCTCAAGTCTCCCAGCTCTGACAAACAAAGCCAAAAATGTGCTGTCAGTAATGATTATAGGACAAAGCTGAGCAAAAATCAGCTTCACTTACATACAATTATGTACAGTCTAGGTGGATAAACTATTTACTAAAAGAGGCATAAATTGATTTTAGCTATGATTAGCCTTCACCACAGGTGTGCCAATAAGTAGTCTAGCTTAATCCAACAGTTGGTTATTGCATACTGTACACTGAGACCCACCAGTGGGCCGTGACACCTAAAAGTAGGCTACCTGAACTCTAAAGGAACTTAAACACTGCTGCAAAGGATATTGTTAGGTTGAATGTCAGTCGGCATTGTTTTTGGGCTATAAAAGTGGTCGGGCAATTAGCACTTTGGTTTCAAAGAAACATCAAATGAAGCCAAATTATAGCTGAAAAAGGAACCCAAAATGTATTTAATATATATGGGGAACAGGCTGGAACGTAATGATAGCATGCCAGAGGAAGAGCATTCACAAGTTGAAAGTTGGAAAATTGCCTCAGCGAGACATTTCATCGTAGCCTCTACCTTTCTAAAAATCTTAAACTTAATATTTTGGTTAACTCTGTATACTACAATGATAGACAGTAGAACTTTGTTATATTTTAACTTGAATAAAAAATCTATAGTTTTGTTAGCTCTAGGCATCTACAAGTCTTTATACTGCACCTATGGCTAACGCTGTGGTTGCTAAATGCCAACAAAATAATCATAATATCTGGGATAAAATTAGGAGGTGTTCAAATGTTACTGTCCCATAGATTCCTATTTAGTATGAATATGTATGTACACACACACAAAAGCCTAGTATCATATCCCAGCTTTTCAGGGTGGCTGATGAAACAAACTCTAAGATGGTAAAATGCACAGAGAACTGAAAGTTGGTGGAACAGAGGCCAAACAGGAAGGGAGGAGGGAATTCAAAGAGGTTGACAAACCTAGTGGAGGTGAGTTTAACCTGCCTTTTAACATGTCAGCCTACAGAATCCTCAAAGATTATTTTTTGTTTTAAAACAATCAGAAAAGCCTTGATTTTTTTTTGTAATTAGTAGTCCATATTTAGTTGAATCAGGCATTTGATTAAGTGTCAGTGATCTGGTGCTCTACCTAAGTGTCACTTGGTCATGAGTCACAAAATGATGACACTGTGTGCTGAGAAGTCAGAGGGTGACTGCATGATTGCGCACAGAAGAGGTGCTTACCACCGCTGACCATGTTTATTAGTGAATCCTCCACCTTGCATGAGATAAAAAAATTCACAGAGGATTGAATTGAACTGCATAATACTCATTTCCATCTTAGCTATCCCATTTTTATGATCATAAACAAACTCAGTCAATAGTAATGACACAGACAATACACAACCAGTCTATCCTGTAACTTTAACCATGCTAAAAGAGTTGAAAGGAGGGTTACTGAAGAGTTACTTCAAATGTAGTGCAAGCCAAGACCATAATATGGTGCTACGCTGACAGTGTTTCTCATTACACTGTTATATAGTCTGTTGAATCAATGCCTAGTAAGTGTTAACAAGTTCTCTGTCAGCTCATAGTTTAAAATAATGAACTCACTATTGTAAGTTATGAAGTTGAAAAACACATCATATAAACAGAGTTATTGACACCATGAGCACCCATGGCTGCTGTGGGACAAAAACAACAGGACACGAGAAGGGCAAGTTCAAATGAAATGATATAAACCAGATTTTCCTTCTATTAAATAAAAAAAAAACACCTCTGGTCTAAATTACTCTTTTATTCTCAAATGGGATGCGTTTCAAAATGGAGTAAAACACTTCCCTTCATCTGCGTAATCGGTAAGTCTGTTTGGTCCAGAGTAAAACAGCCAGTGTTATAGGCTGGTCTGTTTTCACACCATTATAAGTAAACAATGTAATACACTCCTTTGTAAGACTATTGATTCTGCAGTGATAACACAGCAGCCAACTGTTTACATAGATCAAGGGTTTGCCAAGATTACCAGGAGGTGCAGCATTCTGAGATAGGTTGTGGATGGAATCTGGTATGCAGCGTGTGAGCTGGACTTGAGCTCATCAACAATGGTGTGTCTATGCAGCGGGCCAGAGGGACGATAGCCTCCTGGACTGGCTCTTTGACAGCGCAGTGGATACATACCGAGGCCGAGCAAAACACCTCAGTTCAAAACAATCTTCTGTGCTCAGATGAGAAAGAGAGGCAGAGAAAGGACTTTAAATACTGAACTTTTCTAATTTCAGTTACAGGGATGGTGGTGATTGTTTTCCTGCCAAAATGTGATCTGGTAGCATTAACTACTGTTTGCAGAAAGAAACCACAGCAGGCCAGATTTGCTCAACCGTTGCTCCGGTAGCCCTGTTTTGCAGAATGTGTAATTTTGAATAAATTGACGTGGTTTCTGGTCTAAGAGCCACATAATTTGATCATTTTTTCCTGCATTAGATAATAGCAAGTGAGAAATGAGAATCACAAAGAGTCATGGCTGAAATTAAATTGGGAATGTTGTTACATGATGTGCCCCCACTTTTTGCATTTTCCCCTGAGTTGTAAACCAACACTGACACATTATCGCCTTATAAGGTTGATATGACGAACTTGTTAGCAAACAGTTGCCTATTTACACATCCAGCAGATATAAGGAGTAACATTAGCATTCATTTGGAGTTGTTTATTAGCCACCCGATCAAAGTCCAACATTCACTCTCCTTTTAGCTTTGTTTTGATCTCCGCTTACTCCTGAGGGAAATATCTGGCCCTGTAGCAGCTAAATGCTCCACCATGTTCGCCAGCTAGTTGCTAACTTTGTCTGTTTACTCTTTGTTGCTGGACAGGCAGCATACGGTGGGGTTATCCAAGCTTTTTGCTCAAAACAGCACCTGCTGCGTCAAGAAACAACACTAATGAGAGCGCTGAGAGCGAGCCAAACAGTAAAGTTTGCTGGTCCAAAAACCAAAACAATGAGCTGAGAGACGCTGAAGCGCTCCGTAGAGCTGATAAGGCGAAATGCAGAATCAGGTGATAATTATCTGCAGGTTTGTCACTATGACCGACTCTTTTCACATTACACATATATATATATTTGATCCATTGTTAATATAAAAATATAATCATAGCAGCTTTACAGATTCTTTGCCCCTGTGCTAAAATAAGGCCTTTCCTGTAAAATACTGTGTGTGCTTTCACTTAAAGCAAGGAATAATCTTTAAGGTGGCAAATTTTATGGGATGGACTCATAATAAAACAAAGGGATCTCTATTATTGAATTAATTTATGTTCACAATATTTGCTGATAGAAGGTGAAATATGTTGTCAAAACAAAATGAAAAAAAAAAGAAGAGTTTTAGACTACATCCTTAATGTACACACAAGTCAGGAACGTAAATCCGTCAGCCACTCACAAGCAGATTTACACCATCCTTTCCTACTGTGCTCTCCTCTATAATGTCTTGAGTTTACTACATTATAAAGAGACAGACAAAACTCAGTTCCCTGGAGTGTAAGGTGTGTATAGTTCTCTATGCTTCTCAAGACTGAATACCAGTAAATTTGAACGGTGGCAGTGCTATTCACTACATTCTCCGCATTTTGAAAGAAACCTGACTGAAAATGATTTTTCTCTTTGCTTTTTATTCTTTCTGTTCAAAGTAGTATTCATGTATGGCAGGTGCACAAGATGACAACCATAAAAAGTTTGAGAATGTTGTCGGTGCAGTGCGCAGGAGCCTTTCACTACATTCCACTGAAGCAGATGTACTTCACATTTCTATTTTGGGTGTTAACAGACTGTCCAGTTCTCCCTTTCAAGATAACAGAAGACTGTTTTTGTAGAAGTATGTTTTTGCAATTATTGTCCAAAGACAACTTCTTAATATCTCCAAAACTGTCCAACAATCCTCAATATTCTGTATTATCCTTATTATTATTTAAAACATTTCCACATTTTTTTCTCAGATATATGGTGAGTGTTATGGGTGAGAATTATATGAGCCATTTAATGATTATATTAACTGACTCGTAAAGGGAGAGAAATTCCAAGCAAGATTATCCTTCATGAATGTCCTCTAAAAGCGTTTAGTGGAAGAAAACTCATTTTGAATTCATTAACCTGGGTTGACTGCATCCTTCTCCTGTGCTGTATTCACATACAAGCATGTCTTTGTTAGTAGCCTTTTAGGTAATGCCTGGAAAAGTTGACGTGAACTTCTCATTTTAAGGATTATAAGAGGAGGGGCTTCACATCCTTTCCTTCTTAACTTCCTGAACAACACGTGGACCCTCTGAGGCCATGTGGTTTGACCTTTACATCTGTGGAGCAGCCCACTCCCTGTGTGCAGCCCTCCCCATTATGCTGTGTCACAGGTGAATAAGCAGGCCTTACCACGCGATCTGAAGATTTACGCATTTACAGAAAAAATGTTAGACTAAATGACAGCATCAGTTAGGTTAGCATAACCGGATATTTCCCCCTCATTTTAAACTGAATGAATGCTACTAACTTCGAAACACATATATCTCCATGTATGCGGATATAAATAAATCAAAGTCATACCTACGTTTACCAGGGCAGTAAAGTTTAATATATTGTTTGGCCCCCTAAAACTAGTTTTGGCAGTTATATTATAACTTGTGATGCTAATTTCCTGTTTACAGTTGATTGCTTGCTGATAGCTGGTGCAGCTGAATCCAGTAGATCATTGGGCATCAAACACTAGACAGAGAGATACAGTATAAACAGTCTGATTTGGAATACTTCCTGCATTAACAGTATAGTTAAAGTTTAAAATGTATGACTCTTTCATACAAAATGATTTGCAGCATAATGGACAAAACACTAAATTGCCATTTGATCAGTGGAGTTCTGTGCATTTGCTACAGAGACTGACTATTCAGTTACAGAGAGACTGAGGCAGAGTAGGATGTTTGCTATGGAGCATGCCAGTATAGACTATGCTCCCCCATGTACCCTGCAGGGCACGGTAAGGGCAGTTGTCTGAGTTACATGGCAAAATCAATAAAATGCACGTCACATTATTTTCCATACAGTGACCACAGCAAAAGTTCATCCTCTCAAAAGATAAACTATCTTTTGAGGTCTGTTTTTATCATAGGTGTTACCAATAGGATTACATTCTGCAGCACTACACAGTCCAGCTCCACTACACTTATTCTCTGTAATGTTTATTATGGATTAAGTGCAGTAATTCTGTTATTATTGCAACTGTAAAATATGACAACAACCTCTCGAATCATAGACTTTGCTGGTGCTTTCTGTCTGGTTTCAACAGTGTACATTAAAATGTGCAGATCTAACTAATAATCTTAATGGAAAACATAGTTGATCTGTTGTTTTTACACTGGAAAAAAAATAGAATCAACATGATGTAGCCTATTGGTTGGTTAGTCATCCTTTGACTTTTGTTTCTTTATTCAGTCATCCATACAGTAATGTAACAGTAACTCATGTTTACCGTAACATACCAAAACTGAACTGTGTCAAACCTGCATATAAACCTTGTTGTGGGCTATTCACACCACAGACTGTATACAGTCTATGATTCATACACAGGTTTTCCCATTTTGTGAATCTGGCATGATGTATTAAAGGAATTGTTCCAACATTTGGGAAATACGCTTACTCGCTATAATGGCAAGAGTTAGATGAGATGTCTATATGCTAACTATGGAGCCAGGAGACTGTTAGCTTAGCATAAAGACTGGAAGCCGGGTGAAACAGCTAGCCTGGTTCTGTCCAACTGGTAAAACAAATCTGCCTACCAGCACTTCTAAGGCTCACTAATTAACATGCTGTATCTTGTTGTTTTTAATACATACAAAATGAGAAAATGAAAAATGAATGAATTTGTGGTTTTACAGGGAGGTATGTGATGGACTATTTCTAGCTAAGCATGTTTTTACATTTGAGTTTAAACAAGGAAAAATTGATTAAATAGTGAGTTTTAAAGGTGCTGGTAGACAGATTTTCATTTTACTTTGGACAGAGCCAAAGCTGTTTCCTGTTTACAGTCTTTATGCTAAGCTAGCCAACCGCCTGCTGGCTTCAGCTTCATAGTTAGCTCACAAACATCGATCTACTCGTAACTCTTGGAAAAAAAGTGAATACATGTATTTCCCAAAATGTCGGGACTATTCATTTAACTGTTACTACCATGTATTTACCTGTTAAATGTTCATATTTAAGAAAACAGTAAAAGCAATCATGTTTCTGACTGATTATATGCTGTTCTCTGACGGCATTAAATTGTCCTCTCATATATCTGTAAAAAATTCACTGGAACTAATAATTCACAGGAGATATTACTGAAATGAACCAAAAATTAACCATCAACTGTTTACTATGTATCTGGACTGAGGAAACATTACAGAACTCAGTTGTTTCATCTGCAAATAGTGATAAATTGATGGTATTTAAAAGTATTTTTTATTCAGAACCAAATCTAAAGTCATTTGACATGTTGTAGCTTGTAGAAATGTTTTTTCTACAGTTTTTATTATCTACTACGGGCATGTTAGAGCTCAAAGTGTTATCAGCGAATAAATGACATGCATGAAAACCATGACCTTGGACATGGTTCCCCTTTGAAGCTGACATCACAGAGTTTTGATTAGAAATATGCTTCAAAACCAGAATTGAGCCTTAGAGAGAATACATTGATTAGTGAAATAGCTTATGTCCTCTAATTTCTATCAGTCATTTGAACAACATCAGAGGCTGAAAAATAATACAGCATTAGCAGAGTCAGTGTCACTTACCCCATTTTCCACTCCACTGTATGATTTATGATCACTACCAGCCCAATTCTCTCTGCTACGGATTAGATTACAGATGCCATGCCTGTTTGTAGAGATATTCAATTAAATGACATCGAGACAGCAGTTAATTATACTATATAGGAAACAGAATACTCAACAAACGTTCATTAAAAATCACTTCTATTAGAGAACAAGCCCTCTTGCAGCACAGTGAAAATCAAATAAAAGTTAGTTCCGCTGCAGGAAAATGCCAGTTCGCCGGCGCGACACTGCATTCCCCGTTGTGCGCTGACACCTAAATGGAGCCCATGGAGTGCTGAGGACAGAGGACCACCTGTTGCTGTGACAGTGTGGTCATTTGCCCTCACCACAACTGGACCCATGAAAGAGAGACTTCTATTGCGATTGCTAACATTGGTAAGCTAGGTTAACTATCTTAGGCTGAATTCACACAAAAGGTGTGCGGCGAAAACTCCAGTCCTTCCAATCATTTGAACGTGGTAGTGCTTTTAGGCCATGTACACCGCCGCACAACCCTGCGCTAATCGCCGCAATGCCTGATTTGGTGTGAATACAGCCTTAAGCTTTTTGAGTGGAAGCTAGTTAGCCTAGTTTGCTAACTTCCACTTTCTGAGTGAAATACAAACTTAACAGCACAATGATACCTACCAAATGTTGAATGTTGTAAAGGACAGACTAATGGTACATAACCAACACTATGAGGGCTTGTTGAAAAGGGGCATAAAATGTCTTTTATCAACGTTTGTAGTCTATGGCATGATGTTCTTCGTGTATCAGTAGCGTACCATGTTTCCCAGCAGCGCCAGATGTCAGATGTCATGAAGTTTAGACGCTGTTTCCAGAAATATGTCCAAAAACTGTTTTGCCCTCTTTTGATATAGCTGCATTATCAATATAGTTCATGTTTTAGCTAAAAAAAACGGAATTTAAATTTTAGTTCGACTTCCATAATAATTACTGAGATCTCTGCAGCCACTGGAAATGAGTTTGTTCTCGGTCTGGTAGCCCGGCTTTCGGGGATCTGTCAGAGGAGATGAGACGAAGTTATTAAACTGTTCTGGTCTTCCAAGCAGAACTAATACATTCACTCAATTTGTGAGCGACAATGTCAAAATATGAAACACAGATATATGCAGTTATACAACTTAACAAAATGATAACAAGACAAGGTCAGTGTGTGGTGTTTGGGCGACATTTCTGTTCATTTAATGAAAATGTCTCTAGGCTCTAGTCTAGTCAAACATTTTGACCCTTGCATATCATCTCCCACATAACCTTAAGGCCTGAGGGGGAAGTTGTGGCATCGATATAGCCAAATAAATGAGAACAGGGTATCATGCGCCTGGAATACTTTGGGCGTGATTATTTTCCAGGCAATCATTCCTGCTCTCCCATTATCACTACTGTCAGTGAGGCTTATCTCTGCCTGCCTGCCTCGCCAGCCATGGCTCAGACACATCCTCCAAGCAACCACGGCGCATTGTTCTAATGAGGTTACAGCCTGAAGCAAAATGATTTGTTTCGTAGACATTATTATGGTGGCCTTTTGGCTGGCCCCTTAATTTCATCAGTGAAGCACTATTAAACAGCAAAGGTCTTATGGGAAAATGGACCATGCTGAGGGACCTTTTGACATCCTCACAGTGGCAGTTGCGTAACCCTGCATACCAGAGATAGCTGGAGAATCACGCTATTCATTCATAATTAGAGCCTAGATTGAATTCGTTTTGATAGTTTGTTTTAATAAGTGCTCTTCATTCATATCTTCAAAGATAATTATGTCTATGATTCTTCACACAAGCAGTTTTTAGGATGTTTTGCTAAGTCACATGTAGGTATGTGTGCTTGCAATGAAATAACGGCAGATGTACAGTAATATAGTAGTCTAATAATTCCTAAAAAGATTCCAGTGACATGTCACCTTGTGGTTTGGGTTTGAAAGGATTAGTAAAGGTTAACTTCTAGTAGTTTATATTAAGTTGTCATGGATACAAAGCCAATTAATTACCACTTTGCATATTATAATGATGAGATCCGTGGTCATGGTGTTTGGAGCTACCTGAATGATATTTGCATGACATTTCCATACTCATCCAGCACTAAGTCATTAAGTCGTATGTTTTGCTCATTAATACACTTTACTGACATTCAACATATTGGACTTTCTTTCTGTTAAACTTTAGAGTTGCCTTTCCATAATACTGGGAGAATTGGAAGAGATGCATAAAAAAAAAACGAATGGTCAAAATTGAGCAGGAGAAGCCCAGATATCCTGACTTTTAGTCCCTGGTGTGGCTCAAGCTCTATAAATACTTAAGTGGACTGGTATCAGCAGATGATCAGGATGGACACACAGAGACATGCACATATCTCCTATGTGATTTTCAATATAGTGCACTGCCTACCATGTGTAGATATAACGCAATCATCTGCGATCATATTCAAACATGCTTTGTGTCAGATGTTCATATTACGTGACAAATATATGCTGAGTTTGTCTAGCAGTGGTTGATGACCTGATTTGAACATGGTCCTCTGATACTGTTCAAATTCTCACACTTCTCTGTTTCTTACAGGGAAATGTTTCACTCAATTTTAAACAATGCCATCCTTGTGGTCATAACTGACAAGAGATGACAGTTTCATGCTGAGTAATGAAGCACACCAAACTGAGAATGAGTATCAGGGAGGGTTTAATTTTTTTATTTTTTTATTTATTTGTCTCAGATGGAAAACTGCAGTATCATTTCCCAACATATTTCTTTTATTTTGGTCGAACTCTGTACGCAAGTAGGAAGGATAACCGGTTGTTCTCCTCCTGTACAGACAGTCTCAAGATGTTGTCTTTGTAGTAACATTTCTGAATGGGACACTATCTACTTGGCTTGACTGCTAATGCCCTCTGATTTGAATACAAACCTCATTCTGGCTACTGGGACAATGACAGTCTGTCCTGTTGCTGAGAGACCACAGCTGCCCTAACAAGCTCTGCAGGAAGGAGATGAGTGATTATGAGTGTGTATGTGTAAACTGCTGTGTGACAATCGGGATGTTTGGATTGAGATTTTTATATTTCCCATCATAATAAATACAGCAGCACATTTCTCTTGTGGTAACAAAGGACGTTTCAATGTGACGGTCAACCACAGTGGAGTTTCTTTATCATCAGACATCCCATAATAGGGCGCTTTTGAATGGCAGTGTGGTTAGGAGGACGCTCATTGAAACTGGATTAATCCTTACAACAACCAATGAGTTTATCAGAAGACATGCTGGATGCCAAAGACAAGGCATTAAAGAGAAACTCCAAACCTGGTCCCTATTTTTTACAAATTATGGGGTCTAAATGACTAATAGTTAACATTAGTTTTGGAATTGGTCCAGTAGATCGCCTCTGCCGGCATCCGCGAACAGGCTGCAATGGCTGCAACGTAATCTTTTGGGGCAGTTGCATCCGTGAAAAGTCTGTCCACTATGCCGGTGGAGGTGATCTACTGGACCAATTCCAAAACTAATGGAAAGTATTAGTCATTTAGACCCCAAAATTTGTAAAAATGGCCAAGGTTTAAAATTACCAGAGTTTCCCTTTAAGCCATCATTTTGTACAACTGTCCAATATCATCATCCAGTATGTCCACTGTCAGCGTTTTGGTGAGTGGGATGCAAAATATTTGCTATCAATTCTCTGGTGTGCTTTCTTTTTACCGTCACATTTTAAAGAAACTGGAGCTGACTGGACCCGAACAATCGATTAGATGATTGCAAACCTACAATCTGCTGTACAACAGCTCACAGCAGCGGTTGCAAGAAGGGTATAGTGGTCTTTGAAAAAGGACTGAGTGGTGTCCTGCAAGCGTTGCTGTAGCGCCAGGACTGTGTGAAAGCTGGTGTTGGATTCAATGAAAAGCAGATGTGCACTGTAGCTCCCAAATATTTACTTTAGAAAAGACTGGCAATCATTTGTGCACACCTGACCTAAAGATGTTGTTATTGTGTCATTTTATTAGACCCTTACTCATCGCTGGAGTGCATTCAAATAAATCAAACCTTTCAGTTTACTTGGGACTTGCATTTATAATGGTTCACTATGCTTCCTAAATTATTAACAACATTTTTTATTAGTAGTCAGTGATTCAAAGGATGTTTATTTTGCAGCATCTGAAGGCAAGTGATGTACAAGCAGATCTTGGTTGGTTGATTTGAACAAAGATATTGTGTGGACATGCCTTCAATCAGAGGCCTGGCTGCCTCCACTGTGTGATCTTTGGCACAGTGCAGTCTGTACGTCACAGTCAGATCAAAGTATTGTGAATGAAGCCCTACATTCAAGTGCCAACAGCACTGCTCTAAATAGATATTTTTAAATAGAGAATAGTGTCTATAAATACCTTCCACTCCTGCTCCATTTGGACTTTTGTGGAACTCCTCATGCAGTGACTCACGCACTATTCCTGAACATGTGCTGTTATTTATTTTTAGATGGTTTGAGGATGATCTCTCACATGGGATTAGCTTTATGTTATGTAGTTAGAATCAGTTTCCATGAATCTAGCCAGAAATACCATAAAGGTGATTTGACAAACCTTTAATCTGAATTGACATGGCTGATGATAAATTCAGCTCGGGTCAGAAAAGACAAAAATGAGACTTCCAGGAGTGATTTTGCACATTTTCTGCTTTAGAATATTTATCATTAATTTAATGTAAATGTTATTCTAGTGTAGTAGATATAACAGTATTTTTATGTTGAACATAAATATAGATTCATAACATATTTATGTAACATAAGAACATATTTTATTGTATAATTTGTCTCAACTGTAACATATACATGTACATATTAAATTTTGTATATGCTTAAAATCTGCACAGCCCACCTTAACACTTTGCCAATCTACACTTTAGCATGGTAATAGTTATATTACTTTTATTTATATTTTTTTGTTTGAATTTTTGTTTTTCCAATTTATTTTTACTCGTATTCTAATAATAGGCTCAAGAGTATGCAACCCTGCATTACACTGCACATACTGAATACACATGTGACAAATAAAACCTTTTAATCTTGAATCATATTTGAATACTAATAATTGAATCACTTAAATCCATTGCGAACATCTATATCGGTCACAAGGCTTTCCACTGAAATAGGCACAAAGTGACATGTCACCACTGCTAATGTAGTAATGTGTGTCTCAGTGTGACGTGGGACACACACTTCCTGAACAAATTAAAATCTAAATTTCATTATGAACCCTTCTGGGACATAAAATATTTATTAGGGCATAAAATATGTAAGCATGACCAAAAAGCAACAATTGCGCAAACTATTCCAACACCACACTCCATAAATAATATGAGCTCATTTTCTAACAGAGCCTAATTTGTCTGCCAGTCAGCCTTTAGCAGAACACTGTTTCACAGGAACAGGAGAAGCTGTGGAAAAACTAATAGCTGTTAACTTGTGATAGAAGAAAATGGATCAGCGATTCTGCACTGAGCAAAGTCGCATGACATTTCTGACCCTTTTATTCAATTACCTTAATGTAGAGCTGTGCAATGTATTGGTATAATCCTGATGTGATAGAAGACTAGATATTGTCTTAGATGTTTGTTTTTGTAATATTGTAATATAACTTTTTTGTGTCTTTTTTCTGGTCTTAAATGCTAAATTAAAGTTTAGGGATGTGGCTGGTGTTATTTTATATTTTTCAAATCCAATCTGTCTCTCAGCACTTTCTGACTTCCCTGCCCTATCTGTGGCACTGAGTTCCTATACTGAAGATGTAAATCTTAAAAACAGGTAACAAATATATAGTTTCATCTCTTTAAAAAAGGCTCAGTGATTTCCTAAAACAGCTGGGCACTGTAGTTTTTAGCCAACATTACAAAAACGGATGAATAGTGTTTTTGTTGGGGACTATTTTCCATTGTGGATTTATACACATTTGGCATGCTCTTGAGTATTTACAGTAGAGGACGGTGTATGTGAGATTGAAATAAACTACTACTGTAATGAAGGAACATGTCACCTAGTGCAGTGCTGTGGCTCACTGATGTGTTGTTGCTACACCTGTAAAGCTTTCCAGTTTCACACAGTACATAATGTAGTTTACACTGATGGCAGATTTACCACTGGAAACTCTATGTCATTTTCAACCGTGTCCTTGATTTCAGACGGGTAGGCAAAAGAAAACTTCTGATTTTTAGCTGCGAACGATGATTTCATTGATGCCTATTATTTTGATTTTCTTTAAGTTAGCTCAGTGATGGTTGAAAACATCGTCCCTGCTGACTTTTTAAGTCTTAAGTTTTAAGACTTTTTAAGTTGGTGATCCAAAAAAAAAAAATCACAGTGCAAAGTTAACAACCTAAGCAATTAGGTGGTTAACACATGAATGCATTCTCCAGAGTCAAATAAATATCTGAACTGCATGTAATCTGAAAGTGCTGTTTTTTAAGGTAAACCCTCATCTATGGTGAGACTTTGTTAATGCTCTGTCTCAGAGTCCACCTTAAAATGTCAAGTGAGATCCACTTTTGGATATGTCCCATGAGCAGCAAATTACACATCACTCCTGGATACAAAACATCTGGACAACAAAAGACTTGGAGGAGTTTAAACTGAGGCAGCTGTGAGGAAGCGCAGCAGACGGACTGATTCCTTCAACATGAATCCTGCTCTGGTGGTGTTCACGTTGTCTTTGCTGGCCACAGTGGCAGCTCAGTCTCACGACCATCATGACATGGACTGGGTCAACGGCTACCGCCAGAGCTTCAACTTCCAGTGTCCCCATGGAGAGGTCCTTGTGGCCACCAGGAGCTACTTCAGCGAGCAGGATGGCATGGACCGCTTGTGGACGTTTGAGTGTCAGCCCACACCTGAGGGTCTGGGGGAGCCCAGTGACTGCTGGTGGGACGACATCAACCGTGCTGGGATGGAGTGGTGGGTCCTCTGTCATATATCAGTGATTTATTTACTCGTTGACCACCTGCTTTCTACTTTCTATGACTTTTACAGCTGTGAGCTGAAGCATGCTGGAAGACAGTCACATCTACAGTAAAATCAAAAAAAATTTTGCTTCTTCCATAGAGTTTAGAGTGTATTAAAAGTTTAAATACCACATTAGTTGGACTGATTCGATTGTTAGGAAGTCAAACAAGTTTAATTTCAGTAGTTTTATTGGTAGGATGCACAGAATTCACTCTAATGAACTGTTGCTGTAGGTTTTTCTCCTGCTTATAATCACACTGCAAACAACATTACTCTGTCTTAGTCAACAGGGATTTAACCAGCAGTGATATGAATAAATGATGCAGAATGATATACGAGGACAGTAATTCAGAAATGCACTCAAAGGAGATCAGTAAAAAGTCTTTCGGGAACATCTCAGTCAGATTACACATGTAATAAATGTTGCAGTAAACATGTTTGGATTTGCTCATTTTGTTCATTTGTTCATCTTGGCCCAAATAAGCATTTCAGAAGGACATTTATTACAAACAAATCCACATAATAGACACATCTTTGGCCCATTTGTTGGTTATTGTTCCAATCAACAGGAGGAAGTACAGATCAAAAATAAAAATGCCTTAATTGCTAAGCTATGTCCCTTCACTGTAGGTCTAGCTCATACTTTGACCAACAACACAGGTTGTTAAAGGTCACTATTAGCAGGCAACAAAGGCCCATACGTGGCCTGTGTGGAGTTTCAGCTGCTGAAAAACCATGAAAACCACTTGTGTTGTTGGTGGGTAGGTGTCATATACACAAATGGAAGACCTCCAGTCCTCATCTAGAGCATAAAGAAAGATACAGCTGCAACCAGAGGTTGTCTTTGGTCAATGAAAGACCAGGTTGCACCAGCTCTACCAAAAGCTCAAACTTAGCCTTGTTATAACATAAGTGTGTAGTAGGTGAAAATTACACATCACCGTATTAAAACAGGTTGCGCCACACAAACTATTCTTAGTTAGAGGTTAGTTGTTACTAAGTATTTACACCCAGTAGTAACTGCTGCATAGCTAACTGAACCAGCTAGCTTAACCGACAAAACTAAAACATTAGCTTGCTAACATATGACCCAGTTAGAGAGAGGAGAGGTAATATAAGATATGGTCAACACAATGACCGCTTGATAAAATGTTGTTTAATAATGGTGTGAACTGGGAAGATTTAAATGACATTTCACAAAATAACACAACAGACATAACAAAATATTAGCTAGGTTAGCATGATTAGATATTTTTCGCTCATTCTAAACGGCACGAATACTGCTAACGCTAACTCTGAAACAAATGTTTCTCCATGTATACATACATAAAACAAAGTAATACACATTTACGAAAGAACAAATTTTTGGGCGTTATGTTACAGCTTATGATGCTATACTAACATCTTGTCTACATAGTTGATAGTGACTTAAGTCTTTATTAGCTAAGACAAGTTTTAATTAGCAGATCTAGTAAATCACTAGTTTGAAACTAGCTAGTTGTTACTAAGAACAATTTCACACACAGACTTTGTAATGGACTCACAAATAACTGCAACCCAACATACTAATTTGTCCCTGCTGCAACACAATCTTAAAGAGATTTTAGCTCAGACTTTCCACATGTGTATCTTTTTGTAACTGTCATAAAAAATTGAATTCTGTCCACTGTTTTCTCATTTAGAGGAAAAAAGCCAGGTCCTCCTGAGCCTGTATGACTCTCACTCCAGAACAGCCATATGTGTCTTCAGCTGGCAGTTCCTGGGAACATGACTACCTCCAGTGAATATGAACAAGATTCATCCAACAGGCTGCGTCAAAGGCCCTTCAGAGACATCACATTGTATTTTAATGGCCACATGTTACAGCGTTTTCCTGAACTTTTACAAGATGCCATTCACAAAAACTAGATAGTACAAACAGACTATGCAACAACAATCCCCAACAGGTTCAGCCAGGAACATGAATCTGTTTTATCCACTGAAGAAGGAGAAGAAGCTTCCTTAGCTTCCTTTACGTGCAGTCAGATAATCTTTTTATTTTACTGCACAAATGCCACAAGCACACATAAACATGGTCAGCTAACCATCAACTGCACAGAAAAGTTGATCTAATTAAAGGACTTGGATCAAGCTTTTTGGAGGGAGAATTGTAGCCTGACATCTGTGTATAAACAGCAGCTTGAATCATACAACTAAACGGATCGCTGGCTCAACTATATCTGCTACAGATGACTTTTTCTAGGCTGGAGAGCAGAACGTATTTGTATTCTTCAGATTTACTTCGAGTTAAGCTTGGCTGCACTCAGCCCACTCATTCAAGGACAAACACTGTGTACGCTCTATCACTGCCACGCCTGCCTCCCTTTAACATAGCTGTCCGTTTGAATTACACCAGCTAGGACATTACCCTGCAGGGGAACTACCCCATTGGCTGAATGGCTGATGGCTGTGCCCATGTTGCCATGACACACGTCTACACATCGTGCATCTCCTGTTGCTTGGACCTGGTATTCTTGGATGTGTTGTGGTGACAATGAAGTGTATGGGCCATAACCAAACGACACAGTCAAGAAACCTGTATTTACTCCAAACAATATAGTATAAACCTGCAATATAAACTTAATGTTTGAAAAGAATGACTCGGAAGTAACAGGAGAGTATGGGGTGTCATTTTAGATATTTTTCAATGTCTTTCACTTCAGATTTTTTTTTATAACTGAATGACTCTCGTGTGTCTTTGCAGGACTTCAACATGCACTCGCAACGGCCTGGTAGCTGGGGTACAAAGCAAATACTTTGAATCCGTTCTTGACCGGGAATGGCAGTTCTACTGCTGCTATTACAAACGCCGCTGTCCCTACTCCTGCATGTACGTTCTCACAGGGCTATGGGCATGTTAAATGAATAGTTTGACATTTTGGGAAAGATGATGTTGTTAAGTATGTTAGACATCAGTCTCATATTTGTCTGTTAAATATAAAGCTAAAGCCAGGTTAGCTTCGCTTAGCATAAAGACTGGAAGCGGGGGAAAACAGCTAGCCTGGCTCGGTCCAAAGTTATCAAAACCTGCCTACTAACACCTCTAAAGCTCACTAATTAACACAATTTATCTCTTTTGTTTAGTCTGTATGCAAAAAGAAGTGTAAAAATGACAGCCTCCTGGTTTTATGGAGGTTATGGGCCAGACTATTTCTTAGCCTTGAGGTTGCAAGCGGAGAGTCCAGGAAGTCACTGCTCCCAGCCAAGAAATAGTCCCACTCGTAAAACATACACTTCAGTTTTTGTTTTTGATTAAACAAGATATAACAAGTTAATTAGTGAGCTTTAGAGGTGCTGATTGGACAGAGCCAGGCTAGCTGTTTGCCCCTGCGTAGCCTCATATTTAGTGTACAGACATGAGAGTGGTATCAGTCTTCTCATCTAAATCTTGGGACAAGGAAGCGAATAAACATATTTCTAATGTTGAACTATCCTTTTAAAGGTTTATACATTAACATTTAACTTGGCAATTGAAACATGACACAAACTTTTGTTGTTTTCCACAGGAAGACCACTGACATTCCTGAACACTACAGAGAAGAGGGCGAGCTGGTGGTCCCTAGTTATGGCTACTTCATCCGAGGTGCCCAGACCACCTTCAGTGGAGTGCTAAGGTTTGCTCACAACATCTGTTGTTTTCCTAATAACTTAATGAAGCAGCAGTTTGGATCTAGAATCTATCCAAAAATTGTTGTGGCTGAGTTGGAAGAAAAGATCTCCCTGGTAAGGCCTATGGGACCAGGATTTATTGGCAGACAAAACAAAAAACTGAAGAAACAATAAAGTTTGGTGATTTATGACTGTTGAACTGACAGGATTGTGTCTTGTACTTTGTTTCAGAGATCGGCAGTGGAAGTACATCCTGTGCAGAATGACAGACTTTGACTGTGAATTTGAAAATTTATAGAATGTAAGCAGCATTCCTTCCTATCCATAAACAGTTTGAACTAAAAATCCATATTTACTCTTACATGTAAACAAAAACATAATACTGACATTATAGAACTGATACGATTCATGTTTTCATTCATGTATGTACTTCACTGTTTTTTAGTCTAGCATGGAAAATGACTGCTCAGGTAACTATTCAAATAAACATCAACACAGAGGGTCTACAGAAGATTTGGGCTCCAACGGACACATTGGACAGCTTAAGTGTTTTCTTTTAGTTGCAGGAGGAAGTTATTTGGCAGTATGTGAGTCAGTGTTTTCCAAAAAACAAACTCGATTATTTTATGCCGTGGTCGTAGTCGTGGAAAACACTGCGCCAGGCTCTGCCTCCAAGGTCACGTGACAATGATGGCCAAACACAGTATTTTCATGGTCATAAAAGCATTCAGTGAGCTGCGGGGTGTGGCTGATTGGGATAATGTTTTGGAAGTAATGCTTGGAACACCGCTTGTTTGTGTTGGAAGAAATGAGAAGCTCTTTCAGAATCACTGGCAAGATGAGCTTTGCACGCAATGAAAAGCGTCCCACCTGTTTTCAATTGACTTCACATCCCTCCTTTATTAAAGTGTCTTGTTCAGTTTGGCAATTACAGCTATACAGTATACTGTACTGGAACTGATGTAACTATACCGTATGAAAATGGGATTAAAACTACCCCCTTGATTACTTTGTAAGGTCATTTATTTATTGTAAACGAATGGTGTGTTCATGCATTCGACGTTATGCAAAAATACATCTGTTTTGCATGTTCATGTTCATCAAGTAAGTACATGATGTTTAAAATTTAAATATAAGAATATTCATTGAAATCTCATGAGCATTAAAGTAACTGGATACAATAGGCTGAAATAGGTGAGGGAGAAGGTTGTGGGAGAACGGATAATCTAGCTATGTGAGAGTATAAGCCTTCTAAAAGCATAGAGAGGATGAACTCAGCCATGACCATATCAACAGCTCCTTTGGACTTAACTTGGCTGAAAGTAAACTCAGCACTGCTTTATATTGCCATAACATGCTGCTGGAACAGTCTGACATTACCATATCAACAGCTAATCTGTTTTTTATTCATGTGATAATGAGTAGAGGGAAAAAAACAAATGGATCTCATGCAACTTAAAGTAATTATTACAAATTTCAAAAGAATAGTTTGACATTTTGGGAAATCCACTTATTCTGTTCCTTGTTGTGAGTTAGGAGAGAAGAGTGATACCACTGCCATATTTGTCACGTCAGTATAAAGCTAAAGCCAGCAGCTGGTTAGTTTAGCTTGCAATAAAGACTCATAACAGGTGGAAACAGCTAGCCTGGCTCTGTCTGACCGTAGCTAAATAAAAGCACTTCTAAAGTAAACTAATAAAGTTATATCTTCTTTCTTTAATCCGTACAAAAAACACTTATGTAGTTTTTATGTACTTATGTTGCAGTTGTACGGGGACTTATGTGCAGGATTATTTCTTGGCTGGGGTGGACTGTTTTACCTTTGGACAGAGTTAGGCTAGCTGTTTGCCACTTCTTTCAGCCTTTATGCTAAGCTAAGCTAACCGTTTACTGGCCCCAGCTTCATATTCACAGACAGATATGCAAGTGATATATCTATCTTCTCATCTAACTTTTGGCAAGAAAATGAATAAGCATATTTCCCAAAATGTCAAACTATTCCTTTAAGGAACTTGTAAATATGATGGTTAATCAAGCTAACTACTACAAATACACGAAAAAGCACGTTTACATTGAGGCATGAAAGTTCCATTTTGACTTTGGAAATAGTAGGTTAAAAAAAACAATCCCAACTCAAGGTCTTCTTACTTGAGACTCTAGAGCTTTCAACCATATCATATAGTATGAACTTTCATACTTCACTTTTAGACGAGAAGTCCTAAAAGTGCTATGGGTGACATCATAACAGCTACTGAGCTCGAAAGTCAACAGATCCTTCTTCATGAAAACTGAGCGAACTCCATTCGCAGATGATGATCATGTGATTTTGTTGAAGGTTCCAGAAAAAGCTAGTAACTGGACCTTGAGTTGTTTGGTCATGCATGTATACTATTTTCTTACCATTGACGCACATAATACTTTTATCCTGTATCGTTGAGAGCTTTATATAATGTTCTCCAACTTTCCCACTTCATCAACCAACTTAATGTTCCTGTGAACTTTCCAAGTAGTATGAAATGTGTTTTTTTCCAATACATCGAATAACATGTGAATTCAAGGTAAGCAGTAAGAGAGCAAATATGGAAAAATAAAGTTCCTGGCAGCCACTTTGTCCTTATTCTCATTCCACTTGTTTTGAACAGGACAAGCTGCATTTCTTTACCAGCTCAACTCTCCAAAGTGCTGTTAAAATCTATTCAAAATTAATGGAGTGAGCTGGGCGAAGGTCAGCCAGCTCGCTGCACCGTCTTGAAAAGGGCTGGGGCCTGGGCCAGTAGCTTTCAGCACTGTTTGTTTATGGCAACTGCTGTCTTGGGGCACAGGGCCAAACACCACAGCGCGACACAGCTGTCCCCTGAGCCTGTGGACGGTGGCGAGCCACACGCCTGCAGAGACCTGCTGCCCTCAGAGACCTACTGTCCCTGTGGTGGAAGCCTCCTTCCTGAGCTGGGAAAGACAGGGGGATATAATGTCCTGCTCTATCCTCTCCTCCCTCCAACACGTTTCATTACAGCTGGATGAAGAACAATCCTTTCTAAACAATATTCACACTGGCTGTAATTAAAGTTTATAGGAGGAGCCACAAAGCTATTAAAGTCTCCTTACTGCAATTGCTTTTGGAATCAGTAGTTAGCCGCCATATAATTAAGAGCTAAGTATACATTTATAGCAACAAAGCCCCAGAGAAAAAAGAGATTTAATGTCTGATGAAAACCTGCCACTGTTTAGAACACAATGCATGATATATATGCCTGGACTATTAACATTTAAATAGATCCTAATGCATACTTATTTATGAAACAAACAAATGGTTGTGAATCTAGATTTACAGTGGGCATGAAAACCCCCTCTCAAATAAAACAACACAGGGCTGCATTGGTGGGGGGGTGTTGTTTAAGGTACTGGTGAGAAAATTAAAAAAGATCCAGAAAGTCCAGTTTTACAGATTAATACTCGCAGACAGTATTTTACAACTCTGGGAAGTTATCACAGCAGCAACTATTTTATCTTTTGTCACAATAATCGCTAGGTAAACAGTAGAAATCCGGCGTTCATGTTACAAAGCAATCTACCAGGAATGTGCGCTTGCATGTATTTGATTCGCGTTGGCACCCCCACTGTGCTGACGCACTGCATTCAAATGAGAGGCCTCCATTTTTTTCGCACAGGGCTCAAGTCGGTCTAAATGTGACCTAAGGGTCTACAGCTATGCTAGGAGCTCTGTGAGGCTGTACTTAGCTTTGAGCTACATGCTAACATCTTATCAACATGTTAACATACACCCAATGACAATGCTAACATGCGGGTGTTTAGTAGGTTTAATGTTTATCATGTTCCCCATCAGCATGCTAACATTTGCTAATTAGCATTAAACATAAGGTACAGCTGATGCTGATGGGAATGCCATTAGTTTTTCCTGATGACGGGGCAAAGTTAAAAGTCAAGAGATCACCAGTGTTATTACAATTCATTCTGAGGGGAAGATGAATGTCTGTACCAGATTTCATGGCAAACCATCCAATAGTTGTCAAGACATTTCACTCAAAACCACAAATGCTAAGCTCATGGTGGCACTAGACGAAAAGCCAGGAGATCACCAAAGTCGGTAGAATTTATCCTCCGAGTGTCATGATCCCACATGGACACTGTGTGTGTTTGGTCTTCTTCTTCTTCTTCTTCTTCTTCTGTAGAGTTTATTGGCGGTTGGCAAACCAGCTTAGAGGTGCATTACCGCCTCTAAGCTAAGCCTCTAAGCCACTAAGTGTGGAACAGGAGATTATGCAGAAAAAAACAAATAAATAAAAATAAAAATAAAAAAATAAAACAAAGTTTCTTTAAGCTAAATCTGTGTTTTTTAGAAACTTAATAACGTTGTAGTATATCTTGCCTGCTGTTTTCCCCAAGAGACCTGACAATGAAAAGTCATGGTGATTTGCCTTCAGTCCTCAGTGACTGAAACAGGTGACTCCTCTCGATATTGTATTTCCTACAATGAAGTATTACATGTTCGACTGTTTCTGGTTGGCTACAGTATGTGCATTTCCCGGTTGGGTGCTTGCCTTTTTTATATAATGTAGTGTGTGTTTGGTCTTGTGTCTGGTTTTATTTTGTATTCCCAGGTCTTGTTTCTTGCATGTTGTTTATTTCCTGTTTTATTTTGAAATTCTTCCTGTCTTGTTTCTTTAGTTCCTGCCCTCATGTCTCTTTCATTACCCACACCTGCTCCCCTGTGCTCACCTGCCCCTGATTCACTCGTTAACCCCTTCCCTATTTATACCGGTCCTCTTCCTTTGTTTCCTGGTCGGTTCATCCTTGTCGTGTGCCTGGAGTTTCCCCTGTGTTGTTCTTGCCTTCCTGCCTGCATTTCCTCGCGTTGTCTCCTGCCTGTGTTCCTGCACTTCAGTTTTTGAGCGTAAGCTACTTTTGTTAATAAATCGTTCATCTGCACCAGTCTGCCTGTCCCGTCTGTATTTGGGTCCTTCCCCTGCTGCCTAGATGGCAAATCCTGACACTGAGGACCATAAATATCTGTATAAAACTTTATGGCAATCCATCCAATAGGTGTTGAGATACTTCAGTCAGACCAAAGTGGCGGACCGACCAACAGGCAGTGACATCCCCACAGCTGTCCTAATGTAAATATATTACTGAGTCTAAATAAACCAATAAAGTATACAGTATAGCTGCACAAAATGAAAAGTAGGGATTAAATGATGTGACGTATTAAATGTTTAAAGTGAAAGTTAAACTTGTCTCTAATTTCTCTAATTGTTATTTGGTAAATGGTGGTTGTCACAATACACTACAGAACACCCACTGTAAATCAATTATAACAATTTATAACAAGAACACACCCCATAATGCCTCTTTAATCAAGCGCCAATCATCTCTGAATAAAGAGAGAGAGCATGTGATGTTTTTGTACTCGCAGCCAATCTCTGAGTACGTCCTCCTCTCCGCTCAATTGATGCAAGCTGGTGCAGTTAATGCCTGACTTCATTAGCTTGATCCTGAGGCTTCTGTGCAGCCGGAGCTAAGACTGAGACAAATAACGCTTCTCACGATAAGAGGCTACTGCATTCATGCTGAAAATCCTTTCTAAAATTCATTTTAATGCTCCAAAACAAGTTTGTTTATTCTGTGCAGAGTATTGTATGTATTCAAATCTGGCCTCTAAGTTCCTACGGGTGACAGTACAACACCGTTGTTTCTGTACCAATACTTAATATTACTGACACATTTTTCTTCAAAAGGTTTTTAAAATGTACCAAAACAAGCCAAACTAGATAAAAGAAACTTGCTTGATATCCATCATGTATAGCTGCAGACAGTCTGAATTGACCTGTCATACACTAGGCACAGGTGTAACTGATAACATTAATTAAAAGCTGAAAACATCGTTTGTGTTATTAGTTTGACAGCTCACAATGTCAACTGACAATCCAATTTTAATGTCATTATTGTGCCCCACAGTGGAATGCAGTGCTAATATTATTTGGTTGTCAGTCCACCACTTTGGACCAGACTGAAATATCTTGGTAAATTAATTAGTTTGATTGCCATGACAACTTCTGTAAGAAGACCACTGTAAGAAAACTTCATTCAAAATCCCACTGACATTTTGTAATAACACAAATAACTAAAAATCCAGCCTTGGGATAGAAGAACCTTTCTAAATAGTATATCATGTGGTTCACTCCATATGTTTAGATAAGGGTGATAGTTTAGTTGTTTATTTGTGTTTTAAGCTGACCTTAAACACCATTTCTCATAAGCCCTAGGTCCATGGGCGGGTCGAGAGGCCGTGGTTAGTTCAGGCATGTCTGTAATAACAGCAGGACAGACAGGACTGAACAGTGAAGACTTTTTTGGACAGCAGAGATTACAGCTAGAAAGTGGTGAACATTATTTTAGAAGAGAGTGTTGGTGAATATTATAGATATGGACGAAACCTAGTTATGATAAGTTCCCGCTCTGCCGCATTTCCATGGGAGTTGTAGTTTTTTGTATGCTCACAGGGTAATCCTTGTTTAACTTTGTGAAAATCACTAAGGTTTCTGCTTCTAATGGCAAACTAATGGCATTCCCATCAGCCCCAGCTGTTCTTTGTGTTTTGTGCTATTTAGCAAATGTTACTATGCTAACATGCTAAACTGACGATGAACATAATATGTTTATATTATAAACATTACACCTGCTAAACATGTTAGCTTTGTCATTGTAAGCACACTGATGTTAGCATTTAGCTCAAAGCACTGCCGTGCCTAAGTAAGCATGGCAGTAGATTCTTGTTTAAAAGTGATTATGCTAAACTATATAAACATGACTGAATATATATTAAGGCCCAAATCTTGGGTTTGGGTTCAGTATTTAAATTCTTTTTTTTTTTTCATAATGAAATCACAATATCTTTGATACTGACTGACCCACAGGGGGACAACAACTCCAACTTTTGGTGGAAGTTATTTTACAGGATATCCTGGAGTAAGAGAATAATACAGTACTTACACCGACTGGAAAACCAGCATTAGTACCTCAGCATTCAATATTACATTGTTTATGTTTTGACTGTTACATCCACTTCAGTGCTTAGATTAAATTATATTAATATAATATTATATGTCTCCCAAATTGATTAGCTGACCATGAAATGAGATGGGAGGAGAAGTTATTTCCAGCACACTGTGACTCCTTCAAAGACATTATATCAGACACGGTAGCAATTTTTAAACTTTGCCGCTGATCATTTTCCTACCATACTGTTTTAATTCAAGCAGAAAGCTGTGTTCTCACCCGGTGAAGAAGTGAGGCTCTGTGTTTGGATGTAGGCAGGGAGGGCCCAAGTCAGTGAGCACCATGGAGTGTGACCCTGACCCAGCCCCGGGGCTGCACAGATAGCCTGTTTATTTTAGGGAGCCTCTGCCCGCTCTCACTGCTCTCACTTGAGGACAAAAACAGCTGCCTCGTTTCATGTCAGACAACAAAGGGCGCAGTGCAGGGGAGACCGCCACAACTCAGTTTGACCAACTCTGTAGCGCTTTTCTAAGTTAAAGAGAGAGTTAGTTATATAAGTTATAATGGTGTGAAAATTCAAAGTGCACATACACAATATAGAATATCAAACTAGTGGAAGCAATTTAAAGGGTCGATTCAATCAAAATATCTGTCCCTTTTATTTCAGCGTCCACTTCAATGCAACTGAGGTGGATGGAATTTTGTGTGTAATGTTTATAGAATTTAAAAATGATATTTTAAAAATTCAACAGCAACATCTTTTTCCAAACAATGTCCTTGTTATTCTGGGTGATCCACAGACCCCTTTTTCAGGAATTTTAATAGGGACTATTTCTTCAGTAGAAAGTAAATCAAGTGAAAGCTTTTGACCACAACTGCATGACTAGATACCATTATGGGTAAGTAAGAACATATGTTTTTTGTATTTCTTGGTTAACCAACCCTTTAAAGGCTGGATTTCCTGAAGATTTTATTGATTTTGTTCACATTAAAGTGAGACTATGGACGTTTTGCTGAAAAACAAGATAATAAGATAATGGCACAGCGAATTTCCCTTCATTTTGCAAAGATTAAGTTGCTTTAAAGTCATCATTAGGGGACCTGACTGAGAGTGTGTGGGATGGGACCGCAAGAAGGAAACAACAAACATGTGTCCTGGTGAGGTACAGTGTGTTTACTTCTTGTTTTACTTTTGTGATAAAAACTATTTTAATATTTATCAGTAGCAACATCAATGTAGTGTAACAGCAAGTAGAGAAGAGTAAAAAAGTTAGCAAAGTGACTCAGTAATGTCAGTTACACACCAACATTAGCCACCTTAAGCTGGTCATACCAGACCAAGTCAGCCTGTGGCAGCAAAACCCCTAAGTGTATTGAATTGAGCAAGAGTGCTTTTTATTGCTCATGAATTTAGCTTTTCACGTGTTATTTCTTCCTTTAAAAATTACAAAGTCTCACTTTAATGTCTGCCGTAGGATGGCCACCAACATGGGTTTTCATTATAAACTACATCACTGCATCAGAAAGCTGACAGCCTACCTCAGTCTGACCTGGCGCACATGTGGCAGCATGTGCAGTACAGTCCATACAGTATACCGGTAGATCTCTATTTGGTGGTGTGAGATCGGCAAAAACAGGTTATTGTCCATGAGAGGGTTCAAGAGAAAAAGAAAGATATGGCAAGCCGTGGCTTGTTGGGCATGGCACAGGTTAAAAGTGTGGGGTGTGTCCTCTGCTGTGATTTTGTCATATTTATTTACAAATGATTTTGAGTGTTTATCTGAGATCCTTGACAGCACTTTGGGATTTCCAATAAGAGCTCAATCACAGCTACTCGCACTCTATAAACCATTCAGAAGAAACTCTTCAGCTGATGTACTGTAAATAACAACAGACTGATTATTCCACCAAAGTGGATTCCTTGATGAATCTATAAACAGTAATTTTGTGGGAATAAAAACGAACAATAAGCTGATGGGAATCCTCTACTTCCCAAGCGTTACAGTTCCCATTCACTGGCTCTTGGGAAAGATTCTTTGCATTGAGGACTCAGGAGGGAGCTCTGCACTTGTGTTTACAGAGTCAACTCGTGTTCGTCCTGTGATCACAAAATGATGGTGTCAGATAATAGAAGCTGGTTGAGATTTAAAGTTAAGAACAACAGCTTACTCACTTTTTCCCCTCTGGGTCTGTGGAGCAAAAAGTTTGGGATTTGATTTCGGAAGGCAGCCAAAGCATTGTGGGAACAAGAGGTGTAAGGTGAGCTCAGAGACCTACTGGTTCCCAGCCTTCCCTTTGGCTTTCTCACTTTCTCTGCTCGCAGCGCACCTCCAGACAAAAGCATCATTATTGCTCTTGGATTCTTTACTGTTGAATTCTTGGTAGTGAAACGGCACAGAATGAATTAGACGGTTTATGGCCTGTGATGGAGAGAGTTGAATGGATCCGTGACGAGTTAGCCAGCGTCTAGTGTTTCCAGTTATTCAGCCTCTTAGTGGGAAATGTTACACCACACTATTTGCAATAGGCGGTTTTGTCTCTCTCATTAACTATGATGAGCTTGTGGCTGCATTTCCTGGAAGCGTGAGAATGAAATAAATGGTGCCACGAGAGCAAAGTCTTTGTTTTCAGGTGTCAGACCTTATTCTGTGATTTTACTGGATCTCCCTGCAGGTGAAAGGTCAAGGCTGTGAGTGTAAAAGATGTACTGAGGCTTGTCAGCATGTTAATCAGTCTGTTGGCCAGAGGCCCAGGCAGAGAAGAGCAGTACTCTAACAGTATTGTGTTACACAAAACAGGCTCTTCTCACACCATTGAGCTTGTGTCTTAGTTGGGTGGAACCCAACAGGGACTCAGAGTTTTGATACACTCCCAGAGTTTCTCAGAATATAGAAAATACATCACAAAGTACAGTGACCACGTGACATGCGTTGACATTCCTGATATGCCAATTTTTATCATGTTTTTCTATCAACCGTATACACGTATACTGCATGTTAGTGTAAGCTAATAGTGTAATCTGTAAATCAAAAAAAATTTTTTTTTTTTAATGGCTTGATGTCTGATGAAAACCTTAAGAGTAGTACTCCACTGATTTTACAAGTCAAATAATTTACTAGTCATGTTCATCATACTGCTCAGCCTGTGAAAACAAATGGATGTTGTATAATGTCTGAGAAATAACCCAGATGATGTCATCAGAGTTATCTTCGTTTAGGCCTGGACACTACAAACATTTACGGAAACCCTATTACAGAAAACATTACAAACTGGGGTTGTGAAGTTTGAAAGACATGGGCATTTAGTCGGCATTGAAGGGCTAACAAAAGGTGCCATTGAGTTGCATTATGAGAAGTGTAGGATCAATTGTTTTGGGAGCTTGACACATACTGGTGACTAAAGACGGAACTATGTTTCTCCAAAGATAAACGTCTCTGCGAACCTATGCAGGGAAGGGTGTTGTGGGTAACCGTGGCTCGCAGAGAAGCTGATGCGCACACCCCACAATCTCATCAACGCATTGTGCGGTTCTGTCAAGCAAGCTGATTGGTTAACTCAACTCCTGTCAGGATGCTGGTCCGAAACAGAGCCGAAAAACTAACATAAATGTATCATATACAAGTGAAAATGAAACAGCTAGGTCAATATATCTGAGACATGCAGCCAGAAGAAGCATAATTCTAGTTTAAAAGCACGGATAATAATAATAACTTTATTTATATAGCACCTTTAAAAACAGAGGTTACAAAGTGCTTTGACAGACAAAGCAAAAGAAGGATACTCTGAAAGCAATATAACAGAAAGCCAAACAATAAAGCAAAACAAAAGTAAGATAAAAAATTGAGAAAAAGAATAAAAACAGTAAAAGCAATAAAAAGACAGTGAAAATGGCATCACATAAAAGCAAGTCTATAAAAATGGGTTTTAAGAAGTGATTTAAAAGAAGTTACTGATTCTGCGAGCCTTATCTCTTCAAGCAGATTGTTCCAAAGATTAGGTTAACTTAGCTTAGCATAAAGACTGGAAGCAGGGGGAAACAGATAGCCTGACTCTGTGAACTATTTCTTGTTGAAAAACAGCCGGGAGTCTACTAAGCCGGTGGATAGATAACCGTTTGTTTGTCAAGAAATAGTTACACTACGTAACTCCTTCTAAAACCACACATTTCTGTTTGTGTCAGACTAGCTGTTTCCCTGTGCTTTCAGTCTTTATGCTAAGCTAATCGCCTTTTCTGGCATAAACCAAAAGTCACTCTCTCGCCTCCAACTAGTTCAGAACGCAGCAGCTCGGCTTCTTACTGGTTTTAACAGATGACATCACATCACCCCAATCCTGGCTTCTCTACATTGGCTCCCCGTTACATTTAGAATTGATTTTAAGATTTTACCGATCACTTTTAAAGCACGTCTGAGTCTGGCCCCAAGCTATATAGCAGAAATGTTGACCCCATATGAGCCAGTTCGCAGCCTTAGATCCTCAGGTGGGGCCATTCTGGCCGTTCCAAAGTCGAGGCTTAAATCTAAAGGTGATCCTGCTTTTGCCATCAGGGCCCTTCGGCTTTTGAACGACCTGCCCGAGGAGATAAGGCTCGCAGAATCAGTAACTTCTTTTAAATCACTTCTTAAAACCCATTTTTATAGACTTGCTTTTATGTGATGTCGTCTTTTTTTTCATCGTCTTTTATTGCTTTTGTTTTTAATTATTTTTATTTGTATTTATTGATCATTATTTTACTTAATTTTTTTAATGTATTTATTTTTAATCTTGCTTTTGTTTTGCTTCATTGTCTTTTTATTGCTTTTACTGTTTCAATTATTTTTATTTTTATTTATTGATCAATTATTTTTATCTTGCTTTTGTTTGTTTGTTTGTTTACTGTTGGTTGGTTTTCTGTTGTTTGGTTTTCTGGGTATGCTCCTCTTGCTTTGTCTGTCGAAGTACTTTGTAAACTCTGTTTTTAAAAGGTGCTATATAAATAAAGTTATTATTATATTATTATATTTTTTATCTCAAAGACCAATAGTTCTGAACCTCAGCTGGGATTTAGGTTGTTTCATTTGCTTTCTTACAGATATGAGAGTATCATAGCACCTTACACCCTGAACTGTGGGCTTCAATGTGCAAAAGTCCTTATCTACTCGATAATATTTAAAGCCAGACTATGTAACTTTTGAAAGAAGCAATAACACATTCCTCCTCTTAAAAATCAAAAGATGAATTCATGGTCAATGAAACACACCCTTCACTGACTTCATGACTCTTCTCTACCTGTGCTACTATTAGTTTATGTTTTAGTATTTACCATTATTAATTGTCATGTGTGGGCACAGTTGTCACTGTTAAGCAAACTTCTAGAACACTGCTAGAATGATTTTTGAGGGGAAATCCCAAAAGTGGGGTGTGTTACATCTACTATTATTGGTTTGTTTGATGAGCATGTAGCCTTTAACATGTAATTGTATCATTACACAAACCGTGAATTTTGAATGATACAATTTGGTGTATTTCCCTCAAAATTCCCACACTGCGGTTTGACTAAACTAACTACTATTCTCTGATCTGAACAATCTTCAACATTTGTTGTGCTCCCCCGGCACCTAAAGAGCACAGGATGTTTTAAGGCTTGTCGGGAAACAAGCTCACCGGCTGTTTTACAGCCAGTTTGCTGTAAATACCTGTAAAATGTCAGTCTCTCTTTGCCAGCCAGACAACAAAGCACTGAAGGATAAGCAGAAGTGGTGACATAAGCACAGCCGTGATTGTGAGGTCTTACATCATCGTCCACCATTCATGGCCTCTGTGCTGCAAAGCTCGGTTCCCTTGACAAACTGTGCTGATTGCCAGTGTCCTCCATGTTGGACTTTTCCCCCTCTGTGTTCAGCACTTGAATCACAATTCTGGGAGAGGATTTGAATCAACCTTGAATTATGATGCAAAAATTCCTCTCGCTTTTATTAGTTTATAGATAAAACTGTGAGCCAAATGTCCATTTACAGGTGTATCCGAATCGTCCATGCCTGTCTCTGGCATATTTACAGCTGGCACAGGATTCTCCTCAGGCAATGTGTAATGGAAAAGTACTCCAGTGCCAGAAGAGCCATAGCAAGCTTTCTATTACTGTGCCTGGCCTTGGACACAGCAAGAGCAAGACGGTGAAAGATAAGGCTGTCTCCACTTGCTCGGTTCCCTAGCTGTGTTTGTCCTTAGACAGGCAGACACCTTTATCATGCCCAGGAGTCTGGGTCAGACACAAGATCTTTCTGACTGCCTTTAAGATCCAGTTCAGAGCCATTAGTGTAACAGGACGGATAGTAGATTACAAATCTAGACCTCAGAGACCTCAAACAAAGATTACAAATGTACTGTTCCTTACACAATGTGCATTGTGCAATGTGCTGGGCAGAAGTTTAATTTTGCAGTCCATAAGAAATTTGTTTAGTTAAATCTCCATAATCCAGTGTAGATAGTATATCCAATTAGACTTTTTAGTTTTGGAGAGAGGACAATATGTTTATATATATATGTGCATATAAGGAACATCAAAGATTTGTACTTTGTAGTTTAAAAAAAGCTTTAAATTTCATCAAAAGCAGGATGTAACCTGGTTGGTTTGCAGTGGAGTCGATGGCATAAGATGATATCTTCAACACAAAAATGGACATTGCAATACTCAGCTGGAAAGTGAATATTTTTTAAGCATAGAGTAAGTAGCAGGGGGCCTCATATTGATTCTTGTGGAACACCTTTATCAACCTTTCTTGGGAATTGATTTAAAACCATCTGCAACAACAGTCTACCAGAAACATCTGATTTTGACCAGCTCTAAGCAGAATCATCAAAAACAACGGAAAGTAGCTTATTTAATAAAAAGTGTGATCAACAGTATCAAAATTCATGGACAGATCAAGCGAGTTAACAATTTCATTCACAGCAGCACTTGCAGCAGGTGGTACTATACAAACTAAAGCCTGACTGCTGTGGCTGAAGGACATTATTATCTGTCAGAAAGGCACGTAGTTGTGAGTTTACCAGTGGTTCTAGGATATTAGACAGACATGAAAGCTTAGATATAGGCTGACTGAACAGGGATCAATACAAGCTTTTTTTATTTTAATTTTTCAACTTCTTTTGACTTTAGTATTTGCTTCAATTGCGATGAATTCTGAGTATTTTTGACACATTTTTAAGCAAGTGTCAAAGAGACAAATTATGCATGTGAAGACATATATTCTAAATATAATACTCCTATTGTTCAGTACAGGTTTTAAGTGTGTGTTTTCAGTGTTACAGAGTCTACGTTAATAAATAGAGGCTTTTTATTCCAGGACAGTATAGATGATCTCAAATTCACAATGGAGAAGGGAGATCCTGATCATTTTATATCAAAGTCAAAACTCGGGCTTTAGGATGAACATTAGAGAATTGAATGTCTTTATTCTTGGAATAATTTTAGTGTACAGTCAATACTGGCTTGTTTCAACTGAGAGTGGAAAAAGATTCAACAGCAAATATACAACCAAATGCCAAATGGCCAACCATGCGGGTAATACGGGCTCTGATCAGTACTATTTCTCTGCTCTACAATGCCAGAGGCTATGTTTACTCTCTCATTTCAAGGTTAGACAGCGAGGAGAATATTAGTGTGGACCATTTTGGCTGGCGTACGTCTGTGTGTCACGTGAGGTGTACCATACATGACAGATGTTTGAAAGAATGCCTTAAAATGTATCCTTTTTCCAACATATCTACTTTGGATGGGTGCATCTTTGATGAAATCATGATACAAGTGATAGTAGTAGTGACAGTAGTTATTCAACTTGTGCTAAGAGACCAGCAGGCTTTCAAGTCAGAATGAACAACTGAGGTAAGAGAGCATTTAAACCATAACGGTTTACATGCTTTTTTGGGAGAATTTCCTCTGAATGAAGTCAGTGATGAGGGCATCAAAGTGGGTAATAAATTGAGATTTTGAATAATAAATAAATGAATACTGTGAATACAAATGCACCCAGAATTTAAAAAGACCTGGATGGGAAATCAAACAGGTGCAAATAAAGAAACATCTGTCATGTTAAGGGGAAGCTTTCAGAAAAAAACTCGTATAGCACAGTAAGGGGGATTTATATACGGCAGCAGAATGGGCTTTGGTGTGTGAGGTGCACAGAGAGAAAGGTTGCCTAAATCTGTGGCACATACTGATTCCCCATTTAGTGCAGCTAATGACAATGTAAGAAGTAACTGTGATGAAAATAGAGACGTTAGACGGAACATCTTTACTGACGTAAGCTCCATAAATCTGATCTAGCAACTGGACAGGCACAGAGTCACACTCAAGTGCAACAGAGCCAAGAAGGAGGAGGGAAACCCAAGGCATTACATTATATGAAGTTCATTTTGTGAAGTAAAAGTTCAAAAGTGTTTCATTTAATCATAGCTAACATTTGTGGGTCTTTGAACAGGTGTCAGCCCTGTTAACAGGAATAGTCCGACATTTTGGGAAATACCTTTATTCGCTTTCTTGCCAAGAGTTCGATGAGAAGATCCATACCAGTCTTGTATCTGTATGCTAAATATGAAGCAACAGCAAGGAGAGCTTAGCTTAGCATAAAAGCTGGAAAGAGAAAAACAGCTAGCCTGGCTCTGTCCAAAGGTAACAAAAATCTGCCTACCAGCACCTCTAAAGCTCACTAATTTGTGCTGACTTAACAAACCAGATACATAGTGTTAATCAGTGAGCTTTAGGAGTGCTAGACGGATTTTGTTGCCTTTGGACAGAGCCAGGCTAACTGTCTTCCCTTTTCCAGTCTTTATGCTAAGCTGAGTTAGCTGACTGCTGGCGGTATCGTCATATTTACCGTACAAACATGAAAGTGGTATCTATCTTCTCACCTAACTCTTGGCGAGAAAGCGAATTAGCGTATTTCCCCAAAATGTTGTGATATTCCTTTTAATGGTGCTGGTAGGCAGATTTTACATATCAAGCTAGCTGGTTCCTCCTGTTTCCAGTTTTTATGAAAAACTAAGCTAATTAGCTGCTGTAGCTTCATTTTTATTGTAAAGACATGAGACTGGTATCAATATTTTCATCTAACTCAACAAGAAAGCGAATAAGCGTATTTCCAAAAATGTTGAACTATTCCTTTAAGCGTTCAGCTTTTATTGTAGCTGAACCCTGAGTTCCTTGAATTTCCCTCCTCTTTGCATACGCCTGAAACCCTCGACTCAAAAGAGCACATTTCAATGCCGAGTGGGTTTTTTTTACCTGTCTGAAACATACACCAGATTTCCTGTTTTGAGTCACGAATGCCTTTGTACCAGAAAACGTGCATAAAACCAAACAATACCTCCAGAGAGGAGGAAATGAACAGTGGAGCAAATACCTCAAATAGGAGGAAGTGACACTGTGACACTGTGCAGAGCACAGTGGATTAAACAGAGAAACTAAACAGAGGTGGCTTTGTTGGAAACAAGTTTGAATGTGAAGGCATCACAGATTAGATTCAACATTCAAGTAACCAGTAAACCGCCACCGATGGCGGCATAGAGCGAATAGAAGTCCTCTGACAGAAACACACCGACAGGATACAAATAACCTCTTTCCCAGCGTTCATATAAACACTCAGCGACATGTGTCGAGGTGCCTGCCAGCAGCAACTGAGAATAAACATATTAAATCTCTGCCTCATAGGAGGGGGAACCAAATACATCAAATCAGCTCTGTATGGGAAGTTAAACAAGACGGGAATGACAAAAGACCTGAAATAATCCAATAGCCCAACACTTGCTTTTTGTCTTTGCATGTGCATTAAGAGGCTTGGACTCAGTTTTGTGGCAGCAGATAGTGCCTTGTGGGTGCTGAGTGATGCGGATCTGTAGCCATTAGTTTACTCAGTGGCTCTGGGATTTGTGGTCAGGGTTTAGTTTAGGCCACAAAGGCAGATTCTGAGGCACCTGAAAAGAGCAGCGAGAGACGTTGGCTGAAAAGACATCACAACAGGTGGACATTTGTCGGACATTGAGACAGTAGACAGAGTATTTGTATCTATATGACTGCACTAGACTGGCTTTTTTATATTCCACATATTCCAGAGCTCTGAGAATATTTTGTTTCATTACCAGGTAACAGTAAATACATATTTCATCCCCAAAAGGCACTTTTGGGGACCATCCCCTCGGTCCAGTCAGTGTAACTGTGAATGCTGGAATGCCGTGGTGAGACACGTTACTGACCAGTGTTTGATGTCAGGTTTGGTATGTGACACATGGTTGAGCAACAAATGATGTGTCGCCCCTCCCCTCCCTTCGGGTCAGAGAAATTCAGAAACAACAGAGCAGCGGTATTTGAACTATTATGTGTGACGTACAGACAGTAATACAGGGGCTGCGCGGTGTTTCTTTCACTTCATCTGTGACATCTGTGTATGACTAACAGGATCATTTACACTCACTCCCCTAATTTTATAAAAAAAATCAACTTGACTAACGGGATCATTTACACTCACTCCCTTAATTTTATTTGTGGGGCATAAAAAAAGCAACTTGAAACTGACAATGGAGGTTTCTGAGCTGCCTGAAAGGCCTGTTTTCGTAAAGCTTGATATGGTACCAAGTCAGACTTTCACTGGTTCCAGCTTCTCCAGTTGTAAGACTTGCTGTTTTTCTCTGTTGGTTATCATTGCAACCTAAATATATTGGGGGTTTTGGTGCAGTGGACAGACAAAACAAGCAAACTGAAGAGCTCACCTTGGGCTCTGGGATCTTGGCAATTTGTTCAGCCACGGCTCCAGGGATGGCAACGTCGGCTGGTTCACTACTTTGGTCCAGGGGTGGGACTGACTGGCATACAGTTTTGTACAGACATTCATGGCTCCCAAATGACGCATCTTAATGACTTTGGTGACCTCCTGACTTTTCCTCTTGCCATCATAATTTGAATTTGTCCAATGCTTTGGTTTATGACCAAACAGTTGCAAAACTATTCCCATCAGCCTCGCTGTACTTTGTATTTAACGCTAATAAGCAAATGTTAGCATGCTAACGTGCCACACTAAGATGGTGAACCTGGCAAACATTACACCTGCTTAGCATCAGCACGTTAGCGTTGTCATTGTGAGCAAGGTAGCATGTTGACCTTAGCATTTAGCTTCAAGCACTTCGTTGTGGAGGATGAAAACAAAAAAAGGATTTCCTCTCAGACGTCAATATCGTATCCTCTGCACTGCATCAGACCCTGTGTGAATGAAAACTGTAAACTATGGTTTGTTTTTTGAAAATGTAACACCTCTTTATCTCATTGCTTACAAATCTAAGAAAGCTGACCAGTTGGAAAGACTTTTATCTAAAGACAGGAGGTGATAAGTGACACTCAGGATGCTTGTCCCATAACTGAAGCTAATGTGGAATGTGTTGTGTACAGTACACACAGATATATGACTTATCTCCACCATTGAGAGGGTTAGCTTATCGACACTTCTGTCAAGCCAGTTATGTAAAACTAGGCCTGATCTCCTCAATGCCAAATACGAAGGTGATTTTATGCGTTTCTTAGGACATAAGGGAACATGTGGTCTTTAACGTTGCATACAAGCCTATTATATGGTGTATCGATGTTTGAACTCTGAGGGGTGTTTTTCAAGTAACCTGCTTTCATACTGACAAATGTCACCAAAAAACCAACAACTTTCATGTAGGAAATGAGTCAAACCCTCATCTCACTTTACTCATAAGTTTGATCACTTGAAAAGAAAAAAAGCAAGTAATATGCAAATGTTTGTGTTGACTGAAAAGCTAATGTAAAAAAAAAAAAAAGGTCTTTAGACAGGATTTAAAATGCCAACAGTGAGGGAAAACACGACAGTGGGAGGTAAACTGTTCCACAGCTGTGGGTAACAATGGAAAATGTTCGATCATCCTTGGATTTGAACTTGGACCGTGAAAAGGAGAGTCTGACTAAATCATTTCAGGGTCCAGGTGGAAATCAGAAACATAAACTGCTGCCTCAAAACTTTAAACTCAAGTGAACCTGCCTTGGACTCAAAGGACTCACACAGGAGCCAAGTGTCATTTTGCTCTGCGTGACTCTGAACTGACTGTGCATGTAATCACACGGAATACTTTTGGTATTTTATCTAAGCTTTGGGAATGTGGTTTTTAATCCAAGGCCTTTATAGAGATGTCCTGGGTGAAGCAGGTTTACGTCAAAAAGTTTGCGAACATCATTGGTAGGATGAACTGGAATCAGTCTGGCTTGATTGCACTGTCTCCAAACATGTACCATGTATGTAAGTATGCAGGTAGTATGAGTGTATGGCACGCACACACTGTTACAGCGAAGAAAGGACACTAACAGTAATCACAGCTACTGTAGGTCGGTACTGAAATGACACATTTCTGGAGTAAACTGTCTGCACAGTTCAGTGAAAGTGAAAAGTAAGAAAACTATACTGATTTAATGTTACTGGAAGGGTAATTACACACTTTTACTCAACCGCTGTAGTATAATTTAGTGCTACAGCTGCCTCTAAATTACTTTCCCTTTAGATACTGCAACATTTCTTTATTTAACTCATGCATTCGGTAACCACAATGGATAGGAAATCTGGTTAAGTCTATCTAACACTGAGACCAACAGTCCCAGAGTGAAATAAAGGACTACTGCAGTGTTACAGTGTGATATAGTGTATATTTTTAAAAACGTTTTTAAACAAGGCAACAGGCACCACAAAATGTGTCATTACCTTCGTTCATTACACACAAACTGAGAAACATGACTGCCAGAGGTAAGGAGAAAATCAAGCAATGACACTTAAATTAAGAAATAAATGAAAAAGAAAAGAAATCGAAAAAATAAACTGGATGTAACTAAAGAAAGTGGGCCTGTCATAAGTTTGCACATTGCCCCCTCTTGTGGCGGAGAGTGCTTACGACGCGCTTCCGCCATTGCTTACGCAAATTCCGGTTGTGCAGCAGCCATTTTGTCTGTTCGGGCAAGTCCACCCTGACGGTTAAGAACTGCAGTTCCACCTTTAGGAAACAACTTGAAATGTTGTTGTGGCATTTCTGTTTCACGTCATCTACTATCTGAGCGCCGCATAAAATTTGTAGCACGATTTTACAAGCCGAAGGGGGCCCTCCTCTTCGAGACAGAGCCATCGTTGAGCGTGGAAAACGCGGGTCAGCTGAGACATGTCGTGTGAAGAAAGCTACTTGGCCATCATACGTTATCTTACCGATGAACGGGAGCCATATGCGCCGGGGACGCCCGGCAACACCAAGAGGAAGATACGGAAAGCGGCTACTTGCTACGTTGTGCGAAACGGCACTTTGTTTTATCAGCGTCGACTGAAGGGCCAGAAGGATTTCACAGAGCTGGAGGTTGTGCTGCAGGACGGCCGGAGGAAGGAACTCATCAACGAGGCGCACATTACCGAAGGAGGGGAGCACCTCAACCAGCAGCTCACCTGGGAGTCCATCTCCCAGAAGTACTGGTGGAGAGGTAAGATACTGAAGACAGGTCACGGTAGCTACGTGGATACAGTCACGGTCAGGGAATTCAAATCAGCCGGAGAACCGGTGTAAACACAAACCTGTGTCAAATTGAAATGCGCCACCCGTCACAGCCGTACAGAGGTACCCTGTCTCCATCTCGTGGTTGGTTAAAGTGTTGCGTTCTTCGTTGGGCCATTTGTTCTTTTGTCGTTATTTGTAACCCTCGCAGTATTGAGAATTAATTTTAAGTGCGTATGAAGACCGCGATACGGACGGGAAGCTGAGTTTACTAACCATGTAATTGCACGTGAACGCACCACTCAGACTTTTCAAACATCTCTACACAAATATATGAGATGAAAGAAATGTGGGCGCAATTATTATTTTATATTTAAGCAAAAGTGCTAAAAACAAAATCACTGGTATCGGTGCCTCAAATGTCACTATTTTCATGTAGTTTTAGTCTTTTATGATATAAACTGTCTATGTAATGTCTTTGGGGTTTTGACTGTTAGACAAAAACTGCAGTATGAAGATGTCACCTTGGGCTCTGGGCAATTATGATTGGCAAATACTTGGCAGGTTAATGGATAGAATGGAAAAATTAATGGGTAGTTAAAATAAGTGCAGCCCTAATTTTGATTGGAGTTGTTTAAAATGATGGTGTTGTCACTGTGGGTGACGTGTCCTTTTATTTGACGCCCTCAGGTATCCTGAAGCACGTCAAAGACCACATCAGAGAGTGTGCTCAGTGTCAGAGCAGGCGGGGTGCCGACGACGGCTCCGGACCCCGACTGTTGTCCCGGCCGGGGAGACGCAGGGCGGCTGCCAACGTGAATGACGAGGAGGATGAGGAAGAGGAGGAAGAAGAGGGAGATGATAGTTTATTCCAGAGCGACCCATCTTGTCAGCTGAGATACAAATTGGCCAAGACGATGGCCAAGCACGAACTGGTCTTCGTATGTTTCACAGATTTTTTTTAAAGTTTCAGTCCTAATAATCACTAAGGTGTCATATTGCTTGCCCTAGAGTCTTTTGTTAATTGAGTCTTTGTTGGTGTGTATTGTGTGTGTGTGTGTGTGTGTGTGTGTGTGTGTGTGTGTGTGTGCGCGCTCTTTTCAGGTGGACAGCAAGGGTGAGGTGAATCAGTTCCTGCCCAAACACAGCCAAACCATGTTGGACAAACTCAACCAGCAGCGGCTCAGCAATCAGTTCTGTGACATCACCCTGCTGATCGAAGGGGAGGAGTACCGCGCACACACCGCTGTGCTGGCGGCGTGCAGCGAATACTTCAACGAGCTCTTTTTTGAGAAGGGGGCTGCCTCCACACACGAAGCTGTGGTCGACCTTTCCGGTGAGACTTCGTTATTCTCATTTTCTGTTCCGAGTGTTTTTGCGCAGCTGCTCAGTTTTAACCTTCGTTCTTCTCTCCAGGTTTCACCAAAGCCAGCTTCCTCCCGCTGCTGGATTTTGCGTACACTTCCTTGCTTACCTTTAATTTCTGCATAATGGCTGATATTGCTAACCTAGCCCGGCATTTGCTGATGACAGAGGTGCTGCAGATATGTGAGTCTGTGCACAAGCAGGTAGAGGAACAGAAGCTGACGGTGTATCAGAGGGGAGACGTGCACACTGTGGTGTCGAGCCAACCGGCTGCTCAGGAGGGCTTAAAGGATGAGTCTGGTGCCTTTGTGGTCACCATACAGAGTGATGGCAGGGCAGTGGTCACCCATGGCGCTCTTGCTGTGACGGGCGAGCCCTTAACTTTTGTTGCACCTTCCGAAGAGGCCTACATCCAGCAGCCAATGACTGTTGTCACTGAAGCTGTAGAGGGAGACAAAGTGCATCATGGGGAGGCAGGACAAGATGAAACTGTGACTCTGATCACTCACAGTGGACCGGCCGAGCCAGGAGAGACTGTCACTCTTATCTCACGCAGCTCAGAAGAAGGAATGGAGGGGGAGACGATGACTGTGGTCACCCACAGTGGACAGGCGGGAGCCAGCGAGTCTCTCGCTGTGGTGTCGGCCTGCCTGGCGATGGAGCAGCCACAAGTTGCTGAAGCAGGGGTCTTTGTCGTAAACGTGGACCCAGACAAAGCGGGCCCCTCAGAGATCGTCCAACTGGCATCTGCCGTCGCCTCTGAAGCAGCGACGCCGCCTCAGGAGAAGCTAGAATCAGCACCTATACCCCAGAAACGTAAACGAGGGCGTCCAGCCAAGGTGAAGAAGGAGGTGGAGGTAGAGGAGTTCGTGCCACTGGAGGAGGAGGACCCCTCTGCTGATGAAAGCCACGGAGACAAGCAGGAGATGACGTCAGATGACCCCAACAAAAGACGACTCAGGCAGCGCTCTATTGCTGAGGGCGGTTATGCCCGGTTACATATGGGGCTGGAGGATGAGGAGGAGGGGAAGAAAGGTTCAACCCCGCCGCGTGCCGCCACCCCTAAGGTACATCATTCCATTTGAATGAAGTCTTTTGTATATATATATATATATATATATATATATATATATATATAATTATTTTTTTCCCTATCCAGTGTTTTGTTAATAGTGAAAAATGGTAGATGTGTTATAACATGAACGTGTTTTTAGGTGGGACAGAGGCCAGGTAAGAGAGGAAGACCACCAAAGCAGCCAGTGGAGACTCAAGGTGAAGGACAGTCTGTGTCTGAATCGGGGGCAGATCCTGAGGCCAGTGCGGTGGAAAGCGCGACGACGGCAGAGCTCAGCACAGATGAGGCTGGGACGAAGGTGTCAGAGCCAGAGGCCGGACCCAAGCAGGATCAAAGCCCAGCAGAGAGTGCTGTGGACGGAGAGCACACATGCTCTGAGTGCGGCATGTCCTTCCAAAGACGCTACGCTCTCATTATGCACACATTAAAACATGAGAAAGCTCGTGGATACAAGTGCAGCGTAAGTACTAGTGTTGGTCAGCACGTCACATTTAATTGTTAAAGTTATATTGTGAAAATGTTCTGACCAGGGTGTTTCTGTGTCCTTGTAGCTGTGTAGTAAGGAGTTCCAGTACGCTGCCTCACTCCGCGCCCACCTGGCCCGACACAAACAGCAGAGCAGTCAGCGAGCACCCGTCGCCAAACCCTCAGTGGAACACAGCTCTGAGGGCAAGGCTGACAGCGATTTGGACGAGAGGACTCTGTCGCCACACACCAAAAGAGAATTTGTTTGCGACATCTGCGGGAAGACCCTGCCGAAGCTCTACTCCCTGCGCATCCACATGCTGAATCACACGGGTGTGCGGCCTCACTCCTGCAAGGTCTGCGGCAAGACGTTCGCCCACAAACACAGCCTGAAGATGCACAGAGCGCTGCACGACGTCACCAAACAGTTCCAGTGTGAATACTGCAAGAAGTCTTTTGTGAGCAAGCGGAGCATGGAGGAGCACACCAGCCTTCATACAGGTCAGTGCAGACTGCGCTTGAGGGTCATTATCCTTTAAGGGTCCGTTCACCCAAATTACAAAACAAATCTTTTTTTTATTGGTCCACGTTTTGAGATCTCTGTCTCTGCCACTCCAATAGAGTGCTGCAGGGATGATGTATATTTGTAGGCCAACGAGGAAATTAGCATCGCCCTGGTTCCCTCGACAAAAAGTCAATGGGATTTTTCCTTTTGGATTGTTGCAGAAAATAAGCTCCTTTACAAATAAAAGTTTGATACTTAGACGTTTTGTTCAGCAAGATAATCTTCACAAATGAACATCACTTTGATGATTTTTGAAGCGTTAAATGCATTCACTAGAAGTAAAAAGCTAATGTTAGGCTATAAACCAACTACACCGCGGTCACATGACTTCAGCGTCACCCCCACTAAACTTCCAACTTGTAATTTGATTTCACACGCTTACCTCTTCCACAACGAGGCTGTAAGGCTGGACGAGTGAGTAGACGAGTTTCTGTGTTCGGCGTGATGACGTTTAATGCAAACGCCTTTTTTAAGACACGTAAAAGCTTCCAAATTCACGAGTGGGGTATTTACTGACGAAATTATGTCGTAGAACAAAACGTGAAAATCTCTTAAACTTGTGTTAACCACAGACCTTATTTCAGGCCTCTAACCAAAAACCCATTCAGAAACCCACTGACTTCCAGACGAGGGAACTGGATGTGCAAAAATGCTGACTCATTTCTGGGTTTTAGGACTCATTCCTGCAGCACTCTATACAATGGAGGTGATTAGAATTTTTTTCTTGGTGCTCACGGCATAGAAAAACTCCGATGAAAAAAATCAACAGTGTAGGTTGAACAGTAGGGTCCATTCCTGTTATATGAAATTGTTTCAATGAAAGCTGTCCACAACGAATTATTTGAATTATTTATTATTTTAATTGAATTAAGTATTGTTACCGAATAATAAAAAAACAAAAATTCATACCACGGAGCTTCACGTCCTGTTGTCAGAAATCAGCAGATGAAACCCTCACAAATGAAGTGTTGTCACAAGTTGTATCAGGGGACCCGAAAAAATTAGAAAATATTGATACCTGCCATTGACATGTTGTCAGAGCAGCACTGTAGTGTGACAGAGATAAAGAGAAGAATAGTTTGACATAAAGTCAGATACTAAAAACATGATGCTAAACAAAGTGGACGTGACTTTAATGGGGAGTGGTCACAGATGGACGAGAGAATATTACACAGCAGGTGATGTTACACTGTCGGGCACATGGTGTTCCTTTGCACACTGACTTACAGGAGAGAATTGTCCTAACAACTACTGAACTGTATAAGTTGCTGGGCCAAAATATGCCAATAAAAAGACCAAAAAAAACCAAAACCTTGTTGAAGCTCTCAGTAAATTGCAATGATGATTATGTGATGAACCGAATATTCATTGAACACATTTAAACATCCATTCAGATTCAGGCATTACGATTGTTAAGTCAAACAGGTGTTTTTCACCCGTGTAAGACAGCCCTACGAGGACATTCGAAATACGAGAACATTGGTGAATGCAAGTTCATGGCACATACCCATTTAAGAACATTGTGGGGGGAGGTAGAAATGTGAGAGAGACGGATATCTTAAAACCCACGCGGATAAATACCAAACTATATGCATGGCAGGACAACACTAACGGCAAGTGAGGAAATGTTTTTGTCAGTTTGTAAACGGAGCCTTTTCTCAGATAAAACTGTAAATTCAACCAGATGTTTGTGGCTGTTTTCACCATATACCATGAAATCCTTTAACAGGTGAATCAAAGTACCTATGCAACACATGTGGAGCAACTTTCCATCGAGCCTCAGCTTTGAGCAAACACTTGAAGAAGCACCAGCCCAAACCTGAAATCCGTCCATTTCCTTGTGCTCAGTGAGTAACTGTTGATCTCTCTTTAATGATTCAATGGGAGAAGGCATTCATCGTGATGATGTTAAAATGTGTTTCCTCGTGTTACCTGCAGCTGTGATAAGAGGTTCTATGAAGCAAATGATCTCCAGCAGCACATGAACAAGCACATGGGCCTGAAGCCGTTCCAGTGCCAGGTGTGTGGGAAATGCTACAGCTGGAAGAAGGACTGGTACTCCCACGTCAAGTCCCACAGTGTGGCAGAGCCATTTAAGTAAGTCTAACAGAGTCGAAATCCGCGATGTGCTTTCGTTAACATGGTACCCAGGACATCTCTGTTTGCGTACTGGAGTCTGCGTATTAATCCCGTTTGATTCGTCCCCTCAGGTGCAATGTGTGTGGGAAGGAGTTCTTTGAGAAGGCCCTGTTCAGGAGGCACGTGAAGAAGGCCACGCACGGGAAGAAGGGCCGAGTAAAGCAGAATCTGGAGAGGGAGTGTGAGCAGTGTGGTAGAAAGTTCACTCAGCTCCGAGAGTACCGACGCCACGTCAACAACCATCAGGGTAAGACTCCCATCTTGACAGGAAGAGTCTAAATCCTGGTGTGGTCCTGTGTTTGTGGAAGTTCACTCTTTCCCCCCTCTCTTCCAGGAGTGAAGCCTTTTGAATGTCTGACCTGTGGCGTTGCCTGGGCCGATGCCCGTTCTCTAAAGCGTCACGTCCGCACGCACACAGGAGAGCGACCGTACGTGTGCCCCATGTGCCAGGAGGCCCACATCGATGCACGCACTCTACGCAAACACATGGCCAAGTACCATGGGGACAACCTGCCCGGGAAGATCATGCTGGAGAAGGACACCCTCCAGTTCCACAACCAGGGCACCCAGGTGGAGCACGCTGTCAGCATCCTGGCATCCGAGCTGCCTCCTGAGCTCCGGCCGGCCCAGCAGCCGCCCTCAGATGAGATAGAGACGGTGCTGATCACAGAGGAGACTGTGGAGGCCGTGGAGGCCGTGGAGGCCGTGCAGGCTGTTGAAGCTGTTGAGGCTGCAGGTGACGGCTCGGTGGCGACGCTCTCAGATCAGGGCATCATGCAGGTTGTGAACTACGTCCTGGCCCAGCAGGCCCTCACAGGGGGCAAGCTCGAGGAAGCACCAGAGGTCATTCAGACGATGGAGGTGGAGGTCGCTCACGTGGAGGTCGAGTAACTTTGTGCCAGACAACAGGATTCCCACACAGATTGACCACATTGTTTCTCAGTCTGTATAAAATGTAACAGAATGTAAAAAGATTGCTATTTTTTTGAGAATGTAAATACCACAAGTGAAACATGAGTGAAGTATTCGCTGTTTGTTCAGCCCACAACTGTGTATTGGATGAGTTGTGTGCTTACACGCATTCACATTTCTGTGTTGTATGTAAATAGATTTACAGTTACAAGACTTGTGTTGTTGCGGACTGAGAGAAGCTGTGAGACTTTACTGTAGCAAAACGTTGGTACTCCAGTGATCATGGCTGTGGGTTCTTTACTCCCCCAAGTGTCGGCTTAATGGATGAGCAAATAAAAAATGTCTACATTTGTTGGACATTTCACTGTCATTGCCAGTTACATTATATTTATTTATTTATATATATATATATATATATATTTATATTTATATTTATATATATATATATATTTATTTATGTATTTATTTTTATATATATTTATATATATATATTTATATATTTTATATATATTTTTTATATATTTATATATATATTTTTATATATTTTTTATATATATATATATATATATATATATTTTATATATATATATTTTTTTTTTATATATATTTTATATATATATATATATTTTTATATATTTTTTATATTTATATACATTTTTGTTATTTTATATATATTTGTTATATTTATATATATATATATTTATATATATATATATATATTTATATATATTTATTTATATATATATATATAATGTATGTATATTATAGGAACATATTGCTTTGCAGGTACTTTGGAAGTTGCAATGCCAACTGGTTTAAATCATCAGCACAAAGTCAACATTTAGATGACTCTAATAGGAATCTAAACTGAAATTTTAAAACTTAAGATTCAACATTCAGAATCAAAATTCTACCAATTTTATACACAACGTTTCACAGACCTTATCAGAATTGTGGTCGGTGGTTTAACCTTTTTAACAGTAAAAACAATTCTTATTTTAATGAAGCCACACAATAATTTGACAAGTAGTAGGTAACATGCAGTACAGCAAGAATGGATATTTATTTCAGATTTATATCAAAATACCCTTGGTATATTGCAACATATTTACAATACATTGTACAAAAATATGAAAATGCTGCTTTCTAACAATGCTGGCTACTTGAAACGGGCTAGTGTAGGGTACACACATACTGTATGCACTCCTTTTGCATTAATACAAAACATTGTTCTTACTGGTAAAGCTTCCAGGCAATATTCACATCAGTATGCTTTATTCCATGATGAAAATCATGCATTTTCTTTAGGGAGACTTTCAAGATAAGAACTATACAAATTTATATACATTTATAGCAAAGGTTTTGGCCAGTTATCAAATGAAATAAACCTCTACCAAAACATAGTTCAGGAATAAAATAAAAAAAATACTTGTGCTAGGCATCCACTGCAAGAGCTAAACCCTGCTCTTAAAATGCAATCACAGCCACTTTATGCACAGCAGTAAAATGAGAACAACAAACAAAATGACATCAGTCATAGTATTTTACCGTAAAACACTGGGTCAAGAGCATTAGGCCTATAAATGGCTACATCAAATGAATGACCATCTGTCACTTAAACACATACTTCACAACCTGACACAAAAAGATGATGCATTGGTCTCAAAACTGACATAAAAAAAGCAAAATATAGAAGGTAGAGCAGAAAAACTAATTGCCCATCAATTGACATAATACTTCTGACAGTAAATATTTGAAATGTATACAATCAATGCTGACTTCTGCCACAGATGAAAACCAGTGTTTTGACTAACTTGTACAACCATAATGGCAAAAACGTAGAAGTCTATTACAAATTAAAATACACTTTTGCTATGGCCCATAGCAGAAATATAAGCCCTTATAAGCCCTCTAATGCAAGTTTTGTTTCCAGTCATGCTTTAACATGGGAATGAATCATGAACACTTAAAAAGTCAAAGCAATCTTGAAATCCTCAGCATTTCTTAAGTGCTCTCAAGAAATTAGAACATAATAAAATGCACCTTTTGCTCAACGCCGTTTATTTCTCCTCGGCGATAGCGACAGCCAGAACAATAATGAAAATAAGTGCATTTCTATTTGAATATGTACTTTGTTCTCAGCAGTATTTGCACTAATACCAGGTTTTCAAATGAAATGTTCCAACAGCAGGCGTGAAATGAGAAATGGGAACATTGAGAAGAAGACAGAGGTCGCCTCACTCCCCCTCCTCCTTGATGCGCTGCTGTTTGTTGCGGCGAGAATCCAGGTCGAAGGAGAAGTCGGACCACTCGTCGCGTGGCGGGAAGGAGATGGTCTGGCGCAGGGTGAAGCGCACGGCGTCAATGACACGCTCGCCTCGGGCCTCGGAGGAGCCCATGCTGACAGTGGAGGCCCCGCTGGTGGTGCGCACTATGTGGGGAGGTGGGGAAAAATCCATGGCCTGACGGTGCTCCATGATGCCCTTCCAGATGATGTGCTGGAACTCGGTGGGGATCTTCAGCCTGGACAGGTCCTAATGGTCATTACACAGGGGAGCGTTAGTATTCGCAGGGGGAGCCACTCTTCTCTCTAACCCATCAAATGACTGGTGTTGGATAGGCAAGGGCTCACCTCCATGTTATAGTTCTCAATCTGGTAGATGTTGGTTAGGCCTTGTGCTGTGAAGTAGTCCAAGCAGCCTGCGCAGCCCAGCCGTATAAGGAAGCTGTGGAGGAACAGAGGAGAAGAGGTTCAAACTATTGTTCACTATTTAACTATTTCTACTCAAGACTTGCTTTAATACTGGTTTGATCAAAGTTTCAGACTAAAGTTATACAGTCTCTTCTCTGTAATGTTGTTTGTGCAAAATTGAAATCATTTCAAAACATGTTATGAGGATTAGGGTGGGTTGGTGGCACATGTGGTGAGAAGAAAGTTAACCTCATTCTGAGTTCATACATGCGTTCAAAGTGTTTCATAGGAGCAAAATTTCAAGTTTTTTAGTACAATCTATCACCTGCATGGCTGCTAAATCTCCTGTAAATTTAGAAACATGTGAAGGTAAAAAGTAGAATTTGCAGTTTTATGCTCTCAATGTTTTTATTTACAGTTGATTGTGCAACATTTCCATCAGTCAGATCTGATGCAGATCTGACTGGTTGAAATGTTGCACAAACCTGTTGTGGAAACAAATTCTACGTTTTGCCTCGATGTCTCCCGTTTGATCCAGCACCTGCTGAAGATGTTTTGGAGGTGCATACTTTTTTAATCCAACATTTGAAAATAAATACTCTAACTTCCCGGGCGAGGCACTCAGGGCTCCTCGAACAACCTCTCAGAGGAGATCAGGCCAGCCAGCTCTGTATCTTTGATTTGCATTTTTGTTTCTTTTAGTTTCAAGAGTTAATTGAACTTTATTTGAATCTTATTTATATTTTATTGTAATATACATTTCTTGGTGGTTTCTTGTACTACATGTCTTGTTAGTAGTTTTTGAAAAGTGCTATAAATTAAGTTACTATTTTTTATAAATTTCTAAATAAACTCAGGAAAATAAAAAGGATGTAGATGTGTTCCACTGTGGATTGGTGAGGTACCTGGAGATGCTGCTGTCCATTGGGTATGGAGGAGGGGGAGTACAGTGGGAGGAAGGCACCAAGGGTAGCTGTGGCTGCAGTGCGTGTGTGGGGCTCAGTGGACTCATGTCAGCGTTCATGGGGATGTGAGTGCCCATCATAGGAGCCACTGCAGAGACAAAAGGAGCTACTGTGAGCTTGATTCTACTGCTCTGGGATTTAGAGATTACGTAAAGTCAACTGAAACACATGGGGGGGGTGGGGGTGGGGGGGCATGCAGAGGTTACTCTCAACATGACACATAATGCATCACAACAGGTCCTGCGGGGGAGTCTCACAGGGATCACATTCTTTTTTGAGGAGGAAGCTTTCTGTCAAGGGGGGGGGGGAGTCTGAGAGGTGTTCAGGTCCCCTCCTGCCTGCCCGGACATGCTGTCTTTATAAGTATACAATAAGCCCAGGAGGGACGGGACGACTGGTGTAGAAGGGGGTGGGGGGGGCGGGGCACGGTCTGAGATAGACAGGGAGAGAAACAAAGGGGCACACTTACTGTCAGTGAGGCCTCCAGACATGCTGGATGGGGTGAGTGTGTTGCGCTGCTGGGGGTTCATGAGCTGGCTGACAGAGGGCAGCTTGTTGACTTTTCCGTGGGTTGGGGAGCAGGAGCCGTAGGAGGGCTGAGACGGCATCGAAGTCCTGGGGAGGAGAAAGGAGGTGACAGGTTGTTAGAATCAGTGCTCAGCGGCACTGGGCAGCACTGGACTTTCATGAAGACAGTAATGACAACGTGAAAAAGTGAATTATTCGGATTAAAGCTGAAGTGCAGGACTTTTACATATAAATGAACGTCCTAGACGAGTTCACACAATACTGATTAAGCCCATCACCACCAGGTAAATCTCTCTGTATTTCACAGTAAACCAGAGTTTTTAAATCTGGTGTGTGTGGTGACATTCCTGCGCTGGCGTACTGGTAGTAAAACCAGAGCCATGTAGAGAGAGAGTCGCTTCAACAGAAGTTCAAAATGATTCATGGTCACATGATTCACGTAGACTTCAGATAGTTCTCTCTACATGGCTCTGATTTGCCAGCTGAACAGAGTAGCTACAGCAGCTACGAGTGTGGCGGAAAAACTGAAGAAGTGTCCAAGAAAAGTTTATGATGCTCCAGATAAAGAAACGCGGCGTTCAGAGGGAGGATTACAGTCAAAAAAAGAAAGCAATCGATGGCGAGGACAAACACAGATAACCATTGGTGTAGCTTTTCCTCGTTGGAGAGCACTGAAAGAAGAGCAGGGACTGAGAGCAGACAGGATGTGGTGTAACTGCTCTTGGACAGGTTGGTCTTTGTAAAATATTTGGAGAATGTAGCTATTACATTTACTCTACCTAAATAATGGATTATTGTCTTGGAACTGTGGAAACTTGAGCGAGCTCCCCTGTAGGTGTATGACATAAGCACGCATTGACAGTGACATTACTCTCACTGCCAGAAGGGGGAGACAAAAGTTCTGCACTCCAGCTTTAAACATAACTGATAGTTTTAGAATATATTTTTGGGCCCATAGAGAGGGTTTCCTCCTCATACTGAACACATGTTTCAACAATTAAATAGCAGAGCAGTAAAAGAAAAGGACAGAGTTCAAGGAAAAAAGAAAAGGAAAAAAAAGCAATTTATTATGTTCTGACAGACAAAAGTGCAGCAGCCACAAAAAATAACAAAATAATCTGTTTCAAACAGAATGGTCAGAGACAAATGTACATCGCTGAGTGCACATCTGCACTTTCCTCTACTCAAAGACTGAATAAAGTTTAAAACAAACACGCAAACTGTCCTGCAGTGACTTTATAAAACATGACCAGCATTAGCAAAAAAAAAGTTCTAATAAAGTCTCTTCCCCCCCAGAAACCCGGAAGATAGATTTGGTGAGTCCAGCTCTCATGACGACGCAAAGGCTAAACACATTCACTTGAATAAGCTCTGTAAATCAAGTAGGATAGGAAAACAGACATTTAAGCTTGGTTCCTGTCCAACTTCAGCCATCACAACAGGCTGAACAGTTCACAAACAGACTCTATGCAACAGACAGATGACGCAGGGATGACCTGAACAATAGGTCACCCTGCAAAATATCCTTTTTATGGACAAAAATAACACATGCAAATCAGTCTACAAATTATAATCTATGAATTTCAATGGCCACTCCAGTAGGCAAGGATAAACAAGAGCTTTGTCCAGCATGTAGGGCTGCAGCCTACATATCACTGATACTGTTGATAATGGCTGAATACAATGAAGAAGTGATATTCCATGATCTTACAGCAGCAACACATCTTAAAAACAGAAAGTTTCAGTGTCACATCCTCGGTGCAGAATCCCAGGAAATGCAGAAAGGGAGGAGATCAGAAAAATCAAAGTTGATAAAAAGGAGACAGAGAGGAGGTCCGTATAACTCAGGGAGGAGGAGGAGGAGGAGGAGGAATGTGGGGCAGAGTTTCAGGAGGAGCTGCAGCGCCGCCTCTGCTCTCCCGCAGGTTCCAGAAGCTGGCTACCCAGGCGGGTTTTTATCAGACTGCAGGGAGGAACCAGAAAGAAGAGAAAGAGCAGAAATAAGGGCTCACTGACAGAGGAGGAGAGAGGAGTGACCCCAGAGAGGTCCAGAGGTTCAGAAAAGTTTTTTAAAAACACAGTGATGAAGAGAGATACACACAAAGAACTGCACACAGCTAACTTAACCCAACATCAATGTTCTGCACTAATAACACTGTCCACAAGATGGCACTCTACAAACACAGATGACAGCAGTTCAGCACTGGTGTGTGTGACTGGGATTATTTAGCTTTTACACAGCGGAAGAAAAGAAAAAAGGCCTGAAACATTTGCTGTGGACAGAACCTTTTATTTCAAAGGCTGCGAGGGAAACATTGGAGGAGTTGTAACTTACAGAAGCTCTGAGGATTTTAAGAATATACACAGAAAACTAAGAAAAACATGCAGGATGACCAAACAAAGAAGGGCAAATAATACAAATCTTCCCTTCTAATATTCAGAAAATATGTTCAACAAATCCTGAACCTGAACTGCATCTTGACTTTGTTAAATGTCCGTTTATGAATTGATCATTAACAGCATTTAGCAATATTGTATGGCCTGACAGCAACAGGTAGCGAGCAACAAACAAAAGTAAAGTAGAAACCAGCAAATGTGAGCGTTATCTCACTTTGAGCCTCACAGTCTGCCAGGCTCTTAATGGGAAACTATAACATAAGCAATAATTATCATCAGAGGCCTGTCAAACTATCATTTATACCCATCTCCCTCATTTCCATAGCTTATAGTGAAAAGGGCGCGGACGAGGAAGTGTGTGTGTGTGAACATGTGCATCTGAGACAGTTTTAATTACGCTCAGGTGAATAGATGAGGCTGAGGCACGGATTTTGCTAGGGTGCTGTTGTGCAAAAACCTGGCAGAGCACCCAAAGGCGTTACCGCGAATCTTTGGAAGATTCTCCTTAACAAAGCATAGCCAGGTACATTTGTCACGATTCATCAGCTTTGGCTTGTGTCCCGTGAGAGAGCTTAAGCGAGAGAAAGAAAGAAAAAAAAAAAAAACAAAAAAAAAAAAAAAAAAAAAACAGCTCTACTTGATGCAAAGCTCACCCTCCAAGTTGCCAGCATTGAGCAAGTTCTAAGTAAACTCTCGGCTGCTGGGAAACACTGAATAACACCCTATTTTTTTTTTTTTTGGTTTTTCCAAATAAACACACAGCCACTGACACTAAATAACACCCATTTTACGGCAATTATTATCAGCTTTTACTTGAAAGCTGCGATGCTTCAGCGGCAGCAATAAATAGAATCAAGAAATCTCATGCACAGCCTTTATCAGTGCAATCCACCTTTCCAGAAACAAGTCAGTCATGTCAAGTCAGTTAAATCACTACAGTCTATTCAAATCCAAAACTATGTCATCCAAAAAAAAAAAAAAAAGCAAACAAGCAATCAGTAAGAATGAGACAGAGAGAGCGTAGCTAAAAAAACACAGCACAAGGAAAAGTAGTCCAAAAACTGGAGGGTGAACCTTGCAAGTAATGTAGACCTTTAATTATTACAAATCTCAACAGGTACTCACTGTTTCTGAAGGAGATTCTGCTGCTGCTGCCTGTACGACTCTATAGTGTGCTGCGGCAGGAACTGCATGAGTTCCAGAGACTCTTTGATTTTTACCAAAATCTCATAAATTTCACGGCCTTTGATCTGCAGGGAAAAAAAAGAAAGACGGAGGCCAGTGAGCAGCTGAGATGCACTCGGAGCAATGCTTTCTATCAGACAGCAAAGCAACACTTACAGGCAAACAAAAAACCTCCTCATCTGTAGATCTTCTCTTCTTGATGGTGGACATCTGGATGCCATGGGAGACCTGGCGGAAGGCTGAAAAGAAGAGAGGGAAGTGTGAGTTACCACTGGCGGCCGTGTGCTAAACAGTTAGCCTAAGCCAGAGCAGGGAGGAAAACAAGCGAGGGAAAAGCAGAGAGTTTGGCAGCGTTCACTGAGCACCGGGTGTTAGCATGTCAGGTCAGCCCATCACCAGCCCCAGCCCTACTTACGGCGTTTCATACCGTCATTGCCCTTTGTGGCGTCCGTTACGTGCTGCTTGCGGATGCTGTCCTCGTCTGCCTTTCTGTCTCGGCCCGGGCAGGCGCAGATCCTGGCCTCGAAGCACCGGCGGCCTAATACCTGACCACTGGGAGAAGACAGGGACACACACAGCGGGTCAGGAACAATCTGAACTGAAGGCCTGGCAGGCAAACACTGAGCATGAGGATGATTAGTGTCTCTTACTCTCTGGTTTCCAGAGTGACGATGATGAGAATTGGGCGTCTGTTCATTCCACCCACGCAGCTCGAGTTGCACATGAAGTTGTACAAAATTGTGGTAAATTCTGTCCCCACCTGAGAAAGGAGAACGACAGTGACGGTGAGTGACATCAATGGGTGACACCAAAGAAAAACACAAACACATGGCTTCTTCCTGAAGACATGCAATTGAATTGAATTGAATGCACAGACATAACCTGGTTACTGTAAAACCTGCCGGACATATATCTTTCTATATTTCTCCGCACTGCTGTTACAGTGATACATTTTCTGTCGTTGTCATGCAAAGGAATACATGTCAAAGCTCTACTAGAAACCTGCTTAAGCATATACATGGCCAGGAAACCGGGTTTCTCCTGCAGAACTCTGGTTGGGTTTCTCTCAGGTTACTGCAGAAAGACGACAACTAAAAAGCTATATAAGTGCATGTAAATGCAGTTTTAGAGTGTTAAGTTACAATTTTATAAAAATGGTTGAGTTTTTCTTTCACTTTAGTTTTTTTTTCTTTCATAATATATATATTTAAAATATCCAGAGACTTATGATTTCAGCCATGGACAACCCAATTCCTTTATTTTCCCCAGCCAGATTTTGCTGATACAGCTCACAAAAAGACATAGAAGGAGTGAACAGTCTTTAAAAGTCAATTACAACTGCACAATGGACCACAATTGAATATTTAGCCTACCTAAAATACAAAAATAATTATTATTTCAACACTGTTTAAACATCACAGCTTCTGGAGAGTGTAAAACAGATTCATCACGCCGATTCATGTGTGTTTGCTTATTAATTCTATTTTGCTCTTTTACTGTCATTGTATCAGGGGCCTTCCTGATAGAGTTAAGAAGTTATTGGCTAAAAGGGTGAAACCATATTTGTAACCACAAGTGACGTTTCCTTCTAAAGAAGAGTTAAAACTCTAAAGGAGATACTAGATACTACAATTAATACAGTGTTAATTATATATCATATATATCACTTGCAGTATGACCTACAGAACCCACATGGGTTTAAAATGGCAGACAAATAAAACAACTATTTCCTTCTGAGGCCTGCAGTGAGATGAAGCAGTGCTCACACTGGGGGGCTTTAGCGGACAGCAGTTGCTGCGTGTCAGGACTGAGTGGCTGGACATGAGAGGCCAGGCTCTCAGAAGGATCTATCTGTCAGAGTCAGGCTGAGGTGGTGAGGTGTCGCTGACGGGTCATTCAGCTGGCCTCGCTCCACGATGACAGACAGCTCACCTGGGGAGGTTCGTACGGAACTAATACGCTCTGTCTTCCAGTGATGGTGTCCTCCACATACTGGGCGTGGTTGTTCCCCTCCACGCGGATCAGATGGCTCGGGGGAGCTATCTGACCTGGAAGCAACACGAGTCGTGTCATTAAATGTCGACAGCAAACAATGATTACTGAAGTGAAACATGGGAGAAATCAGAAGAACTGACCGTCATTGAACTCGCGGCTCAGCTCGTGGTTCGGGCAGCGTTTCACCACTTCGGTCACATGTTCGGCTTTCTTGTAAACAGGCATGGCTCTGATAACAGCACCCTGCGGTGGGGTGGTCAGGACTTTGATCTGGATGGGACATGTCTTGGCAATCTGGCAGTACAACTTCTTGAGTTCTGTTGAGTACTGGAAAGGAGAAAATACAAAACAAAAGACAGGATTACATCCAACTGTGCAGACAAAATGATAAAAGGTAAAAGCATTTGCTAGAAACCATTAACAAGGAAACTGTTTTAAGGCTTCAAAAATGTTTTGCCTAAATTTTAAAAGCAACTTTTCTCGATAACACCTGTTGCCTGGACTGTGGACTTCTGGTTTCCCCTGGAGCAAAAAAGGATAAAGACAACACTGTGATTATGACCTCCTTAAATAAACACACACACAGGTTTTGGTGCTACGAGTGTGTATTGGGCAACCTCAAAGATGTCTCACGGAGAGCCTCTGGGACTTCCGAGGAGCGCCATAAAATGGACTCCTTCCAGCAGCAATTAAACTGGGCCTGGCTTTCATCTTCAAGGGAGGAGTATTCTGCCAAAGCATCTGATGGCCACTCATCATCAGAACAGGGCTTCTGAGGGGGCTGGCGAGCTAACGCTACACAGGGTTGGGTGCAGTTTTCCTTGTGGGGTTGGATGAAAATGACTCAGTTTTAGCTCCAAGTACAGAAATGACTGTGTAATAAAGGAGTTAGAGAAGATCCATCTATGACTGGTGCCAGAATGTGATGGCTGCTCACACAAACTGGCTCACTTTCAAGTTTGTAAGCCAGGGGTCATGAATAATGGATGCACCTTGATACCTGGCACTGTTAGAATTGATAACCAGTAAGCCATCAGAAAGACTGAATTGTTACTAATAGGCATAACCCAACTGTGTAAACAAGCCATTCAAATCACTGCTGTGTAAGCACAGCTTTAAATCCTCTATGTGCAGGAGACACTAGGTGGGGGCAGGGGGAGGGGAAAATTTTCCTGTCAGGTTCATTTCTGAGTGAAGAAAAGTGAACATTGTGAAAACCGCTTGGGGCTGTGTTCGAGAACAATGCAACATAAAATTCCACCTTTATTAAGTGCGGTTCCAAAGGAGCTCGTCTCAGTACCCGTCTGTGCTGACTTTAAAATATTACACAAGCTTGGCACGGACATTTTCTACTCTACTCCGCGGGCACAACCTTTCCTTTAAATCAAGGCAAACCCAAAACAGAGCTTCTCGTTCCCGTACTCTTGCTCACAGACTGCACACATCACTGCTGTGCGTTCCACCCAGAGACGGGATCCACTAATAAAGGAGTTAATAATAACCCAAATTCTCAGCTACACTCCTTTCCTCAAGTGACCTCATTATAAACTGTACATGCACATTATAACCTGACACAGCACTACATACTGCTGCTAATACTCACTGCTAGAAAGCTAAGATGATATTAAATGTTAAAGCGGGCAGTAAAGTTATAAAAATAAAATCCATGTCAAGTGTTCTGATTTGCCATTTGTGCAGAAATACATCAGTTAACATGATATACTGGCTGATGAGAACAAGTCAAGCTCTGGGACATGTACGTCAACACAATGACTGAACTGACTCTTCCTTAAAATCAAAGCAGCTTTCCAAAAGGTCGTCTTCTTCCAAAAAAAAAAAGCCTAAGATGAATGGTTGTAGTTGTCCCCTCGCTCCTAACCTGATACTCGCCATACACCTCTGTCAATCAGCTAAATGAGGTGGAGAAGCCAAGCAGAGAGACGGGGGAAAGAGCAAAAGAGAAAGAGAGATGTGCTGTGTAAAGGGTCAGTACGTAGTGTTTTGAATAATTACAGGGGGCTGGTTTTGTGTAGCTGAAGGCGAAAACAGCACAACTCAGAGCACTAAGATCTAATCAAAGACGTCAGAGGCAGAAAACCAAAGTTTGTTTAGATCCTATCCCACTGTCTCAAACCTACACACACACACACCCCCACCCACCAGAGAACCATCCCAGCCCCGAAGCTACAAACTTTAAGCACACATCTATCTGCTGCTGGTGCTGCTGTGTTTGCTCAGCAGTGAGAGCAGGAGCTGCTGCTGACTGCTGAAAGCAGCGCCCGGCTAAAGCTAACACTGTTCAGGGTGGAGGACAGCCGGTTGACTGATGGGATTCAGTGGCTCACACAGGGTGCGGTGTTCAGGTGTTAACGTGTAATTATGAGCCTTTCATTGGTCACAATGTGAATTGCAGAGCCAAGGAACACTGCGCACAACACAGAGCTGCTTAATCACAATCATTTGAAAGAAAACTTCTGAGTGTTTGCAAGAACCACACGTGACACGTTGCTTTCAACTGGCACATGTGGCAGTCAGGCGGAAAAAAATAATGAATGACCTGAAGTGGCTGTATTTACAAACACGACCAACTCGGACTGCTGCTGTTCAAAAAAGAAAATAAGACACTCACTGACTTGTCTGCAGCTTGTAAGATGGTGTAAAAATGAAAGTATGTTCTTATAATAATCTGACTGCATGCAACATACAATTTGTTCCGATGCTTGTACAGTGCTGCATGTGTGCAATTACTTTCTAACACATGCAACACTTGAACACACAAGCACACACTTCCCGTGCAGCACAGGTTGAGGCAGGCCCACAGCTGTAGCGTTCTTTTCTCCCTGACAGGCGCTGCGGGCGCATGCAGAAGTCAAGTCCTGACAAACATCGGGCCTTAAACAAGCACTGTTTGGCGCCTCTGGTCTTGTCTTCTTCATACCTGACATGTCATGTCATGCCTAGAGCTTCTCCCAAACCTGTTTAATTCAACAATAATGCAAAGGAGTTTTTTTTTTTTTTTTTTTTTTTACTCTCCTCTTTTCTCTGAAACAAGTAAAACACCTGCTTCTTAGAAGAGAATTAATAAGGGGTAAAATGTAAAGTTTTAGAGGATAATTACCTTTCTCTATACTTTATTCTTTAAAAGAAAAAAAGAATGTTATGTTGTAGTCATCAGCACCATCTTGACCACACAATCTCAGTGATGACACCTGTCCCAAGGCAAACCTGTACACTGACATGTGGCATCATGTTTATGTAGCCAGTGCTGAAAGAGTCCAATACACATCTGTCACTCTTGGGATTAGCCAATCGAACCCTTGTCTTCACCAGCGGTCTATATGACTGTAGCTACAACTGACTTCATTGCATCTGAAGCTGAAAATAAAAGCCAACAGGTGGGGAGACATGAAGATAAAAAATCCTGATTATCCCCTCCACAGAGTCGCAAAGTCAGCTAAAGTTAGTTGAGTAGAATCTTACTGCGTTCTTTCACAAATAGGAAAAACTGTTTTTTTTTTTTGTTTTTTTTTTAATAGTGACGTTTGATCTACTAAATTCTTCAAGGAAGTATTAAAGCAGCAAATGTGTTTGTGTTACTTATCACACAACAGTGGTTACTGTGCTGAGAGCGGCCACAAATTCAGTAAGGTTTTGGTTTGTTCTGATCCAAGAAATGCTCATCTTGTCCTGATGACAGACTAATATCTTTTGTTGTATTTATATAACTACAGCATGATCCTGCTTTCTGTCGAGATGAGTTATTGCTGCAGGGATCTGTACTGCAGGTATCTGTGTTTGTTAGGGGTAAAAAAACAATCTTGTAATCTAAACTGTAAGAGAATGGGCTTTTCCAAACCGATTATGGAGAAATCCCATAGCCCATATCATAAAAACCTTTTCAACCTCGCCTTTTTTTTTTCTTCTTTTTTTTTTTAAATTTCCCCCTCTACCTTTTCCCATCTGTAGCTTTTAGGGCTTGTCTCCCTGTGATAGGCGAGTCGTGACAAGCTTCTTGACACAAACAAGTCTCAGCCCCATCTCGTGAGGCGTGGGACGGGCCCGCAGATGTTCCAGGGGCAAGCTGCGTCTTGCTGCCTTTCGCTAGAACACTCTTCTCTTTGAGCATTCAAGGGCTCTCCTCCTCCTCCTCCGGCGCAATGTGAGATGCAACCATCAAGCTTAACTCTCTCAAAAAGACAGAGCCCACTCCAAGAGCACAGGGTTCAGGAAAGAGGCACACAGTATTTACACAAGTATTATCTACAGGCCCTCGATCCATTACTGTAATCCCCCTAGCTCTACAGCGTCCCAGTGATAGCCCAAACCATGACATTCCTCTCCTTTGACTGCTATATGTGGTGGCAGTTAATACACATGGCAAACACAACCAATCTTCAGCCTCACAATAGTTGCATCAGTAGCCAACAATGGCGGCCTCATTTGCGACACTCCATTAATTTGGCAAAGCAAAGAAGACAAAACGTCTCTAACCCATGTATTCATTTGACCTGGCCAAGTGGGTTTTTTCTAACTAAGTGATAAAAGAGGGAGCACCATGGAGACAGCAGGAGTGCCAACAAGGAAACCGTGTGGGAGCAGTTCTGGGAAATGTTGACTCGTTACACCTCTCTCCCTCTGTCTGTGTGTGTGTGTGTCTGTGTGTGTCTGTGTGTGTGTGTGTGTGTGTGTGTGTCACAGTCATCCTAGACAGGAAGAGGTTAAGGTGTGGGTTAGGGATTAGGTGTGTCTCCACAAGAACAGTCATCAAAAAGCACGGTACACAGTCCACTAAGTCCCGTGGAAGATCCCACAGGCCTTCAAAAAAGGGGGGCATTAGCAGATCTATGCACTGAGCAAAGCTGTGGTGGTTACATCTTCAGTGGCTCGCTGCCATCGGTCCATCAGTCCAGCAGTTGAGCTATTGGGTTGAGATTACGGGAGCTTTGCGAAAGATCTCCTGAGATCAGGTGAGGGAGCCCTTCCTTCGCGATGGGAACCAACACTATAATCACAATCCTTTAGAATTCGGTCGACTGCCACTGTAGACCGCGGGGGGGAAATGACCCTCTTTATGAGCCATAATGGAAAGTCAGCAGCAGCACAACAAAAATAATGTTCAGTGAGGCACAATTGCTTAGGTGGGATTAAGTGACTGCATTTTGCAGTTACGTAAGGCATCTTTAGTGAATGATGCACTGACATCTAACCTGGTCATTAAATGAGAAAGCAACTCTGAGACAGTATTTATGAGTTGTTTCACTGTTTTTAGATGAACTTTTGTGAACATGAACAATGTTAAAATAGAAACCAGAAAACAAAGGGTGTGAGATCACCAAGACATCCTTTCTGTAACTCATCTATAAACACAGCAGACTACCTTTATAATGCAATTTCAGTAAAGTGAAATTCATCATAAATTTTTTCCCCCCATGTTTTTATTTTATTGAAATATTTTTAGCTCTCATTGTTGTTTGCCAAGTTGCCACTGGGAGAATAAAACTGAATTCTGTTTAATCACACTGTATAACTAGACTTCACACATAAAAATGTAAAGTAAGTAAAATCTCTTCCTTTGTGTTTATTTTTACTTAATTACTCCTTGAATTAGAAAATATCAAGTTTAGGCGTCAGGGAAAGGCAAACACTTTACTCAGTACAGTGATAATAAGTACAATCCACTACTTTTCCGTGTTAAGTCGGACCAATCAAACCAATCTTGCGTCAAGTGTTATGACTGTGGGACACACAGTCTGTTGCACTACAAGTGCCTATGATGGGGATGTGTCCTAAACCAGTGTGGCTGCGGGGCGTGCCTCTCACAAACCACACTCCTAACCTCCACACAGTTGCACAGCAGACAAACACTTTTGTTTTTGGACTGTGAAAATGAGAGGGATGAGTGATGCAAGTGTGGGAATTGGGTAAATGTCACAGTCCCACACTCGGCGTGGCCAAGGAATAAGGTGAGATCGGCCAGCACTCCCTGAGTTCAGCCTGTTTACTTGGAAAGCACAGTGCACTATATGCACTGCATTAAGCTCAGCAGGTGTGTCCAACAGTCCCTTTGGACACACTTGTTATTTATCAATCTCACGCTGATGATCAATCTTTTTTAATGACCATTTCCATTTGAAATGTCTCATCCAAAGTTGCCATTTAAATCAGCAACATATCACACATAGCCTAAGAACTGTGACATCTTGATTATCGGCCAGGGACCCTCCAAAAAATCATCTAAAAAAAAAACATGTAAACATACTAGGACAAACGTTTGTCTGAGGGTGACATCTCTGTCACCTACGATGTCCACTAGGGTGCATTCACGCACTGAACTTGTGGGGCTGTTCCAGTGTCTGCACCCAGCAGCTCAGATTAGACACATAAACAGGCGAGCAGGTGGGGCTCTGATGCAACAGCTGTCCCTCAGCCCTGTCGTGCATAATGACAGAGCAGGAGGAGCGGGTTGTGTAGGTTCGCGGAGTATCACATGGTGACATCTAGCTGTACAGGGCATTACCACACCTGGACCAACTGTTAAGTCTGTTTACCTCTGTCATCAACAACGTACCAGTGAACTTTGCCCAAGCTGTGAGTACACTGGAGTATGGCTAGAACATGATCAGTAGTTTTTAACATCCATTCACATTATTTATATATGCAAGATTCCATTTAAAAGTTAAGTAAAACTTTGGTTAATGTGTAATAGATATAGATGGATCATAAATAGATCATGCTCTTCAGCTTTTCTTTTTTCATCATGCAAAGTGTAATGTCTGAGCTTTAGCAAGAAATGCCAGGTGATTAGTCATGATTTGAAGCTATACATCTCAAGTGACATTCTTCCTTGCCAGATGTAGTTGTGCAACGCAGGACTTTCAAATAATGTACACCGAAATCTGCCTGGAGCACAGATTATCAGATAAGGAGTTCATGGTTAGAAGCATCTCCATAACCTCTGCCCTGACCTGTTATGATGACAGCTAGTGCATAAATGTGTCTCTGTGGGTCCATATTTGCTATGACGAGCAGATGCCTGCTCATATATGACACATATCACATAACTCTATGAAGCTATATGAGAAACTGATATATTTCAGAAATATGCCACAGAATATTTTGGTTTATCACCCAGAAGGAAACAGTTGAGTCACCACTCAGTACAACAGGAGAAGTACATACTTTTGAAGGTCCTCAGAGCATGTTAGGATTGACAACTTACCTGGCTCTGTCTGAAATTGTCCTATAAGAGTGTGACAGTATGCCAATGGATAAGATGTTTTAATGTTGTAAAACTGTTTGTTTTTTTATCCCGGGTTAAACATTTTATACTTATTTGCTATCTGGCTGAGAGTTAGACGAGAAGATCAATATCTCTCTTATGTCTCCACATTAATTATAAAGTTCCAACAAACATACAAAAACCAAAGTGCCGGTCAAAAAACAGTCGAATTGTCATTTTTATTACACTTTCGTTTTTGTACGGATTGAAAAACAAAATTGGATTTTGTTGTTGCCCCCCCCCCCCCCCCTTCCAGTCTTAACTAAGCTAACTAGCTGCTGGCTGTGGCCTTACATTTAATGGACCAATATGGGAAGGGTATTAATCATCTCAGCTAACTCTCGGCAAGAAAACAAATGCGTGTATTTTCTAAAATGTTGATCTATACCTTTAAAAAGCATCTCTTTACTATCCAGTACAGTAAGTAAATACCCATGTATGTAAGAGCATGTGCAGAAAATGTTTCATATATATATATATATATATATATAAAAACACTGAATTCAAGATGCTAGTGTTACAAAAGCTAGCTAGGAGTGGAGACAGGACTTTGGCTCTCTATACATAATTTTTTAAATAAACATAATAAACATAAGCATACAATTTTTGCGAATGCTGCTTGACCATGAGCTAGAATCACAATAACTTTAAGCAGACTGCAGAAACTACTGTGATGAGTAAGTATCTTACCGTCCAGGTGGCAGACTTTGCCGTGCTAGACTGCTGGAAAGACACATCAAAGGTGTGGGGCCCAGCATAATCTGTGTTGGATGGGATGGCCGGTGAGGGAGAAAGGGCATCAAAGGTAGAGCTGGGCTGGGCGTAGGGGGACGGGGCCGTCACGTTGTTCTGTGCGTGGTCGTTGTTGTAGGGGCTGGTAGAAGTTGAGCCACCATTCTGAATGTTCTGATCCATGCTGTTCAGGAGCCCCAGGTTTGTATACTGCGACTGGGGACAAAATGGAGGGGGTGGGGGAGGGGGGGCAACAACAAAGGAATGCCTTCAGTCATTACAGGAGAATTTCAAGGTGCTTCAATCTGACAAAAAAGAAACTGTTGAAGAGGATCTTGGCCATGTAAATAAGACAAATTGTTATGTGAAACTTGGATGTCTGTCAACTGTTAGATTGAGCTACATAAACATTGAGAACGTGACAACATCTTCCAAGAATCAGCTTTCAGCAATGGGTGTCATAGTTTTAAATTACACCAAGATTCAGTTGGTAATTTACCACATATGTAGATTCAGGTAAAATGATAATTGACCTTAAAAAAAAAGATGCATGTTCAAGGTTTTTAGTTAAAAATCACTGCCAAGAGCCCTGAATGTGTTTAAAATGAATGTACTATAAGAAAACAAACTATTAACAGAATATTGCATGTCAAGTGACGACTGAAGAAGGCGAAGGCTTACAACACTTGAAGAAAGCATGCTACAGGAAGTGGACATCTTGTTTCCAAAACAAAAAAAACAAAAAAAAAGAAGTCCATGGTATAGGACAGTAACAGAAACCATCTTTCCTTGATTGTGTTTATGGTCTAGCTCCTGAGATCATTGGCCTCAGAAGTGTCAATATGGTAGAAATACAAAATCTGATTTTATAATTCAATCACTCAAAATACCAGCCGAGCCTTTTGGATCAATATTCTGCTATAAACTGTGCTACCTCGCCTCCCGATTCCCTCTTCCACAGCCACAACTATTCAGACAGGAGGAATGGAATAAAATATCTGCCTTCAAACAGGATGGAGAATACACCTGGGTCGCAGCCAGCCCCTTCCTGCTTGCTCTGCTTGCCATTCACCCCATTCCTTTCCATTTATAAATGGCACATTCCTGGACGAGGTGCCATGGCTCTCGCTCTTTAGACAGCCATTAATCTCTCCAGGGCCTCTTGTTTATTTCAAGCACGGCTGACCACAGCTGTCCAGCTCACACCCATTGCACTGCCAGGTGTTAGTGGTGCGCCAGATGACCAACAAAACACACACTAGGTAGGTTATGTAGCTATTAATCAAGGCAGTGACTTATGAAGCAATGTTGCTGCTTTATTACATACAGATCCACACACACACACAGACTGAGACAGACACACCTGAGAGAGGTCATTCGAGTCAACCTCAGCATACTTGTGCAAGAGCGCCACAGGGGAGATAGCTGTTTGGAAGAGGGTCACTGTGTGTGCGGCGCAAGGCTGCTTAACCCCCCTGGAAACAATGACACCAGGGCTTATAAGAGCTTGTCTGGAGAACAATTATGCTGGGCATGCAGGTGTTAGGAGACAAGTGTTTTGTGAATGGAACACACACAAACTCCACTCTGGTGGAGACCCTCCAGACTTTAGCAGGGAGAGGTTTCCCCAAACACACGCTCCCTTACAATGGGCTAATTACACACATGTATTCTAAAGGTTTAAAGTCAACGGGCTGAAGAGTGGCCCTGTGCATCTGATCTCAGAGGAGAAAAAAAGTGTATGGATCAGAAGCTCATCAGTAACCCAGGAAATTTAAAAAAATGTATTTTAGCCTACGCAAATAAAAAGAAGGAACATATTCCGTTTCACATGGGAACTAACCATTTCCTGTTTGGACAGTGTTTTTCCCGTATGTGAGGACTCAGCGATCATGATATCAGTGATTCTTTTGAACTATGGCGCAATCCTCTGCAGTGGCACTGAGGCGCTCAGCCGTTCAGAGATGACACAGCCTCCCCCCAGTAGCTGATGCTGGCAGCTGCCAAAGGGGGATGTGACAGGCACCAATTATCAATGTCATATTATTATTCTAAAGAAAAGGCTGATGCTGGCCAGAGACCAAACACAGATAAAAGCAGGGACATAAAGCAGAATGCCTGACATAGAATACATTAAATACAGGGCCCTGGATAATGTGTCTCATGGTCTAAATGAATATAAGGATCAAAGATGAGGATAAAGCCGTAATTGACCAGATAGTGAAGCCCAGCAGTAGAGGCTCACCTATTCTCATCATGTTTTAATGTTTAATTGACTGGAAGTGGGATATCAGCCTTTAAAAAAAAAAAGGTGTGTGAGGGATTTTCAGGCCTTCTCTTTGCTTCCTTTCATCAGATCTTATTCCACTATAATACAGCAACCATTTAATAACTACTTTAGCTGCTCTTAAAAATTCCTTCTGTTTATAGCCGACGCTGTGTTTAGGGCTTTGGGACGTCAGGCTGCTACGCAGGAACACGGTAAATCAGCGGCCTTGACATCCTCAACAGCCTTTAATAACGTTTTTGAAAGGTTTTTGCTGTCTGTTTGAGGCCTTCAATCTAATTTCTTTGTCTGAGATAAATGCTGGGGTGAGCATTTCAGGCCAACGGGAAAAGGAGACTGCTGACCTTCAGAGTTATGGCCTGTTGATTACAATGTAGGAATCTAAATGATCCAGAACACATATCAAATACACATGGCAGCACTAATTTAAATGTTATAGCTAATGCCAACAAAGTGGCACTTGGTATGGCATATTGACACATTCAAATTATTTCTTGTGTTGTAGTTATTGCTAGGCCAACAGACATATGAATGCATTGAAAACTATCTTATTAATAGGTTCAACAAGTATTATTACATTCATATATTATTATATTCATGCTCTCTGCAGCTTGTGGAGTGCACTCCTGTCAAAACCTGACTGTCTGCGAGGTTTCTGTCAGTTCAGAGGTGATGACTGCTTTCTGATTAATATGTTACTCTGAGTGTCAGTTGCAACAGTGTCACAAGGTGCCAAAGATTGGGATCTCTGTGGAAAGTGTGGAAGCAGCACATCTACTAGTAAAATGCAGCCCCACTGCAAAGGTAACTGTCCCTCCATCAGCACCATAAATGCCACACAAGTGCGTAATCTGTAAAATTGTTTTACGTTGAAAGACTGCAAAACATAAATCTCTATAATCTATAACTAAACATACATGCTGCTAATGTTAGGTGGTCACAAAGTGTAAGCGCTGATAAGGCCAGAGCTTGGACGACCAATAGAGCAGACCTGGCCTGAGGGAGGAATAGCTCCCATTCCAGGCTCTCTGGTGACCTGCTCCATGTACCTTGGGCAAGCATATAAGAGCATCTAGGGGACTGTGATGAGTGACCACAGGGGAGGGAGGCATTAAGGGCTCAACAGGGTTGGGGGTTTAGGTGGGGCTGGGTGGGGGTCTATCTACACCTTATACCTCCTGGGGTGGGCAGAGCAGGTGATTGTATCTACATCAACACACCATTAAAGCAATTACGATCCTGGACTAAACAGCAGCGCCTGGCCAGCCACATCCTAATGGCTGCAGCGGCTCCCAGGAGACTGGGGGGAACCCGATACCTCACACACTGGGGGGATTGAGCCGGACACCACTTAAAGACCCCCTGCTCAACAACTTAAAAGACAGTGACCTGACACACCTGCTATCTGCTACCTGCAATCTGAGAATCTATCAGCACTCACTTGCTTGGCATTAAGTTTGGATGCAGGATTTGGTTGGAAAAAAGACACAATAGATCACTGAAGCAACCAAAGAAAAGTGGAAGCCTATAGGCACAGAACAGACAAGTCTGGAACTAAGGCATTCATTTCATATAGATTAGACTTACTGACAAATGACTGTTTAGTTTTTGTGTTTTACCAAAGAATTCTGTTCTTCTGCTCGCTATTGTACTATTATTGAATTGATGCAAAAGCATACAATTGCCAAAATCAGAATGATGCCATGCTGCCTGATTGAAAAGAAGAAGCTGAAAGTAACTTCAGTACAAACTTCTTTTCATATTTAAATTACTTTAAAAAGGTCCTGTAAGTGTTTACCATGGTGCTCTGCAAACACAGATCCATTAATCATGACGCTTGCACTTTCAAAGTGAAAAATGGGAAAAGAACCGTAAGAAATTTAAAGCAGATTGATGCATTAAACTTTTTGTTTTGCCATTTACAGTTTGTTTTGTCTGCGAAAGAACAGAAGAACAGTTCATGTAAATGTCAGACATCTTAGAGAAAGAAAAAGCAAATGAAAACACCTGGTTCCATGAGTATCCTTCTCTAAATGTTTTAATCAAACAAAACACAAAATAATAATCAGAATAGTTTCTAATAATTTAAATAACCTACAATAGGGTGTTTTTCTATTTCCTTTGTAATTCTTAATATTTTCCTGAGCTTCTCCATGAAAGGAACAGAAACTTCTCAGTGCAGAAAGTCAAAGCCTTTTGGAAGTCACATTTTCTAACACGCAACACTCAGACAATCAGAGTAAAGTAAATCACATCAACTGACTACTGACTGCCAGACAGCAGCCATTTCACAAGAAAGCCATACAGTCGAGATTCTCCAGGTGTTTACATTCCCCTGCTCTCTGGACTGCCACGCACACAGATGTGCACGCAAACACACACATACTGTCAAATGTAAAAATATCTTCCCCGTATTAATTCTTGTTTCTATGGTAATTGTTACTTGATTAAAACAGGCTATTGATATTTTCTTTTACTTGAGCATTAAATTCTTGGGTTACACCTAAAAGTAACAAATAATACACATGAATCCAAAACTTTGGATCATTTAGACATAACATTTAAGTCCCGAAGTAGAAGGCCTTTTGCTCATATGTGATATTTCATGAGTCCCATGGAGCTCTGGGGATCCAACTAAAGGAATGGGTGCGATGGCTGATGCCCCAGTATCAGTTCCTCCGTTGGTCTTACCTCGCTGTAAGATGTGGTGGACCCCGTCTCCAGGTACAACATGTTGGCGCTGAGATTGAGCAGAGCTGCTGCTGTTTGCTCCACTGGCTCCAGGATTCCACAAATCTCTTTTCCTCACTCTAAAAGGAGTGATGTGGACTACAGATGCAAAGTGGACAAGCAGAGGCTTCTATAGGAATCTATGGGAAGGTCATATATACTGGGAAGAGAGGGGGAGGGGTCTAAGGAGCTACCTGTCCAGTACCTGAGTCCACACCCATCTCCCGAAGAAGCGCCGTCTCCTCACCCTTCCTTTGAGGCTCTGCAGGGCTCCTCCAACGTATTAGTTAAGTAGCGAATCACTATTTCCTCTTGGTAGCACTGCTTAATATCATCCTCAATAAAAATTAAAAATGCTTTTATCATTTGCTTGCATTTAACTTTTTTTTTGCATTTTTCTTACTTTTCCTAACAAGCACAAAATATGACAATCCAGATAAGGAACAAAAAATACTGAGAAGAAAAAGACTTCAAATCATTTTCAACTTATAGGAACATTTTCTTACATCATGTCTACCTGTAAGACGTTATTTAAAGCAAGCCATTCAAAAGTCATTCAATGCATCCCTGATTATGGATGGATGCATGATATTAAAAAAAATTCTCAATGAATAAATTCTATCAAAGCGGATGATAATAAGAAAGATTACAAAAAAAAAAAAAAAAAAACATACAGGGAAAAATCCATTAGGCCAGCGAGCCCCAGAGTGAGAAGTGGAGTCTGGGGTTGTGAGAGTGTACCTAAAGTCGCTAGTTAGCATAAGAATTGCTCCCCTCTGCATCCCTTAAGCTGTTCCAATGCAGAGCCCCCCAGAAAAACAATGTGACTCCTGTAGATTGCTTGTATCTATCAGAGATGACTGATGAAGATCTGTTTTGGAAACATGCATCACAGCTCGGCCCTGACCAGCTGGCTCTCTGGGAATGGGACAGCTCTAATAAAATTGCCTTTATGAATTTAAGAACAATTTGGCTTCATGCATTTATTTTCCACATTTCAACCAGGGAACTGGAATTGCTGCATTTAGGTCCAGTGGATTTTGCATAGAAAAACATAGAAATTTACAGCTATTGAGGATAATTTTGGGGGGAAAAAGTGTATACTGCAACCAGAACTTCAAATGGTTGGTGCTATTAAGTATCCTAGACCTCACAGAGCTATTTGCTAAACAAGCAAAAAATTGCATCTGTAGGTTTGTACATTCATCATTTGAAAGTGAAAGTAGGTCAGAATTTTTAATCATCTACTGCAAGAGAAACATGGAGTGGAGAAACGCTGCAGAGACATGGGTGGGGGTCTATCTACACCTGAGGAGGAGTGACAGGAGTGGAGAGCTGCACTGCTAGATGACAAGGGAGGAGACCGGTCAGTAGGGTGCAAATCACTTCTATTACTACAGAGCCAGGGGGGCTAAAACTCTGTGTTGCCCTGTGGTCAGAATGATTTGAAAGCTGTCTGAAAACTTAACTATGACCTGAAGTCAGTGTCTCCAATCACCAGCCACACCCTTTTCAGGCCCCCTGGGGCTGTGAGCCCCACAGGTCAGCCTGTCACAAAGCCAGCAAATCAACACTTTAAAGAGCCCAATTCAATGGTCTCCCAAAGGGAGCCGGGCGTCAGTGAAGAGGGCCGAGCCAAACCTTTTGAGCGTGATAATTAGTTTAGCTAAACAAACTTCTAATTATGTTAAAACAACATTGGCATCTGAAAAGAAGTTAGAGTACTCAATGTTAGGGTGAGCCTGTAGTAAAATATAGAACAGTAGCTGTATTTAAGCAGGACAGTGAGTATATTGGCTATATAATGCAGCTGAGAGTCAACACATATCTATTTTTAAATCACATGCTTTTCCTGTAGAATTAAACAGAGAAGACAATAATGAACTAATAACGACACCAATCCTACCATGATGCTTGTTTGTGGCACAAAAAAAAACATTCTCTGGTTTTAGACTGTGGATTATAATTTAAGACCCTCAAAACAAGTTCACTGGCAACATATTGCTCTACTCACAGAGTGCAGTCACATCTCTATTAACTGCATCACCTCAGCGGCAAGAGAGACCAGGCAGCAGCTAAAGATCTGCAGATCCAGGAGATCAGACAAAAGAGGCTTTGCTAAAGTTTTTCCCTTTAAAGAGCCTGTTCCTTAAGTCGGCTAGATTAGTTTAGTATCAGGTGTCAGGGCAGCAGTGGCTGGAAAGGCACAGACACCTGCCCCTGAAAACAGTGGAAGCTCCCATCCACACTGACAGATGCAGGCAGTCAATAGAAAGAGAGAGAGAGCATCACTTGGGTGGCAGTTCCTAAACCCCCAGCAATCTACTGTTACCACATCCTGTTTAAAAGAAATAAAGTCAAGCTGCTTCTCCTGCCACAATTTACCTAGTGGACAATTTGATTTCAAAAGCGACCAGGAAAAAAACAGACCAACTGCGGGTGTAAACGAAGAAGTGACTGATTTATCAACCATAATTTTACCAGTATTCGGTATGTGTCTCAGTTCAAGCTCTAATTAAATGGCTGCAGAGGCAATATTCAGTATCAGGCTTATTCTGGTGACCAATCAGCGCACAGTGAACTGTATTTGTTAAAAAACAAGTGTCAAGTCAAAGTGCTATACAACAATCCACTGGATTCCTATTTTACCTTCATCTAGACAAAAAAAGTCCAATAGATGCTTTTACTTTTCTGTAGCTGAGGGCAAAATTCTGTTCCACAATATTATGGCTGTAATACAGCCTAGTCATTGTATCCAGTGAGGATCAGAAAAATGCACTGATATATTCAATATAACTGGATAATTCCAACTTGAATGTCCTAAATCAGTACTTTATTTTCATACAAACACTGTTGTCAAATCCATTTAATTACTCAGTGACCACTGGCCACAGGAACATTTGATACTTTTCAAGAACTTACTGCACTTCAATCGAAGGAACCTAGTTCTAGTTTTGGTTTCTGGGCTATTTGTTCTGCCTTCAAGAAGTCCAACAGTAGCACTTTTCAATAGGCAAAGAACCATCAGGGCGGAGACTGAAGTACTGAACATGCCACAAGTCAAACACAAGCCACAAGATGCACACAACGTGTACAATATAGTTCAGACTGCAGGAAAACACTGGTTGTAGCTATCAACGTTAGCAGTAGGGGTTGGGGAGTTTGTTTAATGATGATGTTTAAATGACAGCTATGAAGATGTTTCCCGACCAGTCTTAAAAAAAAAAGAGAATAAAATAAAGAGATGAGAAAAGGATGGGAATTAATTGCTGTATTTGCTTTTTGTTTTTCTACATTTACACACAGATCACCACGCTACTTTGGAAACCGGTGTCTTGCCTTTCTGGTGTTTTCAATCTCTCTGCATGTCTGCTGCTTTCCAGCATCCATCAAACTTTACTCATGAAGCAGAACATTTCAAAGACCTCTGTGCTGTCATCTTGTTGCACGCAAAAATGACATCTCAAACAAAGCCATCGCTTTTTAATTTGTTATTGGTCTCATTTGCCTAATTGCAGTGGTTCTTCAAGTGCAGTGAAAATGCAAACAGTAAAGCATAAAAGGGACTTTTAGTTCCTAATTTAGTTTCCAAGTTTAGTTCCTGGGCTCCTTAGTTCCTGAAACTCTTTGGTTAAAAAGGCCCACAAATTAATATTCTAACCAAAGCTTGTACCATCACGTATTGAGTATTGTCTTTTTTTTTAATGTAATGTAATTTCTGATAGAGAAAAACATAGTGCTGTTTAAATGTCACTTGAAAAGAAAATACAAAAAATGTTTTCAAGTCAACAACTGCCTTTTTGAAAAAAAAAACTATTTTACAGCCTGAGACTTTTTTGTTCTTTTCCAACTGACCCCACCTCTGTCTAGTTTAACTCTCATGCATGTTAAAAATTAAATATGGATAACTGGGCTTTTATAAAAGACGTTTATGGGATTACTGCTGAAGGATTTATTCATGCACTCTCTCTCAAAGGGTGTGACCCACACGTTTTTCAATTAAACCTGGCATGATACAATACTGTTGAGCCTGGTCCATGCAGTAAGAAATATGTCAGAAAAAAATACGAGATAAGGGTAACATGGGCTCATGCTGTAGCATCCCCACGTCCGCAGTCAGATGACTGAGGACTCAGTCAGGTGAAGTCTCACTCTGACTCAGTTATTCAAGTGGACCGTGGCGAGCACTCGTTTCTTGGTACTACGCCTTAAAAAACACTTCTTAACATGCTGGAGGCAAACTGGTGGAGCATGAAAAAATAAAAGAAGAGCTTATTATGGTTTGGTATTTTATGCACAGGGTTACTTTGGATTAAATACAGATTGAGTCCCTAATGATAAATAATAAAGTTAAACTTAAAGTTGGGCTTCTTTTTACACAAAATTTAAAAAATAGTAAAACTAGTGATGTAGTTTGGGAGGTACAGCTACGTAAAATGTCTGCGTATTCAGACAAAATGACGACAATGGACTTACTTTTAACATCCTTTTTAGGTAAGGTGGATGTAATGACTCAAAGACTGCTCTGAAAATGACAATGAAGAAACATCCAATGCTGACATGGTAACAGAAATGATTGCACCACATTTGGCAGATTCTTTTCAGATGACAGAATTAAGATGAGCTTTAAACTCTTTTAAAGTTAAGAAACAGCAGAGAAAACAGATCAGCTGCTTAGACACTGAACTAGAGGGCAACAGCCATCGCACATAAGACACAGGAGGTGTGGTGAAAAAAGTACGAATCCAAACACAAACATGTAATTAGATCTCAGAGAAGCCGTGTGTTGATTGAGCTACTCTGTTGTAAAGTTGTTTAAACTCTATCCTGTGTCTGAAAAGGGCCGGCTCTGTCCCTCTGATCGACACTGCGTCGTCCACGCACAGCTGATCAGAGCTTTATCTGGCTGTAAAATCAGCTGTTTGGGGTAGGATATAGCGTTTCTCCTGCCACTATTTCTGCTACATTCCTTCATGTAATTCTACCCTGTGCTTGCTCCTCTCCTCCCCCTCCTTGTTGCCAACTCCCCCCACCTTTACATAGAGAAGACACTACTGACAGATGAGAGCTGGGACCTCTGTAAGAGAGGCAGGTGCTGCGTTAAATTGTTGCCCTGCAGCTACAGAAAAAAAATCCAGAAAAAAAAGGAATTTCAGATTAAACATAAACCCTACACAATACAAATAAGTCCCCCGGGGCACTAAACAGTGAGCTGCATTCTAATGACTCATGAAAGAGGCACACCTCCACATGGGTGGAGAAGGAGGGGGGTAGGGTGTTTTTGCCCACCATCTCTCTTCATCAAACAGACACTTGACTTGGTAATAACGATCAGGGCTTGGTGATTGGCAAGCCGCCATGGCAGCGAGGTCTTAGCCCCACACGGATGCTGCCCGAGTTGCTGGCGTGCCAATCACCGTGCCACGCCCCTCTTTGGTGTAGAGGAAAGTGGGTGGCGGGGGTGGGGACCATTAATCACCAGTTCAAGAGAGCACAGGCTCCCTTGGGGGATGCGCAGGGTAACATTACTCAGCTCCTTGAACACAAATTTTTATTTGCTATTTTTTTCCTCCCTGGCTGGACAACAGCATTCCTCCACTGGGAGGGGAGCATGCACATCATCTCTCAGTAGCAGAGCTGACAAAGATATGTTCCTCACTGCAGGTCCAACAGAAGGGAGTTCATATAGTGCAATGATTCATTCACATTTTATACCAGAAGGTAGTATTCACAGTGCTTTACTTGACTGCACAATAATGTGAATGTCACATTACACACAAAAAAATAAAAATAAGAAACTAGGGTTTGTACAGCTTTTAAGAGTAAAATTCAAGCATTTTTCAAGCACTTTCAAGGTACCTAAACCAAAAATGTCCAGACTCTCAATGCCTTGATCATCTCATCTAAATTGTGACTATAAATGCCAGGAGACAACAAACAAAAATGACGACCAGATCGTTTCATTTCAAATACTGTAAGATTTTTGGGTTTCATGAGTGATTGTGTAGATGATGAAACACCAGATTATGTTGAAAATCAAGCGTTTTTCTAGGAGTATGTTCGAATTCAAGCATATTCCTAACCTTGAAAACATGACGGTTAAAATGAAGCATTTTCCTAACTTTCAAGACTTTGTACGAACCCTGTGCACATTCTACCATCAACAGACTCTGAGAGCTACCTGTCTCAGAGGGCCCACCCAGGTCAAGCATAGCTCAGGCTAGATGAGATAATATCATCACCTTACAAACAACATCTCAAGACAAATAACAGATAAACCAGCCGTATTCACTGGCTGTTCAATGGCTCCGCACCGCATTTACACAACTTGTCCTGGGGAAATTCCATTGTTAGTATGAAAATTGAAAGTACACCCTGTATTGTACAACCTATGTAATTTACCACTGGAAGTCCCATTAACTCAGAATGAAAGTAATCTCAGATGGTACACGTATTAATCAGCCACAACTAAGTGCACAAAATAACAAAGTTAAAATCATGTAAGAGTTCAAGCTACTATATGTTGCACAGACACCATGTTGCATTTGCTGAATCACTTAAAGGGAAATAGGAGCATTCTGTGTGGCTTCATGGCATCATGTGTGTTTTAGAATCAACTAGTTCAGAAAGTACACAAGGTATAAAACTGACAGGTTTAAACAAATAGAAATATTGGCAAAACATCTATAATATCTTTATTGTTTCTGTGAAGGGTACTAGTACTGCCAGTGCTAGGGATGGAGATGGGCATGAGTACTCGAGTACTCGTTTTGAACGTCAGCATTCGTTCAACATATAGAGTAATATACATATAATAAATATAAATGTAAATTGACCCTGTTCTATAAGAGTGATGTTTGGTAGTATTTCGACTAAATAAACAAAATGAATGTGTGCAGTGCAAGCTGTGCAACATTAAACTTGCGTATCATAGAACAACTAGTTCAATGATCAACCATTTGCACATTAAGCATGAGGAAAAAACAGCTGAGACCGTTAATAGACAATCTCTCATCACCTCCTTTGCTAGCAGTGTTAGCACGTTGGTAAAGTTAACCAGCCATAGCTTTTTTACCAGCCAAATTACTGAAATTAATGTTTGTGGATGTGTTTTTTCTTTATGTAGGCTCTCTACAGTCGGTGCAGCACAGAAAGGTAGGTTAACCCTAACCTCTACCCGCATTTTTGCTTAGATGTTAATATCGGACCCTATGCTTACATTAAGATTTTTTTGCGAGTACTCTACAACAATTTAATGTTGAGTACTCGAATGTGGAAATTACTTAAAATGCCCATCCCTAGCCAGTGCCAGAAAGGTTGTTGCTTAAACCTTATTATTCCATAAACAAAATAGACACTGTTCAGTTTACATTGAAAAATGACAGTGTCATGTTTACGGTAATGCTTACTGGTTGCATAGCACATAACGTGTTGAACTGAATGGGGTCATATAATCCTGAGCAGGTCGTATCATTCTGAATATAGCTCATGTGACATATTTGTTACCTCTGGTTGTGGTGGGCAGCAGGGATTGCCAGTGAGAAATGATAAAAAGGAAAACTAGTGTTTCCCTCGAACAGCAAACCTACGTACTTACAGTAAGCGTCTCATCCGGCTCATGCATGGTTATGCAGTCCATACTGATCTGAATGGTGTTTCCTGCAGACCCATCAGTTGGGCTGTCTGTGAAGTTCAGCTCAATGGGCTGGACTGAATGAATGGCAGATCTGAAACACAAAGACGGGTAACATTTTTTTCTAAAGTCTGTGTATGTTTTTGCATTTACAGCACAATGCTTTTTTTTGGTAGCATTCACTTACTGGTCCAGCATATCAAACAGTTGGTTGAATACATCTTGGCTGAAGGAGTCAGTTGTCTGTGCTGACTGATTCTGGGACATGGCGGTGAGGAATGAGCTCTCTCTCCAGGACAAACGAGATGAAGGGTCCCTGAGTCTGCAAGGAGACACGATCATATTCATTTTACTACACATATTCCAAATTAGCAATACTTTACTGTTTGCATTTTTTTTTTTTAAAAAGGCACAACTATTTTAATAGGTAGTTTTAAAAGTTGCAATGTCAGCAAACATTCAACATAAATGTTGACGTGCAGGGCTGAGATTTGGCCACCCAGCCAGCGGAGGAAAGGAGGAGGAGGAGGAGGAGTCCTGCTGGCAGCCATTCATGAAGGGCACTTCCATTGTGAAGAAGTCAGCCTGCATAATACTGAATATTTGTACTACACATAATGGTGATTATGCACCATTCAGACAGAGGCACTTTGACCTGCTCCCCTGAAACATTACACCTGCTTCAGAGCTCAGCCTGCCATTGTTCATGCTGAAGTGGCGCACGCTGCCGTCTGAGACTGGCGGAATTCCCCCCACAGTCTATATGATAGCACTGCTGCAACTTCTGGTATGTGTACAGCTGGACGGGCTTCTGGGGGGGTGGAGGAGATGGGGGGGGGGGGGCATAATCTGAAGCTGGCACTATTTTAGGTTTTGGAATTCCCCAACACTGCGTGATGAATGATATTAATACCTGACTTACAAACACAGGCATATCTAATGAAGCAAATAATTGAACTCGTACAGGAGGTACACATGAGGGAGTGTTGTTTAGAATAAAGATTAAGTGAGTTTGCAACGCCCAAAAAAACGTACAACAGGAGACTAGGCCTACTGATCGGCTTGGGCCAAGTAACATATAATTGTCAATTTAGAAGCAATTGTAATGTCAGCACTATGTGGAGGCTTTGACTGCCTAAGAGGAGCAATGATGTAGAATTACTGGGAATTATATGGACCTAAATTATACTCCAGCTTGCCTTGTGCAGGAAATTGGCCATGCACACTATTTTTACAGCCTTTGTACCTTGTTAAGCACACTAGTGAATATACTTACTTGTGATTATTCAAAGGAAAAAACGTACCATTTTTTGACAGGCTAAATACACTCATACAAATAGACGTATGACTAGGGTAAAGAAACAAGTGTGTAACAAAAACTCTGTAAATCAGAGTTAACTCACGAGACAAGATATGACCTAAATTGATTGGATATGCCGGCTAACTTAGTTAATGATGGAAACGAGCAAGCTTAATTAAGAAATTAAAGTTTTACTAAATTAGCTAGCTAATTCGGTGGAAGTAACACTAACAGCTAACGCAAAGTCGTTTTGTAACCACTACGAAAAACAAATATATCTACCAAAGTTATTTTATATTTTCACTTGAAATGAATTATTGAGCTAAGTTATGTTAACGCTGGCCTAATTAGCCTAATTTCACTATGATGCTAGCTAGAAAAACTACTGGTCATTTTAGCTCCGTTCCCTTCAAACTAGCTTAGCTATTATTTCGGATACATTTCTGCCTTGACTTGGCATCTCTCCTGCACAATCAGCTGCGCCTGCTGCAGTTTATTTAACCTATAAATATTCCAGGAAATTAAAGACATATTACCTTCAGTGTCACTAATCACCTGATTGATCTGATTTGTTCGGGTTGCCTTCACGGCCCTTCGTAATTGTCAGTGAAACCTGAGTCTCCCGGGAGCACAGCGCAGATAAAGATGGCGGCTGTTTATATATTTGTAAAATCTCAAAAAAAAAAAAAATTAAAATTAATTAAAATGTTGCACTATTCACCAAATTCATCAAACACAGACAATGTCTTTTTGTTCAATATTAGTAATATACTGCAACATTTTTATAATTTATTGGTATTATTATTTAGATACTCTTGCTTCAGCAGCTGGGTCTGGAATCAAATGTAGGCCTGCCAAAGCTGGAAGGTATGTATATTTCTTGAATATCTAAGACGGTACTGTATATTAGACTTTTTCAGATCGTTTTAATTTTACTACTACCACACATTTCCTAATACCAGAGAGGAGGATATGGAGAATTGCAGGAGAAAGACATTTACAGTATAAATCTAAAGAGTATGGGTTTTTTAACACATAGTAAATTTTAAGGAATAAATGGCAGTCACTGGAAAAATACAACAAAACAAGGTGGATGAATAAAAAATAAAAAATGAGTAGACTGCAAGTAGAGCAGGTGAGGCGCCATCTCTGTTAATGGAGAAGGGAGGATTTGGGTGTGGTCCTTCTACTGACCGCTGCTGCAGTTAAACTGCATTTATTTGGGCTTTAATTTTCCTTTGAAATAGGCTATTTGGCAGAACTCGTCCAACTGGCACCTCATTAACTTGTTAAAAAGACTTTTGAGCTTTGCTTCACAGCACTGTTTGACCAGTCAGAATCAAGAATATAATCACAACAAAAGCTGTCCATCAGGTTCAACATGTACACCCGTGTAAGCCTATAAATACAATTCAGTTGTATCATAATAAAACGGTAGCCTACACCTACTGATGTCCTGCACTCTTAAACATAAGTGCTTAATCCAGTTTTAGTGATGTTCAAGTTTTCTCTGCAGTTACACACAGTATGCATGTGCATGGTCTTGTAGGCTATCAAAGTTAGTGTTTAAATAGTAAAATACATTGTCATCAAACCAAGAGCAAGGCCATTTCACAATGAGGAAAATATTTCCACATTCACCTGCGTGTACATTTTTATAAATAATATTTTAATTGTAGATTAGAATCAGTCAACAGCAAAACGGAATATCGTGGTAAAAGTTGAAAATCTTATAAAAATTTTGACGATAATAAATCATAAAAATAAATGATTTATTGCACACATGGACACCCTATGGTGCGATGTTGGTTTAGTTTTAAAAACGACATTTCTTTTTTATTGTGTTTAGCAGTTTTATTTTAAAAGACTGTTCAGATAGATGAGTTTATCCCCGTTCTGTTGTTTGTCTGCTTTTGGGTGTCTGGTTACTCAGAGAGTTTTTCAGTGAGCCTGAGGCGAAGGCTGTTCAGCCTCCACTTAAAGACGGTGCAGCGCCTCCAGACGAGACTGGAGCAGAGGTCAGCACTAAACAGGGATGGCCATTGTCTCTTGGCAGGTTGGGCACATCGGCCGATGAAAATGCAATCAAAACAAACAGCCCAGCCGATCGGGGCCCTTCTCCAGTGTCTTTATTAATCACTTGTTCAAAGGCCTAAGACCTTCTCCCCCTCATCTGTCAGCCCCTGCTGGAAGAGGGACATGACTGCAAAACAATAGAAAGCCCCAAAGTTTCTCCTCCTCTTATTCCCTTACTTTTATAGAAGTAAACCAGTCTGAAGTCAAATAATCTGGGGCAAAAGAACAGGCACAAATTCCTCTAAGGTTTGGAATGCAAAGAAAATAAGCGAGGAGGAGAGAATTAGTGGACCAAAAAGATGTCTTGATATTTGAAAGCTGAATAAAATCTAAAAAGCAATAACATAGTAAATGAATACTACCAAAACCTTCCTTGATCAAAAAGATTGAAACAGCCTATATTCGAAAGGTTATTTGAAACCATCATATAATACGTTTTAAACATGTAGCAGTGTAGTTATCAAGGTCCAATAAATGAATTATTGTAAGCTACAGAGGCTGAACTCCACAAAGCTTGAAGCACGCTGATGATTTTAAAACACAACTACATGGACACTGTGACAGTGTGTTAAAAGTGCCAAAGAGCACACAGAACATAATGCACAAAAATGCTGATACAAAGATGCAAGAAAATGCAACAAATAATGTATAATATAAATTATTCTTATAACACACAGTAAGATGACGTAACCTCAAAAACTTCTCATAACATAGGGGCCCAGTGAGACAGAGACAACACAAGTGAAGCTTTACTTCTAAATACCAGGACAACATAGTGAACAAGATTGTATGGATGTATTATCATTTAAAAAAGATTAAGACTACATGAATGTGTGTCTGATCTCAATGATCATTAATGATTAGACATGCAGGGATGATGTAGTGGAATGACCTGATCTGCATAACAAAACCTTCAGCGTTAATTTAACAGCATATCAGTGTTTAAAGTTCTGATATATACTGATATATAAATATATATACAAACATATATATATATACACTGTATATACTGAGATAGATAGATAGATAGATAGATAGATAGATAGATAGATAGATAGATAGATAGATAGATAGATAGATAGATAGATAGATAGATAGATAGATGTTCGGTTTTCTTTGTACTATTTAGTAGGCCTGTAAGTGGCAAAATACCTATGATATATACGATATAAGATAAATTGATCTTATTGATCATATTGATTGACACATTGTTTTAAAAATCCACATTATTTTGTTATGTGTGGTGATTGTTTGCAACAGAGAGTTGATTTAACAGTTGTATGCCATGCCTGCTAGCAGCAATTGACAAATGTATCTTGTGTTTATTTAATTGTTGGCCTGTATAATTATTGGTTGTTCATCTGTTTGATTATCTAATGTGTTTCATTGTTCATTATTTTTTGTCATTGATAAAATCAATCAATAAAGTTTGTAGCTGTCGCTGATTTATTTCGTTTTTGGTGAGATGCCTCAGCAGCTGTTTTGATCCTCTAATATCTTATGTTTTTTGTGTCTTGCTACCTGTGCTAATAAATAAAATAATCTACTCTAAACTAAATATATAATTTCAGATGCCGAAGAAGCAACATAATGTTCTGACATGATGTTATCATCATGACTTTGGTAGACCTATAGAGGACATTTATGGGCCAAGACATACAAGATACAGTATTGCGCTGCAAATGAATGAAATGCATCTGATTAAATGATATAACCTGTCATTCTGGATTAAAGCATCTGCAGAACATCTGACTTCTGTTAAATTACAACATGCATTTGCACTGAAATGGCCAAAAGTCCTCTACAGTAAGGATCAGAAAAGGACCAAGCAACCGCGATGTCATGTCATCTGTCTGCCGCTTCGGCCCGGATGGCCCTTTATACACATGCATTGTTGCCATGAGTACGCCGGCCACACTTATAAATATATCAGGACAGAGCAGCAGCTGAGGACCCAGGCAGACACAACTGTTCTCAGGTCACTTTGGACCTCCAGACAGTGTATCAGTCTGAGCGGCGGTCCAGGTCAAACAAAGAGCAGGGAGATTCCCAGCCTGTTCATTAAGTCAAGATATTCTCAATTTATTCTGTTCAGTACTTCATTACATGTAAAAGATTATAGCTGAACACATATTTCCCATATTTGTACCACATGTTAAATCCATGCAATATGTTATCTGAGTATGCTGCTTCAGGATTTAATATCTTAAAAAAAAGGGTGTAAAATCATATGGCTTCACATTAAGGAAAACTAATTCTGTAAGTTTATACAATATATATGTACTTACCGATGAAAGGGAAACTCTGGGTAATACTGCACAGCTGTGTAAGGTGAATTCATGTTGTCATGCCAAACTTCACTTTGCTGAGATCTTCAAAAAATGATCAGCTTGTCATAAAGGCACATGTATCAACGGCTGTTCATGAGCTACAAGAATAAATACAATAAATGACAACAACAACAAAAAAAAAATTATAAATACAAATAAATAAATTAACACACAGGCCTGGATTAAAGTGCCGGAGGGTACAGTGCAGAGTGGAGAAAGTTTGAGAGATGTTTTGAATTTAGGTATTTTTTCTTAGGCTACCCTACAAATAGGAGGGGCTTGTGCCACCTCTCTGACCAATCCCCAGCTACGGCTGTACAAGATATCACTCACTCTCAGTTGCTAGGATATACATATCAAGCAACTACATTTGACCCTGCACCTCCCCACCCAACAAACACAGCTAGCCACTATCTTGAAAAGCTCACCCCTACCCTGTACTCCTCCATGTGTTTCTTTCTGGCCACGTTCTGATATTTCCACCCAGATTCCCCAGTGGGTTTTGCAGGTTGAGGGCACGTCTGTTGCGTCACACCTCTCACCAAGGCCCAAGAGGCTTCAAGCATGCTGAACATGGCCGATTCAGCAAAAGTACAAGGATTCAGTGAGTGAAACAACAGAAATCACCCAAATAGTTGATTTTAAGGAAGTGAAACATACTCTTTGACCAAGGTCTCAGATGTCTAATGAGACGTTAGTGGAGGGGGAGTTGGTGAAAAGATGGCCATTAACAGACAACAAGAAGAAAATGAGCCTCCTATATCCTCTTTGAGCTTGAGCAGAGATAAGGAGACACCAGACAAAAACATTGCGGTTTGAAAATCCTTTACAGTAGCCTACATAAACTCTTATTTAAGCATGCACACATATCGTGCCACTTCCTGGCCCAATTCAATATCAGACTCTCCTTCTCACCCAAGCAGTATGACACTGTAAACCTAGAGGTCTTGTGTGGTTTTCAGGGATGAACAGCAGATGAATCAGCAGGCTAAAATAAAAGGTAGGGTCACAGCGCGGGGAATGATAATAAATAGATGCGGTGTATCCAGGGAACACAAACCTCTAAGCTGCTCTCTTGTACTTTTAATAAAGACACAGTCTCTCTCTCTCCTCTGACTGACTGCTGTGCGCCTATGAGAGACTGATACAGCAGACATGCACACTAAAATAATCATACACAGGGTTCATAGGTAATCTACCACGGTCCAGTTTTTCTCATTTCAAATGAAACCTGAGGATCTTAATTGTCAAGTAAACCTGTACGCGTGTGTGAATCTATATCGGTTTAGAGATATATTACTGTTTTAAATAGAGTCTACGGCCACGCTAGCAGCTCTGTGTGAGGCTGTATTAAGGCACAGCAGACCTTTGGGCTAAGCGCCAGCATGCTAGCATGCGCACAGTGACAATGCTAACATGCTGATGTTCAGCAGATAATGTTGACCATGGACACTATCTTGTGTGTTAACATGCTAACTTAAGCTCATTAGCACTAAACTCAAAGCACAGCTACGGCTAAAGGGAATGTCATTCGTTTTGCAGGTATTTGGTCATAAACTAAAGTATAAGACAAATTTAAATTTTGACCTAAGGCTGGCACAGATGAAGTGTTAAGGGATCGCCAAAGTGATTATAATTCATCAATAATAATTCATTCAGGGGGACAAGAATCTCTGCACCACTTTTCCTGGCGATCCATCCAATAGTAGTGGAGACATTTCACTAAAAAACAAAAATGTCCATATCATGGTGGCGCTAGACAAACAGTAAGATGATCACCAAAGTCATTAGGATTCATCCTCTGGGGACTATGAATGTCTGTACAAATTCCGTCACTTGTTATCACATTTTCTGACAGAAAAAGTTGGTACATGGATAAAATACAGAATAGCTGTAGGTTAGACCTTGAAGAGGATACCATGTGCACTGAATCGCAACAAGTGCTGTCCAAGCAACTATTCCCCAAGGTCACTGCTGTACATATCAGATGACGTTAATCAGCTTGCTCACTTAAATAAAGTTCTGTCTCTGCTCACATAATCACAACTACAGTAAAAACTCACTTGTAAAAGTTCAGAGTGATTATTATGTTACTAATACAACAAATTCCCTCTAATAAACCTTTTACACACACTGTAGCTTTGACCATGTCCACCTCTCAACATAACAAGGACAAACTGACCTCAGGATGTCATTAAATCTGATATTTACAACGACATCTGAAACCCTTACATCATTAATTACTCTAAGGCTCAGGCATAGGGAACCAGTCACCAAACCCCCATTACTTCATTTGAGATGTATGTGTGTGTTTATGAGTTGGCAGCTACGTCAGTGACATCTCTGGTACTGTCATCAGTAGGAGTTCACATACTGTATGTCTAATGTGGTTATTATCCACGCAGGGCTCTGATTTGAGAGCGCTAAGCTCGCTTTAATCTGCCATTGTATCTGCAGTCAAAACCATAGATGGCAACCAGCCTGTGTGACTGTACAGCCCGATATCTCTCTATTTTTTCATTTTGGTGTGTTCATTGTCCTGAAGGCATTATGAGGCCCCATTCACACAGCCTTATTAATGTCAAGAGTTTACATACGGGATGCCAAAGAGCAGTTGGTGGAGCAGCTGATGAAGTAGCCCAGACGTTTGCTGCACTATGGAGAGGTGTTATCAGTGTCAGTCACATACACCACACTGTGGCCAATCACTCTCACACTGTGAGGGGGTTATGTGGGCATACTTGTGTGCGTCTGTGTGTATATTCCAGTTGGTGACTAATGCAGGGGAAATCCAGATGAGTCAAAACTACCAGTGTCCGGTGCAATGTCTGAGAGGTGATAATTTACAGCCTATGCACTAAACTGCCCAGCAACTTGGCATTGTTCATAACATCCCTATAGGGAAACCTCTATTTTAACCGACAATATGTCGGGGGAAGTTCAAGGGGCCGTTAAGTGGAAGGACCAAGAACATGAATCCACTGCGCATATAAAACAACAAAATGAATCCAAACAGTTTTAAAACGTTCAGTAGAAGCATATAAATTCAGTTCCTGGAGCATGGAATATTTTCAACCTCATACAACCAGTCCTGCACTTCCATAACGGCGCTAAGGAAAGCGCTGTAAGCTAGCACGAGCTTTCCCATGTGACCAGTAAAACCTGTATTCCCATTCACTGAATCACTTTTTGCGGTAAATTCAGACTCCCAGACAATTATTGATGCTTTCCCACGGTATGATTCAAGTTTTTTGTGTGTGTCTTTTGTCACAGTGACTTTTACACCTGATATGAAGTCGTTGTCACGTTGGGAAAATCTATCTTGCCTGCAGCAACAGAAAGGCAGTGAGCCAGAGTTCAGTGCATCCTATATAACTAGCTTCAGTTGGAACCAGATTTGTTTGTTTGATGTTTATACACTGCCTGAGTGATTATGAGAAATCATTTGTTATGGTGGAACTGGTGAACAAAAGGAAAGGCAAACCCAAATTTAAAAAGATTACAAAAAAGGCTTTTCAAAGAAATATAAAATAAAGTGGCTTGAAAATGACTAACTTGGTCTACATTAAAGCAGCAATCTTTCTTTTTTTCCTTTTCTTTTTTTTTGATTATTTGAAGGCAGCTAACTCAACACAACACTAACACATTATCACCGTATGAAGCTGTTATGGCGAACAGTTAGCTAGCAAACAAACAGCTAGCAAACAGTTGCCTATCTACACATCCAGCAGACACGGAGCAACATTAGCATTCATTTGGAATCGTGCTTCTGAAGGATGGAAGTCCAACATTCACTCTCTTTTTCTCCTGAGGGAAATATCTGGCTCTTTACTTTCTCTAAACTGAAACTGTTCATTTATTAATGGGTCGTAAGGCATGTTGCACTAATATTAAGAGGTAATCTGATTGCAGACTTTCAAAAAGAGGACGGTATAAAGACGCGCATTACTATCCGAGAGCAAGACTGAAATCTGTGATTCCTCAAACACAACCTTGTGTACAATATAGAGATTTGGATAACCAGCAGACCATGAGGGATTGCAGACTAAACAACAACACGCAACTGTGGAATAAAACCTGCTCCGGTTCAAACGAGTACTACTGGATCGCTTTGTTTTTCTTCCCAAGGGCACGGAATCCCGTCCCGGACTAGAGCGGAGCACTTTTGGTAAACACAATCAAAGCTTTCCACTAACTAGTCCCAGATCAGAGAAGCAGACAACCAGTGAACCATGAACCATCAATCACAGCTAATCCAACATTAACCTGTCTTTGCTATCTTTTGATGTCAGCCAACATCACTCATGGCGTGGTGTTAGCGTAGCGCAATATAATTTCACATTCACAATGGGGAAATGAACTGAAACATGGGCTCATTACCACATAATTACATTTTTAAAAATCCCTAATGTGATATTCCAGTGGTCCACGTACACTAAAATAAATGTGTGCTTCAGTTTACTGCTTGCAAGCTAAAGATAAAATGTGACTGAACCATTATCACCAGAGATAAATTACATGATGCTTAACTGCTACTAAACATGTTCCTCTGCCTTACTAATCGTTTCTAGGCAGGTGATTTATTAGGATTAGATGGTGATCATATTCTCTATTGAGAGCGAGCATTAAATGAGGAAATTGTCCAGACTCAGGAGCAGGGGTGATGATATTTTACACTGAAAGAGCAGGTGTTCCCAGGACCTGCTTCAGCACTTCTGTGAGGTAATACAATCTTTCATATTCTAACTTTCAGAAATATAGTCCATGATGTAAAAGTTGTGGACCGGTGTTTAGCAACCACACCGCCGGTATCCTGGCAACACGTTGACAAGTGTGATTGGTCTGCCCCTCAACCCATTAAAAAGCTTGTATGCGTAGGACATAATGATGCCTGGGGGCAGCTCAAAGACACATTACCCCCATCCATGAGCTTACACTCGTCCACATGTAATCTAAGCGAGGGGTTGAAGTGTCCTTTGTCACTGGATACGCTTTAAAAATAAAACACGCTGTCGATGTTCTGGGATGCTTGAATGAAAGTGGATATTTCAGAGGCATTTCTTAGAGTCTCTGATGAGTAGATGGATATAGTTCATCTGTAACATACCAAAGCCATCAAACAATTACATTTCCAACATGCTGTGCATCGTGATGCCAGAACAAAAAAAATCCCTAAATACCACAAAACTGGGACAATCGTCAGTTTCTCTTTTATATAGACGAAAACAAATCTTGTATTCACATAAGCCTCAGTTCATGGGAGAGCATATGCTGCTGGCATAACAGTAGGAGAAAGGCTTGCTTTTATTGGTGCTGATTTCACTGTTAAATTCCAATCATGGGTCACAGTCAATAAAACATTTTGACGACCTTGATTTTATTAGTTTTGTCATTCTTTTTTCGACGACCTATTCTTCATGTACAGCAGGTGGCATTAGCTCAAGTGAAGACCTGTGTAATCCTTTTCGCTAATTGATAGGGTTAGAGAATTTACATCGCAATGACCACATATGAAAGCTGATCCAGGAGAGCAGGAGGTGGTGGGACGGGAGTGTTTGCAGTGTCAGGTAGACCAGGTTCCAGCAGGCTAACGTCACACGTCAATCTCTGTTAGCGGGTGGGTTTGTGATTGTGCCTCTGTTTAGGCCATGTGAGCTCTTCTGAAACAGAGACAGCAGCCCGCTAAAGACTCTTGCTATAGCCGTACATGATGTCTCTATTGGCTGCCAAATCATGCCAGCGCTGCAAAAAGGCCTTCGCAGTGGGCAATGTGGTGTTTTTCAGGCTGCAGATGCTGCTCGAGGAGAACGGACCTCCACACCTGATAAGTTCATGAGTGGCATTAGTTGAGCAACGGTGTCATTGTCAACCTCTAGCTTCACATCACATAACGAAAGTGGAGTCTGAGTCACTTGGCAGCCTATCTGAACGACACCAGGCTCAGCATTGAAACAAACACCTTCAGATAGCCATTAACCCTTTTTGTTCCCAAGCAATCAAATCCCAGTTCTAATACAGAACTAAAGATATCACTACTCTCTTGGGTTTAGATTTTTTTTCACAGTATGTTGTTTTGTTTTGCATTGTTTTTTCACCTACAGTATTTCTGTGAACACTTGCGTATAAGTAAGATTAATGCACCAGTTTGTTTCTTAACACATACTTTGACATCATATCATTGCAAAATGGCGGTATCATATGTAGCTTTATAAACTTACTGTAACTAGAGAACATTCTGCTTTACTAAATGTTATCATCCATGTGATGAAATGGAGCTGAGGATAAATTTAATTCAGACTCTTTCAAAGAGTGGTTCAACATTTTGGGAAATACACTTTGCTTTCTTGCTGAGAGTTACATGAGAAGATCGATACCACCCTCATGTCTTGTACACTGAACATGAAGCTAGAGCCAGCAACCGGTTAGCTTAGCTTAGCACAAAGACTGGAAGCAGGGGTAAAAAGCTAGCCTGGCTCTGTCCAAAGGTAGAAATAGTGTCTACTGGCACCTCTAAAGCTCACTAAATAAGTCATTACACCAGGCTAAAAAAATAGTTCCAGCACTTAATCCCCCGTAAAACCATATCTCGTCATACACCTAACACCTAAACAAATGAGATGTCAACATGGCAATTAGTGAGCTTTAGAGGTGCTGTTCGGCAGATTTTTTTAACCCATGAACAGAGCCAGGCTAGCTGTTTCCCCCTGCTAAGCTAAGCTAAGCTAAGCTAAGCTAAGCTAAGCTAACTGCCTGCTGGCTCTATAGCTTCATATTCTGCGTACCTGTAGACATGAGAGTTAAAGGAGGAAATTGCGCGTTACTTTAGTGATTCAAATCGTTTCATTCAGTTCAAAGATGCGTAGTCACTGACATTTTTTTAAACTAGGCAATCACATCATCGTTCAACAGCACTTCAGTACGAGTAAGTAAGAGTGAAGTGAACGCATCACTGTTCCGAACTTTTGGCAAGCAAACGATTAAGCATATTTCCCAAAATGTATGACTATTACTTCAATTTAAAATGAAGCTCCCAAACTTCATGTCATTTAGGTTTACTGGTCCATTCCATGAGTTTACTATTTATTGTATTATTATTGGAATGATGCAGGTGACTGTCAAACTGATGGGTTCTGGTAAAGGCTCATAATGAAAGATATGGGAAGCCACTTGATGAAACAATGACAGTGTAATTTGCTGATTGGCACAGCAAATAAGTAAAATACACCAGAAACATGACACCATAACAAAAAAACACATAAGGCAACCACTGTATATTACATGTAGCAGCAGCAACAAATCTCAACCTTAGTGTTCTACTTCAGGCTAAATCAAACCAAAGGAAGGTGGACCAGAGAGCAGACATGGTGTCAAGTTGAAATTCCTGGGAAAATGTTAATCTCACATGTAATCACATATTGTCCCAAAATAATAACCGACAATCACACAGTCTTAAGAAGAGCTTGAAAAATCGATGTTTATCAGGTTAACAAGGAACTCTAAGCTTGAAATTCGTTGCTATGCCTGAATGAAATACACTTATTTGCCTTCTGTGTTTGTTTTTGCTTTGTGATACAAGAAGTCAGTATTAACCAAGCAGGAAAATAACAGGTCTGAAAAACAAATCCGTTCTTAAGTCTACAGCAGGCTGGCTGAGAAGGTTGCAGGACAGGTTTTGCTCAGCCTCAGGGGCCTGTGGATCCCATTCGGCTCCTGCACTCGGTCTCTACTCACTCGGCTCCTACAGCGCAGCTTGTTACTTTTACATAAGGCACATAAACCATTTGAAATATGTGTAATCCTGACAGACGCTCATATGCAGCTAAGTTAAGTGATCCCAGAGGATCTCAGAGCCATGCCACTCTCGCTTAGCTAGAGTCTCAGAAAAACCTACCTGATGACAAATCTCTGAACTTTCACTGCTAAAGCAAACACTTCAAGTTGATGGTAAGTGTAAATGAGTGCATGTCCTGTGCTGTTTTGGGTGCTACATGATATGCATTTTTTGGCTTTTAGCATCCATAATTCCCCTGGTTTTTGTTGGGGGGAAAAAAAGTGGAAGAGTGGAAAATGTGATGAATATGTCATCAGTCAGCTTTTCCATGTAATCTACAGACGCCAAATTGCTCCTTTTCAGCCCCACCCCATCCTGACACAGCCAAGTTACCGTACTCAGTTGCAACACACACACACACACACACACACAAGCAAACTGCTCCAACACCCTCAGGTGCACCAAGAGTGAAGGATGGGAAAGAGATCAACCATGGGATGAACTCGGACAAAGTGCCAAATTTACTGTAAGGTGATTCTGTGAAGGCATTGCCATAGAATGCACCCCCACAAACACACACACACACACACACATAGACAGACATACACACACGGAGGCGTCATCACACCTTTCCTCCCTGTCAGTGTTAGTCACAGAGAGTCATCACACAAAGAGAAGAAGCCTATCTTTCACCATGTGAGGCCTTTCAAAAACACCACGCTATCCCACTTATCAAAACAATTTTTAAAGGGGTTGAATAGATTTCAGCAATGCCAGGAAGCGCAGAAATGTAACTTAAGTCATTTCGGGCTTGGTCCAAATCACGTTGAACTGACTGGGGAGCGTCTGTGACCAATCTGCACCCTGTGCCAGAGTCCAAACTGTACACACTGTGGCCCAACAGGAAATGCCACAGTCGTGTCGGTGGCACCTAGTGTCTCGTGGCAGACTGAACACTGCTGGAATGTAAACTCTGTCCACACACAGACATCACACCCATCAGCGCTGTCTGACCAATAGTAAGGCGTCACAGTGCCACCAGCAGGTTATGAAACAAAGGACAAATAAAATAAAATAAAGACAAATCTGCGCTCTTAAAAATCCTTTTCCAGTCTCCAGGATCATCCAATGAGCACAGGGCACATAGGCATGCTGTTATTTCTCTTTCTGTGTGTCTGTCACGGCTCCAGCTGCAATTCTCTTTAAGTAATACACAGGCTGCATCTCATCAGTACGTGCCTCCAGATCATATAAATCAGGCCCCTGAAGGCTGCGGCCATGCGAGCCGTGACAAACGAATTCTGGTTTGCGCCTCCTATGAGCTTCGTGTTGAGAAAATATTTACTGTGCATGTAAAGTACGTCCAGGGGGTGGCCAGCTCATGTCTACTGAAGGTTAGCAACGGCAGACATCTGGTGAAATTGTAGCCCACAGCTGTCGCCAGCCTGACATCTCCTTGCTCTCAAATTTATCTCCCGCCACTGGGACATCTGCGTACGACATGCCAGCCATATCAAGGACATATTTGCAAACTGCAAAGAGGTTGCTGGGGACACAGTGGCTGACACAAGAAGCCCAGGGGCCGCTGTTGGGCAGAGGGGGTCAAGGGAAGGGAAGAGCCGGGGAACTCACTTAGCGTCAAGCCATCACATTCTTCCCTCCTGTGCCGGAGGTCAGGCTGGGGAACAGTTAAAAGAGCGCTGCCTTTAACCGATGCTCAGACTGACATCTTAACCTCACTCATAAACTGCTCCACTTGCTGGGGAAACAGGCCCTTGAGGCAGAAATGACCACTGCTCAGACCAGTATGATTAACATTCTTCAAGGATAATAACACTATTTTGACATATGGCTCATGCGTGGTATGTTTTCACACAGGGAGACTGTGGTCTGGCATGGTTTTGTATTTATATTTTTGGTTTTCATTTTTGGCTGACTGAACAATGCCAAAAAATCCCTAAAACATGGCAGTGGCGGAAGAAGTGTTCAAATAATTTACTTCATCACACTATAAAAATACTCAAAATGTAATGCAATGCAAAATGCAAAATATTACTTAAGTAAAATTACAGAAGTATTGAAAACAATATGTACTTAAAGAATCAAAAGTAAAAGTACTCTGTGTGCAGAATGGCCCCTGTCAGTGTTATAATATTATATTATTAGATCATTATTATTAATGCATTAACATGTGAATGCTACTTTACTGTTGGTCAAAGTGGAGCTAATTTTAACTCCTTTATATACTTTTGGGTAGTTTAATCTTTGTGGCTCTATCAGTGGTTAAAATCAGTGGCTCTATTAGTATACATTTTACTTATGTAATCAGCAAAATATTTAAATATAATATCCATATTACATTTCCTGTATTTTATGATTAAAAATTTTAAAAAATTTTTGCTTTAAATTGCCCCTCACACTTTAGATTTAAAAAATAGTTTGCCCATTGTACGACAGTTTCAGCACAGTGAACATTTCCGTTAAAGTGGAATATTCCAGATGCGTTTTGAACAATTTAATTTAATTTAATTTAATTTAATTTAATTAATAAGTATTTTCTTAAAATATCTTTGGAAACTTTGGAATCCCCACTAAAATTTGAAGTAAAGCTCTAAGCATGGACCCAGCGGTGGATCCAGCAGAGTTTAAGAGGCTAAAACTGTAGAACATAAACTCACCTGATATGTCTCAGGTTTAATCCCTGATAAACTTACTAAGGCTCATTGGACATGATTATACTTACATAAAAAATTAAAAAACATTAAAAAATAAACTTATTAAGCAATTTGTAATGTTTAAATAAAACTTACTACTGTATATTCAAAAATATGCTAGAGCAATGCATTTCCTATGGCTGCATATACTGTCTGTATGTATGCACACTATGTAGAAGAAGGCAGACTATTGTTTCCCCCTGTTGGCAATAAGGTGAATGTCAAATGCTAAACTGTAAACTTAACTAAATGGAATTTAACATTGATTTAAGTTAATGACAAACTAGTGTAAATAACTTCATATATCACACACAATGTTTTCCACTGTAGCAATAAAATATTATCATGGGCATCAGGTTGCAGACAGCTATCATGCATATGTGTGTGTGTGTGTATGTGTATGATTTTAATATGAATGTGGGTTTTGTGTGTGTGTGTGTGTGTGTGTGTGTGTGTGTGTACATGTCTGAGGCTCCTGCCGGTCCCTGTGCAGACTCTGCTCATTCTCCTCCACTGCAGCCTTTCCAGCAGCTTGTCATCAGTGCTTAGTCTCACCCCTGCTGACCGTCTGCCCAGTGTCTAATGAGGGCATCCTAAAAGAAGGAGCTGGATGACTGACATGGCAACACAGATTCACTCTCATATACTGTTTGACTTGTGAAATACATGGCACAGAATGCAGTCACCATCCACCCAGTGAATAGTGCTCGTCTAATGTTGAATACATGCCAGTATGGTGATTTTCATCAGTTACACAAGCTGCGTGTACAGACTGGAGCTGCAGCTCAGTCAGCACACTTTCACTTGACACTTGTCATTTTACAACATAATCATACTGGTACACTCTGGTAAGGTTTATTTATGTTATAATAAAAGACTGAACACTGAGCATGTTTATTTCCTATCACTTATTTTCTTTATATTGACTATTGGTAACCATGCAATACGTTTATACATGGTTTATACAGGAATGAAAACTTTTTCTGTCAGGCCCTTAAAGCTGGGGTAGGCAAAATCAGTGCAACCTAGGCAAAACCTTCCGCCTCTCTCTCTGCTGCCTCGTATCACTCCGCTAAGCCCCTCCCACCAAACCCACAACTTCAACTGGCAGCAGAAGGAGTCGGTTCCCCAGTGAAACCGTATCCCTCGTAGGGCTCGCTCTCCATGGCGTGAGCCTCACCGAGACCGCGGTCCCTCCCGCCATGACTTGTTTTCTCAAAGATGCCCCTCCAGCGCTTCGCGGTCGCAGAGCAGAGAGCCCCAGGCTTCAGAGGCAGCTGCAACGCCGTCCAGCAGCGGGAAGAGAGGCTAGTATTCAATTCAATTCAGTTTTATTTATATAGCGCCATATCATAACAAAGTTATCTCAGGGCACTTTTTCGAATAGAGCAGGTCTAGACCGACTCTTTATATTTACAGAGACCCAACAGTTCCCACCATGAGCAAGCACTATGCGACAGTGGCAAGGAAAAACTCCCTTTTAACAGGTAGAAACCTCGAGCAGAACCAGGCTCAAGGTGGGCGGTCATCTGCCTCGACCGGTTGGGTGGAAGGGGAAGGGGGGAGCGGGAGAGAGAGAGCAGGAGGAAAGAGAACATACAGCAGCTCAATACAGCATAGATATGGTAATGGCATTGATGTTAACACCAACGGAAACAACACTAAGAGCAACATTATAATAGCAATACTAATAACAGCAACAACAGCAATAGCATCAGCGGGTGCAGAGCAGGAGCACGGGGGCAGCAGGCAGCAGCAACCACAGACCCAGACCTCCACAGCTCCAGAGGCAGAAACACCTGCAGAAAGCAACAGAAGTGGAGGGAGAGAGAGAGAGGAGAGAAAGCACACAACTACGGGAAGAAGTTGAATTAATAACAAGCATTGATGGGATATGAGGGCGTACAGATGGAGAGGAAGAGGAGGAGAAAGGAGCTCAGTGCATCATAGGAAGTCCCCCGGCAGTCTAGGCCTATAGCAGCATAACTAAGGGGGGGCTCAGGGGTCACCTGAGTCAGCCCTACTATAAGCTTTATCAAAGAGGAAAGTCTTAAGCCTACTCTTAAATGTGAGGAGGTTGTCCGCCTCCCGTACACAAACTGGGATCTGGTTCCACAGGAGAGGAGCTTGATAGCTGAAGGCTCTGGCTCCCATTCTACTTTTAGAGACTCTAGGAACCACAAGGAACCCTGCATTCTGGGAGCGCAGTGCTCTAGTGGGGTAATAGGGTACTATGAGCTCTTTAAGATATGATGGTGCCTGACCATTTAGGGCTTTGAAGGTGAGGAGAAGGATTTTAAATTCTATTCTGGATTTTACAGGGAGCCAGTGTAGAGAAGCTAATATTGGAGAAATATGTTCTCTTTTTCTGGTTCTTGTCAGTAAACGTGCCGCAGCATTCTGAATCAGCTGGAGAGTCTTAAGGGATTTATTGGGGCAGCCTGATAATAGAGAGTTGCAGTAGTCCAGCCTAGACGTAACAAATGCATGGACTAGTTTTTCTGCATCTTTTTGAGATAGGATGTGCCTGATTTTTGCAATGTTACATAAATGAAAAAAGGCAGTTCTTGAAGTTTGTTTTATTTGGGAGTTAAAGGACATATCCCGATCAAAGATAACTCCAAGATTCCTTACGGTTTCGCTGGAGGCCAGGGAAATGCCATCTAGAGAAACTATATCTTTAGATAATGTGTTTCGAAGGTGTTCGGGGCCAAGTACAATAACTTCGGTTTTGTCTGAGTTTAACATCAGAAAATAGCAGGTCATCCAGGGCCTTTATGTCCTAAGGCATGCCTGAAGTTTAGCTAATTGATTGGTTTCACTGGCTTGGATCATAAATACAATTGGGTATCATCTGTACAACAATGAAAATTTATGGAGTGCTCTAATAATATTGCCTAAAGGAAGCATATACAAGGGGAATTGGTCCAAGCACAGAACCTTGTGGAACTCCGTGACTGACTTTGGCGTGTATAGAGGATTCATCATTAATGTGTACAAACTGATATCGATCTGATAAATAGGATTTAAACCAGCTTAGTGCAGTACCTTTAATGCCAATTAAATGTTCTAGTCTCTGTAATAGAATGTGATGGTCAATGGTATCAAATGCAGCACTAAGAGCTAGTAAGACAAGTACAGAGACAAGTCCTTTGTCTGATGCAATTAGAAGGTCATTTGTAACTTTCACCAGTGCTGTCTCTGTGCTATGATGCACTCTAAATCCTGACTGAAAATCCTCAAACAGCTTGTTGTTGTGTAGAAAGTCACACAACTGATTGGCTTACTGCTTTCAAGGACCTTGTAGAGAGAAAAGGAGGGTTAGGATATAGGTCTATAAATTTGACAAAAATCCCCTGGATCAAGAGTGGGTTTTTAAGAAGAGGTTAATTGCAGCTACTGAAGGATCAGGTACATAGCCTTTAAATAAGGACAGATTGATCATATCTAGTAAATAAGTGCTAACTAAGTGTAAAACTTCTTTAAGCAGCCTAGTTGGGACGGGGTCTAAAAGACACATTGATGGCTTAGATGAGGAAATCATGGAAGTTAGTTGACTAAGGTTGATGGGAGAAAAGCAGTCTAAATGTACATCAGGTTTTACAGTTGTTTTTAAGGTTCCTGTGTTAGAAGATAAGTCAGTACCAACTGAGGGCAGGAGGTGCTGAATTTTGTAATAGTTAGAATTTTATCATTAAAGAAGCTCATGAAGTCATTAATACTGAGGTCTATAGGAATACATGGCTCAACAGAGCTGTGACTCTCTGTCAGCCTGTCAGCCTACAGTGCTGAACAGAAACCTGGGGTTGTTCTTATTTTCCTCTATTAATGATGAGTAGTAAGCTGCTCTGGCATTACGGAGGGCCTTCCTATAAATTTTAAGACTATCTTGCCAGGCTAAACGTGATTCTTCCAGATTGGTGGAACGCCAATTCCTTTCAAGTTTTCGCGATGTTTGTTTTAATTTGCGGGTTTGCGGGTTATACCATGGAGCTAACCTCCTCTGTTTTATTATCTTCTTTTTTAGAGGGGCGATAGAGTCGAGTGTTATTCGTAGTGAGCCTGCAGCACTATCAACAAGATGATCAATTTGGGAGGGACTAAAGTTAGCATAGGAGTCATCTGTTACATTGAGACATGGAACTGAATTTAATGCCGATGGAATCACTTCCTTAAATTTAGCTACAGCACTATCAGATAGACATCTAGTGTAGGAATGTTTGCCTAATGGCGTGTAGTCCAGTAATAGGAATTCAAAAGTTAATAGAAAATGGTCTGATAAAAAAGAATTCTGTGGAAAGACTATTAGATGTTCAATTTCAATCCCATAAACAAGAACAAGGTCGAGGGTGTGGTTAAAACAGTGAGTGGGTTTATGTACACTCTGACAGAAGCCAATCGAATCTAGTAATGAGATAAACGCAGCACTAAGGCTATCATTTTCTACATCCACATGAATATTAAAATCACCTACAATAATTATTTTATCTGTTTTAAGGACTAAACCTGATAAGAACTCTGAGAATTCAGATAAAAATTCAGAATACGGTCCAGGAGCTCGGTACACTATAACAAATAGAATCGGCTGTACTGTTTTCCAGTTTGGGTGTGAAAGGCTAAGAACAAGGCTTTCGAACGAGTTATAATTTAGTTTAGGTTTAGGTTTGATTAATAGGCTTGAGTCGAAGATGGCTGCAACTCCACCTCCTCGGCCTGAGCCTCGAGGAATGTGAGTATTAATGTGACTGGGGGGAGTGGATTCATTTAGGCTAACATATTCACCTTGACACAGCCAGGTTTCAGTAAGACAAAATAAATCAATATTATGATCTGATATTAGATCGTTTACTAGAACAGCTTTAGATGAGAGAGATCTGATGTTTAAGAGTCCACATTTAATTCTCCTATTTTGTTGTACTGCAGTGGTGGTTTTACTTTTTACTAGGTTTTTATGTGTAACTCTTCTTCTGTTTACTTTTGATTTAAATAATTCAAGTGGTCTGGGGGCAGACAACCTCTCTGTGGAGTTTAGGGTGGGTAACTGCTCTAATGGAAGCGCAGAGAAGCGTGTAGGACTGCAACTCTGCCTCCTGGTCTGGACCACAGACTGTATTAAGTCTATGGTCTGAACTCTGAGCTGTCATGGCTTTGGGCCACTAATAAATTCGGCCAGATTTCTAGATATGAGAGCGCTCCATCCAAAGTGGGATGAATGCCATCTCTCCTAATCAGACCAGGTCTTCTCCAGAAAGTCCGCCAATTATCTACAAAGCCCACATCATTACCTGGACACCACCTCGACAACCAGCGGTTGAATGATGACATGCGGCTATACATGTCATCGCTAGTAAGATTAGGCAGGGGTCCAGAGAAAACTACGGAGTCCGACATTGTCTTTGCATATGTACACACCGACTCCACATTAATTTTCGTGACCTCCGATTGGCGCAATCGGCTGTCATTACCGCCGACGTGAATAACAATCTTAGCATATTTACGTTTATCCTTAGCCAGCAGTTTTAAATAGGATTCAACGTCGCCCGCTCTGGCCCCTGGGATGCATTTGACTATGGTCGCTGGTGTCGCTAATTTCACGTTTCGCAAAATGGAGCTGCCAATAATCAGAGTTGGTTTCTCAGCGGGTGTGTCGCTGAGTGGAGAGAACTTGTTAGAAACGTGAATGGGTCGGTGGTGAACCGTGGGCTTTGGTTCAGGGCTATGCTTCTTTCGGACAGTCACCCAGCCTCCCTGGCTTCCCGGCTGCTCGGGAGTTGCCGGGAGACGGCTAGCAGAAGCTACCGCTGGTCGGCTCGCACCGGCTAGGGGCTGGCTAGCTACGGCTGACTGACTCTCCATGGTGCAGAGCCGCGACTCTAACTCACTGAGCCTCGCCTCCAAGGCGGTGAATAAACTACATTTGTTACACGTACCATTATCGCTAAAGGAGGCAGAGGAATAACTAAACATCTGACACACCGAGCAAGAGAGAGCAGGAGAGGGAGAAGGAGAGAGAGACGCCATCGCTAACTGAGCTAAAGTAGCAACTAACTAGCGTGTAAACAACTGTGGGATTAGCGGAAAGTCGCTAACAGGAGACAGATATGAGTGCTTAAACAGAGCTAGTGTATCCTTAAATGTATAGCGGGTAATTAACCGCTATAGTAAAGAAAATATCAAAATTAACTGGGTTTAGCTGGAGCAGCGAACTTTGCAACCACTAACACAGAAACACCGGTAACCGGAAATGAGACAATACGTTCACCTGAGCACGTCAGCACTCCTCATACAAAACCCCAAGCATGTGTTGGGAGAGGCAGGACAGACAGTAACAGCTATTTTGGTCATACTGTGCATTTCTCAGTGAGAGAAGCTTAAAAGTGAATCATTACACTGAAAGCAAGTTTCTGTGAAGAACTAACAGCAAAAGCAACTATTTCTGTGATAATGTGCATTTCTCAGTGAGAGAAGCTCAAATGTGTATCTTTACACTGAAAGCAAGCTTCTGTGAAGAAGTAACAGAACTATTTTGGTCATGCTGTGCATTTCTCAGTGAGAAGCTTAAAAGTTACTGATTACACTGAAAGCCATCTTCTGTGAAAAAGTAACAGAACGATTTTGGTCATACTGTGCATGTCTCAGTGAGAGAAGCTTAAAAGTGACTGATTACACTGAAAGCAAGCTTCTGTGAAGAAGTAAATAGAAACAGTAACTCTTTCTGTGATAATGTGCACTTCTCAGTGAGAGAAGCTTAAATATGTATCTTTACACTGTATCTTTACAAGGTTCTGTGAAGAAGTAACAAAAACTATTTTGGTCATACTGTGCATGTCTCAGTGAGAGAAGTTTAAAGGTGACTCATTACAGTGAAAGCAAGCTTCTGTGAAGAAGTAACAGAAAAACTAACTATTTTGGTCATACTGTGCATTTCTCAGAGAGAGAAGCTTAAAGGTGACTCATTACACTGAAAGCAAGCTTCTGTGAAGAAGTAACACAAAAACTAACTTTTTTGGTCATACTTTGCATTTCTCAGCGAGAGAAGCTTAAATATGTATCTTTACACTGAATGCAAGCTTCTGTGAAGAAGTAACAGAACTATTTTGGTCATACTGTGCATTTCTCAGTGAGAGAAGCTTAAAAGTGACTCATTACACTGAAAGCAAGCTTCTGTGAAGAACTAACAGCAAATGCAACTATTTCTGTGATAATGTGCATTTCTCAGTGAGAGAAGCTTAAAAGTGACTCATTACACTGAAAGCAAGCTTCTGTGAAGAAGTAACAGAACTATTTTGGTCATACTGTGCGTTTCTCAGTGAGAGCAGCTTAAATATGAATCTTTACACTGAAAGCAAGCTTCTGTGAAGTCCTAACAGAAAAGGCAACTTTTTTGGTCATACTGTGCATTTCTCAGTGAGAGAAGCTTAAAGGTGACTCATTACACTGAAAGCAAGCTTCTGTGAAGAAGTAACACAAAAACTAACTATGTTGGTCATGCTTTGCATTTCTCAGTGAGAGAAGCTTAAAAGTGACTGATTACACTGAAAGCAACTTCTGTGAAGAAGTAACAGAACTATTTTGGTCATACTGTGCATTTCTCAGTGAGAGAAGCTTAAATATGTATCTTTACACTAAAAGCAAGCTTCTATGAA